>CM045559.1:13166412-14366412 GCA_024721245.1 Mitragyna speciosa
CAGCTCTCCAATTTTTTGGACAGAATTGGATTCTTCGGATGGGTTAGATTTGCTAGAAGTAGTAGTTTGGGAGGTTGACATGATGAAGGAAGAATATCCACAGCAATTAAGGCTATTCAAACAAGGAGTAGAGAGGAAAAGTAAGGAAGATTGGCAGCAATGAAGGCTGGAACATGCAGCAATAAAGGCTGTTTGAAGAAGAAGAGAACTCAGGAATACCCTAAGGCTCTTGATACCATGTAAAGAAATATGAGATAAAAGACTTGTAATCTTTTTCTTATTCTCCAAACTGATAAGTACACTGGTATATATAGTAGATTACAAGACAAAAGGATAGGAAACTAAATCAAATTTCAAACTAATATCCTAATCTACTCTATTTAAATTGAAACTACTTATCCTTATCTATTTACATCTTATCTACACCTCACCAAATCCCTCCATTTAAGGGATTTTAATTTAATTTTCCTAATCTATTCACAGCTTATGTACATCTCAACAGTTTATGTAGATGATATTGTTTTGGTAGGAGATGATGTTAGGAAAATTCAGAAACTCAAGGCTTATTCGGCAAAGGAGTTTGAAATAAAGGACTTGGGGAACTTGAAATATTTTTTTGGGAATATAAGTTGCCAGATCACGGAGAGGGATTTTCATATCTCAATGAGAGTATGTCCTAGATATTCTTAAAGAGAGGAATGAATCCTGTTGATACATGAATTGAACAAACTATAAAGCTTGGGGAAGATTCTGATGTGGCATTCGTTGACAAGGTTCGATACCAAAGGTTGGTTGGCAAGTTTATGTATTTATTTCCTGCACGTCGTGACATTGCCTTTGTTGGAGGTGTAGTGAGCCAGTTTATGCATGCTCCAAAAGAATCTCATCTTAAGGCCATAAACCGAGTTCTTTGATATTTGAAAGCTATTTGAGGAAAAGGCATCTTATTTTAATAAAAATGATCAAATAAAAGTAGAAAGTTACACTGATGCAGATCGGGTTGGTTCGGTTGTTGATAGAAGATCTACATCTGGCTACCTAACAGTGGTAGGAGGGAATTTGGTGACATGGAGGAGTAAGAAACAATCAGTTGTAGCAAGATCAAGTGCTGAAGTAGAGTTTTGAGCAATGGCTGATGGAGTTTGTGAATTGCTTTGGCTTCAACATTTGTTACAAGAGCTTCATATCAAGCTGGCCAAGCCTATGAGACTATACTGTGATAACAAAGCAACAATAAATATTGCTCAAAATCTAGTATATCATGAGAAGTTGACAGACATTTCATCAAATAGAAGCTTGACAGTAACATAATTTGCACACCTTTTATGAAAACAAATGATCAACTTGCAAATTTTTTGACTAAACGATTAGCAGCTCTAGAGTTTCACCATTTCTTAACCAAGCTAGACCCGTGTGATATCTATGCAGTAGCTTGAGGAGGCGTGTGAAAACATGATTAATACACAAGGGAAAGCGTAATTATAGTAGTTCTAGGGCCGAATAAATAGAACTGTGACAAAATGGAACGTAGCTTTAATAATTACTAATAATAAAAAAAGCATAGAGTATTCATGTTACTTTATAGCCTCCTCTTCTTTATTTTCTATCTATTTCTTTTATTCAACTCAACTATTAGGGTTTCAAAGCCTTTTATAGAAAATTTCAATTAAATAAAACCCTAAATAATCATAATCAGGACTACATTGGCTACAAGGAAGGAAATCATATTTAGACAGAGGGGTAGTTTCCAAATAGATTTGGAAATCTAGTCAACCAATGAGACTAAGCTGTCAACTTTTCACGAGTTCAAAAACCTTCCTAAATCAATTCCAAAATTCCAAAAAAATTCATGAATGTCTCAATTAGATCTAGATTAGGATTGATTTTCCAACTTTCCAAGTCTACAAAGTGCCGTGTTCTGGCCATGCAGTGGCAATATGTCAATTCTTGCAAATTGTTTTTTTTTTTTCCAAATTTTTTTAGAGCTCAGTTTGACAAGAACAAATCATTGCTTGTCTAATCGGATTGCGTTTTGGTAAGACCAACCAAAACTAATTTTGTTATTATCTTTTAGAACCTCTGATCAGTATTTTTTTAAACCTGTTGCTCAAATATCGTTGAACTAGGGTTTTGTCCTAGTAACAATTTTCAACTGTTATTTTCGAGGGAGGCTGTGATACCATTGAAAGGTAATAAGCATGGTAACATTATGAAAATTTAAAAATGTCACCATGGACTATGCAATGATATCACACCTGATACGAGATAGTACGTTCAATTATACCTTTGCATAGGAGATTTCTATAAAAAATTAAGGGAAATCTTGAACTTTGGTGAAGATCTTGCCACGAAAACCCTACATGTGTGGAGTCTCTAATGGTGATCCACACGAGAAGATCAATAGGAACCTTTCAAGTCTGCCTAGCCTTGCCTTTTAAGTGCTAACTTCTCCGACACACGACCAAGGATCGAGTAAGAAAACGACATGCTAGAAATTAAGAAAAAATGTAAGGGAGTGAATTTTTAGGGAAGAAACAAATTTTTTCTCTCAGTTTTCTTCTTGTTGTCCGAAATCTCTCTCTCCAATTTTACATAACTTGTGTTCTAATTGTGTTGTATGTTTTATATGACCAGGAGTCAAGACCAAGTTATTTATAGTCAACTAATTTTAGTCTTGTAGGAATTGGTTCGTTGGAATCCAATATATAAGTGGATGCTTATTTTGCAAGATTACATCAAGCAAGTCCAATTCTACATGGAAATCGAAATCTAATTTCCTAAGGGTTAGGCTAATTGCACATATGTACCCAGGGTAAGTTTATCTCATAAATTAACACCATAAATTTCTTATAGATATTAATAAACAATTTAACTTGAAGATTTCCTAAATGTGTATAACTTATTAGGTTTCATCCACATTGGTAACAAGTAAAAATTATAGCTCAATAATTAATTAATTAAAATTTAGATAAATTAAACGCTTTGATTTATTATTAATTCAACTAGTTAATTAATTCATATTCATAGATGAAGAGCGGCTACTAGCAACATCATGACCATCTATGTGGGCAGAAGAAAGTCATGCGGTAAGACGTCACTAATCAATAACAATGGGTTAATTAATATTTTTTCACTACATAATATCCCCAATTAGTATAGGAGTACAGAATTAGTGACAACTCTTATTTGACCAATTATTCTTTTCTTGTTTCAAAAATATAAAACGGTTTCGAGTTATACATTCACTTTTGCATAAAGATTCTTGAGTTATTATTTCAAGCAAGTAGCCAATCTTGGAAATGCTCTCCTACTATTAGGAGTGGTGAATCTTATATTGGCTATCTTATATTCTTCCTCATACTATGTTAATTTATGAGTGACTCTTAATGAACAACATGGATAAAGAGTTAAAAAGTATAATAATTCACATTCAAGTGCAAGGATCACTTGCACCAATGCCACTAAGTGTTTGAGCCATTGGCATGAAATAGTAATGATAGAGACACATGGCAACGATGCACTAAGGTTTATAGAAGACAGGGTAAGAGTGTTTCAAACTCCCAACCTTTGATTTGGCATTCTTTAGAAGACAAGGAGCTGACTTAGGAGTTGGTTTGTTTTTATCTTAGTTTTATAAGTAGAAAATTTTATATTAATTGTTTTAGGTATTTTCTGAATTTTAGTAGTTAAGGATATTTTGGTAATTTGACTATTTTGCAAGAATTTTCTGGTGTGAATATTTTTTGTTTTTGAGTCCTAGTTAAATTAGGAAAGTAATTTTTAGTTTGTTATTACCAATAGAATTAGGAATTGAAAGTTATTCCAATAGGGAATAAAAGATAAATCCTTGTTACAATAGGACTTGTCTTAGGAGTCTATAAATAAGTGTTTCTCCTCCAAGAGAAATCAGTTTTCAGTCAATAAAATTTTCAGCAGCTTTTGTTAGCTTATTTTGTGGATTGTGTGATACAATCTAGCCTTGGTGTGATACCTAAAGGTGCCTAGGAGTGATTCTTGGGATTCCTAATTCGTTCTTACTTTCAATCTTAATTTCCCGGTAGTCTTCTATCGAATTTTACTCTAAAATTCATTCAGCTATTTTCTTGCAAATTTTCTGCCTATATCTTGTGAGTCCAAGCCTTTTAACAATTGCCTACAACTTTTACCTACCATTAGCTTCTAGTGCTGCATCAATTTTTGGTATCGGAGCAGGCTATTAGTTGTCCTATGACGACTTGGAGTGGTCAAAGTTTTAGGGGTCGATACACCGATAAAGAACAATTTGAAATCATCAATCTTATTTTGCGGAGGGTGGATTTATTAGAAGCCAAACCTCAGGAGATAAATTTTTCTGGTTCTCAACATTAAGAAAATCCTGAATCTAGTAGTGCAAGGGGATTCGAATTGGTGTCCAAAACCAACAGGAAAGAGACAGAGGTTGTTGGATGCGAAGAAGTAGCCTATAAGCAATCTGATAGGGGAGGAAACAGGCCAAATCAGTCTCTTGAGAGGCCACAAGCTTCTCTTTTGGATATGGCAAATGAAATTGTGCAATTAGAGAGGCAACGGGGTCAACATCCTTATGATATGGCTGGAGACATTACCAAAAGGGTGAGAATTGACATTCCAGATTTTGATGGAAGAATTGATTCTAAAATTTTTCCTAGTTGGCTTGCAATTTAAGAACGTTATTTTGATTGGTATGACATCACTGATGAGAGGAAAGTTAAGTTGCTATTATGGAACTTGTCGGACAAGCTCAAGTTGGCGGTCAGGAGTTGAGTGACTTGAGTGTGATCTCCGACTTGTTGGAGAATTTGATATGACTTGGGGAGAGATGAAGCCGTGTTTAAAGAGAAAGTACTTGCCTCGACAATACCAATCTGATCTCTTTGATGGCCTTACCGGTTTAAGGCAAGGTGGAATGACTGTAATTGAGTACATTGACAGGTTTGAAGAGCTGAAAATTCGCTGCAGAGGATCTAAAGTCTAGAGCAACCTATAGCACGATTTAAGATGGGCTTGAGGCCTGAAACTCTCAAAGAATTAATTGGATGTGAGGCTTATATGCTTGATGATGAATTCTAGTTGGCTCATCAGGTTAAGAAAATTTGCGACCAACACCAGTTAAGAAATTTACTAATCAAGGTGGGGAGACAGCTACTAGAAGGTTTGTTGTAGCTAGAAAAACTCCAAGCTGGCAACAAACCTGCATATCCTAAAAATAAAGTGGCCATGGCTGATGAACAAAAAAAAAAAAGACAAGAAGGATCGGTGTGTTAGGTGTGGACTCAAGGGCCACATGGCATGGGAATGCCCAAATAAGAGAAATTTGCATAGGTGTTGATTCTGGAGAAAAGGATGATTTTGAAGTTGAGGAAGATGAAGGTATAGATTACTTAGATGAGATGACAAGGCTTAACATTGATGATTTGGAGGAGGAGGAGGAGGATACGTCTTATCTTTCCGTTGTTAGGCGTATTCTTAGTGCACCAAAGTCACAAAAAGAAGACTGGAGAAGAATTTCAATTTTTCAGACATTAGTTTACTGTGGAAAAGAGACTAGGAAGCTTATTATTGACGGTGGCAGCAGCATGAATGTTGTTTCTCAATTTACTGTGGACAGGTTGAAGTTGCCTATGGTGCCACATCCAGAATAATATAAGGTTTGCCTGGGTAGTAGCTCTATTCGAGTGACAGGGCATTGTTTGGTTTCTTTAAAGCATGGGCCTTATAGTGATTCTATATGGTGTGGATGTCATTCCAATGATAGTTGCACCAACCTTAATTATATGACCGAGATGTGAATCACAGTGGCAAGGCAAATACATAGTCTTTCAAGTTCCAGGACAAGCAGATTGTTTTAAAGCCTTTGAATGCTGAAACTATCAAGAAGTATTAGGAACTGAAATTAGCCAGGCAAGATGATTCGAAGGCAAAGGAAGTGATTGGAATAAAGAAGAAGCCTCTTCAGATTCAAAGAAGAAGCCTTTTGAAAGGGAGAGCATGGAGCAAGGAGTTATGTTGCTTTAGTGTTCAAAGAAGTGAAGATTTCAGCAATTACCAATTCTAAAGTAGTGCTTCCAGAAATTAAGAAGTTGCTGTCACATTTTTCTCTGATGTTGCTCCGAGGACTTACTGAGTGAACTGCCCCCCTATACGGGATGTTCAACATGCTATAGATTCAATACTAGGTTCACAACTCCTTAATTTACTTGCTTATCGCATGAATTCTAGTGAATCTGTTGAACTTAAGAGGCAAGTTGATGAAATTTTGGCCAAGGGATTTATCTAAGTCAATCTAAGACCTTGTTCGGTGCCTGCACTATTAACTCCAAAGAAAGATGGAACATGGAAGGTGTGTGTTGACAGCTGTAATCAACAAGCTAACAGTCAAGTATAGGTTTCCAATATTTTGACTTGATGCCATATTTGACATGATGGTTGGTTCAACTATCTATACTAAGATTGACCTACAGAAAGGGTACTATCAAATAAGGATCCGATGTGGAGATAAGTGGAAGATAGCGTTTAAAACTAAGGATGGCCTCTTTGAGTGGCTGGTCATGCTGTTTGGCCTTTCTAACGCTCCTAGTACTTTTATGAGAGTCATGACACAAGTATTCCAGCCCTTTATTGCTCAATTTCTGGTTGTTTATTTTGATGATATTCTGATTAATAGCAAGACTAAAGAGGAGGATATTAGCCATCTTCAACAAGTAATGAGAGGTCTACGTCAAGAAAAACGCTACATTAATCTGGAAAAATGTTATTTTATGAGTTCAAGTGTCGTGTTCTTGGGATTTGTTGTCACAGATAAAGGGATTGCAGTTGATCCTGAAAAGGTGAAAGTCATTACAGATTGGCTAGCTCCTACTACATTACATGAGGTCCGAAGTTTCCATGGAGTGGCCACATTCTACAGGCGTTTTATCGAAGGATTTAGTATTCTCATGGTTCCAATTACTGATTGTTTGAAAAAGAGACAATTTGAGTGGATAAAAATTGTTACCCAAGCTTTTGAGGAGTTGAGAAAAGAATGACAGAGGCTCCAGTGCTTAAGTTACCAGGCTTCTCTAAGGTGTTTGAGGTGGCATATGATGCTTCCCATGTGGGAATTGGAGGAGTTCTTAGTCAAAAGGACATCCTATTGCCTATTTTAGTGAAAAGCTAAATGAGGCAAGACAAAAATATTCTACTTCTGATAAAAAGTACTATGTTGTGATTCAAGCTATTTGGCGTTGGCATCATTATCTTATTCACAAGGAGTTTGTGTTGTATTCTGATCATGAAGCTCTTAAGTACATAAACTCTCAGAAGCAGTTAAATCGTTGACATGGTAAGTGGATTTCTTTCTTACAACAATACAATTTTGTCATCAAACATAAGGCTGGAACGGAGAACAACGTAGCCGATGCGCTTAGTCATGTGCATCTTATTCTTACATATATGACTGTTCAAGTTGTTGGCTTTGATTCTCTCAAGCTTATTCTTACATATATGACTGTTCAAGTTGTTGGCTTTGATTCTCTCAAGCGTGATTACTCTAATTGTAAAGATTTCAAAGTCATATATGAGGATTTAATGGCTGGACAGCAAGCTGATTTTTCAGGTTTCTCATTACATGATGGTTACCTTTTCAAGGGAACTCACTTTGCTTGCCAAATACTTCTCCAAGAGAACAGGTCATTTGGGAATTACATGGTGGTGGTGCAGCTGGACATTTTGGTGTGACAAGACAATAGCCATGATGCAAAATTGTTTCTACTGGCCAAGTATGAGGCGAAATGTTGGGAGAATTGTAGCTCTATGTCGAGTTTGCCAATTAGCTAAAGGAAGAAAGAAGAATACTGGATTGTATATGCCATTGCCTATACCACATGAACCATAGTAGGATTAAAGCATCGATTTTGTCCTTGGGTTGCCTAAGACACTACAAAGTTATGATTCTATTCTTGTGGTGTTGATAGGTTCTCTAAAATGGCTCACTTTCTGCCATGCGCTAAGACATTAGATGCCGTTAATATTGCAAAAACTTTATTCAATGATATTGTTTGCCTTCATGGATTGTTGAAGACTATTATTTTTGATAGAGATGTGAAGTTTATTGTGTTACTTTTGGTGAACGTTATGGAAAATACTACCTACAAAACTTAAATTTTCTTCTTCATATTATCCACAAATAGATGGATAAATAGAAGTTATTAATCGCAGGCTTGGAGATCTTCTTCAACATGGTTGGTGATAATGTTTCTAATTGGGATCAAGTTCTAGTGATGACAGAATTTGCTTGCAACAACTCGGTGAATAGATCCACTGGATACAATCCTTTTGAGGCTGTCATGGGAGTTAATCCCTGCAAACCAATTAATTTGCTTTCCCTACCTTCTAGTGCTCATCCAAGTGCTGAAGCTGAAGTTTTTTCTAAGCACATTGTAGACGTACATGATGAGGTGGGAATTGCGATCAACAATGATAGATACAAATCGAAGGTTGATTTAAAGAAAAAATTTGCAGGATTTCAGGGAGGGGATGAAGTATTGGTTTGTATTCGTCTAGAACGGTATCCTAAAGGTGTTTACAAGAAGTTCCACTCAAGAAACGCTAGACATTTCATGATTCGCAAGAAAATTAGCTCCAGTGCTTATGTCTTTTGAGTTACCAAAAGACATGGGAATTAGCAATGTCTTCAATATTGAAGATTTAACTTTTATACTGGACATTTGGATGATTCCGCTGGGGGAACTGCTATAGTTTCTCTTCCACCAAGTACTTGCTTGCGTGAGGAGGTTTATGATGTTCTTGACCATCAGATTTTGTCAACTAGAGGTGGTGGTTACCAGAAATATCTTATTTATTGGAAGGGGCGTCCATGTGGCAACAATGCACTAAGGTTTATAGAAGGCGGGGCAAGAGTATGTGTTATTTTATCCGCATTAATAATCTCCAATCTTGTTAATATTATGATTAGGGATATTTATAAATACAATTGATGTGTAGTAAGAATCTCATCATTATCACTCTTACAATTTCTCAAGCACAATTGATATTCTATATACTTTTACCAAATAAATATTTATAGTATACAAGAAGTGATAAAGAATATGTGCATGTGTGTGTATAAGAGTAAAGTACATCTCTAAACTGATATGGTTTTAGGGCATACACTAACAAAAATAACAAAAAAAAATAATTCTTTTTCTAACTCTATATTTCGACAATTTCTTTCATGGATCAAAATCTTATCCCAAACGCAAAATTCAATTAATGTATATTATGACAATATTACAATGTATATAAACTTGTTCCATTTTAGTGTTGCTTAAATGGTGATCCCATCAAACACCAATTGAGCTACAAAAATTTCAAAATTCTCTCACACTGCAATTGTAGAATGCACTAGTTAGAGGCTTAGGATTCCAAAACCCAATGTTCCCATCAACGAGTCCGCCTTGAAAAGCTCAAGCAAAAACTCCTCAGTACTCAAGGGCCCTTTCTCCAAGACAACCAATTGAACCACCAAGACCTCGGCACAAAGCTGGCCATGATCAGCTGCCAATCATGCAATGCAAAATCTTGCTCATTGATATCAACAGTCGCCAACAAGCTAAACTATTAGATCCATTGCCACCCCCCCCCCCCCCCCCTTGGGGTGTCATCTTGGCCGCCAGATATGCTCCATTTAGCGTGAACGACATCTGTTCACCCCTTTTATACACACCAACACTGCCATTGCAAATATTTCTATATATCGTTACCTAGTGATCTAAGGTTAGAGTTTAAAATTTAGTGTGTGAATTTAGCACGAGAGATTGAGAGGGAAGGAGAGAGAGAGAGAGAGAGAGAGAGAGAGAGAGAGAGAGAGAGAGAGAGAGAGAGAGAGATGTGGTCATTGTGAAAGTGTTTGTTTTTTGTTTTGTAATTTGCGATGTTTTGATTTCTGATTCAATTTTTCTCTTTTGATCCCGATTACTTAATTCTTATGGGTTTTCTTTGTTGGTTGGTGGAGGTAACTTCCCAGGGGGAGGGGAAAAAAGAATGAAAGGAAAAGGAAAAAAATAGTATTTTGTTTATCTAAATTGTTGTTAGTATTGTATAGACTCAAATGCCCCCCAATTTAATGGAAAATACAAAAGTTAAATGGATGAATTGGATGGAATGGGCAAAACTAGACACTTTCCATAGTTTATTGACCATTTTGGATAAATAAAATGATTATTGACCAAAAGAGGGAACCTTAAATATTTCAGTGACCATTGGCACCATTTGCTCTTAAACTATTGTAGTTAGTTGGAATTGGAGTTCAGGTTCTGTCAAGTCTAAAATGAACATATAAATGAAAGAAACTTGATGCCAGAATTAAGTTCTCTCTCTTTCAATTTGGAAGGACGTTTTGTTGCTTTTCCATTATTTTCATCCTTCTTTGTGATGCCTTTTGTGTTTGCAATTGGGGCTTAGTCATTCAGCTTCTCAATTTTCACTTCTACTTTTATATGTAGGCATGAAATATAACTTTTTCTTTTTGTGAAACCCTTGTTTACTTTTTTATGGATAATAACGAACTGCCATATTGCCTCCCACTCCTGTTTAAAAAGTGAAAAAAATGGCCCATTCTGCTTAAAGTTGAAGGTGGGTATTTCTTGTTCTATTATCTTTTGCTGGAAGATGAATTAATGATATAACAATAATGACATTTTAATGCTCTCTCTCTCTCTCTCTCTGTGTGTGTAATGTGTGGCAGAAAAGGAATTTTGAATCTGGTTCATGGAATATTGAGGAGGAAATAAGGAGAGTACGTTCGAAGGCTTCAGAGAATATGCTGTGCTCCATCCCTTCCTCAAAAATTGATTTGTCATCATTCGCAACTACACCTAAACCTTTCAAGAACTCGTTAATAGCTGATATATCAACTAGCAGAGGAGATTTAGGAAACAAGTTAAACTTTATGACAGGAACTCCATCTCTTGATGCATCTTTGGATGCGACTGTGGGGTTGAACACTTCTGTTGGAATCTCAGGTTGGTTTATTAATTGCCTGCTCTACAACTTGGTAGTTAACTCATTTAAATCTTATGAGTACCATGGCTTAAAATGTAAGCATCAAATCTCAAAAACATGGCATGCTTGCTCGTCTTTTCAGCTTTGGAGTTGAGAGAAGATGGTTTGGAAAATGAAACTTTGACTTCCCATCCAGCTACCACTCTTTCAGAAAAATACCAGGTATTTATGGGAGCATGGTCTGAAAATTTTTGTATATTCTTGTGCATGAATAATTTTAAGACTGGGTGAGGTTACAATATGTGTGGATATGCAGTTTAATATTGAAATTGAATCACACTTTTTCTTATTACAAAAGTTATATGGTTTAAGAACGACTTACATAATGCCTTGGGCTTTTTCCTTGTTTTGTTTTTGCTTCAAATGAAGGATTCAGAAGCTGTCAAGGTTGTTGGTGAATGTGCTGATCCCAAACCCAGTTATCTTACCTCTTTGGATCTTGCCACAGAGCACAGTGATGGTATAGTGCCTCTTCTTTTGTTCGCATAGTTGCCATCTTTATTCTTATTTTGGATATGATGTTAATTTTCTTTGGAAGACCGTGTGTGGAGTGCACGAGATCCTGGATTTTGTTTGAGGGCCAGAAAAGCAAAGTTGCTTGTCATTTCAGTGTCAGCGATTCAAATAGTGGTCTAGAATGTTTTATTACTGAAATGTACGGTTGTATAACATGAAGTGGCATATGATTGTAACTTAGTACGAGATGGTAATGAAAAATTTTTAAAACAACTATCATCTGAATTTATTAATTTGCCCATATGCTTTTATTAGGAAAAAATGTGTTGAGAACTAACTTTTGCTTGGGGAAGTATTAATGAGATTTTGGTATCTTGTTGTGAATTCCTTTCTTCTGAGTTTGACTTCTAAGCTGGCTGTGGAACTATAATAGCCCCTTGTAATATCTCATGATTCAGAGCTCAGCTGCATTGCTTGTCCGCTTGGTAATATAGTGGCTTTGTTTCTGGCATAGGTTTAGGAGGAGTTTTTCAACAGCAAAATGCCACAAAAGGGCAAAAAAATATGATGCACTGGTTTTAGTTATGGAATATAAGAAGACTTCTTAATTTCCTAAATTTTTGAATTGATGAACAAGATTTTTTTTTTAGTTGAAGTGAATCTGACCTATCTTTGGCTGGTTAGGTTAACTGATGGAGCTCTTTTCGCTCTCAGTTAATACATGGACTGGATTGGGAGAAATGAGTTTGGGTAAGGTGTCTTGATATTGTGCATCCATGGGTTCATAATCCCTTTCAAGTTAATTATCCCATGTTTTGCTAATGAAGGATATCTAGAGTATTCTTGTAAGTAAATGAATCCATTGGCATTAAAAATTTAGCCCAAGTTCGGCTTCCTAATGTCACTCGACTAATAATATTCTTATTAATATATCAAACAAAAAAACTTCAAGACAATTATTTGGTGATTACTACACCAATAAGTGGTGTAAGATAATCCTATGATGAAAATGGAAAAGGAATGCAATGACTTTATTATCACTTCAACACAATTTAGTTCTAGACTAAACTATATTATGTCAGCATGTTATCCCTGATGCAAAAAGATAAAATAGTTGGACTATCATGTTAATTACTATATTAGTGGTCTAAACCTCAGTATGACATAACTAAATAAAATCAATTTTTCAATATTTCAACGCCATACTTACCTTTGACAAACAATTTGATGTGAAAACTATGGATCAAATTGATGCAATATATGGAAAAATACAAATTAATTTCAAAATTGAACAAAAAGTGAACATTGTATGTAAGTATAAAAAACCGACAAGATAATGATGTATTTCAAAAAATAATAGATTACAATAATAACCTCTTTGAGTCTTGAAAGGAAAAAGGAATTATTAACATACAAAATAAGGCATTCAATGACTTGGTATGTCTTTTAGCTGTTGGGGAATTATTGTTCCCACCGTCTAGCAGATGCATAAACATCTAGATTTAATTCCCTTAAGTGGGAATATGTGATTAAATGGGGCAATCAGTCCCTCCTTTTTTGTACTGAGCATAGGATGAAGCTATACTATTAGTAAAATCCAGCCTCATTCCATGACAAACTGCACCCATAAGGGATAAATGTGCATAATCAGAGAGTGGGTGTAAACATATATCGTCCAGCCCTTCATGACACACAAATGAGCATTATCCCTATGGTAATTTTAGTTGACTGCAGGAATTGTCCTACCTTAGGTAATCTTGAACTTCATCTTCTAGTGATAAGTGTGTTCAGAAAGTAAGCCCTATTGTGTATATGTACATTTTGGAGAGAATTTTCATATCCAAAGTTCGTTTGGGTTCGCAGTTTCTGTTATATCTTTTTGTTACCTATGGAAAAAAATATTCTGTCATGTATTTCTTCTTTTTGGATTACGTATAAATAGGAGTATAAAAATGTCTATATTGGGAAGGAATTCTATATAAATCATATCAAACTAGATCTCCTAATTTATCTCCTAATCAAATCTCCTAATTTATCTTCTAACTATACAGTCAAATCTCCCAATTTATCTCCCAATTATACAAATGAAATCTCCTTTAATTTCTCTCCCAATCTGTTAGAAACAGATTTCTTCTCCTAATTAGTAGCCCCGTGATTTGATTGCAACTGATTTCTTCTTCTTAGCAATCCCTCTCAAGTTGGTTTGTAAATGTCTTTCATAGCTGGGTTACATACTAGGAGATCAAACAGTTTCTTCTGTAATCCCTCGGTGAGTATATGAGCTGTCTGTAAGAAACATAGGTTATGCCACTTCCAAGTTTCTCTTTGATAAAATGTCTATCCACTTTGATGTGCTTGGTTTTGTCATATTGAACAGGGTTGTGTGCAATCGAACTGGTAGTCTTGTTGTCACAATAGAAAGTGACACAAGAAGCTTCAAATCTTCTAATAACATCTCGATCCATATCACTTCACAAATCCGTTGTGTAGGAGACCTAAACTGAACTTCAGCACTACTCTGAGCTACTACCTTTTGTTTCTCACTCTGACTGGTTACTAGATTTCACCCAACAAAAGTACAGTATCCTAATGTTGATCTTCTATCAGCAATGTTATCTGCCCAATCAGCATCTGTATAGATTTTAACCAGTACATTATTACGTCTTTTAAACATCAAGCCTCTCTCAGGTGTTAGATACCTTAATATTCTGCAAGCAGCTCCACAGTGCTCTTGACTTGGCAAGTGCATAAATTGACGTATCATGCTTATAACAAAGGCTCTTTCAGGATGATTGTATGATGGATATATCATTCTTCCCACCAGTTGCTGGAATCTTTCCTCGTCAAACACATCCTCACTCTCAGCGGGATTGAGTTTTAAGCTAGCCTAAATTGGAGTTTTGACTACTTTCCATCCCGGTGGCCCGGTTTCTCAAGGATATTGATGCAGTCAACAAAAGGCTGGAAAAGAGAAATTAAAGCTTTTCATAATTGTCTTCAAACTTTGTATTCTATTAGTTGTCGTAGAAGTGTTATTTTGAACTTTAGGTCTAAGGGTATTTTAGGTTTTTAGTCTTTTATATATGTTCGCAGGAATTTTTTCCAACAACTGTGTTTTTTTATTTCATTTAGTTATTTAATTATGTTAAGTAACTAATTAGAGTCATAGTTGTTATAGGAATATTCTATGAGTGTTTGTTTTCTTATTTGGAATGGGAAGTAAGAATTCTAATTTTTTAGGTATGTCATAAGCTTATAAATACTCTTGTTATTAGGATATTCTAGGTAGTGAGAGATTGATTAATCAAATTTCAGTTTATTTGTTTTAATTGTTAGAGTTTCTTTCTTCAAATTCCCCAAACTTCTTCTTTCTCCTTCCCTGAAATAGTGACAAAATCCTTCTATCTTCTGCTTGTGTTTGTAGGAATGATTACTTCAATCTTGTCCTACATCAGTTTGGTATCAGAGCCCAAACTTTCATCCTCTTGATTAACCATATTTTTCTCATCATCATCTATAATTATGGTTTCCAACGTAGAATTATTTTCAAGATTTGAGACTTTATCAAAAGACCATGAAATTACCTAAAAAAATGTTGCTATCTTAAAGGAAGATGTTGCTTCTTTAAAGGACAAAGTGCAAGATATTTATAAAAAATTGGAAGCCTTGCAATCCTCTGTTGATCCCTTAGTCAACATGGCTAGTAGACTTGATCGAATTGAAGCTTTATTATTGGAAAAACAGCAAATTGGAGTAGGATTGGCTGATGAATTTCTCAAGTATTTTGAGGGTAACACTAAAGTTGCTCTTCAAAATTTTGAAGAGGAACCTTAGATGGTTGCGAACAGGAGTTTTTTAGTGAAAAAAGTTCCAAAAATTATATCTATGGAAGCTGATGTTTCAGCCAAGAAAGTCAAGCAGATAACGCTAGATTGCATCTGTTGCAATCAATCATAAAGAAGAGGTCATGGCAGAGTTAAAGGATTGAACCTAATTCAAGATTGCAGCCAAGGAAAATTTTCTTACATTCCAACCATTGGTTTTGTCTTAGAGAGACTAACATTATTTAGACTACTAAAGACCCAAGTTTCTTTCTTGCTATGTATGGCGAAGGGACAGAAAATCTTCTATGATGGAGCCTATGCTTCTATCTTATGGATGACGTTTTTGATCTTTAGGGAATTTTTATTCTCAACTACTTCAAAACTCGATCCAACTGGGGGAGAATGATGCAGTCAACAAAAGGCTGGAAAAGAAAAATTAAAGATTTTCATAATGTCCTTCAAACTTTTGTACTGTATTAGTTGTCTTAGAAGTGTTATTTTAAACTTAGGTCTAAGGGTATTATAGGTATTTAGTTTTTTACATGTTCGTAGGAATTTTTTTCCAGCAATTGTGTTTTTTAACTTTATGTAGTTATTTAATTATGCTAGGTAAGTAATTAGAGTCATAGTTGTTATAGGAATGTTCTATAAGTGTTTGTTTTCTTATTTGGGATGGGAAGTAAGAATTCTATCCATAATAGAATTTTAATTTTTTAGGTAAGTCATAAGTTTATAAATACTCTTGTTATTAGGATATTCTAGTAAGTGAGAGATTGATTAATAAAATTCCAGTTTATTTGTTTTAGTTGTTAGAGTTTCTTTCTTTGAATTTCCCAAACTTCTTCTTTCTCCTTCTCTTCTTAACCCCTCGTTGCTGTTCACGTACTGTTCATCCATGAACAGCGCCAATCCCTTATGATCTTTCGCTTGTGGTCATAGGAAAGATTACTTCAATCTTGTCCTACATCAATTTAGTATATGAGGACAAATTTTCCTTCTCTTGATTAACCATATTTTCTTCATCATTATCCATAATTAAGGTTACTAACGCAGAATTATCTTCAAGATTTGAGACTTTATCAAAAGACCATGAGACTAGACTACCTAGAAAGTGTTGCTGTCTTAAAGGAAGATGTTGCTTTCTTAAAGGATAAAGTGCAAGATATTGATAGAAAATTGGAAGCAATGACCAGCAAATTCAACTGACTTGAAGCTTTATTATTTGGAAAACAGCCAATTGGAGCAGGATTGGCTGATGAATTTCTTGAGTTTTCTGACGTTGACACTTAAGTTGCTCTTCAAAATTTTGAAGAGAAACCTCAGATGGTTGTCAACAAAAATTCTTTAGTGAAAAAGTTCCAAAAATAACATATATGGAAGCTGATGTTATAGCCAAGAAAGTCAAGCAGATAAGTCAAGCAGATAACGCTAGATGCATCTGTTACAATCGATCATAAGGAAGAGGTCATGGTAGAGTTAAAGATTAAACCAATTTAGGATTGCAGCCAAGGAAAATTTTCTAACATTCCAACCATTGGTTTTGTCTTTGGAGAGACTAACATTGTTTAAACTATAAATACCCAAGTTTCTTTGTTGCTACGTATAGCGAAAGGACAGAAAATCTTCTATGATGGATCCTATGCTTCTATCTCGTGGATGACGTTTTTGATGTTGGGGATTTTTATTCCCCACTACTTCAAAACTCGAGGTCGAGTTTTTTCCAACCGGCGGAGCATGATGCGGTCAATAAAAGGCTGTAAAAGCAAAATTAAAGCTTTTCATAATTGCCTTCAAACTTTGTACTTTATTAGTTGTCTTAGAAGTGTTATTTTGAACTTTAGGTCTAAGGGTATTTTAGGTTTGTAGTCTTTTACATGTTCGCAGGAATTTTTTTCAGCAATCGTGTTTTTTATTTTATTTTATTTAGTTATTTAATTATGTTGGTAACTAATTGGAGTTATAGTTGTTATAGGAATTGATACGCACACGGTTGCGTGAGACCAAGAAGGCTTGGAAAATAGGTTGAACAACTCGAATGCTTGACTCCTTTGAAACGTGTCCAAAGACTCCAAGAATCACGAATTGGTTGCTTTGAAGGTTATTCAATCTCGTTGAATGTCCTCCCTTTAGAATTTGCTCTAGACCCCTAACCAACTTGTGGATTAGATTCCTAGTGGACAAACCTAAAAGACTGAAAACAAACCAATTGAACAAACTCTAAGCTAGAAACTTGAAACTTAACAAAATCTCTTCGTTAAGAAACAAGGGTAGTTCTTAATCACCAAAGAACTAAGAGTAATCTCTTCACGAGAAAACACACAATTTTATTAACTCAAAAATCACATAAATTCGGATGAACAGTAGCAGCCCTTATATAGGGTACAAAAAGTGAGAATAAGGAAATAAAAGATTACTTGGAAACTAACTTAAACACTAGTTGTAATCTATCACAAATGGTAACTACTAAAGATTACAACTTGTACTCAAAGTAACCTATTAAAACATAAACTTAAACACTTAAAAAGCTTCCAAAAATCACTGTTCACTGCCATGTTTAGTAGCCTTGGGCTGAACAATTCTCAAGCCCATCAAACACGACCCATTGGACCTCCACAAGTGCCTTAAGCCTTGGTACACCTCATGGACTACTTGAATAGGTTGGATAGCTTGTGTAGCTCTACTAAATCCTTCTTTATATGTACTCTTGATCCACAACCAAAAGATCATATTGTGGCCCAAGTGTCCAAATTGCTCAATATAATCTCCAAGTCCAAGCTCAAGCATAAACTCACGGACAACTCTTGGACAGCTTGCATACAAGATAAATGTCTCCTCAAGCTTGCATCGAGCTACTTGATCAACAACTCCATGATTAGCACGTGTGACTTGTATAGGCATCCTTGGAATCCTATCATTCCCTCTTCCTCGCGAAGATTCGTCCTCGAATCGCCTATACCATAAATACAAATATAAGCATCATAGAAAACTTGACTTGAATCAAAGTGTGTACCTTGCAAGACTAGCTCATGTAGCAACTTGATACTCTTATCAATGCACTTAAAGAAATCAACACCATGAGGGTCATACTCAAGTAAGTAAATTGCACGACTTAGAGCATGCCTTAAAACGACAAACTCCCTTCTATGTGCATAATCTCTAAAAACATGTACTAAAATCAACAAGTATGAACTCGATGTAGTGGAAACTTGTGACAAATTGACACAAAAACAAAACAAACTCCACAAACCAGAATAGTTAAAAGATGACTCAACATAACTTTTAACTTCAAAACTCGCACTTTGAAGGAAACAAATAAACACTATATGCAATTGACATGCAAAAATGTAAAACATACTAATAGAACCTTCTTTAGCAACATGTGAACAAAGAAAACAAGTAAACACTCTACACTCATCATGCAATGAACATTCATGACTACTTATAACAAGAAAAACACTTGGATAGATTGCAAAAACATGAAATTTAACAATGCTAACAGAATAATGATGCACATGCATACTAAAATCTCGTGAAAGAAACAACAAATAGAATGCATGCAAATCTAAACTCATATTAATCCCATCAATGCAAGATGAAAGAACACGTGACAACAACATAAAAAATCTAATCATGTTGGTCTAACACAAAATAGAATGCATGTTGCAAATTAAAGCAAATTAAGTGTAAAACGTAATCTAAGTCAACCAAAGAAATATTAAAAACATAATCAGAAAGTAAACCAAGAACTTCTAAACTGATCACAACTTAAAAATTCCTTCCACCAATCTAGCAAAGTTAACAAATTATTCTCAATGGTGGAAACATGAAAACAAGTCCTTGTGTCCATCAGCTTCTCCTTGGAAATCATTGGAACCTCCTTGCTAAATGAACACTCAATTGCAGTTGCAAACTTCACATCAAAACAACACATGTGTGGCATCCTTTCTTGAAAGACATTCTGCAAAATCACAACAAAAACACTAGGAAAAGAATGGTTAAGTGAGTTAGCAAAATAGCTTCCTTCTTTAGAGTACATTGGTACAAGAGAATTTGCCCTCACAAGTAGAACATTCTTGCACTTACTAACTCCCTCATGCTTTTTAGAAGTTTCGCCCCTCAAACTTTTCTTATTTTCACTCTTTTCTTTTGTCTCTCATCTTCCACTTCCTCAACTATTCTAAGTTGATCCTTGTATGCTTCAGTTGGCCTTAAAGGTTTCAAGATGATACTCCTCTTGTCCCAAACGAATGAACACGTGTTTTTTTATCCATTATAGGTCACCTTCCTATCGAATTGCCTATGGACACCCCAATATAATGTGACATGCTTGCATTGGAGCTACATCACATAAGACTTCATCTTCATATTTTCCTTATGGCAAACGACACCACAACTTGTTTTGTTACCTTTAAATCACCAGTATCAGTCATCCATTGCAAGTAGTGTGGTCTTGGATGCTTCATGGTTGGCAATTGCAACTTCTCTACAAACAAAGTACTAGCAATATTAGTACAACAACCACTATCCACAATAACATTGCATACCTTGTTTTGCACGACACATCTCGTATGAAAGATTTGTTCCCTATGCATCTTTTCATCCTCTTCCTTAGGCTGGATGTCTAGTGTTTTGCGTGTGATCAAGGCCTTTCCAGAAGGTAGTTCCAATTCATCCGCACCATACTCTTCTTCAACTAGTGGAGGCATATCATTATCACTTGATTGTTCATTCTCCACATCTCCATTATCTAGCACAATCATCGCCCTTTTTACTTGCACATTGGGCAATTACATGGCCATAACCTTGACACTTATAATGCTTAATGTCCCTTTGACGTGTTGGAACTTCATTCTTACCCTTAGGTTGAGGTTTTGATAAAGATGACTCACCCTTGCCTTTCTCCATTACAGACGTGTTAGACTTAGTTTTTACAAAATCTCGTGGCTTTTGTGTTGCTCGTTCATCCCTTTTGTCACGAGAATTTTTCCATGGAAACCTAGTTGAAGTGCTAGTCATACCTCGTCCTCTCCTAGCCTTGAGTTGTCTTTCAATTTTCTTAGCCTTTTCCACCAAGTCGTTGAGCTCCACGTAGTGTTGCAACTCCACAATTTCAGCAATCTCAGGATTGAGGCCATCAATGAATCGAGCCATAGTTGCTTCTTCATCCTCATGAACATCACCTCGTATCATCAACATCTCCATCTCCTTGTGATATTCATCTACGGACATCGACCCTTGTGTGAGTTGTTGAAGCCTTCTATGTAGATCCCTTGCATAATGGTTAGGAATGAAACGCTTTCTCAAAATGGTTTTCATCTCTCTCCAAGTGCTAACTGACGGGCTTGTCATATCTCCTTCTCGTCTTAACTAGTTGGTCCCACCATACACTAGCATATTCAACAAATTCCACAGCAGCTAGTTGGACTTTCTTTGCTTCGGAGTAATTATGCACATTGAAAACATGATCCACCTTTCGTTCCCATTCAAGATAAGCTTCAGGATCATTCATGCCCTTGAATGGGGGAATTTTCATCTTTATACTACCAAGATTGCTATCTTGATGGTGTTGAACCCTCCTCCCTTGTCGAGTGATTATGTCATCATACTCGGATGCTTCATCTCTATGATCCTCCTCATACATCGAATTCCTTGTAACCCTAGTTTGGGCTTTAAAGGCAGACTCCATGCCTTCCATTCTAGCATTCATTTGAGCCAATTGCTCTTGCATAACTTGCTACATGGATTTCATGTCAAAGTTTTGCTCTACCCTTTCATTAGACATGATGAATAAACCTTGCAAGAAAAATTGTTAATAATAAAAAAGAAAATGAAGAAGAATATGTGAAACACTCCCTTAGTGTTTGGCACTTCGCTTCCCTCAAATAGATTGGCTTTTACCCTCGAATGAGCTCATCACTAAGCCTCTTACCACTCTTGAGATCACGTCTATATGCCCTTTGATGAAGAACCTTGCTCAATTGTCCTCAACAAAGAATAAAGTTAAGTAATCAAGAAGAGTAATCAAGAAAATTGGATGCTTAGAGTGAGTTTGGTCTCAAGAATTTCAAAGAAGATAGGTGACACAAGATTTAGACTCAAGAAGACACAATTAGAAGTCCTATTGTGTGGTATCATGTGTGAAAAATCTTGATTTTCAAAACTTTCTTGATGAAAAAATAATATTCTTGTGAAAAATAAAAAGTACTTTCCAAAAGGAACAAGTGCTAATACAAGAATTACTTTCCTTATTCAAAATTCACTGCACTTTCCTTTTCTTAGCACAAGTTTCCTTATCTTTCTTGCAAAAGACCACTTTCCTAAAATTTAAGACAACTCCTAAATTTTCTCAACACAAAACATGCCTCCCTCCTAGATTTTCTCAAGGAAGAAGCGGACAGCTTCCTTTTTTTCTTCCAAACAACAAGCTGCTCCTATTTTTTCTCCCTCAATTCCCACGGATAGCTCCTATTTTTTCTCTTCAAAAGTTGCAGCTGGTCTCCTATGTTTTCTCTCCAAAAGCACGCCAAACCTCCTGAATTTTCTCAAAAGAATGGCAGGCTGCTCCCATTTTTTCTCTCCAGAAGCGCTGCCTCCTTATTTTTCTCTCCCAAGGGAATGGTCAATATCCTATCTTTTAGGAAACTTGTTTCTTTTTCTTTTAACACAATTTGGCCAGCTTTTTCCCCTCTCTAAGCACGTGGTTCAAGCTGGAAGAATCAAGAAATAAGTCTTTGTCAACCAAGAAGTAAAATTCCAGCAACTTATTCTTCAAGAAATCAAAGCTAGTGAGCAAGATATTTCAAGAAGAAAAATTCCAGCAAGCCAAGAACTTCAAGAAAAGCTCAAGAACTTCAAGAAGACTTTCAAGAATTAAATCCCAGCAAGCAAGAACTTCAAGCATTGAAGTCTTTCAACCAAGAAACTCAAGAACTTCCCAAGATTTGTTCAAGAAAATTGTTTTAAAGCTTCAAGAATCTCAAGAAAGCAATCAAGAAACCCCAAACAAATTTAGAAACTCAAGAACTTGTGTTCTTTGATTCAAGAACTCACAAGGTAGGTTCAAGAACTTCAAGAATCACAACAAAAAATAAATCTGGACAGATTAGTGCAAGGCTTTTTTTCCACCTATTTTGCACGCCTCTTTCTCTTCTTACTCCTTTTAGTGCACGGCTTCTATAAGTTTCCCTTAAGGTGCACGCCTCTTTTTTTTTTTTTTTTAAACCAAGAACACAACACCAATTCTTCAAGAAAAATTCATTTTATGGCTTTGAAGGTCCAAGAACTTGTTTTCTTGAAAAGTTTTAACACAAGAATAATCAAGAAAATAAAGGAAAACAATCAAGATAACCAAAATACCACACAAATACCTAGAATTCTTGATTGAAAACTAATCAAGAATGACTCTAAGACCCTAGAACAATTTAGGAATGACACTAGAACAAGATAAAACAGCAGGAAAACAACACCAAAAACAAGAGAAACACGGCTGGAATTAACAAGAAAATTTGGACAGATTAGATAACACAAGAAACTGACACAAGACACAAGCACAAGAAGAACGATTGACACAAAAATTAAAAGAAGGGATATATCCAAATTTTCCAAAGGAAAAATTGGATTGAAGAACCTGAAATTTTCAAGGAAGATGGCTCTGATACCACTTGATACGCACACAGGTTGCGTGAGACCAAGAACGCCTTGAAAATAGGTTGAACAACTCAAATGCTTGACTCCTTTGAAACCTGTCCAAAGACTCCAAGAATCACTGAATTGGTTGCTTGAAGATTATTCAATCTCGTTGAATGTCCTCCCTTTAGAATTTGCTTAGACCCCTAACCAACTTGTGGATTAGATTCCTAGTGGACAAACCTAAAAGACTGAAAACAAACCAATTGAACAAACTCTAAGCTAGAAACTTGAAACTTAACAAAATCTCTTCGTTAAGAAACAAGGGTAGTTCTTAATCACCAAAGAACTAAGAGTAATTCTCTTCACGAGAAAACACACAATTTTATTAACTCAAAAATCACACTAAATTCGGATGAACAGTAGCAGCCCTTATATAGGGTACAAAAAGTGAGAATAAGGAAATAAAAGACTACTTGGAAACTAACTTAAACACTAGTTGTAATCTATCACAAATGGTAACTACTAAAAATTACAACTTGTACTCAAAGTAACCTATTAAAACATAAATTTAAACACTTAAAAGCTTCCAAAAATTACTGTTCACGCCATGTTTAGTAGCCTTGGGCTGAACAATTCTCAAGCCCATCAAACACGACCCATTGGACCTCCACAAGTGCCTTAAGCCTTGGTACACCTCATGTACTACTTGAATAGGCTGGATAGCTTGTGTAGCTCTACTAATCTTTTCTTTATATGTACTCTTGATCTACAACCAAAAGATCATATTGTGGCCCAAGCGCCCAAATTGCTCAATATAATCTCCAAGTCCAAGCTCAAGCATAACCTCACGGACAACTCTTGGACAGCTTGCATACAAGATAAATGTCTCCTCAAGCTTGCATTGAGCTACTTGATCAACAACTCCATGATCAGCACTTGTGACTTGTATAGGCATCCTTGGAATCCTATCAAGAATATTCTATAAGTGTTTGTTTTCTTATTTGGAATGGGAAGTAAGAATTCTATTCATAATAGAATTCTAATTTTTTAGGTAAGTCATAAGCTTATAAATACTCTTGTTACTAGGATATTCTAGGTAGTAAGAGTTTGATTAATAAAATTTCAGTTTATTTGTTTTAGTTGTTAGAGTTTCTTTCTTCAAATTCCCCAAACTTCTTTCTAGTTCTCTTCTTAACCCCTCGTTACTGTTCACGTATTGTTCATCCATGAACAGTGCCAATCCCTTATGATCTTTTGCTTGCGTTCATAGGAAAGATTACTTCAAGTATATACATCTTCTAATTCACAAATATTCCTTATTTTGATCTTCAAAATTTTATTTCACAAATATTCCTTATTTTGATCTTCAAAATTTTATTCCAAGTGAATATTTCAATGCTTCTAGTTCTTTAATTTCAAACTCCTCTACTAGATTTCTTTCAACCTTGTAAGTTCTTCATAGCCATCATTAGTTAAGATTATATCATCAACACAGAGAATTAGTATTGCAATTTTTTCCATCTTAGAATGCTTGTAAAATAGTGTGTTTTATTCTTGACTTTGGTGAAAGCTATAGTTTTTTACTACCTTCCCAAATTTCCAAACCATGCTCGTGGGGGTTGTTTCAGGTCATATAGACTTCTTGAACTTACACACTCCATCTTGGCCAACAATATTTTCAAAAAATGGTGGAGGACGTACAAGCATTTCTTCTTTTAAACAACCAATAAAAAATGCATTCTTCACATCCAGTTGATGTAAGGTCCAGTTGAAATCAATTGTAAGAGACAATAAAACTTGGATAGAGTTAATTTTACTTACCGGGGCAAAAGTCACTTGGTAATCAATATTATAGGTTTGAGTAAACCTCTTAGCAACAAGTCTCGCTTTGTATCTTTCTACACTTCCATTAGCTTTGCACTTTACTGTAACGCCCATTTACAACCAATTGTTCTTTGGTCTTTGGGTAATTCTACAACTTCCCATGTCCTATTCTTCACTAGAGCATGCATCTCCTCCATTACTGCCGATTTCCATTCTGATCATCAAGTGCTTACTAAATGTTTTTGGAACAAACAGATTAGAGAATTTTGTTGTAAATGCCCATGATCTTGAGATAGGTTTATTATATGATAGATATTTTGCAATAAGATAGCTAGTACAAGATCGGGTACCTTTTCTAAGTGCTATGGGAATGCCAAGATCATGATTGATTTTTTGCTACAGGTAATGTACAAGTTTTAGGCAAGGGAGTGAGATTAATGGGAGTGGAATTAACTTTTCTTCGTTTCTCTTCTTGAAGAAAATTTTCCTAAAAAATGTTGAAGAAAATTTTCCTGAAAAAATGTTGATATTCAAGGGAGGAAATATCTGTATTAATGAAGATTTTTCGTGTTCTAGGATTAAAATATTTGTAACCTTGTTTGTTTGCGGCATAGCCTATAGAGATACATTTTTCTCCTTGGGACCTAGTTTCGACTACCCCCTAGTAGGTGAATGGATATAAGCAGTGCACCAAAGAACTCTTAGTTGAAAATCTGAATAGATTCGGGCTTCAAGAAAAATTCTTTTAAAGCACTCAAGGGGTCTGCCATAGTTGAGAGCTCAAGTAAGCATCCTGTATATCAAGTATGATGCTGTAGAATAGCTGCTCCTATAGAAATTTGGGAACATTTTTAGCAAACATAATGGCATAACATACTTCTACAAATGTTTGTTTTCTCCTTCAAGAATCCTGTTTTGTTGAGGAGTATCGACACAAATAAATTGATGTTGAAGACCCTTGTTTTCTAAAAATCGCCAAAAATCTCGTTAAAATATTCAATACCATTATTAGTTTGGAGAATTACAATTTTTTTGTTGAAATTGGTTTTCAATCATTGTATAAAAATTTTTAAATAAGGTTTTAACTTCTAATATTTATTCATCAGTAAACCCAATATGGTAGGGTATGATGTTCAATAAATGTCACAAACCATTTTCTTCCCAAAACCGTGCTAATCCGTGAAGGACCCGAACATCATTTTGGATGAGATAAAATGGTTTTGAATGTTTATAAGGTTGTGAGGGATAAAAGGGCTTATGACTTTTTGACAAAATTGAACTTTTATAATGAAATGTTGAACAATCCAATCGTTGAAATAACATAGGAAATTTTTTTTTTCAAATACAAAAAACTAAAATGTCTTGACTTGTATTTCCAAAGCATAATTTGATCCGTGATAGAAAGAGAACTGATATGATTCAAGCCCTGAGATTTTTTGTTCTTGAAATCTTCATCATCAAAATAGTGGAGACCATTTATCATTAACGCTAAAAATCATCCTCCCCGAACTTTGCTCCTGAAACACACAATCAGAGTCAAAGAAAGTAATCCAATAGTTAAAATCTTTAGACAATTTAATAGATAAGAGATTACAAGTAAATTTAGGTACATGGAGAACAGATATAGGGGACAACGTACTAGATAAGGTTACTAAATCTTTTCATCTGCTATGTAGATTTTTCAAAACCAGAACAAGGGTTACAAGGATGAAACAAATATGAAAGACTTGTCATATAATCAGAAGCTCTTGCTTGAATCGATGACATAAGGAGCAGAAAAGAAAAATGACATATTAGGCATTAAGATTACTACCTGAATGTGCCGAAGAAGCATTAGGTGCAACCAACAACCCAGAGTTAGATTTCAGCAGCTTTACGATGTGATCCAGCTGTTTGCTGCAGGGGCAGTCTCAGCTTCATGAGCTGAGGCTGGCCAATCCTGCTCTCATATTTCCCTTTCCAATTTGCTGGTTTTCACATGCAACTTCCAGCAGGTTGCACATGCTTTGGCTTGTTGCATTAGTTACACCAAACACGGGGCTTTCCTCCAAGTTCTCCTGAGCTATTGGTCCAGCATAATAAGCCTCTGCAGGAAGGGCAGAATTTTCCATTTTTGTTGTCAGGTTTTTCCTTCCCTAATGTGACAAGTTTATGGCTTTCCTCCCTCCGAACTTCAGAAAACATTTCTCCAATTGAGGGAAGTGGCTGTGTACCAATATTTCTGCCTCTAACTTCATCAAACTCACATTTAGTCCAATAAGAAACTTAAAATGTATGATTATCGTCCACCTTTTTCTTATAATGGTGGTAATCTTTTGATAATTTCCAGTCATAACAGTCACCGAATAATCTAAATCTTGCCATAGGCATTTCAAAGAATTAAAATATTTTGTAATCCTTACCTAACCTTGGCGGATTTCTCCAAATTTTGGTGTCAATTCTAACACTTGAGATTGAGTGGCCAAGCTTGAATACATGAGATTGATATTGTCTGGCAGCTTTTTGGCAGTGTGGTAACATGTATAATTAGAGCTGATTCCCTCCATAGAATTCACCAATCAAGTCATTACCAGAGAATTTTTAGCATCCAAAGTGGAGTAACCTGAATCCCCAGGGGCAGTTCCTTCTTTTCCCGTCATATAGCTAATTTCTCCTCTCCTATAGATATACATGTGCACTGATTGAGACTAGTGCAAAAGATTTTTTCCATTCAGCCGTATGGTTATAATTTGGACCGAATGGGAATCAGAAATAGGTAGATGGGGGGTTATTGGTTTCGTTGATGGGCCTGTGAATTTCAAATGAGCTTGCTGAGATTCTGATACAAAATCAGAGACGGTGAAGGAAGACGAAGGTTGGACAAATGGCTCAGAGTATTTTGTGGAACGAACATGGCTGGAATTCGGCAGGGGTTTGGTTTCCTGCCCAGAGCTCTGTTGCCATGTTGAAAAAAAGTTCTGCCACATGTATTTCTTCTGTTTAGGTTTCATATAAATAGAAATGCAAAAATGTCTATACTAGAAAGGGCTTCATACAAATTAAATCAACTCAGATCTTATAATTTATCTTCTAACTCCTAATTATACAAATTAAATCAACTTAGATCTTATAATTTTTCTCCAACTCCTAATTATACAAATTAAAGATCTTCATTTATCTCCTAGTTATACAAATCAAATCTCCTCTAATTTCTCTCCCAATCTGTTAGAAACAGATTTTATCCTACTTGGTAGCCCCTTAATCCGGCTGCTACTGATTTCTCCTCCTCAACATTGCCATTAGCATATCTTTCCTATTGGATTAGTGAAATGCATTGGTCTTTTTACTACTTATGGACTAAAGTAAATTTGCAACTCTTAGAGAGGTTATTTGGATGTTTTTGCCTGGGATCTGTGGAGCTGGAAATCTTAATGCTTTTACCACTATTGTGGCAGTCTACTACATTTTTCCAAGCTCTTTTTGCTCCAATATGTTTGGTTGCACTGAAAAAATTTAGGAAAAAATACCAGTATAATTTATTTTAAACTTTCAGAGTCCTTTATTTTGAAGTTATTAGTTTGAATAATAATTCTTATTTCTTTATTTTGCACCTTTTATTTTTCAAAGAGCTTTCTTGAGTTGAAATAATGCTTGAATGATTAGGAGAAAAGATGATATTGAAGGATTGTTATATGAGGAGACAAATTTATGCCCACATGATTGATGATTAATACCTGAGAAGACAAAAATGAAATTGCAGTAGCTTTTTGGTCATATGTTTGGATGACTGAAAGTAGCAATTTAGGAAGAGTCAATTTTTTTTAATTTGAAGTGTGTGATGGGAAGAAGAAGTTCTGTAAGTGTTTAGGACTCCTGAACTTCAAAGAGTTATTTATGTTTAGATTGAAGTTTTATAACAGAATTGTTCTTAACATTTCACACAAGATGCATATCCTTGGGTTTTTGGCTGGATATTTGGACTTCGGTTTTTGTTGTTCTGAAATTTTATTTCTGTTACATCATGCACAGATCCACGGTCAAGTCACGGAAATGTTTCTCCAGGGGAAGAAGTTAGAGAATTTGATGGAATAGAAAATATTAATGGGCTTCGTGCTTTGCAAGAAAGGTAAAAGAATTGGTTTTCATTTTATTCTGATCATCTTAGTAGTTCCATCTAATTCATTTCTCTATTTTCAAGGAGATTGTCTGGAGAAGTGTGTACCAGAGAAATTCAAGGGCAACCTGAGGAAAACTCAAATGCATTTAAAAGTGATGTGAAGACTACTAATAGCACCCCCCTGGAAGATATGTGTGAACTCTTAAGTGAAGCCTCTGTTGAAGTCCCGATTGTGGATGAAACAAATGGTATAGTTAGTGTTTCCCAAACCAGTTCTAGCATGCATTATGAGGAGCTATCGCCGGTACTGACTCAACCGTACACAACTAAGTTGGTCCCGAAGGCCAATGATGTGGCCGTTAAACAAGAAGTAAAGAAACCAGGCAGATACAACCGAAGAGGCAGGGGAAGGGGAAAGTAGATCTGCACTTGAGCAGCGCTCAACCTGTACATTTATTTCAGATTCAGGTATTCCACTTAGGGTATTTGTAGATTTAAGGGTGCTAATCTTTATGCAGAAAGACAAAAGTATATTTATTTCAGGTTTCTCTTTTTGCTTTGGGTAAGACGAATTTTCTATTTATTTCAGGTTCAGTGGTGTCTAGTCTAGTTTGTTTCGAGTTGAATAATGGGAAAAACCATTGGCTATTATTTATGAAGAATTATTTTATTTGTTCATGTGTTGGCTCCTCTTAGTAGAATTTTGGATGTCGTACCAACTACTACTATTTAGAGGAGATAGGATATAATTTAAAAAACCACGATAAAGATGAGAGTGCTGATATTAAGTTGTTACATCTGAAGTATGATCCCACAACTATTCCCATTTTCTGAACTCGGTTTTGTACCTTGGATGGAGGCTTTGTTTGTTTGATATTGTTTTTTAGAAATATGTTTTTTAAAAATTCTATGCATGTTTTTCAATTGTGTTTTTTATCTCATATACACATTTATCAAGAAGAATATTTAAAACAACTATAATAATGTTTTTTAAAAAAACACCTCAAAAATAGTTTGTTTGTTGGTATATTTTAGAAACTTTAAGCACGTTTTTCAATTGATTTTTTTTATAACACATACACATTTATCAAGAAAAACTTTTAAAATTGTTATAGTAATTGTTTTTAAAAAATATCTCAAAAAACAACTATTCAGACGCAATGTTTTCGCTTAGAAAAGTATATAACATGATTTGTGTTCCTTTAGGAAAGTGTATAAACATGATTTGAAGTTTTTAAAATTTGTGAAACTTTCCTAGTCACCTCCTTAGATTTACGGATTTATTTTAAATGGACTCCGTTTATGTGGATTCAATGGTCTAGATTTGGGCTACCAAGACTTAGTCTGAGCCTTGGTGACCCAGATATGGTCCATTGGATCTATATGGACCAGTCCATGATAGAATTGGCTTAGATTTACTTGCATCAACAAATGAAAAACGTGAATTATTTTCACTCAACTCTTTCACATGACAAAGCAATGATATCTATTTAATTATTTTTTATTACTGGCTTAGCTTGAGGCATTTATGATTGGCAATGATAAATAAATGATTCGCACTTTCTTTATGCAAATAATTTGTACACTTCACGTTAGACTAAAAAACTCTTGTTATTTTATTGTCTTTGTATCAAATCTGAAATTGTATAATTTGTAGGTCTTTTTGAATCAAAATGTGGGAATATAATTATTTCTTTATTTTTCAATAGTGGAAATAAGAAATTGATCAATTTCGGAATGAATTTGATTTTTCAAAATTGGTAAACAGGTAATTAGGTGCATAATTGATATTTACCAATTAATTAAATTACAAATATGTAGGTGATGGCTTTGATTTTCTTGAATTTGGTACACTGAATTACCGATTACATACATGTATATAAATAATATGGACTAATATGCAAAAAATCTTGGATTCTTGAGGAATAGACCGAGGGGGTAAAAAATAGAACGAACATGTGAAATCTAAAAACAAATTTTTGAATTTGTAATAGCGGTACCGACATCGAATTGATAAGAAATCAGAATTGGTATATACTAATTTGAAATCTAATTTGGTCAAGAATTTCAAACTAAATAAATTGAATTTACTAAATTCAGTATATTGAATTTTATTAAATACTAACTAATTTTCACCCCTAACAATAATATAATACGCTTCAAAAATTATAAATACAGAGATTGCCAGCAATATGTTTCTATTTTCACCACTTTGTTTTTTTATTTTTAACTAATTTCTATCTATAAGTAAGTGAATAATAGAACATAATGCAATAAATTGGAGGACATCTTTTGACTCCTTGCTGCCCCTCAAGGACTCCACCATTAAAACTAGGGACGAGCGGGGGATGGGGCAGATGGCAGTAGTAAATAACTTTTTAATTTTTCGTTTGCAGACCAAGAGCTTGATGCTCAAAACCTAACGAAAAACAAGAGTGCTCTTTCCACATCGTTATTGAGTTAGAATTGCTTGTCCTTCGTACTCGGAGTTCATAGTACTGCCATGTCTCTGAGTGTTAACCCAGAAACATTAGTGATACGTGCGTGGTAGTATCCGTCTCAGTTTTAGAGGTTTCGCCAATGATATCCATTATCTAACGCGAATTGGAGGGTTTTGAGTACTTAAAGCATAATCTAAAGGCAATGAAATTCTTCATATTCATCAATCTTGTGTCTATATGGTGTTCTAGGTTGAGATCAAAGGTCCGTGGAAGAGTTTGTAAAGGTGTAAAAAATACTATTTGAGAAGCAGACGCAGGTCTAGACACGCCCACGGATCAACCCATGGCTCAATTAGACGCGTCCACGGCTGGAGAAAGGCAACCCACGGTTGGCAGATCGCTTGATCGAGCCGCAGGTAGGTTGGAGTATAGACGCGATCACGGTTCACTTAAGCATGCCCACAGATTCTTTGCAGAAAGTTTTAGGTTTTAAGTAATTTTTTAATTTTGCTAGGTTTCTCATTATAATTGTTTCCCAATTCTTTTTAGCTCGTATTTAGGTAGTTTTTAGCCTATAAAAAGGCATTATTTGTAATATATTTCATAAGTTTTGATTATTAATAAGATTGTTCTTCTCTTCCATGAGAGTTTTTCTTTAGTTCTTGCTGATGAGAACTATGACCTTATCAAAAGTGATTCTTGTGGCGGTCTAAAACTAACCTAGCTTAGAATTTTCTTCTTGTTTTGATTAAGTAGAATAAATTAAGTTTGACAAATGAACTCGCTCATATCGGTCTAGCAAAGTTTATATTTTGGTTCGAGATTTCTACAAGGATTTAATTCAAGGCGACCAATCTCCACGTTTAGGTTGCTTTGGTTTACGAATCAAAGTGGGTCTAAAGTTCAATGAGGTTGTTATTTTTGAAGATAATTTGGTCCAATTTGGCGGGAGGACTTGGATTAAATTGTCGCCTGATTCATCAAGACGATTTTTGGAGAGATATTCTTGTGATATACGAAAGGGCCCACCCCCGATCGTATCAATTAGTCACAAATATCAAACTAAGCTAAAACTATAATTAACAATCCACAAAAGTCACAAATATACAAAAACATTACTATGTAATCCCTATGCGAAAAATACAAAGCTATACAAATATAAATACAAGCATAACTTTACAAGTATTAGACAAAAAAAGACCTATATAGAAGAACAGATAAATCCCCCCACGAAGCTCTAATTGTGTCATACTTCCAAAGTGCCCTTAACTTGCAAAATGTTAGTAATTCGTGGCATGAGCTAACCCGACTTAGTAAGTAGTTGCTGTAATTTCCAGTGGCTGAAGCATTTTACATATTATGTATGTATTCAAAGTATTTAGTCAATATCATTATCAACACCACCAATAATATTAGAAATAGAACAATTACTTTGAATCAAGATCATCAGTAACTATTGTTTATTGGATCCAGTCTTGCATGTTTCACACATTAGGCAAGTTTCCAAATGATATAACCAAATATCTAGCTATTCTCAACTTGCTAGACAAGCTTTTAATCAGTATTGACATCGTGTGACCACATAAAACCAACTTATCAAGTGCATAACAAATGCAATATCAAGTTAGGAACAGTATTGTCATATTTGGCTTGATAACATCTCATTCATCAATTCTATCAATAATCATTTTATATAGTCATATACATGAATCATAAAATATATAAATACTCAAGCCATCATTATAATCAAATATACATTTAAGAAAGGAGCAAGTCAAGTACAATGGAATCAAATTAATTTGAGTCGCCGAAAATGAAAAACAAAATTTTCACCCACAAAAATGTCGAGTAGCATTGAATACTAGTCAAAAATTGCATAAAATTACCCAAAGGATTCCCCAAGATTGACACTAGGCAAAATCTTAACTGACACTCCAAAATTGATACTAGGTGAAACTGAGTTGACTAGCAAATTCTATGAAATCAGATCCATGATCGACTGAGAGGCATAAAAAGAGTGTTATAAAGCATTCCTAAACTCATACGAGGCTAATTGATTAAGGTGAGGCATTTGTATTTGAAGGCGACCTAATTGACCACGTAATGTGTTTTGACTTATTTTTTTTTTTTTTTATAAATCCTACACTATTACAATAGGGGGTGGGGGAATTGGTGCTGATGGGATTCGAACTCCGACCTCTGGAGTAGAGTCATAAATCTCTAACCGCTCAACTCTCTGTTCGTTCCTGTTTGACTATTAATGAAGCTTGCAATTCTTGGAATCATGCAATGCTAGTTCAAAACAATCCCTAATTGCAATAATGCCACATTTAAATGACCCAACACATGACTTAGATAACCTCATATATGAAATACCCAACCCCTAGTGTGACGCCCCAGAAAATTCATATAATTCATATTATGCTTATTGGTAGAAAAAAAAAGAAGAGTGAGAAAAGAAAGGACAAAAAAATTGAAATGTATTTTATTAAGAAATTTCTTTTATTTAGGGTTTAGTGATAATCTTTGATTTATTAGTTGAAAGATTTCTTAAGTTAATTAGTTAAACTAAATAAGATTCTTTCATTATTAAGTGGTACACCTAAGTACTATATTTGGATTAATTTCATTGGATCATTAGTTTATAATAGTATTTAATTTTGACTAACTAACTTTATCATTTTCAAGACTATTGACTAAGTGAGTTTTAGTTCACTATTTTGACCTAAAAATTTCACTAATTTCTCTTGCTGTTCTCTCTCTAAATTCGGCCCTCTCTCTCTCTCATTTCTTTTCACTCTTTTGTTTTAAGATTTGTACCATAAAGTCTTGCAAATTACTAGGGGATAAGTGACTAATATTTTCACAAATCAAATTTAACCAAGTTAGCCAACATTTCATTAAAAGCATACAAACTTACATGACTCTTGTCTTGTTATAATTGGTCATCCTTTTCTCCATTATTTTCTTTATTTCTCTTCCATTTTCTTGACCTATTTTTCTCTCTTTTCCTCTCACCTTGGTCGGCCCTCCTTACTCTCTTTTTCCTCTCTTTTGTTTTAAAAATTTAAGTCATAAGACTTGCAAATTATTAAGTAAAAAGTGATTAAAATTTGCACTAATCAAATTCAACCACCTAGTGACTATTATCTCAAAATATCTAAGCCCTAAGAGGACTTTTGTCTAGCTTTGATTGGTTGCACTTTCTTCCATTATCCTTTTATTTCTTTTATACTTTCTTGACTGAATTTTCTCCCATTTTCTTCCTCCCTCTTGGCCGAACTCCCTAGCCCCTCTCTCTACCCTCTTTTGTTCTTCATTTTCTTGGAGCTTTCTTTCCAATTTTAGACAAATTCCACCATAGAAAGTGAGCTTTTCTTCTTCCTAAGCATAGTTCTAAGCTTGTTTAAGGTATGTACTATGAACTTTTGCTATTACTTCCAAGTTTTATTTAGTTTTGTTCAAGTTTTATACTAAGAATTTGATAGTAGTATTTGAAGATTTAAGCTTGAACTGAAAAATACTTGAACAGTCATGCTGGACCAGTTTTAGTAAAACTTTCAGAACTTGGTGTAGATAACTTGGATTCGAATGATTCTTATTGTTTTAGAAACTAGATTCATAGGGCTTTCAAACGGTGTAAAGCTTGCACTGTGGTTCATTGTGTATTAATCGCAGAAAGTTTGCAAACTGGGCTGAAAATTCGGTTCTGCGTAAACAGTTTTGATGATGAGCCAACTTGGGGGCTGATTTTGAACTTGTTCTAGTTAGAATTTGGATTGATGATCTTCACGAAAATTGTAGTCCTAGAAACGTACTTTCAAACCATGTAATCACAATTCCCTGGCTCTTGATGGATTGATCCCAGCAATGGCATGAACTTGGCCAAAAACCAACCTTGTGCAGATTTGGGTTGATGAAACACTAGGTTGTGGACCGATTTTGGAATGATTTTTGTTAGAATTTGACATGATGCTCTTCATGAAAGTTTTAGCCCTTAGAATATAGTTTCTATCCATATAATCACTTTTCTCATATGACATATCAATTGGAAGTTATGTACTGTTGAATATCCCTAGTTGGTAAACTTGAAAACATGAGTTAACAAAGAAAATTGGAATTGAGTTAGAATTGAACATAGAAGTTGTAGAACTTGTTGAATTGGGTTGGATGGCTGTTTTTCTTGCAGGGAAAATTTTGGTTTAGTCCGATTTTTAAGGGGTCATGTTGCCGAAATTTCAGTAGAAATAAAGAAGGAAAGATGGTGGATGAAATCTATAACCTAGAAATAATTAGGTTATTTCTTAAATTTTCTTGCTAATTTACTTAGGGTTTTCACTAGATTATTTCTTGTAAATTCTAGGATCCAAAAGTGAACCTCCACCATTATACGAAATATTTTCTTAAGCGATCCAGGTGAGTGTCCCTTTACTTGATGCATGATAAATGGTAATTCTCTGTGTTAATTCTATGTGTACTTGATATTCATGAATTGTTACAATGTACTATATGAAGGGAAAGTGTGTACTTTATCACATTTATCCCGTAATTTGTTACATGCACAATTTCTATCAAATGTGGATATAATTGTTTGTGAATTTTCGATTAAATTAAACTTGTTGGCTAGACTTCCGTGGGTGTACCGCGGTAGTCAGGCCGGTTGTACAAAGGAGGATATAAGGTGCTGGGTGTTTTAGGGCATGATGTTCTTTCCTTGAGTTGTGAATCCTCAAAGAGGCCAACTCCGGATTGAACTTTCTTGCTTGCTTGTTTGCCCTCTAGGGTTGAGATCTCACCCTGGATGTGGCGGTTTTCGGAGGATATAAGGTGAATGGTGGTCAGGGCTCTTGCTCGATAATGCAGGTAGAACCTGTGATCCAGACCTGAAATACTATCTCGGTTCTACATCATGGTTACATGATCAGTACTTGCTCCCGTAGTCGTGACGTATCCTCCCTTGTTTAAATAATTATTTACTTAATTATTTCCTATGTGATTTTGCGACACATGTTATTTGCTTATTTATTCTCTCTTGGTTTGCCTCCGTGTCTGCATGTGTGGGAACCTCACTGGGCTATTATAGCTCACCCTATTTTATTTGTTTTCCTTAAACAGGCTCCTATCTCTAAAATCGGTGGTGAGGATTCAAGGGTAGATTTTGGTAGGATTTTGATACAAGACTGCTTGAGATATTGTTGTATTAATGAACGTATATGATGTAAACTGCTAATCCAGTGCTTTTACTTTTAAGTTTTGAATTTTATGTGACCCTGAGATACTGTCACGGGTGGTATCACGAGTTTTCTTCTGAATTACAATTGCTTACGAATTTTAGTGCGTGCTTGACTCGAGCCTTGGCGAGAGCCAGGCAGGCAGTCTGCTAAGCCCTTTGGTGCGCCTCTGGGTAAGGTGGGGCTGTCACACCTAGGTTGCCTCAACCACAGTATCCTACCTTAGCCAATTAGATTCTACGTACTAGAATTCTCGTTATTAGAAAAATTGGAATTTAAATTTTGCTTCAATTAGAAGTTTAGGGATCTTAGTGCTAATACCTAAATATCCTTATCGTAAATGGTAGGAAACCTCAAGACAAGTCATTTTTTTTTCCATCTTATCGAGTCTTCCTCTCTCGTCTTTACTCTTTTTTTCTTATAGCAAAGGCTAATTTCCACAAACAATAGCAATAATCAAATTTATTTAGAAAATGGGAATGGGTGGTGATGGATTTATGGTTTAAGGGTCAGCGGTGACAAAAAAAGTTTTCATTTTCTTTTTAATATCTACAGTGTAGCCGCCAAGGATATTGCTCGTGACACAAAAATTTTCAAACAAATTTATAGTCTATTCCTTAGGGACTAGAGTGCAAAAAACTGTAAAAAAATTATTTTAAATAGTGTCTCTTATGTTGGCGTCAATATAAGTTTTAAAAATTTTGAAATTAATTTTTTTCCTTTTTTAAATTGAAATTAAAAAAATGGCAAATAACAAATTTTAGAAAAAAAAAGCAAAATTTAAAAGGTGACACAAAAATAAATATATTCATTTTGAAACTGAAATTTAAAAAATCCACCTTCTTCATGGCACGTGGTTTGTAAGAACCAATAGTATACTGACACCAAGGAGATTAAGTTTGGATCTTGAGTTTAAAGGGCAGATAGAGAGAGTGGTGGTGGATGCTGAGATATAAGGTAACTAACTATTACCAATGTCTTGTGATGCTTGGAAACACATTTCAATATGTGGCATTGACTTGAAAAGCCTTGATAGTTGAGAGGTGACTAATCTATAATTTGTTTTATGGACCTCTGTAGATAATGAAATTTTAATTCCATTAAAATTTAATTTATTTGTCTATAAAAAGTTAAATGGCTTGTTTATCTCTTTATTTAAATTAAAGAGATAACATTTCAAATATTTGTCACTAATAAATAAAATGATGATATTTAAGAAATAATGTTGTAAATCTCTTTAAATGAGATAAAGAGATAATGCGGACGCATATCTTTAAATGATAAAGAGATAATAGACATACCTTTCAAATTTTTGAAAATGTGGAGAGATGTTATCACAAGTCCTCCTCTTTCTTTCTACCTACAGCTATAAATAGGGGGTCACCCCTAGGAAGGAAGGCAGATATAGACAGACAAATATACAATGCAGAAGCCCTGAGTCTTCAACCAAAGCCTTCAAGTCTGCAACGACAAATCCTCCAAATCTTCAAATTCTTCAAAAAGTCTTCAAATTCTTCAAAATCTTTGAAGCATTCTTTTCAAGTTGAAGAGGTTAAATCTTTTTTTTCCTCGACTCTCCAGATCAAGATTTGAAAAAGTCAACACTAATTTGAGAACAAGTCTCAAGCCCTCGAATCAAATTTGAAGAAAAGAATTGAAGGAACTATCTAGACTCTGTAATCTTTTTGGATTCATAAAATTCTCTGTTATATATATTTGTCGCATTTTTTTTCTTGTTTGTTAATTTTGCAAATAATGAGATTTGTTACGGACAAATTTTTGGCAAGCCTTGTTAGACAATCTTTGCCTTCCATTTGTTTTCTTCCTAAATTCAACTACAAACTTCGTTGATGGCTCCTAAGAATGACAAACTCATGGCTGTTTATTCAAATGTTGCTCGACCAAAAGTCACTGCTGATGCTGCACGCACTAGTGCAAATCCTCAAATTGGTGGTCCGATGAGAAGGAACATGACACGAGCCCTCTCACAAAGCACTTTGGAGGCTCGATCTGCATCAAATCATATTTTTCATCGATATCAACCAAAACTACTCCTCCTATGCTGGGATTCAAGAATGTCAGTGGTACAATGAAAAAAACACTTCCGTTGCTCAAAGTTGGCCCTGACACCAAAGTTTTGATGCAAGATGATTGCTAGTCAAGTTGTGGATTTGCATCTTCTCAAGGAACCCTTCAATCAAAGTCTCTCTCTTTCAAAGATTCTATGATGAGTTCAAGGGAAGAGAAACGATCCAAGACTCTCAAATTTCAAGTATGCAACCCAATCTTCTTGACCCCTTCGTAACTCGTCGAAGACCCCAAGAACAACTCGGATTGTTTTGCTTCAAATTCGACAAGATTCGTTGAACTCCCCCTTTTAAGAAACGATCCTAGATCCCTAATCAACAACGTGGTGTAGACACCTAGTCGACAATTTCTATTGGATAGATTCAAACTCTCAAGAAGAACCCTAGGGGGAATCTTGAATACTCAACAAGAACTTTTGATAGGATCCTAAGGACGCCTACACGTGTTAAGCAAGCTGAGCGTTGAGTTAAGGAGCACTTAGCATGTTGCAAGCTTAAGGATGGTTTATTTATCATTAAAACGGACGTGCAAGTCATGAGAATCTAGTTCAAGCATATTTTTGGACTCAAGGTTGAGTTTGGACTTGAGAATCATAAAGCTCAAGTGAAGAAGTTGGGCTTAAAGCTTATTCTTTGGCTATGGATTAAATATGTGTTCAAAGAGCATCATCTAGGCCAAAGATTGATTTATTGGTTTTGGATCAAATACACATTCAAAGAAGGCTTGTTAAAGCTGCTCAAGAGGTCCAATCCATACAAGTCTTTTGGAATTAAGTCCGTGAAGCCCAATGAGCTATTTTGGGTGGATTTGATTATTCATCCAGCCCATCAAGACTTTAGTTAAAAATTTCTAGTTTATTTTAGTGTTAACTATGTTTTATTAGTTTCTTAAGTCATTTACAAGTTGTAACCTTTTAAGAAGTTATCATATTGTGTTAGGTTGCAACTAGTGCTGTGATAGTCCCACCTTACCCTAAGGCGTACCAAATGGCTCAGCGAATTGCTTGCCTAGCTCTCGCTAGGACTCGGGTCAAGCACGCACTAGATTCTATGAAACAATTGATATATATAGAAAACTCGTAAATACATTCATATGATTCAAACTTAAGAGCAAAGGCACTAGTTAAGTAGTTTACATCATAAACACATAGCTAATACAGTAAAATCTCAAACATCATTTTACTAACAAAATCCTACCAAGAACTATTCTTGAATTCTCACCACCAGCCTTAATAATAGGAGCTTGTTTAAGGAGAACAAATAAAAGGGGGTGAGCTATAATAACCCAGTGAGGTTCCCACACATGCAAACACACAGGCAGACAATTAGAAAATAAATAAACAAATATAAGAACAAGTTAAGTAAACAATTGATCAAATAAGGAAGGATACATCTTAACTACGGGAGCAAGCTCAATCGTAGGAATATCAAGTGCATATCATGTGGCAATAGTGTTTGGACCAATAGAGAAAACTAGGTCCTTGCCAATGGTCAGGTAAATATCAGATAGCAGTACCCGAAACCACCCATGCACCTTTACCTCCTCAATACCTCCACTCTAGGGTGAGATCTCAACCCTGGAGGGTAAAACAGTTGGTTCAATCCAGAGTTGGCCTCTTTGAGGAATCTCAACTCAGAGGAAAGAACACGAACCCTAACGCCCAACATCTTATATCCTCCTCAATACCAGCATGACTGACCGTGGTGTAACTGGTGAAATATGATCATAGAAGTCTTGCCCGGAGGCTCAGTTCAGTTGGAAGTTCACAAACAAGTATATTCACATTTGATAGAAGTTGTGCATGTAACAAGTTGCGAGATAGATATGATAAAGTACACACCTTACCCTCATGTAGCACATTATAGTAGTTAACAAGTATCAAGCATAAAATAAAATTTACACTTAAACATGCATCAGGCACACATAAGGAAACACTCACTTGAAATTTCAAAAAAGTGCCTCGTAAAACGTGCGAGGTTTAGACTCGGATCCTGAAATTCATAAATAGTCTAATTAACCTACTGAATTTTCTTTCAAAAGAATTTTTATAAAATGTACCCCAGTTTAACTAGGGTTTTAAAATAAATGTAAATTGGTTATAAGGAAAATCCAAAAGTTGTAATAAGGAATTCGAGTAGAACCCTAAATTAACCAATAAAGAAATTTTAAAAATTCCCCTTTTGAAAGTAATTTGGTTCTAAAGACAATTAATTCATTAAATGTCAAAATTAAGGTTAAATTTCAAAAGGAATAATTAATACTAGAAATTTGTTACTAATTTCAGCTTTATTTACTATATTAGTTGCAAAACTCTAATAATTCGCTATAAATTTTGGACCAAAAGGAAGTATTGCTAAATACCATGAACTAAAGAAGTAGTTTAATTAAATATTGATTAGGGTTCAAGGTTTTGGTGTAAGAAGAAATTTTGTCCAAAATACTTAGTTATAAGTAAACTAGTTTTTAAAGTCCAAGAAAGATTTATTGGTAATAGTCAAGTATAATTTAATAACTTAGCAAAATTAATGTAAGTTGAAATCAATGTTTTAAAAATCGGACCGGTGAATGAACCGGAGGGGGGAGGGGTTCAAGGTCGGACCGGTGGGTTCAATGATTTTTCTTTTTTTTTTTTAATTTAATTTAATGTATAATATAAAACAAATACTAAATATACACCACCCTGTTGAATTAGTCAACTTATTAATTGTTTAAATATATTCAACTATACAAATTAATGAATTTATTATATTTAAATTCACAAGTTAATGAGTTTATTATATTTGGTAAAAATTTTATGAAATATTCTATATCTATAACAATTAAATTAACAAGGAAAATGGTATTACAAGTATAAAAAAATACAATAACTATAAAATTTACCATTAGAGTGTGTTGTTATATTTTTAAATATTTTAAATTACAATCTTGAATATTCTGAATTATTAAATTATATTTGTTACTTGCTTTCACATTCTTTACTTTTTTAATACCATCAAGACTTATTTTTCAATATAAAATTTAAATTTATTTTAATACCAATAACACAATTAACTTTGTATATAGGGCAGTTCGAGTAAATGTAATTTTTTAAAATAAAAAAATTTCTTTTGCCCTATTTTTTAAGGTAGGTTCGCATATCAAATGATTTTCAAATTTCAATTTGATTATCTGACTATTAGTTTAGATATATTTAGTTTTTAAATTTTTTTAGTTTTTTACAATTTTTGTTATAACATCCAACGAGAGGTAATTTCTAACAATTTTATACCAATCAATAATTTCTTAAAAGAGTCTAAACTTTATTTAAAATTGGTTCCAAGGTTTTAACTTTAGATGTATTCTCTCCAAAAAAAATTTTATTTATGACGTATCGGACTATTTAGCTAGTCAATTTGACTTTATACAATAGTCTTAAAATAAAACTAACAAATAAATCTATTTGCTTATTAGTTTTTAATTAATCAATTCTGTTTAATCTACACATTTTCTTTTAGTATGTCAAGAAAAAGTGGATATATGATGTTATAACAGTTGGAATCAATATATTGCATAGAAAAAGTATGATTTTAATAATCTAAACTGATTTTTTATTTTTTTAATAAAGAAAATAACTTTCAATCCACTTATTTTCAAGATGTCAACGTTCTTATTATGGAATAATGATTAACCATAATTAAAAATTTTACACAAATGCCTTACAAAAATACCAATTTAAACTTTTAATTAGGAGAATGGTTTAGGCATATAAATGAATAATTAAATAATTTAGATAAAAGGACTAATCTTAAAATTAGAGATTTTGGTTAAAGTAAATCTAAGATTTCTTTAACATAATTAATTTGGATAGCAAGATAAAAAGGTAAGAGTTAATTAATTTCATTAAACATGATTACTAAAAAAAAGAAACTAAAAAAAGTAAGAATCAATTAAATTCAATAATGTGATTAATGAAAATAAAGAAACTAAAAAAGTAAGAATGAGTTAATTTATCAAAAGGAAATAAAGAAACTAAAAATGTAATAATCAATTAATTTATTAAAATGATTAAAGGAAAACTAAAGAAAGAATAAATAAAATATTTGCAACATAAAAAGCAACAACTTGGACATTGGCTTGATGGTTTCAACGTTAGAAGCCTTGTTGGGAGGTCTCAACGTTGGCTTGATGGTTCAATTTGATTATCTTACTATTAGTTTAAATCTATTTAGTTTTAATTTTTTAGTTTTTTACATTTTATGGTACAATATCTAATGGGAGATCATTTCTATCAAATTTTTATCAATCAAGAATTTGATTTAGAATTTCTTAAAAGAGCCTAAACTTAATTTAATCAATCTTGTTCAATAAAAGAAATAACTCTCTACCTTCTTACTTTCAAGATTCAATATGTGCTTATTGTTGAATAATGATTAACCATAATTCAAAAATCTAAACAAAGTACTTACAAAAATACCAATCTAAACTTTCAATTAGGAGAATGTTTAAGGCATAAAAATGAATAATTAAATAATTTAGATAAAAGGACTAATCTTAATGCGAGAGATTTTGGTAAAAGTAAATCCAATATTTCTTTAATATAATGAATTTGGATGCCAAGATAAAAAGGTAATAATCAATTAATTTCATTAGACATGATTAAAAAAGAAAACAAAGAAACTAAAAAAAGTAAGAATCAATTAAATTAATTAAATATGATTTATGAAAATAAGGAAACTAAAAAAGTAGAGTGAGTTAATTTTATCAAACATGATTGATAATGGAAAAAAGGAAACTAAAACTGTAATAATTAATTTTATTAAAGTAATTAAAGAAAAACAAACGAAAGAATAAGTAAAATATTTGGAAGATAAAAGCAACAAAACCTCGGCTGGCTTGGTGGCACTTACGCGGGAAGGTTTGGTGGGAGGTCTCAAGTTCGAGACCTCCCACCAGCTGAAAATGTGCATTTTTTTGGAAATTCAAAAAACCGCCGGTCCGACGGTTTACCGGTTCGATCCGGTTCGCCGGTCTAATCTGGTTCTGAGCGGTTCTTGGAATGCACAGTAAAATGCATAGAACCGGACCGGAGGCCTGGCCGGTTCCCGGTTCAACCGGTCGAACCGGCCGGTCCGGTCCGGGTTTTAAAACACTGGTTGAAATGAGAAAACTCCGAAATACTAATTAATATCAAACTAATGATATTTAATTAAATTAAGACTAGTTAAATAACAAATTAGGGTTACTTGGTGAAAACATACTAGAATCAAATGTAAGGTTAAACTAGTAAAATTTTCACTTTCTTATTTAATAAAAGTCTAGCTTCTAACCAGCTTAAATCTTCAAAATTTTATAAGAATTTCTTCCTAAAATTGATTAACAAGGTTTCAAAATCGTTGCACAATATCTTCCTAAAAACCAGTTAAGTAAATTAAATTTAAGGGGCTCAATATTTGGTGTCACTTCACCCACTTCACAAGCTGAAATTTCCTGCAGTTTTTTTCATCAAAACTTGGCCAAAACAAGGTCAATATAGCTGGAAATATTAGGTTATCAAAACTGAATTTTTTGTAAACTAGTAAAGCTGAAATTTGTTCAAGGTTTGGAACAAGGAAGTGCCGGTTTGCAAGCTGAAATTCCAGCAACTTCAGCCCACTAAACAGGCCTTAAATACTGAAATTCTTCCAGAAATTTTCCTTTAACAATACTAACCAACATGCCTTCTAACTCTAGTCAAAATTGCAGCCATAAATTTCAAGATTTTTCACTCAAATAAAGCATCAATTTCCTATACAAGTCCATACTAAGCAAGTAGGTCATAACATAGTTAATCTACTATCAAGGAAGGATCAAAACAAAGGGAAATCTCATAATCATGAGCATAAATATTCATATATATAATCAAGAGAACAAATATAACCATAAATTTTAAGTACTTAATGAAATCATAAGAAAAACATAAGAAATCTTCTATTAAAACTTGAAAAAACTTGTAGTTTCTTGATGAATTTACCTCAAAATAGGTAGGGTTTTAGTTGAAGAAGAGTGAGTGGTTAGTCCCTTAAGAACCTTGACTTTGAGCAAGAACTTGGACTTGAAACTTGGAGAGAATTTGATGAAATTAGAGGGGATTTCTTTTCTAGTTAGGTTAAGCTTTTGGGGAGAGGTTAAGTTAGTCTTTTAAATGTTTAAATGGTTGAAATTGAAGAGAATTTTGGCATTATGGTGGCCAGCCAAGAGGAGCAAAAGTGCAAGGAAATTTGAGCCAAAAAAATTGAAAAGAATTGGGTAAAAGTAAAAGCCAATAATTGATGGCCATTCATGGTGCTAGGTAGCATAATCTCCTAAATATCTAAGTAATAGGTGGCCTTACTTTTCTAAATATCTAAGTAATAGGTGGCCTTACTTTTCTAAATATCTAAGCTTGGTTGGTAACATTTAATTGGTGGAATTTTCCTATGATTATTATTAAACATGTAATAATTCAAGAAATCAAATTATAAAAGAAAATCATACAATAACAACTAATAAGAAATTTTTACAATTAACATTCATAACATAGAAACTAAGTGGTTTTAAGCTTCTAGGGTTTTACAAGTGCTCTATCTTAGGTGTCTAGAATGCTCTACAAGCTGTTTTAGTTAAGTTTTCCAAATAGTTGAGTATTTAGTTTTTAGTAGTTGTCTTAAACTTTAAGTTCTAGAATTCTCTTGTAAGCCTATTTATAGGCCTTCATAATTCAATAAAAAAAATCAGATTATTCCTCAAAAATTCGTATGAATAGTGAGTGCTTTTTTTAAGAGTGTTTTCTTGGTTCTTGGATTATATATGCTTAGAGTGATTTCTTTCATGTTTGATCAAATTCTTAAAGCCTTAGGCTAGCATATTGAACTAGCTCACATTGGTCTAGTTTGGGTTCTTAGGAGTTCGTGATCTTCATTGAAGAAGACTCAAGGCGTTTGGCTTGGAGTTCATCAAGGCTCTTGGCGTGGTTCCACACTTCCATTTGTATCAATTGGTATCAGAGCCATCTTCTTGATAATTTCAGGTTTTCCAATCCAAATTTTCCTTAGAAAATTTTGGATATATCCCTTATTTTGTTTCTTGAATTCGTTTTTGTGTTGTTTGTCAAAGTGCTTCGAGACTCGGCAAATAACTTGTGTCTTATTTTTGTTTCTTGTGTGTCACGTTTTTAATTCTATTCTGTCCAGCCTTAATTTGTTCCATTTATTGTGTTTCTTGTCTTGTTCTTGTGTTTCCTTGAATTGTTTTAGGGTCTTAGAGTTGTTCTTGGTTGTCTCCAATCAAGAATTTTAGGTTGCGTGTGGTATTTTTAAAATCTTGACTGTTTTTGGTATTTTCTTGAATTTCTTGTGTAAAAAAAAAATTTCAAGAAAATTAATTCTTGGACAAATAAGCCTTGGATTGAAGTTTCTTGGGGGTTGAAGGTGTTTGTGTTGTGTTTTGTTGTGATTTGCGTGTGAAAAAAAAAATTCCAGAAAGAGGCGTGCAAAAGGGGTAGGAGAAAAAAGCCAAAGCACAAGAAAAATAATTAAAAGGGGGAATAAAAGAGGCTGCACAAGTGAAAGAGCCATGCAATTAATTTTATTCAACTGATTTTTGACTGTTTCTTGGTGTTACAAGGGGTTTTCTTGAACAATTTTGGACTTACTTGGTGCTAACTTGCAATCTTGAAAGCTGTCCAGATTTGTTTGCGACTTTCTTGAAGTTCTTGAATAAATTCTTGGACCTTCTTGAGGGTCTTGGCATATTTCTTGAAGGTCTTGGTTGCTTTCTGGAAGTTCTTTAGTCAAAAATTGAAGTTCTTGAACCACATAGCTGCTGGAATTTTGTTTCTTGAACTTCTTGATTGTGTAATCCATTTTCTTGAACAAAGTTTTCGACGTCTACTGGTTCGTGACTTGGGAACAAAAATATTGCATGTTTTCTGGTTGTTCTTGGGTTGTTTTGGTGAGTTTTTTGCATCAAGATTCATAGACAAAGTGGTATGAACAAGTTCTTGAACTTGATTCTTGAATCTTGATTGAAATTGTGGTGATGGAATTTTAATTGATTGTTGCTTACGAATTTTCTGAAAATTTCCAGCTTGTTTTGATCTTAAAGAGGGAATAAAAGGTGCTGTTTTGGGTGTTACAAGGAAAAGGAATCCTAGTCCTACAAGATTAAGAAAGTTGTTACCAAAAAGAAAAGGAAACAAGGAGACTTAGTCAAAACCTAAAGGTGATTGGTTTCCTACTTGTTCAAGCCCAATTGGTAAGGGATTTCACCTGTAATTTTGTTTCCTTTTGATCGTGTTTGGAGGGTTTCCTAATTGGAAGTGGTTTGTTTCCTTTTGTGCTTTGATTGTCCAAAGTTTTCAAAACCTAATTGAGCTAGGGTTTCCATAAATCCTATCTTTATTAGAAACTCTTCAGTTTTTGATTTTACACAAGAATATTATTTTCTTTCAAGAATACATTAAAAATCAAGATTTTTACACAAGAATACCACACATTAGGGTTTCCAAATTGTGTATTTCTTCAGTCAATCTTGATCGTTCTTGCTTTCTTTGAAATTCTCTTGATCAAACCATACTCTAAGCTTCTACAATTGATTACTGTCATCTTTATTCTTGTGTTTGGGTTGCTATTTGCTATTGGTAAGATTGATTGAGCAGGTTTTCATCAAAGGACCAACAAGAAAACATCTCAAGAGTGGAAAAAGACTTAGGGGCGAGCTCACTTGAGGGAAAAGCCAACAAACTTAAGTGATACACGAGGGAACGAGTGTATACACTAAGGGAGAGACATAAGGAAATTTCCTTTTATTTGTTTATTGTTACTAACTTGTTTTTGCAGGAATTTCTTTGTAGTCATGGCCGAGCAAAGTGATCAAAAGCTTAAGGATATTGAGTTCATATTGAAAGCCATGCAAAAGGACTTTAGGAGGATGCATACATGCATGGATGATGTAGAGTCTACCGTGAAGGGAAAAGCAAAAGTGTCCAACAATCCGATTTATGAGGAAAGGAGCTATGAAACTCATTCTTATGAAAGGATTGACAAAGCTACACCATTAAGGGAGATCCAAGGTCTATCGAGTCACATCAATTGGAGGAATAAGGGTGCGTTTAATTGGAGGGATGAGCGATCAATGTCAAAGTCTAAGAATATTGTGAAAGTCCATGATTATGAGAAGATGCCATCATTGAAAGATGGAAGTGATTGTGAACAAGTGCAACATGAAAGCCAATTATATACTAGATGCCTTGTGAATAACAAGGTATGTAGTATGCATATCAATCATGATAGTTGCACTAACTTGGCTAGTACTATGTGTTGGAAAGTTAGATTTGCCCTTGTTGAAGCATCCAAATCCATAGAAAAGGTTGACTGACAATGGAGAATTGGAGGTGACCAATCAAGTGGAGATGGAATTTTCAATTAGCAAGTATCGTGATAAGGTTCTTTGTGACATGGTACCAATGGAGACTTGTCACATACTCTTGGGGCATTCATGACAACTTGACAAGAAAGCCAAGTATGATGGGGTGAATAACAAATATTCTTTCATGTGGAATGGGAAGAATATCAAGTTATGTCCTTTGTCATCACTTGAAGCAAACAAGGATAGAGAGAAAATTACGAAAGATTGCGAAGAGTGGGAAAAATCAGTGAACAAACAATCCAAAGAAAGGACTGAAGAAAAAGAAGAATGTGTGCTAGAAAAGAATGAGTGTAGTGAGCTACATGGGGAAAAACAAATAGTGGAGGTTGAAAAGAAAAAGAGAGATGAGAATCATGAGATTGAAAAGAGTGCTTTGAGTGAAAGACCTAAACTTCTTGCACCTTTGTACGAGAAAGTAGATTATTTTGCTAGCACTCTTAACACTTGTTTTCCTAGTGCTTTTGTTTCTCTTTTGTAGCAACATGGAAATCAATTTCAAAGAGAGATACCACCAGCAAGTTGCTCATTCAATGGCGTAAGGCTGCAAATTGAAGGAGGATTATCATCATCAAGCAAGGAGATGCAAGTGGTTCAAAAGCATGATTTAGTGAAGAAGGAATGCTTTGAGACAAAAAGATGGTCACATGCCATCAACACAAACTGGTTGATCTACATGTTTGATTGGTGGTATGGTGTCAATTGGTTTTCTGACTTTAAGTTTATACGTGTTTTGTGTTTTAACTTAGTTATGCATGATTCTTTACATTTTGTCTATAGCATTAGTGTGAATAATTTTGCATTGTATATAGTGTCTAGTGATAATTTATGTGATAATTTGCATTTTGTGAATAGTATTTCTCCTAGGAAATTCATTTTGAGTTTTAGTAATCATACTATTCAACATCGTGATGTTCATCTTGTTTTCTGTAGTAGGGATAAGTATGTGCTACATATGAAGTATCAGCATGATTTACATTTTGATTTTGATGCTTTAGGCATAGTTTGTTCTAGTAATTTCATTGTTAGTAGTGCTTTAGGTTGTTTATTGCATGATGAATTTGTATATAGTAGGTTTATTTATTCTTTGAATTATTGTTCACATTTTATTGACATGCAACTTAGTGTTTCTTTACATCCTAATTTTGATTTTTGGAGTTTTCATTCTTTGCATATATATTACGTTATGAGTCCAAATGTAATCATTATTGTTCACGTGTTTAAAGATAATGCTCATAGGAGAGAAATTGTGATCTTAATGCATAATTTGATTTCAACGTCTTCATTAAATGTGTTTCATTTCTTGTCAAATAAATTTGCGTGTTTTGAAGATGTTAAGCTTGCAAGATAATTGTTATGTCTTGTATCAAGCTTCTAATGTTGCTTATGTTTGTTACTATGGTATAGGCAATTCGAGAACGAATCTTTCTGAGGAAGGAGGGAATGATAGGATCCCAAGGATGCCTACACGTGTTAAGCAAGGTGAGCGTGGAGTTGATGAGCACTTAGCACGTTGCAAGCTTAAGGATGGTTTATTCATCATTAAAACGGACGTGCAAGTCATGAGAATCTGGTTCAAGCATATTTTTGGACTCAAGGTTGCGTTTGGACTTCATAAAGCTCAAGTGAGGAAGTTGGGCTTAAAGGTTATTCTTTGGCTATGGATTAAATGTGTTCAAAGAGCATCATCTAGGCCAAAGATTGATTTATTGGTTTTGGATCAAATACACATTCAAAGAAGGCTTGTTGAAGCTGCTCAAGAGGTCCAATCCATACAAGTCTTTTGGAATTAAGTCCATGAAGCCCAATGAGCTATTTTTGGTGGATTTGAGTATTCATCCAGCCCATCAAGACTTTAGTTACAAATTTCTAGTTTATGTTAGTGTTAATGATACGATCGGGATGTCGCCCTCTCGTATATCACAGGAACATCATTCCCAAAGGACCGTCTTGAAAAGAAATCCATACAAAATAACCCAATCTTCTTGACCCCTTCGTAACTTGTCGAAGACCCCAAGAACAACTTGAGTTGTGGTAACCACTCGATCTTCTTGACCCCTTCGTAACTTGTCGAAGACCCCAAGAACAACTCGAATGGGTTGCTTCGAATATTCAACCAAGATCATTGAAATCCTCCTTTTGTGCTGCAAGTTAGACCCCTAACTAACCCGTGGAATAGACACCTAACCAACCTGTGGAATAGACCCCTAACCAACTCGTGGAATAGACTCCTAATTGACAAACCCAAAAGAATGAATCAAATCAAGTGGAAGAAACTCTAGGCGTAGGTTTTGGTCGCCATCGAATCACTCCAATAAGACCAGAAATTAGTTCTATTCCAAGAACTAGGAAAGCTCTCGTAGAGAGAAAACTCATAATTTTTATTGATTCATCATAATATCGTCCTTAAAATAATACAAGAATGCCTTTTTATAGGCTCATGAAGAATATTCTAGAAAACCTACTACAAATCTATCACTAGTTGTAACCTATCACAATTAGATAACTAACATAAAGATTACAACTTTTAAAAATAAATAACACCAAAAACTATGATCCTTCTTTTGTGTCTTCCCATTTGAGTGGATGCCAGATAGGCCATCTTCCATGCTCCATTGCCATGCCTTGTGCCGTTGAACTTCTCAAAATATCAGAGACGAATGATCAATTCCATAGAGAATTGAATGATGCGTGTGGGGCTACCAGGCACGTATCAAATGTAGTGCAAAAATCCAAAACAAACTTCCACCAAAACTCAAGGATTCATGGAGTTTCTCTATCCCTAATGCGTGCATGGATATGTTTTGCATAGACCCTTGGATTTTAAGTTTACCACTGGTTGAACTCAAGACACCTTTGGACTCATGAATCCAAGAACCCTTGAAGTGAAGTAGGGCGCTCGAGATTTCCCCTTGAATATGAACTCGTTCCTAGACAATTAAGAAGAAGCGAATTGAGCTTGTTCAATCATTTGCCCTAATTCTCACAAGAACTTGATCAAAATCAGAAGAGAACTCTAAGCAAGATTGGTTGGTCGCCCCAAGCAAAGCTTGATAAGACCGAAGAAGGTTCTCAATCACCAAAGAACCAAGAAAATTCAAAGAAGAATCTCTCAAAATATTATTAATGATCTGTCTTCTCAAAAGAAATGTAACAAGCCTTATAGAGGCTAACATACGATTTAGGGCTTTTAGTCAATCCCTACAAATTAGCTAACTAATTAATCACGTAATTAACTTAAGTAAATACATAATGAGCTTAGCTAATTAAACTAGATACAATCTGGAAAAATAAATATCTAGAAGCACGGACTTGGGCTCGCAAGCAACCATATACTCCATACTGTACAAAACAGCCCAAGCTCATGAGTCTTCAATCCAAGCCCGAACACACTATAGAGCAGCCTTCTTCTATCTCTTCAAGCTTCACACGTGGACCATCCTTCAATTCTTGTTCAGCCCATAAATAATGCACGACCCGTAGAAAAGGATCCATGCTGCTCGCCTAGCACACTTCATCCAACGTGTCCAAAATAAGACCATGCAAAGCGTTCTTCATTCTCCTAGCTCTTGATCTAATCATTGGTCCATCCAAGCCTCTAAGCAAGTCATCATCCATCTTGGAAGCCCGCTCAACTCCATTGACACGTGCTTGACCATCCTGGGACCTATCATTCCCTCCTTCCTTGAAAGGATTTGTCCTAGAATTACCTATATCAAATAAAGATAAGTCAGAAACATTAAAAGTAGCACTAACATTGCCATACTTACTAGGCAAATCCACTTTATAGGCGTTATCCCCAATCCTCGCAAGGACTCGGAAAGGTCCATCTCCTCTTGGATGCAACTTAGACTTCCTTCAGTGAGGAAATCTCTCTTTTCTCATATGAACCCAAACCGAATCTCCGGGTTCAAACACAACCTTCACACGATCCTTGTTTGCTATCTTTACAAAATGCTCATTCTTTTTTTGATACATGCATGGTAGCCCCACACGCATCATTCAATTTTCCATGGAATTGATCATTCGTCTCTGATATTTTGAGGAGTTCAACGGCACAAGGCATGGCAATGGAGCATGGAAGATGGCCTATCTGGCATCCACTCAAATGGGAAGACACAAAAGAAGGATCATAGTTTTTGGTGTTATTTATTTTTACAAGTTGTAATCTTTATGTTAGTTATCTAATTGTGATAGGTTACAACTAGTGATAGATCTTTAGTAGGTTTTCTAGAATATTCTTCATGAGCCTATAAAAAGGCATTCTTGTATTATTTAAAGAACGATGTTATGATGAATCAATAAAAATTGTGAGTTTTCTCTTTACGAGAGTTTTCTTAGTTCTTGGAATAGAACTAATTTCTGGTCTTATTGGAGTGATTCCATGGCGACCAAAACCTACGCCTAGAGTTTCTTCCACTTGATTTGATTCATTCTTTTGGATTTGTCAATTAGGGTTCTATTCCACGAGTTGGTTAGGGGTCTATTCCACAAGTTGGTTAGGTGTCTATTCCACGGGTTAGTTAGGGGTCTAACTTGCAGCACAAAAGGAGGATTTCAACGATCTTGGTTGAATATTCGAAGCAACCCATTCGAGTTGTTCTTGGAGTCTTCGACAAGTTACGAAGGGGTCAAGAAGATCGAGTGGTTACCACAACTCAAGTTGTTCTTGAGGTCTTCGACAAGTTACGAAGGGGTCAAGAAGATCGGGTTATTTTGTATGGATTTCTTTTCAAGATCGTCCTTTGGGGATGATGTTCCTGTGATGTACAAGAGGGTGGACGACACCCCGATCGTATCAATTGGTATCAGAGCTTTTGGGATCTTGAAAGAAATCAGGTATTGTGTCAACTCGTTTGGGTATATCTTTTATTTTTGTTGTCAATCCACTTGTATATATGTTTTTAATTTTAATTTTTGGTTTTGTTGTTCTTGGTTCAAGATCTGATTTTTCTTGAATCAAAGTTGTGATCTTTTGTGGTTTGATTGTCAAAAAAAAAAAATCGTATTGTTCATTGCACTGTAGCAGCGGCGTCACTGTTCACGCTAGGATTTACTGTTCATGACGGAAAATATTGTTCATGGCGGAATAATGTTCGTTGTGGAACTGTTCATGACGGGAATTACTGTTCATCGACGGAGTACTGTTCACTTCTAGCTTGTACTGTTCATCCGAATTTTTTTTTCTTTTTTTTTTTTTTTCAGTTTAATTTTTTTGTTTGTTTTTGGGAGTTGAATTTTTTATTTTGTGAGTTGGTTGTGTTGTTAAGAAAAAAGAGAGCGAGAGAGGTTGTTAGAAGTTAAAAAAAAAAAAATTTCGTACTATTCATCGCCGCTGGTACAAATCCATGGAGCTGAACAAATTTCTGATGCAATGGCTGCAACATTGCATTACCAAATGACGTACAGAGACCAAAATCATGCCTTAGATCTAACTCTCCCTGGTGGAGAGGATGCTCTGTTGATTAAGGTTGATGAGCAACATTCTGCAACCTGTACACATGTGCCTCGTCAGATTACAAGAAACGAGCTTGTCCAACTCCTCCTAGAAGCTGGGGTAACTGACTATGAGAAACTCCATCAAGCAGAACAAAGGCCTTTAGAGTCTTCTAACTCTAAAATGGTTTCAAATTCTGATGGATCAGTATTAGTTTCTTTTGACCATTCACATCTGAAAGGAAAAGCCCAAAATTATCTACAAATTTCGATGATGGAAATCCCTATGGATGATCCAAAGCCATGGACAAAGCCAAATGAATCTTTGATTGACCTTATCTTACATTTTAGAGACAATGGACAACCTGTCCATCATTTTCAAGATTCCTATTCTGGTCATATTTATTGGGATGTTTGTTTTTGCAGGAAATGCTTAGGAAAGAAGGATCCAAAGAAAAGGCCAGGATGTAACCATACTCCTGAACATTTTCCTAACAAAGAGGAAAATTTTGCTTCATCCAGAAGTAAATTTGATGGTTATCAGATTCCTGATGAATGGATGGTGCCATCACCTAAAATTCCAGAGAAGCCTCTCCATCCTTATTACCAAAAATGCTTGGAAATCATTCGGAAAGAATTTCCCAAGCCTGTCCATAATCCTGTCCCAACTCCTCAGATAATCCCTGCAGTATGCATGTTTCAACCAACATAATTCCCTTCTGTTCAAGAAACATTTGTAAAAGACCATTTCAAACATTCTGCAAAGATTAGGAATGCACATCCCACTGTTCTTCCTTCTGGAAACTCTGTCCAAAACAAAATCGAAGAAGTTTTGAATTGGCAATCGGAGAATGCTTTATGCCAGAACAAGGTTTTAACTTGCATCCACGAAGATGTCAAGACTGTTTCTTCAAAGTTAGATACTTTGCCAGAAGTTACAAGATCCCATAACACAGAAGTGTTAAAAATGATAAAAGTTATGGAAAAACGGCTGGAAGAAGTCCAAAGACAAATTCCAAGTATTGGAGTCTCAATTTCAACTTATCAGGAGAGAAAAGAGAAAGATATCCAATATTTGAAATCTCAAATAAAGAGTTTGAAGGAAACAAGAAAATTAGGATCTTATGATTCTAAGAAGCCAAAAAAGCCAGATTCTTCGTCACTCTTTGATATTCAGCCACCAACATATCAATCCAGAAACACATCTTCTACTGAGGAAGAGATATCTTATCATAACAGTAGCAGATGGCTGAGGGATCAATTGATTACTCGAAGAAAATGGGAAAAGGAGCAAAAGTTACTAAAACAAAAAGAGAAGCAGAAAGAAAAGATGGAAGAAGGAGAAAATTTGTTAACATATTCATTTCCTCAGACTTCTAATCCTATCTCTTCTTTTTTGTAGGAACAAATAGAAACCAATATTCCATTAGTATCTACAATAGAAGCTCCAAGTTCAACTGATGAAGAATCCATTTCTCAACAGAGTCAACAGGAAGAATTCTCTTCAACAGATGAAATAGATAAAGAGACAACTTCAGAAGAAACTAAAACTGAAGAAGATTCCATTCCAGGAATACATATGGCAGGAGGAGACACAGATGTAAAAGTGGAACATCCTGAAGATTACATGCAAGAAGATGATTTACCTTTTGTGAGAAGTTCAGAATATGGAAAAGGGAGTACACAAGTTTTTACCATTGATAATATTCCCTCCCATAAATGGGAATCTCGTTTCCAAGAATTTCATGCATGGATGACTATTAGAGCTGTAAAGGTTGATTCTCATTTTGAAATTCTGACTGAATTTACTGCTCATTTTGCAGGTACTCTCAAGGATTGGTGGATCTCAATAGGAGAAAAAGAAAAAATTGATTTTTTGACTAAGCAAGAATTTCATGAAGTCGTAAAAATTTTGCATAAATTCTTTCTTGGTGAATTTGAGCTCAATCTGGAACAAAAGTATAAAGAATTTTTCAAAATGAAATGTAACTCATTTGATAGGAAGGATATCAGCAAACATTTGCAAAAAATGACAAAATTATTTTATACTTTAAAAGCTGATATTAGTCTAAAGCAAGCTTTCATTACTTCACTTCCTAATACTTTGGCCATTGCTGCAGAAAGTCAAATCCAAAACAAGCATGGATCTATCATAAATTTGACTCCTGGACAGATCCGACAAGCTGTTTTCATGGCACTCAATGACATTTGCAACAAAAGAGAAGTGGTTCGCGAATATCTAAAAGGAAACAGATGCATTGATGAAGCATGCAAAAGGCCTGATCATGAGATCAAAGGAAGATGCTTTAAATGTAAAAAGGGGAGTACAAGAAAGAAAAAATTCAAGAAAATTTCATTGCAGGATAATAGTTATCCAAGAAGGAGAAAGAAAAAGTAGAAATATTTCAAAAAGAAAAAAGATTTCTCCAAAACTTCAAAGAAAGATGTCAGATATTTTCTTTGCAAAAAGAAAGGCCATTATTTGTCTTCTTGTCCACAGAATAGGAAGGGAGTACATTTAATTTCTGAAGTCCAAAAGAAATTACATATTCTTATTTTAAATGAACTTGAGGAAATATTCTCTGAAGAAGATGAGCCTACTGACAATACTATTTTGGCTTTGCAGGTTTCTGATTCTGATATCTCAGATTTCTTTCATATTAGTGAACCTGCTAAGACATGTCCCCAAACTCTTGTTCATATCATCCCCTCCAAGTATGATAAACCTATCCCAGTGATAGTCTTCTTTAATACTGGTGCTGCCATGTCGATTTTGAAACAAACAATTCTTCCCAAAGAATTTTGGAAACCAGAATTGCATCAATTTAGAGCCGCTGATGGTGAGATTTTTGAGACAACCCATGCCACAAAAAACAGAGTGATTATACAGTTATTACCTGACTGTAAAGTTTATACCCATTTGCTGGGTGGCAATGTTCAAGGGAAAGATTTGGTTATTGGATTTGATATCTATGAAAAAAATCAGTATTTGCTGAAACCAAAAGGAATCCAATCCAAAGCCTTTTTCAAGCCTTATCATGATCTCCATAACCTCTATTTGAAACAGCCCATTGACAATGAGGAAATCATTTCTCAAATAAAAACCCACTTGATTGAAAAATCTAGTGCTGAAAATCATGTTACTTTCTCCCAAAAATGTGTTCATCCTCTTTGGAAAAACCAAGACTTTTTCATTAAATTGCCTTTCAAAAAGAATGAAGACATAAACCCTATCAAGGCCAATCATTCTGGCGTGAATCCTGAGCACAGAGTCCTAGCAAAAAAGGAGTGTTCTGAACTCCTTGTGTTTGATTTAATTGAACCCTCGGATTCCTCATGGGCTTGTCAAGCTTTTTATGTAAACAAAGGTCTGAACAAGTTAGAGGAAGATTAAGATTGGTTATTAATTATCAGTCTTTAAATGTTTTCTTGGCTGATGATAAATTTCCTATTCCTAATCGGCCCTCTTTGTTTTCTCAGATTGCCAAGGCCAAATGGTTTTCCAAATTTGACTTAAAATCAGGGTTTTGGCAATTAGAAATTTCTTCAAAAGACCGTTTTAAAACTGATTTTTGTATTCCTGATAATCACTACCAGTGGAAGGTTATGCCCTTTGGGTTAAAACCCGCTCCCTCATTATTTCAAAAAGCGATGATTAGAATTTTTGAGCCTATTTTACATTCTGCTTTAGTATACATTGATGATATTCTCTTATTTTCTGAAAGTTTTGAAAGTCATGTGCAGGTGTTAAAAGAATTTTCAGAAATTGTTGAAAAATTCGGAATAATGCTTTCCGAAAAAAAAATGTTTTTATGTCAAGAAAAAATTTCATTTTTAGGAATGAAAGTAGAAAATGGTTCTTGTACCCCTGAGCAACACATTGGAGATTCTATCAAAGATTTTCCTTTCGAAAATCTATCTGTCAAACAAATTCAGCAGTTTCTTGGTATCGTAAATTATGTTAGGGACTCCATCCCTAATGTATCCAGATACACCCATTCTCTTGAAAAATTGCTCAGAAAAAAGCCTCCACTTTGGGGTACTTCTCAGACAGAATCTTTGGAAAAACTGAAATTCCTTCTCCAATCTCTGCCAACACTTCATATTCCTACTTCTGAAAATCTCATCCTTCAAACAGATGCCAGTGATAAATATTAGGGTGCTGTTCTTCTTGAACAACTTCCAAATAGTCAGAGAAAATGTTGTGGTTTTGCTAGTGGTCGGTTCAAAGACTCTGAAATCCATTACCATTCTTCTTTTAAAGAAATCCTTACTGTAAAAAGAGGAATTGAAAATTTTGATTTCTATTTAAGGCCTTGTCATTTCATTGTAGAAATGGATATGAGCAGTTTTCCCAGGATGATTCAATTTAAGCAAAAGAAAATTCCCAATTCCCACCTTCTTAGATGGTCAAACTGGTTTTCTCAGTTCTCTTATGATGTTAAGAATATCAAGGGGAAAACAAATATTATTGCTGATTTTTTCTCCAGAAAACCAATGGCAATAGCAATGATGTTTTAAGCAGTTACAGACTACCCACCTGAAATTTGGGAAATCCCTCTTCCTTGGGAAACAAAAAATTTGGAAAGGAACCGAATGAAGCATGAACTTGATACTTTTCGGCATTATGGTGGATCACTTTTGAACCCTTTTGGAATTAATCCTGAATACCCTTGTTCTCAGATATTCATTGGACAAACCTTTGATTTTCCCGAACAGTTGCTTTGGGTGATGTGGTATCTTTGCAATCAATATCACATTATGTTTGAGTTTTACTGTCCTCTGTTCACAAATTTCATAGGATTAAATGGTCATTTGAAAATGTTCTTACAATAGTTCAAACCGAGAACTTGGTGGGAGAATATTTTCTCATCATATTCTGGTTATTTGCTGATCCATCTTTACAGGCCAGTTCATGTATAAAATGGAGTTATTCATGCACTACCTTCTTGCTTGATTTATAATTCTTTCTCTTCAACAATACAGGATGATGAGGACAAATATGCTGAAACTCAAAAATATTTGTTCCAACTTAATGGTAAAATTCCTGATGAAATTTGGCCTGGACCCTATGGAAAATGAAATTTTATTGATAATCATCCTCATTGGACTGCTGTCCAAAATGCACAGAAAGAATATAAAGAATTAATGGAAAGTAGTATGATGATTGACTCACAGGACCCTTATTCTGAAGAGATAAGCATAGAGATTCCTTCTACCTCTCGGATAAGAACCGAAAAAAGAAGGAAAAGAAACAAGGCCAGAAATCGAAGAGATTATACGAGCGGATAATTGATATGAATATTACTGATCCAGGAAGCACGCCCTCGGATACTCCTGATTCTAAATGATGTTGTTTGCCAAAAAATGTAAAAGTGTCACGGGATTACTTTTACTTTTCCTTTAAGTCTGCTTTTGCTTTTCAGAAAGCCGTAATAATGTTATTTGCTTTTTGCTTTTACTCATGTAATTTACTTTTCTCTGCCCGGGTGGATAATTATGTCTGGAAAAAGCAGATTCCTCTTCACCTATAAAAGAGGGAGTCTCGTGTGTGTTAGGATGATCGAGTCTAGATCGAGTCTAAGTGTCGTGAAAATTCTAAGTGTGGAAGTGTGTTCTCAGAGTTGAAGAACGATAGTTTGTAAAAATTCTGAATATTAATAATATTTAGCTCAGTTCTTCAAATCTTTCTTGATCCTTGGTTCCTTACTTTTCAAGTTCTTAAAATTTTATTTAAGACTTAGATTCCTGTTAAAACTGTTTTCAAAAGCAAAGATTTACTAAGAAATCAACAGTACCGCCATAAGAAGGGAAATAGGGAAAACGGTTTAAAATAGTAATTACCTTTGCTTCAGGAATTTTTGTTAAGATTATTTTTTCAAGGGCCCAAATTGGTATGCCACAATGGCCTAGCCCTAACTCAGGCCCAAAAGCTATAGCTGATGAGTGAGGTTTGACCTGCACTTATAAGATGGTCAGGATACTTTCTCTTAGTCGATGTGGGACTTGGTCATAGACCCAATATTATCACATCCACCAAGGTTGGCTCTGATACCACAACATTTTCTCTGACTATTTGGAAGTTGTTCAAGAAGAACAGCACCCCAATATTTATCACTGGCATCTGTTTGAAGGATGAGATTTTCAGAAGTTGGAATATAAAGTGTTGGCAGAGATTGGAGAAGGAATTTCAGTTTTTCCAAAGATTCTATCTGAGAAGTACCCCAAGGTGGAGGCTTTTTTCTGAGCAATTTTTCAAGAGAATGGGTGTATCTGGATACATTAGGGATGAAGTCCCTAACATAATTTACGATACCAAGAAACTGTTGAATTTGTTTGACAAATAGATTTTCGGAAGGAAAATCTTTGATAGAATCTCCAATGTGTTGCTCAGGGGTAAAAGAACCATTTTCTACTTTCATTCCTAAAAATGAAATTTTTTCTTGACATAAAAACATTTTTTTTTCGGAAAGCATTATTCTGAATTTTTCAACAATTTCTGAAAATTCTTTTAACACCTGCACATGACTTTCAAAACTTTCTAGAAAATAAGAGAATATCATCAATGTATACCAAAGCAGAATGTAAAATAGGCTCAAAAATTCTAATCATTGCTTTTTGAAATAATGAGAGAGCGGGTTTTAACCCAAAGGGCATAACCTTCCACTGGTAGTGATGATCAGGAATACAAAAACTAGTTTTAAAACGGTCTTCTGAAGAAATTCCTAATTGCCAAAACCCTGATTTTAAGTCAAATTTGGAAAACCATTTGGCCTTGGCAATCTGAGAAAACAAAGAGGGCCGATTAGGAATAGGAAATTTATCATCAGCCAAGAAAACATTTAAAGGCTGATAATTAATAACCAATCTTAATCTTCCTCTAACTTGTTCAGATCTCTTGTTTACATAAAAAGCTTGACAAGCTCATGAGGAATCTGAGGGTTCAATTAAATCAAACTCAAGGAGTTCAGAACACTCCTTTTTTGCAAGGACTCTTTGCTCAGGATTCATGCCAGAATGACTGGCCTTGGTAGGGTTTATGTCTTCATTCTTTTTGAAAGGCAATTTAATAAAAAAGTCTTGGTTTTTCCAAAGAGGATGAGCACATTTTTGGAAGAAAGTAACATGATTTTCAGCACAAGATTTTTCAATTAAGTGGGTTTTTATTTGAGAAATGATTTCCTCATTAGCAATGGGCTGTTTCAAATAGAGGTTATGGAGATCATGATAAGGCTTGAAAAAGGCTTTGGATTGGATTCCTTTTGGTTTCAGCAAATACTGATTTTTTTCATAGATATCAAATCCAATAACCAAATCTTTCCCTTGAACATTGCCACCCAGCAAATGGGTATAAACTTTACAGTCAGGTAATAACTGTATAATCACTCTGTTTTTTGTGGCATGGGTTGTCTCAAAAATCTCACCATCAGCGGCTCTAAATTGATGCAATTCTGGTTTCCAAAATTCTTTGGGAAGAATTGTTTGTTTCAAAATCGACATGGCAGCACCAGTATCAAAGAAGGCTATCACTGGGATAGGTTTATCATACTTAGAGGGGATGATATGAACAAGAGTTTGGGGACATGTCTTAGCAGGTTCACTAATATGAAAGAAATCTGAGATATCAGAATCAGAAACCTGCAAAGCCAAAATAGTATTGTTAGTAGGCTCATCTTCTTCAGAGAATATTTCCTCAAGTTCATTTAAAATAAGAATATGTAATTTCTTTTGGATTTCAGAAATTAAATGTACTCCCTTCGTATTCTGTGGACAAGAAGACGAATAATGGCCTTTCTTTTTGCAAAGAAAATATCTGACATCTTTCTTTGAAGTTTTGGAGAAATCTTTTTTCTTTTTGAAATATTTTCACTTTTTCTTTCTCCTTCTTGGATAACTGTTATCCTGTAATGAAATTTTCTTGAATTTTTTCTTTCTTGTACTCCCCTTTTTACATTCAAAGCATCTTCCTTTGATCTCAAGATCAGGCCTTTTGCATGCTTCATCAATGCATCTGTTTCCTTTTAGATATTCGCGAACCACTTCTCTTTTGTTGCAAATGTCATTGAGTGCCATGAAAAGAGCTTGTCGGATCTGTTCAGGAGTCAAATTTATGATAGATCCATGCTTGTTTTGGATTTGACTTTCTGCAGTAGTGGCCAAAGTATTAGGAAGTGAAGTAATGAAAGCTTGCTTTAGACTAATATCAGCTTTTAAAGTATAAAATAATTTTGTCATTTTTTGCAAATGTTTGCTGATATCCTTCCTATCAAATGAGTTACATTTCATTCTAAAAAATTCTTTATACTTTTGTTCCAGATTGAGCTCAAATTCACCAAGAAAGAATTTATGCAAAATTTTTAGGACTTCATAAAATTCTTGCTTAGTCAAAAAATCAATTTTTTCTTTTTCTCCTATTGAGATCCACCAATCCTTGAGAGTACCTGCAAAATGAGCAGTAAATTCAGTCAGAATTTCAAAATGAGAATCAACCTTTAAAGCTCTAATAGTCATCCATGCATGAAATTCTAGGAAACTAGATTCCCATTTATGGGAGGAAATATTATCAATAGTAAAAACTTGTATACTCCCTTTTCCATATTCTGAACTTCTCACAAAAGGTAAATCATCTTCTTGCATGTAATCTTCAGGATGTTCCACTTTTACATATGTGTCTCCTCCTGCCATATGTATTCCTGGAATGGAATCTTCTTCAGTTTTAGTTTCTTCTGAAGTTGTCTCTTTATCCGTTTCATCTGTTGAAGAGAATTCTTCCTGTTGACTCTGTTGAGAAATGGATTCTTCATCAGTTGAATTTGGAGCTTCTATTGTAGATACCAATGGAATATTGGTTTCTATCTGTTCCTGCAAAAAAGAAGAGATAGGATTAGAAGTCTGAGGAAGTGAATATGTTAACAAATTTTCTCCTTCTTCCATCTTTTCTTTCTGCTTCTCTTTTTGTTTTAGTAACTTTTGCTCCTTTTCCCATTTTCTTCGAGCAATCAATTGATCCCTGAGCCATCTGCTACTGTTATGATAAGATATCTCTTCCTCAGTAGAAGATGTGTTTCTGGATTGATATGTTGGTGGCTGAATATCAAAGAGTGACGAAGGATCTGGCTTTTTTGGCTTCTTAGAATCATAAGATCCTAATTTTCCTGTTTCCTTCAAACTCTTTATTTGAGATTTCAAATATTGGATATCTTTCTCTTTTCTCTCCTGATAAGTTGAAATTGAGACTCCAATACTTGGAATTTGTCTTTGGACTTCTTCTAGTCGTTTTTCCATAACTTTTATCATTTTTAACACTTCTGTGTTATGGGATCTTGTAACTTCTGGCAAAGTATCTAACTTTGAAGAAACAGTCTTGACATCTTCGTGGATGCAAGTTAAAACCTTGTTCTGGCATAAAGCATTCTCCGATTGCCAATTCAAAACTTCTTCGGTTTTGTTTTGGACAGAGTTTCCAGAAGGAAGAACAGTGGGATGTGCATTCCTAATCTTTGCAGAATGTTTGGAATGGTCTTTTACAAATGTTTCTTGAACAGAAGGGAATTCTGTTGGTTGAAACATGCATACTGCAGGGATTATCTGAGGAGTTGGGACATGATTATGGACAGGCTTGGGAAATTCTTTTCAAATGATTTCCAAGCATTTTTTGTAATAAGGATGGAGAGGCTTCTCTGGAATTTTAGGTGATGGCACCATCCATTCATCAGAAATCTGATAACCATCAAATTTACTTCTGGATGAAGCAAAATTTTCCTCTTTGTCAGGAAAATGTTCAGGAGTATAGTTACATCCTGGCCTTTTCTTTGGATCCTTCTTTCCTAAGCATTTCCTGCAAAAACAAACATTCCAATAAATATGACCAGAATAGGGATCTTGAAAATGATGGACAGGTTGTCCATTGTCTCTAAAATGTAAGATAAGGTCAATCAAAGATTCATTTGGCTTTGTCCATGGCTTTGGATCATCCATAGGGATTTCCATCATGGAAATTTGTGGATAATTTTGGGCTTTTCCTTTCAGATGTGAATGGTCAAAGGAAACTGATACTGATCCATCAGAATTTGAAACCATTTTAGGGTTAGAAGACTCTAAAGGCCTTTGTTCTGCTTGATGGAGTTTCTCATAGTCAGTCACCCAAGCTTCTGGGAGGAGTTGGACAAGCTCGTTTCTTGTAATCTGACGAGGCACATGTGTACAGGTTGCAGAATGTTGCTCATCAACCTTAATCAACAGAGCATCCTCTCCACCAGGGAGAGTTAGATCTAAGGCATGATTCTGGACTCTATATGTCATTTGGTAATGCAATGTTGCAGCCATTGCATCAGAAATTTGTTCAGCTCCATGGATTTGTACCTGGACCTTCAGTGCTTCCAAAAGATGAGAATCATTTAAAGACATATTAAAATTTGGAAATAAAGTTACAAAAACTGTACCAACATTTAAAGTTGTTTCTACCGTAGCTATACACGCATGTTGATATCTAATAAATCTACTATCTAATAAGGCTAATTTGGCAACAACAGGCAATCCTTTCCTACCATAAAAAGAAAGAGAGAATCTTACAGCTCCAAAATGGATGTGAGAGTATCCTTGTTGTTTCCATTGGGATGGGAATTGAGGTGGAATTTGGAGTGTAATGAATTGTTCTTTTCCATTAGTAGGAATCTGACATTGGTCAAGCTTAGAAGCTTGAACATACTCTTTTACGCCTTTTGCCCTATGCTTTATTAAAGACTTAATAGAATCAAAAGTAGAGGTATGTAACTTAGAAAAAGAAGAATACGGATTTAACAAGGGTAAAGAAGTAAGATTTACTTGATCTGGATCTACAGATATTTCATATAAATAATCTAATCTATCAGAAATGCTGGCAGAACTTGATTTGGCTGAGGAACTCATACTTCTTCAAACCAAGGAACGTCCTTGTTTGGAGAATAACACCAAATAATTTCACGATAAATAAAACCAAAATAATCTTCAAAAATTATCCAACCATGCAAATCTTGACTACAAAATAAACTTAAAATTTTTGCTTGCAGATCATAAGGTAATTCAGAGAACTCAAAACGATCAGTAGAATAATATGACATAACAATAATTTCAGGAATGCTCACCAAATCTTCAACACACCATGGCTCTGATACCAATTCGGTACTGTTCATCCAAATTTTTTTTTCTTTTTTTTTTTCAGTTTTGTTTTGTTTATTTTTGAAGTAGAGTTTTGTGTTTTGTGAGTTGTTTGTGTTGTTAAAAAAAAAAAAAAGATGGTTGCCAATTGAAAAAAATTTCTTGAGTGAAAAAAGGCAAATTTGTGGAATTTTATAAGAAAAGCCAAAAGTTGGGTAAAAAAAAAATATATCTTCTTGTTGTTATGAATTTTGCAGATTTGAGCTTTGAGTTGTGCCCCATTTTTTTACAAACTATAGGCGACGATTTGAGGACGAATCGTTTTGAAGAGGAGGAGTTTGATACGTGCATGGTAGCCCCACGCGCATCATTCAATTCTCCATGGAATTGATCATTCGTCTCTGATATTTTGAGGAGTTCAACGGCACAAGGCATGGCAATGGAGCATGGAAGATGGCCTATCTGGTATCCACTCAAATGGGAAGACACAAAAGAAGGATCATAGTTTTTGGTGTTATTTATTTTTACAAGTTGTAATCTTTATGTTAGTTATCTAATTGTGATAGGTTACAGCTAGTGATAGATTTTTAGTAAGTTTTCTAAAATATTCTTCATGAGCCTATAAACAGGCATTCTTGTATTATTTTAAGAATGATGTTATGATGAATCAATAAAAATTGTGAGTTTTCTCTCTACGAGAGTTTTCTTAATTCTTGGAATAGAACTAATTTCTGGTCTTATTGGAGTGATTCCATGGCGACCAAAACCTACGCCTAGAGCTTCTTCCACTTGATTTGATTCATTCTTTTGGGTTTGTCAATTAGGGGTCTATTCCACAAGTTGGTTAGGGTCTATTCCACAGGTTGGTTAGGTGTCTATTCCACGGGTTGGTTAGGGGTCTAACTTGCAGCACAAAAGGAGGATTTCAACGATCTTGGTTGAATATTCGAAGCAACCCATTCGAGTTGTTCTTAGGGTCTTCGACAAGTTACGAAGGGGTCAAGAAGATCGAGTGGTTACCACAACTCAAGTTGTTCTTGGGGTCTTCGACAAGTTACGAAGGGGTCAAGAAGATTGTGTTATTTTGTATGGATTTCTTTTCAAGACGGTCCTTTGGGGATGATGTTCTTGTGATGTACAAGAGGGTGGACGACACCCCAATCGTATCAGGAATTTTATCAAGCACAAAGAGGACAATAAGAAAACACAAGAATTTGACTCAAGAAAGGATGAATTAAGACCCTAACCCCCAATATGATGATATTTGAATGAAATTTTGCTGGGACAAAGGATTATAATCCACTTTCTTCCCCTTTTTTTTTTATATAGAATGCACGACTTTTGCAATGAAAGTGCACGACTTTTACCTTTCAACACCAAATTAACGACAAACCCCAACAAAACACCAAGAAACAAGAAGAGTGGAATCCGGTTCAATTAAACTTTTGTACGTGGCGTTGTGATCTGTCCAACGATCTGGATGTTTCACCAGGTCTATTCGGATGCACAAGGACAGTATTCCAGCCAAATATACTTTAATTTAATTGGTTTAGTTCATGTGCTCGACTTTTACTCCCCTTAAGCATGCCAAATTTTTTTTTTAATCTAAAGAAACAAAACCTAGCACAAAAGAAAGACTAATACGCAATCCTTTTGGATTTTGGACTAAGAGAACAAAGAAAGCAAGAACAAGAAAACCCTAACAGAAACCCTAATAGGAACTTTTTCCAAGAATTCGAAAAAAAAAATTAAAGATGATATAACCTGGGTAAAGGCACTAGCTCTGATACCAAATGATACGAACGGCGATTTAGCCAGTACCCAAGTTTGGATGATGAACGACTCAACCCCTCTAACCCTCGAGATGGCGAACCTTGATACGATCTTGACCCACGATCCAACGAGTTAGCGAACCAAGTTTGAAGGTAGATGGTGCCACAAGCCAAGGTGATTACTTGGATTGATAAGCCTAAAACACCTAGAGAATTCCTAAGGTATTCAAAGAAAAGCTTTCAAGAAGCCAAGAGGGAAAACCCTTAATTTTTTTAATGTGATCTCTAATGATCCCTTGTCTTATAATAGAGTCCCTATTAATAGCTAAAAGAAACGAGGCTTAATTGCCTTAAAGCCCTTACATTAGGTTTCTAGGCTATTACAACTTGAAAAACAGGAAAAAACACAAAAACTCGTAAAAGCCCGTATTGTTCCGGAAGTGAACCGCGCGACAAACCGTGGGAAGATGATCCGCGGGTTCTTCCGCGGTTGTGTTGAAGAGAGTTTCTGGACACGAACCGCAGGAGAAACCGTGCAATGGGGTATCCGCGGTTTATGATGCGGTTTCTCTCGTGGCTTGATCAACGCATCTGGACGTGAACCGCGTGTGGACCCACGGGAAGGTCATCCGCGGTTAGATCCGTGGTTTCTCTCCAGTCACCTACACTTGTATTTTGGTTGCCTTGTCCACTGAAATGAATGTGCATCCCTTTGTTCCTTCCTTGGACACTTCGTCAATGGTCTTTGAGGCACACACTTGTTTTTGGATTGCACGAATGAATACTTGTAGCGCGTTCTAGAATTCCTTAGCCCGTGCTCTTGTCACTGGTCCACTAGGCACCCTAACTCCGCCACTTTGATAGTCATGAGTGATCACCATGTCCTCATCACCAGTTCATGTGCAAGACAGGGTTATTCATGCACTACCTTCTTGTTTGATATATATTATTCCTTACTAGTGACAATACAGGATGATGAGGACAAATATGCTGAGGCTCAAAAGTACTTATTCCAACATAATGGTTTAATTCCTGATGAAATTTGGCCAGGTCCTTATGGAACATGGAATTTTCTTAATAATTATCCTCATTGGACTGCTGTCCAAAATGCACATAAGGAATATAAGGAATTATGGAAAGTAGCATGATGATAGACTCACAGGACCCTTATTCTGAAGAAGAAATACAGATACAACCCTCTACTTCTACTTCTCGGATAAGGACTGAACAAAGAAGAAAAAGAAACAAATCCAAAAATCGCAGAAATTATGCAAATTGGATAATTGAAATGAACATCACTGATCCAGAAAGTACACCATCGGATACTCCTGATTCTGAGTAATGTTGTTTGAAAAAGAAGGCTGACAACCAAGCAAAAGTATCACGGGTGAAGTTTACTGATATGTCCCAAGGGTTGAAGGATGAACAAGGACGTTCCAATGGTGATGGACGAGCTGAGCACATTTCCAAGGATGCTAATGATGTACTTGGAGGTTTGGATGGACCAATGACTAGAGCTAAAACAAGAAGAATTAAGGATGCTCTTCATGGACTGATTTTGGATACACTTGAAGAAGAAAACCAAGCAAGTTGGGCTAAACATTCTCCACGGTTGGTCTACACCATTTGGGCTGAACAAGGCCTAGAAGAAGGGCCAAATAACCAGCTAAGTGTGAGGATTGAAGACTTGGAGGGCGCTGGTCCATTTGTGGTGTAACGGGCTAAGAGGCGTCAAGATGGTTCACTTGGGCTGGTTTGGAGCATGCACATTTTATTAAGCCCAAATCCACTTCACTTGGGCTGGTTTGGGCTGATTATAATTAGTTTAGTTCGTTTATGATGTGTTTAAGCTAGTCCATTTAGTTAAGTAGTTTGTTTTACTACAAAACCCTAGCATGTTATTTGTGTGCCTATTTAAAGGCTTAAAATCGTTACTGTAGCGGCAGCCATATGATGATATTTTGAGTGAATTCTTTTTAGAATTTTCTTGGTTCTTTGGTGATTAAGAACTACTCCTTTGGTCTTATCAAGCTTTGCTTGTGGCGACCACAATCTTGCTTAGAGTTTCTTCTAGTTTTTGATCAAGTTCTTAATAGATTAGATTAAACGATTGAACTCGCTCAACTCGGTTTAACCTAGTTTTCTTAGGGACGTGTTCATCTTCAAGGGGAGATTCGTGAGCACACCAACTCCACGTCAAGGGTTCTTGGATTTACGAATCCAACGGGGTCTTGAGTTCAACGAGTTGTTGACCTAAAATCTAAGGGGATCTTTGGCAATATGCAACCGTGCGCACATCAAGTGGTATCAAAGCCAAAGTTCTTGGATTTTTCAGGTTTATTCAATCCGTTTTTCCCTTTGGAATTTCGGATATATCCTTGTGTCATTGTGTTTTTCTTGTTTTTCGTGTTGTTATTGTGACAAAGAGCTTCGAGCCTGGTCATAATAATTTGTTTGGTGTTTTTTTGTGTCTTGCTTAAATTCGTTTGAACTTGTTTTGCTTTGTTTCTGCCCGTCTTTAATCGTTTGAAAATTTCAGCATTTAGTTTTCAGTTGTTTCCTTATTAAATTTCGTGCTTTAGGGTTTGTTTAGAGTCGTTCTTGGTTGCTTCTCAATCGAGAATTCTAGATCATGTGGTATTTTAGTGTTTCTTGACTGTTTTTATTATTTTCTTGGAATTCTTGTGCAAAAATCTTTCAAAAAGAATTGGTTTCTTGGATTTGCCATCCTAGGGTTGAAGATTCTTGGTGAAAAAAAAAAAAAAGTCGTGTCACTGTTCACAGTACTGTAGCGTCACTGTTCACGACGGCTACTGTTCACGCGACGTTACTGTTCAAGCGTAGGGTTACTGTTCACATCGGAAATCACTGTTCATCCGGTGAATTTTACTTGTTTGTTTGAGTTTTGTAGGTTATCTGGGTTTTGAACTTAAAAAAAAAAAAAAGTCTTGCACAAAGAAAAGTCGTGCAACACGAAAGAAAGTGAAAGAGGCGTGCAAGGTGATAAAAGTCAAGCACACGAACTAAACCAATTAAACTGAAGTATATTTGGCTGGAATACTGTCCTTGTGCAACCGAATAGACCTGTTGAAACAAACAGATCGTTGGACAGAGAACAACGCCACGTACGAAAGTTTAATTGACTCAGATTCTACTCTTCTTGTTTCTTGGTGTTTTGTTGGAGTATTATTTTTGCACAAGTTTCATATTTTCAGCCAAGAGAACATTAAAAATCAAGAATTTTCACACAAATTTACCACACATTAGGGTTTTCATATTGTGTCAAATCTTGATTCTTGGTCATTCTTTGTTATTCTCTTGATCAAAAGCACTCTAAGCATAATTTTCTTGACCTCTACATTTACTCCTACAGGTTGAGGTTGCTATTGGCCTTAATAAGGTTTGAGTGAGCTGGTTCTTCTCTAAAGGGCCAATAAGAAAATTCTTTGAGTGATAAAAGGCTTAATTGTGAGCACAATTGAGGGTAATAGCCATACTACTTGAGGGAAGCGAGTGCAAACACTAAGGGAGTGTTTCCTATATACTTGCTTTATCTTGTTCTAACGTTTCTTTTGCAGGTTTAGCATTTTAATGGCGCATGAAGGAAATCCACCTCAAGAGCTTTCAAATGATTTCAAATTGCTTAGGGATGCTATAGTTGGTGATATGGACAGAAAATTGCGCCTCATGAGAGAGGAATTTTATGAGGAATTGGAGAGGAGAACTAGTACTTCCCAAGCACGTGTGTCAGCCACCAAAAATCCTTTTGAAGAGGAGCATGAGGAGGAGTCCGATTTTGAAGATATAGCTCCAAGGAGAGGAAGGAGGGTGAACAATAATCAAGACAATAATCTTGGAAGCATTAAGATGAAAATACCTCCATTCCAAGGAAGGCTTGATCCAGAGGCATACTTAGAGTGGGAACGCAAGGTTGAACATGTGTTCAATTGCCATAACTACTCAGAAGAAAAGAAAGTGCAATTAGCTGCAGTTGAGTTCACGGATTATGCTAGCATTTGGTGGGACAAACTTGTGAAGGAGAGAAGAAGATGTGAAGAGGAACCTGTACGTAGCATGGCGTGAGATGAAGAATATCATGAAGAAAAGATTTGTTCCTAGCTATTATGTGAGAGACCTCCATCATAGGCTTCAAACTTTGAAGCAAGGTTCAATGTCTGTGGATGAGTATTACAAGGAGATGGAGATACTTCTCATTCGAGCTGATGTTAAGGAAGAGGAGGAGGCATTAATGGCTCGTTTTATTGCAGGTCTTAATGTGGAAATTGCTGAAAGGGTGGAACTTCAACACTACATTAACATTCATGACTTGGTGGACCTAGCTATCAAGGTTGAGAGACAACTGAAAAGTAGGCGTTCAAGGGGATTTTCTACTACCCAAAACCGTACTACTTGGAGGGTTGAGCAGCCACGTAGGAGTGCAAGGGAGCTTGAACAAGTACGCCATCCTCCAAACCGTGTTCAAGTGTCTAAGCTCGATTCAACTACAAAGCCTGGATGCCAAGGGTAAACTGGTTGAGAAACCTAGGCAAAGGGAGGTTCGTTGCTTCAAGTGTCAAGGTTATGGATACATTGCTGCAACTTGTCCAAACAAACGTACTATGATGATTAGTGATGATGGTGAGATAGCAAGCATTGCATCTAGTGAAGATGATGAGGAGATGCCTCCATTGGAGGGAGGTTCTAAAGATGAGGGTGACTTGTTTGGTGGTGATCAAGGCGAAATCTTGGTCACAAGGCGTGCCCTTAGCATTGCACCTAAGGAGGATGACTTGGACATACAAAGAGAGCATATTTTCCACACTAGGTGTACTGTGCAAAACAAGGTATGTAGCATGATTATAGATAGTGGTTCTTGCACTAATGTTGCTTCTACTTTGTTTGTAGATAAATTGGGCCTAGAGACAAGAAGACATCCTAAGCCATACAAGTTACAATGGTTGGCTGAGGTTGGAGACATGAAGGTTACCAAGCAAGTAATGGTGCCATTCTCTATTAGTAAGTACAAGGATGAAGTGTGGTGTGATGTGATTCCCATGCAAGCATGCCACATCCTACTTGGACGTCCTTGGCAATTCGATAGAAGAGTGACATATGATGGCTTCAAGAATAGATACTCATTCATGTGGAACAATCGAAAAATCACTTTGGATTCCATCAAACCTTCTGAAGCTCATGCGGATCAAGTGAGAATAGCAAAGGAATTCAAGGTGAGAGAAGAGCAACAACAAGCTGACCGAAATGAGCATAATGAGGGGTCACGAGTTGGGCAAAATATCGAGTCAAGTGGCGGATTCAAGGCTGGAAAGAAGGCAATTCGTGATTTGAAGAAGGAAGAGAAAAGGAAGGGTAGTGCTTTTGCAACCAAAAGTGAGATCATTTCAGCTTTGGAAGCTAAGGAACAACTTTTAATTGTTTTATATAAAGATGTGTTTCTTTCTTCTATTGAGCTTAATGAACTTAACCCTTCCTTGCCTAGTGTTGTGGTGTCTCTTTTGCAAGATTTTGAAGATTTATTTCCTGAAGATATACCTACAAGGATTGCCACCTTTGCGAGGGATTGAGCACCAAATCGATTTCATACCTGGTGCTAACATACCCAACCGTCCCGCCTATAGAGCAAACCCGGAGGAAACAAAAGAAATACAAAGACAAGTAGATGAGTTGGTGGAAAAGGGGTTTGTGCGAGAAAGTATGTCGCAATGTGCTGTTCCCGTGATTTTAGTGCCCAAGAAAGATGGAACATGGCGCATGTGTGTTGACTGTAGGGCTATCAACAAAATAACGGTAAAGTATCGTCATCCTATTCCTAGGTTAGATGATATGCTTGATGAGTTACATGGTTCTTACTATTTTCTCTAAAATTGATCTTAAAAGTGGTTATCATCAGATTAGAATGCAAGTAGGAGATGAATGGAAGACTGCCTTTAAAACCAAATATGGACTGTATGAATGGTTAGTTATGCCTTTTGGTTTAACTAATGCACCTAGTACATTCATGAGACTCATGAACTATGTATTTAGGGCTTTTATTGGTAAATTCTTGGTGGTCTATTTTGATGATATTCTGGTCTATAGTAAATCACTTGAAGATCATGTTGAACACTTGTATCAAGTTTTGTCTGTACTTCATGAACATCATCTTTATGCTAATTTGAAAAAAGTGTTCATTTTGTTTGGAAAGCATTATATTTCTTTGATTCATTGTTAGTTCTAATAGTATTCATGTTGATGAATCTAATGTGCAAGCCATACATGATTGGCCGACACCTAAAAGTGTTAATGATGTACGATCTTTCCATGGCTTAGCAAGTTTTTATAGGAGGTTTGTACGTAATTTTTCTACCATTGTGCACCCCTAATGATGTGATCCTAGGAGTGCTTACAATCTTGATGCTTGGATATTCTCATGGAGCAACTCGTTTGGATCAAGATGAGATCAAATCATGGCTGATCATGAGGGGAACGTTCAAGCTTTGTGACTACCATGGTGTAATTCGTGACTTTGGGCCTCTCAATGGACTTGGTGATCAAGCTATTCAAGTGTGTTCATTGGGCCAAGAGTTTATGCATTGGTTATGGATTAAATATACATTCAAAGAAGGTCCAATTAAAGCTTCTAAGTGGTCCATAACATGTTTTTAAGGTGCTGGTTTGGTTGGACTTGTTGGAAGGCCTTTTAAAGATGCAAGATGGAGGCCCAATGGTGCTTAAAAGGAGGCGTCCAGCCCATGAACAATTTTTAGACGAATTTTTAAGTTTAATTCTTTTATGTTAAGTTTTCTATTTTGTTTACAAGTTGTAACTTCTTAGAAAGTTACCATATTGTGTTAGGTTACAACTAGTGCTCTTTGTTAAGTTTCTAGAACTTTCTACAAGTTGTTATGCAAGCCTATTTATAGGCCAAAACACTGTTACGAATTTTATAAGTTTGATGATTAATAAATTTGTGAGTTCTCAAATTGAGTGCTTCTTTCGTTCTTTGCTGATTAAGAACAACCCCCGAACTTGTAGAGTGATTCCAAGTTCAAAAACCCTAGCTTAGAGTTGCCTTATTGGTTTGATCAAGCATTCTAGGTGCTGATTCCTCGAGTTCTTGTTCGTTCCATAAGGAGGTTCAAAGCTTCCTTGAATTTTCGAGTTAGTTCATCTTGCGTGTTCAAGGCTTTGGTGCTGATTCTAGAGTCTAGTTCATCCAAGGGGAAAGGTTTGAAATTCATACTTGGTCTTTCAAGCAATTCCACGTACGTCCGCGCGTATCAATTGGTATCAGAGCTAGTCTTGAAATTCCAGGTTTTTCTAATCCAATTTTTCCTTTGGAGAAATTTGGATATATCCCTTTTATTTTTCTTTAATTCGTTCTTGAGTTGTTTTTCAAAGTGCTTCGTGCCTAGCTAAACAACTTGTGTCTTTCCTTGTGTTTCTTCTTTGTGTCACGTTTGTTTAAAAAAAAAAAAAATTCGTTCCTTATAATTTTTGTTCTTGTGCTTCTTGAATTTCTTTAGGGTCTTAGTGTCGTTCTTGATTGTCTTCAATCAAGAATTCTAGGTATTGTGTGGTTTCTTGATAATCTTGACTGTTTTTGTTGTTTTCTTGAAAATTCTTGTGTTAAGAACTTGCAAGAAAAGAGATTCTTGAACTTAACATTCACAAATCAATTTTTTTTCTTGAAAGTTTGAGTTGTTTTTGTGGTAGTTTGAAGTTAAAAAAAAAATTCGTGCAAAAAAAAAAAAAAAAAAGAGGCTGAAATTCGTGCAAAAAGAAAAAGCCAAAAAAAGCACAAAAGAAAAAGAAAGAAAACAAAGAGTAAAAAGGAGTGCACACAAGTTAAAAACCGTGCACAAAGTTTTATTCAAGTTTCTTGAAGTTTCTTGGTGTTCTTGGTACAATTCTTGAAGATCTTGGACTTACTTGTTAGGTTCTTGGATTCTTGCACCAAGCTATCTAGTATTCTTGAATTTTTTTTGGAGTCTTGTGTTGTTTCTTGAGGATCTTGCTGAGTTCTTGGACTATCTTGACCAAAATCTTGAAGTTCTTGGACTTACTTCTTAGTTCTTGAACTTGTACAAAGTTGTTCCTGATTTTCTTGAAGTATAGAGTTGCTGGAATATTTTTTGTCTTGAATTCTTGAGCTTCTTGATTGATTTCTTGAACTTTCTTGATCAATTCTTGAAGTTCTTGAAGCCCTTTTGAGTCACCTTTAACCTATCTCCAATTGGTTAGGGTTTTGGGGTTGAATTGTTTGAGTATTGGTTGCTGGAATTTTGCATTGTGTGCTGTACGAATTTTTCTGGTTATTTTCCAGAAAGTTTTAACGTTAAAAAGGGGGAGTTTAGCACGTTTTTCTGGAAGTTTTGGGGCTATTTAGTTGAGTTTTGGGACCAGCTTCTTGCTTGGGATTGGTAGGATCAAGTTCTTGAACTTGGTTCTTGGATTTTGGGTGAATATGCTTGCTGGAATTTTTGTTAATCTTTAGCTACGATTTTTCTGAAAATTTTCCAGCTTATTTGATCTTAAAAAGGGACAATAAGGGACTGTTTTTGTGGTTAAATAGAAGTTAGTTTGTGTTGGAAACCAATTGGGAGAAGGAAAGTTAGTTGCAAGTGAATTTGGAAACTAATCCTAAAGGTGCAAGAGTTTCCTTTTCTCTTTTGGAAAGTGGCTATTGTAGGGTGTTTCCTTTTTAATTTTTTCATGTTTTTCAGCTTCTTGGGGTAGTGAATTTCGTGTTTTTGACTTTCCTAATTGATTTGTGTTGGTTTTTAATTGTTATTTGTTCAAGAATTCTTTTTGGAAAGGGTATACAATCCTACTCCAACAAGGATTGCTTTGAGTTTTTGTTTTTTGCATAAGAATATTCATATTTTTCGAGAGAACTTTAAAAATCAAGATTTTTCACACAAGAATACCACACATTAGGGTTTCTAATTTGTGTTTTCTTGAGTCAAGTCTTGTTTATTCCATCTTTTCTTGAATTCTCTTGATCAAACAATTACTCTAAGCTTATTTTATTTGACCTCCACATTTACTCTTGTGGTTTAACTTCTTGGAGCTTTACAAGAAAGGTTGAGTTGGTTCTTTCGTCAAGGAACATACAAAGAAGCTACTCAAGAGTGGAAAAAGGCTTAGGGGTGAGCTCATTGGAGGGAAAAAGCCATATACCTTGAGTGATACACGAGAGCTTGAGTGTATACACTAAGGGAGTGGTAAGGTTGTTCTCTTTATTTTTGTTTTCTTTTGTTCTAACGTTTTTTTTGTGTAGGTTTACATATGGCTTGGGAATGTGTTGTGCTTAGAAGAACAAATCAATTTGATCACAATGTGGCCTCAAAATCCTCTAAAAAGCTGTCCCAGAGTTATAATTCTTCCAAGAATGAGGATAAGTTGAAGAACCTCGATGATTGGAATGATCTTTGGAGTAGATATGAAGCACTTGTGGCTGCACAAAAAGAAAAAGTGCTTGAGAAGAAATCTACACCATTAATTAAGGACCAAAGTTCATCACCTCACATTAAGAGTAATCATGATGCCTTCGAAGGGGAGGGTAAACCATCAACTTCAAAATCTAAGGAGATCATGAGAGCTAATGAAGTTGAGAAGATGCAATCATTGAGAGAAGGTAGTAATGGTGAACAAGTGCAACATGAACATCAATTTTATACTAGATGCACTGTGAAAAATAAGGTATGTAGCATGCAAATCAATCATGATAGTTGCACTAACTTGGCTAGTACTATGTGTGTTGGAAAGCTAGGTTTGCCCTTGTTGAAGCATCCAAATCCATATAAAAGGTTGACTGACAATGGAGAACTGGATGTGACCAATCAAGTGGAGATGGAGTTCTCACTTGGCAAGTATCGTGATAAGATTCTTTGTGATGTGATACCTATGGAGACTTGTCACATACTCTTAGGGCGTCCCTGGCAACTTGATATCAATGCCAAGTATGATAGTGAGAAGAATAGATACTCCTTTATATGGAATGGGCGAAAGAACATACTAATTCCTTTCTCACCACTTGAGGCAACTAAGGATAGAGAAAAAATTGCAAAAGATTGCAAAGAGTGGGAAAGATTAATGAGCACACAATCAAAAGAAGAGAGTGAAAAAGAAGAAGAGTGTGTGCAAGAAAAGAGTATGAGTAGTATGAGCATTGAGGAGAAACAATCTAAGTGCAAAAAAGAAAATAAGAGAGTGGAAGTGGAAGCTAGCAAAAATATGGAAAATAGTGCTTTGATTGAAAGGCCTAAACTTCTTGTACCTATGTACAAAGAGGTGAATTATTTTGCTAACACTCTTAATACTTGTTTTCCTAGTGTTTTTGTTTCTCTTTTGCAGCCACTTAGAGATCAAAGTATGGAAAAAGATACGCCACATTCGTGCTGTTTTGTAAACCTGTCTTTCAAAGAGCTTGGAAGATGACAAAACCTTGGAGAGGGATTTGGTTCTAAGTTCAAACGCCATATTGAGCTTGACAACTATGATGGATTCAACTGATTTGTGGCCTAAGTTTTCTTGTTTTAATTGTTTTAATTTGCAACTTAGTTCATTCTTTCGTATTTGTTATGTTAGTTTAGATAATTGTGTTTTGCATCTAGCATGTTTAGATTCATCTAATGTTACTTGTTCTAGGAGTCTTTATGTGTTAGACCATTATGTTATTAGTATGTTTTATGTGATATATCATGCAATATTGTGTGTTTTAGGGTTTGCATATTAGTGCATATTTTCTGTCTAAGGCATATTGATAACTCTTGTGTTTGTCATTATGTTTTGTGTTATTTTAGACCTTCTAAACGATTTTTAGGGAGTTATACTAATGGTTTTCAGTTTGTTTATCTTAAGTGTTTAACTTCTAAAAGTCATTTTTGCTATGTGTTCATTCTTGCAAAATGTTCTAGTGTTATAGCTTGTGATGATATTCATGTGCTTTTGCCACATCATTCTAGTATCCATATGTCTTTATTTGATTATGATTTTTATCTCATTAATGCATGTTATTTTAAGTCCATTCATGGTCATTTAGGTTATTCAAATCGTGATTTATTTGTGCATCATTCATATTTGTTAATTCTTTTGCATGTTTTTAAAGATAGTTTTCATCTAGATATGTTTATTCTTCTTAAGCTAGAATTTGTTCTTGCGTCTTTAAGTTATAATTTTGAGTTATATATTGTTTTAATTTCTGAGGACATGGAATTAATCTCTACTTATGTTTTTACTTACATTGAGCTACATAATCTATTTCGTGTGTCGTCTATGTCTACTAATGGTGCATGTTTTTCTATCAATCCTTTAGTTACTTATGTTAGTTTATTTGACCTCGTAGATTCGAGGACGAATCTTTTCGAGGAAGGAGGGATTGATGTGATCCTAGGAGTGCTTACAATCTTGATGCTTTGGATATTCTCATGGAGCAACTCGTTTGGATCAAGATGAGATCAAATCATGGCTGATCATGAGGGGAACGTTCAAGCTTTGTGACTACCATGGTGTAATTCGTGACTTTGGGCCTCTCAATGGACTTGGTGATCAAGCTATTCAAGTGTGTTCATTGGGCCAAGAGTTTATGCATTGGTTATGGATTAAATACACATTCAAAGAAGGTCCAATTAAAGCTTCTAAGTGGTCCATAACATGTTTTTAAGGTGCTGGTTTGGTTGGACTTGTTGGAAGGCCTTTTAAAGATGCAAGATGGAGGCCCAATGGTGCTTAAAAGGAGGCGTCCAGCCCATGAACAATTTTTAGACGAATTTTTAAGTTTAATTCTTTTATGTTAAGTTTTCTATTTTGTTTACAAGTTGTAACTTCTTAGAAAGTTACCATATTGTGTTAGGTTACAACTAGTGCTCTTTGTTAAGTTTCTAGAACTTTCTACAAGTTGTTATGCAAGCCTATTTATAGGCCAAAACACTGTTACGAATTTTATAAGTTTTGATGATTAATAAATTTGTGAGTTCTCAAATTGAGTGCTTCTTTCGTTCTTTGCTGATTAAGAACAACCCCCGAACTTGTAGAGTGATTCCAAGTTCAAAAACCCTAGCTTAGAGTTGCCTTATTGGTTTGATCAAGCATTCTAGGTGCTGATTCCTCGAGTTCTTGTTCGTTCCATAAGGAGGTTCAAAGCTTCCTTGAATTTTCGAGTTATTCATCTTGCGTGTTCAAGGCTTTGGTGCTGATTCTAGAGTCTAGTTCATCCAAGGGGAAAGGTTTGAAATTCATACTTGGTCTTTCAAGCAATTCCACGTACGTCCGTGCGTATCACCTAAATGAACTTGTTAAGAAAAATGTGGTTTTTAAGTGGGAAAGCAAACACCAAGAGGCGTTTGATATGTTAAAAGAAAAGTTAACTAATGCACCTCTATTGTGTTTGCCTAATTTTGATAAATTGTTTGAGGTTGAATGTGATGCTTCTGGAGTGGGTATAGGTGCTGTTCTTATGCAGGATTCTAAACCCATAGCATACTTTAGTGAGAAGTTGAATGGTGCAACCTTAAACTACCCCACTTATGATAAGGGGTTCTATGCCCTAGTTCAAACTCTTCAAACATGGCAACACTATCTGATGAAGACATCAATGCTCGTGTTCAAGTTCAAGGGAGCCGTGATCATAGTGTTGCTGCAAAGAGCCCATTCCAAGACATGGGAGGTCCAATGACGAGGTTGAGAGCTAAAAGGTTGAAGCAAGCTTTGCAAGGTTTGATTATAGAATTACATGAAGATGAAGCTACTTGGTTGAAACAAGAACCTACAAGGCTATTCACTTATTTTGGGCTAGAGTTGGAGGAACTTGGAGGTTGTGGACTTGGATTCAATTGAAGAGCCCGTTTGCCACTTGAGGTTATGGGTTTCATGGGCTTAATTCGTTAGTTTAATAGCCCAAGTTGTATATTTAGTTGTAGGTTTATATTATGGTGCAACTAGGGTTAAGTTAGTTTCCATATTTAACTTATATCTTGATGTTATGCGCCTCTTTATAGAGGGTGTTACTATTCATCCGAATTTTAGAACATTAATCAATAATATTGAGTTTTTCTCTTCAATTGTGCGTGTGAGCATTATTGAGTTTCCCTTTGTTCTTGGGTGAAAGAACTACTCTTGCATTCTTGACAATTCTTGTTGAGTATTCAAGATTCCGCCTAGGGTTGTTCTTGAGGGTTTGAATCTGTCCAAAGAGATTGTCGACTAGGTGTCTATTCCACATTGTTGGTTAGGGGTCTAGGGTCGTTTCTCTAAGGGGGGAGTTCAACAAATCTTGTTGGATCTGAAGCAAAACAATCCAAGTTGTTCTTGGGGTCTTCGACAAGTTACGAAGGGGTCAAGAAGATTGGGTTGCATCCTTGGTTTCAAGAGTCTTGGACCGTCACTTCCGTGGATCTCGTATCAATTGGTATCAGAGGATTGGTTCATCTTGAAATCCAGGTTTTTCAAGCCAAATTTTCCTTTGGAAGATTCGGCTATATCTCTTTATTTTGTTTCTTGGAGTTTGTCGAGTTTTGTTCTTGTTCTTGTTGCTGTTTCTTGGGTTTTTCTATTTTGTCCGTTTTTGTCCAGTTTGTTTTTCGTGTTTCTTGTCTTCAAAAATTGTGTTGGTGCCTTTTGTTTCGTGTCTTAGGGTTTGTCATAACCTTTAGAGTCATTTTTGATATCTGTACATCAAGAATTCTAGGGTTTTGTGTGTGGTTTGCTTAAAATCCTGATTGTTTTCGGGTGTTCTTTGTTGTTTTAATGTTTCTTATGTTAAAACTTTTGAGAAAATTGAATCTTGGCCTACATAAGAACCTTGAAACAATTTTCCTAAAGGTTACTCTTGATTTCTAGTAAAAAAAAAAAAATCATACTGTTCATCGCACTGTAGCGGCGGCGTCACTGTTCACGCTAGGGTTTACTGTTCACTGCGTATTGTTCATCGCCGGTACTGTTTATCCGAAATTTTTTTTTTTTCAGTTTAATTTTTGTTTGTTTTTTGGGAGTTGAATTTTGTATTTTGTGAGTTGGTTGTGTTGTTTAAAAAAAAAGAGAGAGAGAGAGGTTGTTAGAAGAAAAAAAAAAAAAAATCGTACTGTTCATCGCACTGTAGCAGCGGCGTCACTGTTCACGCTAGGGTTTACTGTTCACTGACGGTACTGTTCATCGCCGATACTGTTCATCCTTTTTTTTTTTTTTTTTTTTTTTCAGTTTAATTTTTTTTGTTTGTTTTTGGGAGTTGAATTTTGTATTTTGTGAGTTGGTTGTGTTGTTTAAAAAAAAAAAAAAAAAAGAGAGGTTGTTAGAGGTGAAAAAAAAAAAAAAGTCTTGCACAAAGAAAAGTCGTTGATAGGCGCGGAGGAACGTGGAGTTGTTTGAAGATCCAAGTGAAGCTTCGAATTTTCCCTTGGAGGATTTCGACCCTTCAAAGTGCTCAAGTAGGACCAATTTGAGCGAGTTCAATATGCCTACCTAATTCCTCTAAAGGACTTAATCAAACAAGAAAGAAACTCTAAGCTAGGGTTTTGATCTTGGAATCACTCGACAAGATCGGGGGTAGTTCTTAATCAACAAAGAACTAAAGAAACTCTCAATTTGAGAACTCACAATAATAATACTCATAAAAATCTGATCCAAAATCGTATGAATAGTGTCATAGCCTTTTATAGGTTTACAAGGATGATTCTAGAGCTTAAAATTGTAAGTAACTACTAAAACTAGTTGTAACCCATCACAATTAAGCAACCAACTAAAGTTACAACTTGTAAAGACTTAGGAAACTATTAAAAACGAATTTAAGCAGAAAAATAAATAAGAAATTTGTGTAAGAACTCCTCATGGGCTGGACGTCCTCTTTAAGCTCACTTGGGCCTTCATCTTGCAACTTAAAAGGCCTTCCAACAAGTCCAACCAAACCAGCACCTTGGAAGCATGCTATAGACCACTTAAACACTTCAACTGGACCTTCTTTGAATGTAGATTTAATCCATAACCAGTGCATAAATTCTTGACCCAATGAATACACTTGAGTAGCTTGATCAACAAGTCCATTAGCAAGCCCAAAGTCATGAACTACCCCTAAGCAGCAACAAAGCTTGAATGTTTCCACCATGATCAACCACCATTCAAGCTCATCTTGAACTAAACAAGTTGTTCCATGAGAATGTCCAAGCATCAAGATTGTGAGCACTCCTAGGATCACATCAGTCGTGCAATACAAAGGAAAGCAAAAGAGGCGTGCAAGGTGATAAAAGCCAAGCATATGAACTAAACCAATTAAACTGAAGTATATTTGGCTGGAATACTGTCCTTGTGCAACCGAATAGACCTGTTGAAACATACAGATCGTTGGATAGAGAACAACGCCACGTACGAAAGTTTAATTGACCAGATTCTACTCTTCTTATTTCTTGATGTTTTGGTGGAGTTTCTTGGTATTTCTGTTTGAACATAAGTGCATTAAAGTTATTAAAGGAAATTTGAAAATCAAGATTTTCATCAAGAAAACCACACACTAGGGGTGTCAAACGTGCTTCTTAAATCTGAAATTCCTTGAGTCTTGGTTTCTTGAATTCTAGTGGTTTAAACCTTACCCTAAGCTTCCATTTTCATTACTTCTCATCTTGAATACTTACTTGGGTTTGTACCAAGGATCAATTGAGCAGGTTCTCATTCAAGGGCATACAAGGTATGCTCAAGGAGTGGTAAAAGGCTAAGGTGTGAGCTCATCATCGTGTAAAAGTCAAGATTAATTGGTGTGATACACGAGTGACGAGGGATACACGTAAGGGAGTGAGTGAGGTTTTATCTTGATCCATTGTTCTTTTCTTGTGTTACTAACGATTTTTGCAGGTTGTTGAGAATACCATGGGTGAAGGAAAAGCTATGGAGGATAATGAGCTTAAGCTGTTCATAAAGGCTATGCAAGACACACAAAGAAAAAACAATGAAAATTTTCAGACCATCATGGCACAACTTCAACAAGTGTCTTTAAGGATGGACAACTTTGAGAATGTGACAAGGGGTCGTGAGGAGTTGTCTGGAAATTTGGGAGCCCGTGGTACTTCCTCTCACACAAGGGTGACCCGCAACCCTACTTATGAAGATGAATTGGGAGCCGAGTCTGATTTTGAAGAAATAGGTACAAGGAGAGGAAGGAGGGTGGTAAACTGTCAAGATGACAACCTTGGAAGCATCAAAATGAAGATTCCATCGTTCCAAGGAAAGCTCGATCCCGAGGCTTACATTGAGTGGGAACGCAAAGTGGAGGGGATCTTCAATTGCCACAATTACTCGGAGGGGAAGAAAGTACAACTTGCTGCGATTGAGTTTACAGATTATGTGAGTGTTTGGTGGGACAAACTCCACAAGGACCGTGCTAGATTTGGTGAAGCACCCGTGAACACATGGAGTGAGATGAAAAGGCTCATGCAAAAGATGATGTGATCCTAGGAGTGCTCACAATCTTGATGCTTGGACATTCTCATGGAACAACTTGTTTAGTTCAAGATGAGCTTGAATGGTGGTTGATCATGGTGGAAACATTCAAGCTTTGTTGCTGCTTAGGGGTAGTTCATGACTTTGGGCTTGCTAATGGACTTGTTGATCAAGCTACTCAAGTGTATTCATTGGGTCAAGAATTTATGCACTGGTTATGGATTAAATCTACATTCAAAGAAGGTCCAGTTGAAGTGTTTAAGTGGTCCATAGCATGCTTCCAAGGTGCTGGTTTGGTTGGACTTGTTGGAAGGCCTTTTAAGTTGCAAGATGAAGGCCCAAGTGAGCTTAAAGAGGACGTCCAGCCCATGAGGAGTTCTTACACGAATTTCTTATTTATTTTTCTGCTTAAATTCATTTTTAATAGTTTCCTAAGTCTTTACAAGTTGTAACTTTAGTTAGTTGCTTAATTGTGATGGGTTACAACTAGTTTTAGTAGTTACTTACAATTTTAAGTTCTAGAATCATCCTTGTAAGCCTATAAAAGGCTATGACTACTATTCATACGATTTTTGGATCAGATTTTATGAATATTATTATTGTGAGTTCTCAAATTGAGAGTTTCTTTAGTTCTTTGCTGATTAAGAACTACCCCCGATCTTGTCGAGTGATTCCAAGATCAAAACCCTAGCTTAGAGTTTCTTTCTTGTTTGATTAAGTCCTTTAGAGCAATTAGGTAGGCATATTGAACTCGCTCAAATTGGTCCTACTTGAGCACTTTGAAGGGTCGAAATCCTCCAAGGGAAAATTCGAAGCTTCACTTGGAATCTTCAAGCAACTCCACGTTCCTCCGCGCGTATCAATTGGTATCAGAGCGAAGGTTCTTGAAATTCCAGGTTTTTCTAATCCAATTTTTTTCCTTTGGAGAAATTTGGATATATCCCTTTATTTTTTTTCTTTGAATCGTGTCTTGTGTCGTTGTTTTTCAAGTGCTTCGTGCCTAGTTAAACAACTTGTGTTCTTTCTTTGTTCTTTGTTACCTACGTTCTTGTCAAAAAAAAAAAAATTCGTGCATAATTTTTTCTTGAATTTTCTTTAAGGTTTTAGAGTCGTTCTTGATTGTCTTCAATCAAGAATTCTAGGTATTGTGTGGTTTCTTGATAATCTTGACTGTTTTTATTGTTTTCTTGAAAATTCTTGTGTTAAAAACTTGCAAGAAAAGAGATTCTTGAACTTAGAACATTCACAAATCAACTTTCTTGGAAGTTTAAGTTGTTTATTGTGTGAAAAAAAAAATCGTTTCTGAAAAAAAAAAAGGCAGAAATTCGTGCATAAAAGAAAAAGCCAAAAAAAGCACAAAAGAAAAGAAAGAAAACAAAGAATAAAAAGGAGTGCACACAAGTTAAAAACCGTGCACAAAGTTTTATTCAAGTTTCTTGAAGTTTCTTGGTGTTACAAGGTGTATTCTTGAAGATCTTGAACTTACTTGACTAGTTTCTTGAACTTGTACCAAGTTGTTCTTGAGTTTCTTGAAGTATAGAGTTGCTGGAATTTTTTTTGTCTTGAATTCCTGAGTTTCTTGATTGATTTCTTGAGTTTCTTGAGCAATTCTTGAAGTTCTTGAAGCCCTTTTGAGTCACCTTTAACCTATCTCCAATTGGTTAGGTTTTGGGGTTGAATTGCTTGAGTTTAGTTGCTGGAATTTTTGCATTGTGTTGCTGTACGATTTTCTGGTTATTTCTCCAGAAATATTCTGATGTTTAAAGGTGTTAAAAGGAGTTAGTTTGGTTTAATATAGAAGTTAGTTTGTATTGGGAAACCTAATTGGGAAAAGGAAAGTTAGTTACAAGAGGATTTGGAAACTAATCCTTAAGCACAAGAGTTTCCTTTTTTTCCTTTAAGCAAGTGGCGAATTTATTATTTCCTTTTCTCTTAAATCTGCATTTTTGAGGTGGTTAAGGACTGGAATTTGTTGTCCAGCCGTGTTCCTTGTTTCCAAAAGTGATTTGTGTTTGATTTTTCTTATTATTTGTTCAAGAATCCTTCAAGGAAAAGGACTTCAATCCTACTCCAACAAGGATTGCTTTGAGTTTTTGTTTTTTGCATAAGAATATTCATATTTTTCAAGAGAACTTTAAAAATCAAGATTTTTCACACAAGAATACCACACATTAGGGTTTCTAATTTGTGTTTTCTTGAGTCAAGTCTTGTTTATTCCATCTTTTCTTGAATTCTCTTGATCAAGCAATTACTCTAAGCTTATTTTCTTGACCTCTACATTTACTCTTGTGGTTTAACTTCTTGGAGCTTTACAAGAAAGGTTGAGCTGGTTCTTTCATCAAGGAACATATAAAGAAGCTACTCAAGAGTGGAAAAAGGCTTAGGGGTGAGCTCATTGGAGGGAAAAAGCCATAAATACTTGGAGTGATACACGAGGGCTTGAGTGTATATACTAAGGGAGTGGTAAGGTTGTTCTCTTTATTTTTGTTTTCTTTTGCTCTAACATTTTTTTTGTGTAGGTTTAAACATGTCATGGTTAGCTTTTGTTCCCAAAAGAACAAATCAATTTGATCACAATGTGGCATCAAAATCCTCTAAAAGGCTGTCCAAGAATTATCATACTTCAAAGAAAGAGGATTTCAGGAAGCGCATCAATGATATTTTTAATTGGGATATGGAGGAGTTTAAGTCTAGTGTTATGAGAGAATATGAAGCACTTGTAGCTGCACAAAAAGAAAAAGTGGGTGAGAAGGATTCTACTCCATCAATTGAGGATCAAGGGTCATCACCTCACATCCAAAGGAGGAATCACGTTGCTTTTGAAGAGAAGGATAAACCATCAACTTTATGGCCTAAGGAGATGTGTGAGGCTACCACTCCACCATGTGAAGTTGATCTTAAAGCATCCTTGGAAACAACAAAGGTTGAAACATCACTCTTGGAAGCAAAGCTAAAGAATGCACTCAAAGGAGAAAGTGAGGATAATCCAAAAGAAGAGTGTGTGCAAGAGAAGAGTAAGGATAGCATAGGTCTTGAGGGAGAACAAATTGAGAGGAACAATTCTGAAAAAGAAGAGGAAAATAAGAGAGTGGAAGTGAAAGCTAGCAAAAGTGATGGAAAAGAATGCTTTGATTGAAAGGCCTAAACTTCTTGTACCTATGTACGAAGAGGTGAATTATTTTGCTAACACTCTCAACACTTGTTTTCCTAGTGTTTTTGTTTCTCTTTTGCAGCCACTTAGAGATCAAAGTGTGGAGAAAGAAACGCCACATTTGTGTTGTTTTGTGAACCGTCTTTCAAAGAGCTTGGAAGATGACAAAACCATAGGAGAGGGATTTGGTTCTAAGTTCATACGCCACATTGAGCTTGACAACTATGATCGATTCAAATATTTTGTGGCCTAAGTTTTCTTGTTTTAATGTTTTTAATTTCTATTCTAATTCTATTTTGCATGTTTATTCCATTAGTGTAAGTGGTTATGTCTTGCATCTAAGTTGTTTAGTTTCATCTAGTGCAATAGGTTCCAACGATTTTTTGGTGATTAATCATTCCTTTTTGGACGTTTTTCAGTTGCTTTTATGTGATATATCATGCATTATTGTGTGTTTTAGGGTTTTCATGTTAGTGCATATTTTCTGTCTAAAGCATATTGATAATCTCTTGTGTTTGTCATTATGTTTTTTGTTATTTTAGACCTTCTAAATGATTTGTAGGGAGTTATACTAATGGTTTTCAGTTTGTTTATCTTAAGAGTTTAACTTCTAAAAGTCATTTTTGCTATATGTTTATTCTTGCAAAATATTCTAGTGTTATAGCTTGTGATGATATTCATGTGTTTTTGTCACATCATTCTAGTATCCATACATCTTTATTTGATCATGATTTTTACCTCGTTAATGCATGTTATTTTAAGTCCATTCATGGTCATTTAGGTTATTCAAATCATGATTTATTTGTGCATCATTCATATTTGTTAATTCTTCTGCATGTTTTTAAAGATAGTTTTCATCTAGATATGTTTATTCTTCTTAAGCTAGAATTTGTTCTTGCATCTTTAAGTTATAATTTTGAGTTATATATTGTTTTAATTTTTGAGGACATGGAATTAATCTCTACTTATGTTTTTACTTACATTGAGCTACATAATCTATTTCGTGTGTCGTGTATGTCTACTAATGGTGCATGTTTTTCTATCAATCCTTTAGTTACTTATGTTAGTTTATTTGACCTCGCAGATTCGAGGACGAATCTTTTCGAGGGAGGAGGGATTGATGTGATCTTAGGAGTGCTCACAATCTTGATGCTTGGACATTCTCATGGAACAACTTGTTTAGTTCAAGATGAGCTTGAATGGTGGTTGATCATGGTGGAAACATTCAAGCTTTGTTGCTGCTTAGGGGTAGTTCATGACTTTGGGCTTGCTAATGGACTTGTTGATCAAGCTACTCAAGTGTATTCATTGGGTCAAGAATTTATGCACTGGTTATGGATTAAATCTACATTCAAAGAAGGTCCAGTTGAAGTGTTTAAGTGGTCCATAGCATGCTTCCAAGGTGCTGGTTTGGTTGGACTTGTTGGAAGGCCTTTTAAGTTGCAAGATGAAGGCCCAAGTGAGCTTAAAGAGGACGTCCAGCCCATGAGGAGTTCTTACACGAATTTCTTATTTATTTTTCTGCTTAAATTCGTTTTTAATAGTTTCCTAAGTCTTTACAAGTTGTAACTTTAGTTAGTTGCTTAATTGTGATGGGTTACAACTAGTTTTAGTAGTTACTTACAATTTTAAGTTCTAGAATCATCCTTGTAAGCCTATAAAAGGCTATGACACTATTCATACGATTTTTGGATCAGATTTTTATGAATATTATTATTGTGAGTTCTCAAATTGAGAGTTTCTTTAGTTCTTTGCTGATTAAGAACTACCCCCGATCTTGTCGAGTGATTCCAAGATCAAAACCCTAGCTTAGAGTTTCTTTCTTGTTTGATTAAATCCTTTAGAGCTATTAGGTAGGCATATTGAACTCGCTCAAATTGGTCCTACTTGAGCACTTTGAAGGGTCGAAATCCTCCAAGGGAAAATTCGAAGCTTCACTTGGAACTTCAAGCAACTCCACGTTCGTCCGCGTGTATCAAAAGAGGTACATTCCGAGTTACTACACACGTGATCTCCATTGGAAACTTCAAACCTTAAGACAAGGTACCATGTCCGTGGATGATTACTTCAAGGAGATGGAGATTTTGATGATGAGGGCCAACTTAGAGGAAGAAGGAGAGGCACTAATGGCAAGATTTATGGGTGGCCTCAACACTGATATTAGGCAACGTGTGGAGTTGCAACATTACCTTGACATAGGAGATTTGGTTGACATGGCAATCAAGGTAGAGCAGCAACTCAAGGCATCAAAGTCGAGGCCCATTGCTTCACCCTCAACTCGACCAGCTTGGAGGGATTCACGAGATAGAAGGGCTATCCAAGAACGTGATAAGGGGGCTGCTCAAACACCATCAAAAATTAATGAGCCATGGCAAAGAGGGGCTACGGGTTTGGCAAGTAATAAACTCAAGAGTGAGAGCTCCACATCCAAGCTACCAAACAAGGGTAAGAATGAGACTTCTTCTAGACAGAGAGATGTTAGGTGTTTCAAGTGTCAAGGATATGGCCATATTTCCTCTCAATGTCCAACAAAAAGGAATATGATCATTCTTGGCAATGGGGAGGTGGAGAGCGAACATTCAAGTGATGAAGAGATGCCTCCACTTGAAGGACCTAGTGATGATGATTCTGTTGAAGGGGTACCCGAGGATGCCATTCCATCTAGTGGTGAAGTGTTAGTGACTAGAAGATCATTGAGCATCCAACCAAAGGAGGAGGAAGAGGAGATGCATAGGGAACATATATTCCACTCAAGATGCTTGGTTCAAGGCAAGGTATGCAGTGTTATTGTTGATTCTCGTAGTTGCACTAATGTAGCTAGTACCTTGTTTGTAGAGAAATTGAAGTTGCCTACAATTCGCCATCCAAAGCCATATTTCTTATAATGGTTGACAGATTTTGGGGATGTCAAGGTAACCAAGCAAGTGCTAGTATCCTTTGTCATTGGAGGATATGTGGATGAGGTATTATGCGATGTTATTCCCATGCATGCATGTCATATTTTGTTAGGTCGTCCATGGCAGTTTGATAGGCGTGTGATTTATGATGGTTATAAAAATACTTATCGCCTTGTTTGGCAGAAAAAGGAGTTCATATTGAGACCATTGACACCTATGGAGGCCTATGCTGATCAAGCACGAATTACAAAAGAGTGCAAGGCTCGTGAAGAGTCCAAAGGAGCCAAGGCCGATGGGTCTTTATTGGAGTCACCTAGACAGATTGTGCATCATGAAAGCAATCGGTCTAGTGGGGAGAAAAAGAAAGGGAAAGGGAAAAGAGGGGAAGCCGAGAGAGATGAGGGGAGAAAAGTGAATGCCTATGCTGGGAAAAGTGAGATCAAGAATGCATTGTTGGCAAGGCAACAACTTCTTGTCATTTTGTATAAAGATGTTTACTTTTCTACTAATGAGCTTGATCCTTCTCTTCTTAGTGTTGTTGTTTCTTTGTTGCAGGCATATCAAGACTTATTCCTTGAAAATGTCCCAAGTGGATTACCACCTTTGAGAGGGATAGAACATCAAATAGATTTCATGCCTGGAGCAAGCATTCCAAACCGTCCGGCTTATAGAGCTAACCCTGAGGAAACAAAGGAAATTCAAAGGCAAGTAGATGATTTATTATAGAAGGGCTTTGTGCGTGAGAGCCTTAGTCCGTATTCTGTGCCTGTGATTCTTGTACCTAAGAAGGATGGTTCTTGGAGGATGTGCATAGATTGTTGAGCCATTAATAAAATCACGGTAAAGTATCGTCATCCTATACCTAGGTTAGATGATATGTTGGATGAATTATATGGTTCACAATTGTTTTCAAAAATTGACTTGAAAAGTGGCTACTATCAAATTCGAATGAAAGAGGGTGATGAATGGAAAACTGCTTTCAAAACTAAATTTGGTCTTTATGAGTGGTTAGTTATGCCTTTTGGTTTGACTATCTCCTAGTACTTTTATGAGATTGATGAATCATGTTTTCCGTCATTTAATTGGGAAATTTGTAGTAGTTTACTTTGATGATATTCTTGTGTATAGCAAGTCCTTGCAAGAACATGTTGATCACTTGCGTGCTTTTTTGAGATACTTAAAGAACATCAATTGTTTGCTAATCTCAAAAAGTGTTCTTTTTGCATGAATTCTGTTATATTTCTTGATTTTGTTGTAAGCTCTAATGGAATAAGTGTAGATGAAACCAAGGTAAAGGCAATTAGGGAGTGGCCGACCCCTACTAATGCCAATGAGGTAAGATCTTTTCATGGTTTAGCAAGTTTTTATAGAAGGTTTGTGCGTGATTTTTCTTCAATTGCTGCACCTTTGAATGAACTTGTTAAAAAGAATGTGATTTTTAAGTGGGAGAAAATGCATGAAGATGCTTTTAGATTGTTAAAGGAAAAACTCACCAATGCTCCTTTGCTTAGTTTGCCTAACTTTGACAAGGTTTTTGAAATTGAATGTGATGCTAGTGGAATCGGTATAGGGGCTGTTTTGATGCAGGAGTTTAAGCCAATTGCCTACTTTAGTGAGAAGCTTCAAGGGGCGAGCTTGAGTTATCTTACATATGATAAAGAACTTTATGCTTTGGTTCGAGCTCTTCAAACTTGGCAACATTATTTGTGGCCAAAAGAGTTCATCATACATTCTGACCATGAAAGTTTGAAATTTCTCAAGTCTCAAGGTAAGTTGAACAAGAGACATGCTAAGTGGCTCGAGTTCATTGAAACCTTTCTATATGTGATTAAGTATAAGCAAGGTAAGGAGAATATTGTGGCTGATGCACTATCTCGTAGGTACACTCTTCTTACTTCTTTGCATACTAAATTACTTGGTTTTGAGTATTTGAAGCATGCTTATGTGGGGGATCGTGACTTTGGTGATATTTGGCAGATTTGCATGAATCAATCTCCACATTTGGGGCGTGTACATGGAGAGTTTTATTTACATGAGGGTTACTTATTTAGGAAGGATAGGTTGTGTATTCCCTTCTGTTCTGTGCGTAATGTGCTGATTAGTGAAGCTCATGGAGGGGGTCTTATGGGACATTTTGGTGTTGTTAAGACTTTGGATATCTTGCATGAACACTTTTATTGGCCTCATATGAGATGTGATGTGCAAGCTTTCTGTGCTAAGTGTATAACTTGTAGGAAAGCTAAATCCAAGGTGATGCCTCGTGGGTTTTATAGTCCATTGCCTATTCCTAATGTTCCGTGGACTGACATTTCTATGGACTTTGTGCTAGGTCTTCCACGTTCTCAAAGTGGCAAAGATAGTATTTTTGTTGTAGTTGATCGTTTTAGTAAAATGGCACACTTTATTGCTTGTGTTAAAACTAACGATGCAACTCATATTGCAGATTTGTTTTTCAAAGAGGTTGTTCGTTTGCATGGTTTGCCAAGGACAATTGTGAGTGATCGTGATGTCAAGTTCCTAAGTCACTTTTGGCGTACTCTTTGGAGCAAGTTAGGGACAAAGTTGCTGTTTTCTACTGTTGCTCACCCTCAAACGGATGGACAAACTGAAGTAATCAACCGTACACTCACTACATTGCTACGAGCAATCATCCAACATAATCTCAAAAATTGGGAGAAGTGTTTGCCACACATAGAGTTTGCTTATAATCGCACTATCCATTCCTCTACTTCTTATTCTCCATTTGAAATTGTTTATGGTTTCAACCCACTAACACCTTTGGATATTTTGTCTTTGCCTTCTAGTGAACAGGTTGACATGGATGGTAAGAGGAAGGCTGACTTTGTAAAAGATTTGCATGCAAAGGTTCGGGCTAACATTGAGAAGAAGTATGAGCAATTTGCAAAGCAAGCAAACCGTGGAAGAGTACAAGTTCACTTTGAGCCTAGAGATTGGGTTTGGGTGCACTTAAGGAAGGAACGTTTCCCTCAACAACGCAAGTCCAAACTGAGTCCAAGAGGAGATGGTCCCTTTCAAGTCCTTGAACGAATTGGAAACAATGCTTACAAGATAGATTTGCCAAGTGAGTATGGTAGTGTTAGTGCAACCTTTAATGTGGCTGATCTTTCTTTGTATGATGTAGGGGATTCGAGGGCGAATCTTCTCGAGGAAGGAGGGAATGATGAAGACATCAATGCTCGTGTTCAAGTTCAAGGGAGTCGTGATCATAGTGTTGCTGCAAAGAGCCCATTCCAAGACATGGGAGGTCTAATGACGAGGTTGAGAGCTAAAAGGTTGAAGCAAGCTTTGCAAGGTTTGATTATAGAATTACATGAAGATGAAGCTACTTGGTTGAAACAAGAACCTACAAGGCTATTCACTTATTTTGGGCTAGAGTTGGAGGAGCTTGGAGGTCGTGGACTTGGATTCAATTGAAGGGCCCATTTGCCACTTGAGGTTATGGGTTTCATGGGCTTAATTCGTTAGTTTAATAGCCCAAGTTGTATCTTTAGTTGTAGGTTTATGTTATGGTGTAACTAGGGTTAAGTTAGTTTTCATATTTAACTTATATCTTGATGTTATGCGCCTCTTTATAGAGGGTGTTACTATTCATCCGAATTTTAGAACATTAATCAATAATATTGAGTTTTTCTCTTCAATTGTGCGTGTGAGCATTATTGAGTTTCCCTTTGTTTTTGGGTGAAAGAACTACTCTTGCATTCTTGACAATTCTTGTTGAGTATTCAAGATTCCGCCTAGGGTTGTTCTTGAGGGTTTGAATCTGTCCAAAGAGATTGTCGACTAGGTGTCTATTCCACATTGTTGGTTAGGGGTCTAGGGTCGTTTCTCTAAGGGGGGAGTTCAACAAATCTTGTTGGATCTGAAGCAAAACAATCCAAGTTGTTCTTGGGGTCTTCGACAAGTTATGAAGGGGTCAAGAAGATTGGGTTGCATCCTTGGTTTCAAGAGTCTTGGACCGTCACTTCCGTGGATCTCGTATCATTATCTTCTACCTAAAGAGTTCGTGATTCACTCTGACCATGAGAGCTTGAAGTTCTTGAAGTCTCAAAGTAAGCTCAACAAGAGACATGCAAGATGGTTAGAGTTCGTAGAGTCTTTTCCTTACACCATCAAGTACAAGCAAGGTAAGGAGAAAGTGGTTGTTGACGCATTGTCAAGAAGGTATTCTCTTATCACTACTCTTCAAACTAAATTGCTTGGATTTGATTTCATTAAAGATTTGTATGAGCATGACAGGGATTTTTCGAAATTGTGGGTTCAATGTGAAAAACGTGCTCATGCAAATTTCTTTAGGCATGATGGTTTCTTGTTTAAGGGTACTAAGTTGTGCATGCCTAATTGTTCTTTGCGTGAGTTGCTGGTTAGAGAGTCTCATGGGGGTGGTCTTATGGGACACTTTGGTGTTAAAAAGACTTTGCATGTTTTGCATGAACACTTCTTTTGGCCAGGTATGCGTTCTGATGTTGAGTCCTTTTGTGCTGAGTGTCTAACTTGCAAACAAGCAAAATCTCGTGTGAAACCCCATGGCTTGTATTCACCATTACCAGTGCCTTCTCAACCTTGGGTAGACATCTCCATGGATTTTGTTTTGGGTCTACCAAGGGCACAAAGTGGTAAAGATAGCATCTTTGTTGTTGTGGATAGATTTAGTAAGATGGCACACTTTATTGCATGTTCTAAGACTAATGATGCCACTTACATAACTGACTTGTTTTTTAAAGAAGTTGTGAGGTTGCATGGTTTACCACGTTCAATTGTCAGTGATAGAGATGTCAAGTTTTTAAGTCATTTTTGGCGCACTTTGTGGAGTAAACTTGGTACTAAGTTGTTGTTTTCTACTGTTGCACATCCACAAACTGATGGTCAAACTGAGGTCGTTAATAGGACACTCTCTACACTTTTCCGTGCAATCATTCAAAGGAATTTAAAGAATTGGGAAAGATGCTTGCCCCACATTGAGTTTGCATATAATAGGACTGTTCATTCTACTACGTCTTATTCACCTTTTGAAATTGTTTATGGTTTTAATCTCTTAACTCCTTTGGTTATTTTACTTTTGCCCACTAATGAAGTTTCTGATCTTGATGGTAAAAAGAAAGCTAAATTTGTTAGGGATCTCCATGTCAAGGTGCGAGAAAACATTGAGAAAAAGAATGAACACTTTGCCAAAATTGCAAACAAGGGCCGAGTAAAGATGGTATTTGAACCTGGTGATTGGGTGTGGGTACATATGAGAAAGGAGAGATTTCCATAACAAAGGAAATCTAAGCTTCATCCAAGGGGCGACGGACCTTTTCAAATTCTTGAGAGGATCGGAGATAATGCATACAAAGTGGACTTACCTAGTAAGTATGGAAATGTTAGTGCTACTTTTAATGTGTCTGATTTATCTTTGTATGATGTAGGTGATTTGAGGACGAATCCTTTTGAAGAAGGAGGGAATGATATGTCCCAAGGGTTGAAGGATGAACAAGGACGTTCCAATGGTGAACGACGAGCTGAGCACACTTCCAAGGATGCTAATGATGTACTTGGAGGTTTGGATGGACCAATGACTAGAGCTAAAACAAGAAGAATTAAGGATGCTGTTCATGGACTGATTTTGGATACACTTGAAGAAGAAAACCAAGCAAGTTGGGCTAAGCATTCTCCACGGTTGGTCTACACCATTTGGGCTAAACAAGGCCTAGAAGAAGGGCCAAATAACCAGCTAAGTGTGAGGATTGAAGACTTGGAGGGCGCTGGTCCATTTGTGGTGTAACGGGCTAAGAGGCGTCAAGATGGTTCACTTGGGCTGGTTTGGAGCATGCACATTTTATTAAGCCCAAATCCACTTCACTTGGGCTGGTTTGGGCCGATTATAATTAGTTTAGTTCGTTTATGATGTGTTTAAGCTAGTCCATTTAGTTAAGTAGTTTGTTTTACTACAAAACCCTAGCATGTTATTTGTGTGCCTATTTAAAGGCTTAAAATCGTTACTGTAGCGGCAGCCATATGATGATATTTTGAGTGAATTCTTTTTAGAATTTTCTTGGTTCTTTGGTGATTAAGAACTACTCCTTTGGTCTTATCAAGCTTTGCTTGTGGCGACTACAATCTTGCTTAGAGTTTCTTTTAGTTTTTGATCAAGTTCTTAATAGATTAGATTAAACGATTGAACTCGCTCAACTCGGTTTAACCTAGTTTTCTTAGGGACGTGTTTATCTTCAAGGGGAGATTCGTGAGCACACCAACTCCACGTCAAGGGTTCTTGGATTTACGAATCCAACGGGATCTTAAGTTCAACGAGTTGTTGATCTAAAAGCCAAGGGGTCTTGGCATATGCAACCGTGCGCACATCATTTACTTTTGCAGTTTTCAAGAATGTCATAATGCTTTACTTTTACTTTTTCAGTTTTCAAGAATGTAATAAGTTTTTACTCTTGTAAATTGCTTTAGCTTTATGGGTTGTTAAAAAAGCAATGATTATGTCTGAAAAAGAGATTCCTCTGAGCCTATAAAAGAGGACTTCTCTAGCATTAAGCATCATCGAGTCTTAGGATTGTGAAAAATTTTCTAAGTTTGTGAGTATGCTTTAGTTTGTATTCAGAGTCGAAGAATGACAGTTTGTAAAAATTCTAAATATTAATAATATTCAGTTCAGTTCTTCAAACCTGTTTGATCCTTGGTTCTTTATCTTTTAAATCTTGAAATATAATTGAAGCTATTTTCCTTTTAAAATTGTTTTTCAGTAAAACCTTACTAAGAAACCAAGAGTACCGCCACTATACCTCAAGCATAGAAGGTTTCTATGCTTCAAAGGGCAAGATCCTATTCGATGAAGGTGTTGATCTACCATGAAACGTCCTCTAAGTGTAGAGCCTCCAACAGTATCCATAAGAACATGATCTTTAGGAATCTTTGGGCTTGCTTACCTTGCCTTTTGAGTGCTGGCTTCCTTGAATATTATGAAGAACACAAGAACAAGAAGAGGAAGAAAACAAAACCCTAACAATTAGGGAGAAGAGATGTGGCGTTTTTCTTGGGAAGAGAAACGCCTCTCTTGCTCTCAATTTTTCTCTCTCTAGATTTTGTGTTGTGTTTTATCAAATCTTCCAAGAGTCAAGGCATGGACTTATTTATAGATGTAGTATCCTAGTTTTAAGGAAACAAGAGCAATTGGAAACCAAGAAGGTTTAGAAAGCTTACCTTAAGCTAATCCTATTCCTTTAGGAAACCTATTCCAAAGGAAACCAAATAGCTTCTTAATTCCTTTTAGGAAATTAATTTCCATCAAGACTTAGAATATTTATAAATAAGTTGATAGGAATCAAGAAGACTCCAATGATGGTTCAAGCTATAAGGATCCTTTGCAAGAATTGGATGGTCCAATGACAAGGTCAAGAGCAAAGAAGATGAAGGATGCTTTGCATGGATTGATATTGGATGTGCTTGGTAAGGAAGCTACTTGGGAAACTTCTTTTCAATCACCAAGACTTATTACATTGATTTGGGCCAAAAATCATGTTGAGGAGCTTGATCAAGTCCATGGATCAACTCAAGAGGGTCCAGCCGTGTTTGAAGCTTAATTGGATCAAAGGATGAAGCCACATTGGGCTCATAAGCCCAACTCGAATTTTGCTGATTTAATTAAGTATTTTAGACTTAGTTTCTTTAGTTTTTGGTAGTTGGTTTAGTTTCCAATTCAATTTTGTTAAGACTTCTAATTAGTTGTTGTGTTTTGTTTTGGAAGTTGTCTAAATTTCAAAGTTCTAGAATTCTCTTGTAAGCCTATTTAAAGGCCTTCATTATTCAATAAAAACATCAGATTATTCCTCAAAAATTCGTATGAATAGTGTGTGCTCTTTTTAAGAGTGTTTTCTTGGTTCTTGGATTAGAACTACTCTTAGTCTTATCAAGCCTAAGCTTGTGGCGACTTAAATACTTGCTTAGAGTGATTTTTCTTTCGTGTTTGATCAAATTCTTAAAGTCTTAAACTAGCATATTGAACTAGCTCAAATTGGTCTAGCTTAGGTCCTTAGGAGTTCGTGATCTTCATTGAAGAAGGGCTCGAGGCGTTTGGCTTGGAATTCATCAAGCGGTCTTGGCAACGTTCCACGATTCCGTGCGTATCAATTCTTGATACGATCGGGGGCGTCCCCTTTTGTATATCACAGGAATATCACCCCAAAGATCGTCTTGAAGAATCAGGCGACAATTTAATCCAAATCCTCCCACTGAATTGGACCAAATTATCTTCAAAAGAAGCAACCTCGTTGAACTTTAGACCCACTTTGATTCGTAAACCAAAGCAACCTAAACGTGGAGATTGGTCGCCTTGAATTTTACCCTTGTAGAAATCTTGAACCAAAGGATAAACTTTGCTAGACCGATATGAGCGAGTTCATTCGTCTAACCAAATTTTATTCTAAGGACTTAATCAAAACAAGAAGAAAATTCTAAGCTAGGAGAATGGTCGCCATGGAATCACTCCAATAAGACCAAGAGTTGGTTCTAATCCAAGAACCCAAGACAAAGCTCTCTAAAAGAGAAAACTCAAATTTTATTAATCACAAAAATCATACTAAAATTCGTAACACATTTTTGGCCTATTTATAGGCTTACAAAAGTAACCTAAAAACATGCTAGAATAGTCTAGAAAATTAACTTAAGTTGTATCCTAACACAATAGGTAATTACTTAAGGATTACAACTTGTAAACTACTTAGGAAACTGAATAAAAGCTAAACTTCTAAAAAAATAAAAAGAAATTCGCCATAAAATAATAAATGGGCTTGGTCATTCCTCCTTGGACTCCATTGGACTTCAATCTTGCATTTTTAAGACCTTCAACTTGGGTCCATCAAACCTAGCCAACTTGTGTGCATCATCTTTGGACCATATGCTATTTTTTGGGCCTTTTTTTGAATGCATGTTTAATCCAAAACCAAAACTCAATCTTCAAATCTAATTTTCTCGATTGGTCCACGGATTCTCCAAACTCAAAAATGGTTGGAAACACAAGATTCCTTGTAAAATCAATCAAATCACACAGATTGACAAATATCATTGATGAAGTTTCCAAGTTTAAAACGGGTGCTACCATGCACGTATCAAACTCCCTCTCTTCGAAATGATTCGTCCTCGAATCGTCGCCCAAGGTAAATGAAGAATAGGGCACGATCTCAAGATGATGTGGTTCAACACTTGGTGGCTCCTCTTCCATTGACTCCTCCAATGGTGCTTCATATGGATCCTCAATATGCTCCTCCATTGGTGACTCCTGAAGTTTAGGCTCCTCCATAGGTGGCACTTCTTCCTTTTCAATTTTACAAGCTTTCTCTTTCTTTTGTTGTGCGACCAAAGCTTCATAGTCTGCCATCCACTTTTCTACAAATTCACTCATAGTAGTATTGCCATACTTCTTTAAATCTTCCTCTTTCGATTCAACATGTGGTTTTCGAGTGGGCTTTGAAGGCGATGGACGCTCCATCTTCTTTGAAGAAACACTTTTAGAACCATAGCCATCATAAACAAACTTCTTAGGAAGAGGTAAAATTGGAACTTCTCTTTTTGCGAATCAATCCTTCAGCTTCCCAACGATCAAATAGAGAATCCATGGTTATATTGAATTCCTGCTTAAATTCTTTAAGAAATTCCTCCATGATGCAACCTACAAAAATTGTTAGAAATAATACAAAATATTTTTTACTCAATTTAGGCTTTTACTATCTCTAACAACACTTGCCTTTTTCCTCTCCTTCCTTTTTTTGTTCCTTTTTCCCCTTTTTTTCTTCCTCTCTTTCCTTTTTTTTTCCCTCTCTTTCCTTTTTTTTTCTACTTCCCTTCCTTTTTCTCTTCTTTCCCTTTTTCTCCTTTTTCCTTCTCTTTCCTTTTTTTTTTCAACTAACACAAAATAACTCACAAAAAAAAACAAAAAAAATGGAAAATTTTTTTTTAAAAAAAAAATTCGGGGGTGAACAGTACCTCCGTGAACAGTAAACCCTAGCGTGAACAGTACCCCCCGCATGAACAGTGATGCTACAGTACGTAACAGTGACGATAAACAGTACGATTTTTTTTTTTTTTTTTTTTACAATCAAATCACAAAAGAACACAACTTTGATTCAAGAAAAAAATCAGATCTTGAACCAAGGACAACAAAACAAAATTTAAAAACATATATCCAAGCGGATTGACAATAAAAATAAAAGTATATACCCAAGTGGGTTAGACACAAAAACTTGATTTTTCAAGATGCCTAAAGCTCTGATACCACTTGATACGATCGGGGGTGTCCCCTTTTGTATATCACAGGAATATCACCCCAAAGATCGTCTTGAAAAATCAGGCGACAATTTAATCCAAATCCTCCTGCTGAATTGGACCAAATTATCTTCAAAAGAAGCAACCTCGTTGAACTTTAGACCCACTTTGATTCGTAAACCAAAGCAACCTAAACGTGGAGATTGGTCGCCTTGAATTTTACCCTTGTAGAAATCTTGAACCAAAGGATAAACTTTGCTAGACCGATATGAGCGAGTTCATTCGTCTAACCAAATTTTATTCTAAGGACTTAATCAAAACAAGAAGAAAATTCTAAGCTAGGAGAATGGTCGCCATGGAATCACTCCAATAAGACCAAGAGTTGGTTCTAATCCAAGAACCCAAGACAAAGCTCTCTAAAAGAGAAAGCTCAAATTTTATTAATCACAAAAATCATACTAAAATTCGTAACACATTTTTTGCCTATTTATAGGCTTACAAAAGTAACCTAAAAACATGCTAGAATAGTCTAGAAAATTAACTTAAGTTGTATCCTAACACAATAGGTAATTACTTAAGGATTACAACTTGTAAACTACTTAGGAAACTGAATAAAAGCTAAACTTCTAAAAAAATAAAAAGAAATTCGCCATAAAATAATAAATGGGCTTGGTCATTCCTCCTTGGACTCCATTGGACTTCAATCTTGCATTTTTAAGACCTTCAACTTGGGTCCATCAAACCTAGCCAACTTGTGTGCATCATCTTTGGACCATATGCTATTTTTTGGGCCTTTTTTTGAATGCATGTTTAATCCAAAACCAAAACTCAATCTTCAAATCTAATTTTCTCGATTGGTCCACGGATTCTCCAAACTAAAAAATGGTTGGAAACACAAGATTCCTTGTAAAATCAATCAAATCACACAGATTGACAAATATCATTGATGAAGTTTCCAAGTTTAAAATGGGTGCTACCATGCACGTATCATAAGTCCTTTAAGTTAATTTATCACATAAATTAACCCCATAAGTATCATATACTTATCTTAATAACAATTTAACCCAAAGACCATGTTCTTATTGTGTGTGATCCATTAGGTTCCATTCACGTTGGCAATAAGTACAAATTATAACTCATTAATTAATTAATTAAGAGCTAGATAAATTAACACTTTAATTTATCATTAATTCACTAATTAATTAATTTGCTCTTATAGATCATGAGTGGCATCTAGCAATGCATCATGACCACCCAAGTGAATAGGAAAGTCATATGGTAGACTACACCTATCAATGACAATGTTATCGTGTAATTAATATTCTTTCACCACACTATATCCCAATTAGTCTAAGAGTGTAGTGCTCACTCTTTAAATGACTAATTAATGATTTCTTGTTCTCGAAATATAACTTTCCATAAAAGTATAACCTTGAAACTCTTTCAAGTCATACTTTCACTTTTGCGCAAAAGATTCTTTAAGTTATATTTCAACAAGTGGCCAATCCGGGATATACTCTCCTATAATAAGAAGTAGTGAATCCTATATCGATTACTCACTATCCTTCCATGCTTCATACTATACCCAATCTTTACTGTATGGGCTACTCTTTTACGAGCACCGAGCAATAAAGTCAAAGCATAAGAATCCACACTCAAGATACCATGGTAATCTCAAGTCTAAGGATCACTTACACCATTGGCATTAAGAGTATAATTCATTAGCACTATGAATAGTAACTCTTGGCAGATCAATCCAATGAACTTGTTCTCTAACAAGCATCCACATACTAACTTAGGTGACACACACCGTAGTTGACGAGATCAACTACTACTTACCATATAAGTAAAGGCAAAGTATGTGCTAGTCTTCCCATATTAATGATGTCCAATCTCATTAATACTATGACTAGAGATATTTAAGAATATAACTTAATGTGTAATAAGAGTCTCATCATTGTAACTCTTACAATCTCTTATACACGTTAATATTCTATGGACTTTATCAAATAAACAAGTAATATTAATAACAAGTATTAAATGACAAAGAAAATGCCACATATATAAGTATAACACGAAATAAGTGTAATATAAAAATCTCAAAAATTAATTTGGTTTTAGGGCATACACTAACACCATGGTCACGTGGCATCTCAGTGTCCTAATACTAGGGCCATGATCGTACTAGAGGGTGGCGATATAAAGAGTGCTTCTTCTGATGATGAGAAGATGCCACCATTGGAAAGAGGTAGTGAGTCTGATGGTAAGTATGGTGCTGACAAGGGAGAAGATTTATTCACGAAGAAAGCCTCTGATGAAATGCCTAAGGAAACTGGGCCTGATTTACAGAGGGAGTCCATTTTCCACACTCGCTACCTCACCAATGACAAGGTATGCAGTATTGTCATTGATTCAGGTAGTTGTGCTAACATTGTGAATTCCTTGTTGGTAGAGGAGATTGGATTGAAGACATTGAAGCATCCTAAGCCATATCATCTGCAATGGATAAAGGATAGTGGCGAGCTTAGGGTGACTTAGTAGGTTGAGGATGAGTTCTCTCTTGGGATTTACAAAGAAAAGGTCATTTGTGACGTGGCACCAATGGGAGCATGTCATCTACTATTAGGGCATCCGTGGAAGTTTGACCGCCAAGTGCTGTGTGACTGGTTCAAGAACCAATATTCATTTTTGTGGTGTGGAAAGGACATCACACTGGTTTCGTTGTCACCCTTGAAAGTCCATAAGGATCATGTGAAGCTGTCCAAGGAGATAGAGGCGAGTAAGGAGAAGAAGAAGTTAGGGAAGTTGGATTGCACTAACCAAGTTTCTTGTATTCCAAACACTTTTTCTTTGTAGGTTGTGGATAGTTCCTTTCTGGGAGACATGAAGAAGTCCGATTCGAGGATAAATCTTCTTGAAGAGGAAGGGAATGATATGAACCAAGTTACAAAAGCTCGAGTGGATGATGGCCTTCAAGTAATTTCAAGAGTACCATCCAAGCAAAGGTCACCACCAATCCCTAATGGAGGCATAGAAACACCCAGGAAGGGCAAGAAGGGCTGGAGGAAGAGGTCATCCGTGGCTAGGAGGAGTAGGCCCAATAGTGGGAGGCAAAAGAAGCCAAGAATGACCTTCTAACCCTATTCATGAGGGGTATCCACGCACAGATAAGGGTTGCGGATAGAGACAAAAGTAGAAACAACCAAAATAAACATTCTGGTCATATCCGCGCCAACAATCCGCGCACGAATAACCGAAGCGGATACGGGCAGAAGTTTCGTTTCATTTCATTTCTACTTTGCGAATTTAAATTTGGTCTTTCAATTGTAATAGAATTTTGACTTTCCATAATAGTTTTTAGGGTGTTTTACATATATATGTCTTTCATTTATCATTAAAACATAACTTGGATGATTAATAATAGTTGAACAAGGGTTTTTCCTCTTTTTTCTCTCTTGGTGAGATCTTTAATTCTTCGAGTGAATCGTTAAGTTAATTTGATGTCTTGACTTCTAACTAACATGTGGGGGGGTTTGGGATCCTTTTCAATCTAGTTTCAATTCTTGGGGTAGAATTGGGATTAGGTTGTTCTTAGATACACAAGAGCGATCTTTGGGAATGATTGTCCTGTGGTTTGCATTTGTTCAAGAGTTCTCGTTAGGAAGTTAACAAGGGGTCTTTGGGGTGGATCGCATCATTCAATATGCTCCTCTATTGGTGACTTTTCAAGGTTTGGCTCCTCTAAAAATGGTGCTTCTTCCTCTTGATGTGCAAATAAAGCTTCATATTCAGCCATCCACTTTTCTACAAATTCACTCGTTGTAGTATTGTCACACTTCTTCAACTCTTCCTTTTTCGATTCAAAATGTGGTCTTCGAAAAGGCTTTGAAGACAATGGCCTCTCCTTTATCTTTGAAGAAACACCTCTAGAACCATAGCCATCATTAACAAACTTCTTGGGAGAGGTAGAATTAGAACTTCTCTTTTTGCAAATCAATCCCTGATGAGTCCCAAGGTGGAGACCTTCAAGAGGGACGTTCCAAGGATGATGGATCGAGTTTGAGGAGCTCCAATGATGTGTTTAATGGTTTGGATGGTCCTATGACTAGAGCAAGAACTAGAAGAATGAAGGATGCATTGCATGGACTCATATTGGACTCATATGAGGAGGCTTTGCAATTGGGCTCAAAGGATCAATCTAAACAACTCATTAATGTGATTTGGGCTGAACAAACATTGGATGAGAACTTCATGGGCCACACGAGTGGGGAGCTTGAGGAATTGAAGTCCAATTGATGGTTTTGTGGACTAATAGACCGCCAGCCCATTAGGGTTTATTAGCTACGAATTTTTAAAGTTTTTAGAGTTGTAATAGACTTAGTTATTTTAGTTAAATCATGCTTTGTTTTGGTAGTTTCATTAATATAGGTTTTGTCTTAGAAGTTAAGTCTATTTTCACAACTCTAGAATGTTCTTTGTAAGCCTATTTATAGGCCATATTATTAGTTACGATTTTAATAAGAATTTTCAAAATATTGTGTGTTCTCTTTGAGAATTTTCTTGGTTCTTTGTTGATTAAGAACTACTCTTGGTCTTATCAAGCTTGCTTATGGTGACCACCAACTTCGCTTAGAGTTTTTCTTGTGTTTTTGATCAAATCTCAGGTAACTTAGGTTAAACGATTGAACTCGCTCAACTTGGTTTAATCTAGCTTGTCTTAGGCGTGTTCATCTTCTTCAAGGGAGATTCAAGGCAAAACAACTCCACGTCAAGGGTTCCTTGGTTCACGAATCAAATGAGGTCTTGAGTTGAACGAGTTGCATACCTGAAATCCAAGACTTTCTTGGCAACGCAACCGTGCGCACATCAATCCCTCGTCTTCCCAACGGATCAAATAAATAATCCATGCTTTTTTGGAATTCCTGGTTAAATTCTTTGATAAATTCCTCCATGATGCAAGCTACAAAAATTGTTAGAAACAAGACGAAATATTTTCACTCAATTTAGGCTTTTATTGTCTCTCACAACTATTGCCTTTTTCCTCTCCTTTTTTTTTGTTTTTGTTTTTCTCCTTTTTCCTTTTTTTTCATCTCTTTCCTTTTTCACCTTTTTCCTTTTTTTTTTCCTCTCTTTCCTTTTTCTCTTCCTTAACAACACAAAACTAAACACCAACAAAACACAAACAAAACTACACAAAATTCATCGGATGAACAGTGATACGCGCGGAATTGTGAACGGCCTAGAACTCTTGAAAATCAATTTAAACAACTCAATAAATTTGACCTTGATGGAATTTGTCCAACACAATCAAGCCAAAAAATGTTGCTCAAACAACTTGAATGTCTTAACCTCAAGGAAATTGTTCCAAGCAATTAAGAAGAAATCAGGCTGGTTTGCCTTGAATTGATTCAAGCTTGTTGAATTCAATCCCTTAGAATAATTGCTAGACCTCTACCTATCAAAGGAAGCAATCTAGTTGGAATTAATCTAAGTGGACCTAAATCAAACCCTTTGAATAATCCTAAGCTAGTTGTATGGTCGCCACGAGATCACTCGATAAGATCAAGAATAGTTCTAATCTAAGAATCAAAGAAGAACTCTCTCAAAGAGAAACTCAATATTATTAATCACACAATAACTTAATTAAAATTCGGATGAACAGTACCTAGCCTTTTATAGGCTTACAAACTCTTGTAAAGAAAAGTCTAGAAGCTTAACTAAAGTAAACTACCAAAACTCTAAATCTAACATAAATAGAATACTTAACAAAACATGATTTAGTAACTTAATATACTAAAAATTCGTCCAAATAAAATAAAAGAATAGAAAATTCGTCCAAATATATGTCTTGGGCTGGCTGTCCTCTTATGGGCTTTAATTGGACTTGTTCTCTCTTTAAAAACAAACTTGATCCACAACCACAACAAAAGCCAGCCTATTTGGACCATCTTGGACATTTTGAACCTTTTAGACTTAAAGACTTCTTTGAAAATATGCTTGATCCAAAGCCAATAAATGATCTTTAAGCCCAATTTCCTCCTCAAAAAGTCGTGATCCACCTTAAGCAAATCCATCAATACACGCATGAAGGTTGGATGACTCCTTGAACTATGAATTCTCCAATGACTATTTGGAACGACTTCAATAGGCCTTCCATGATACCTATCAAACAGTAACTTCGGATGGACAATGCGATAAATAGTAACGATAACAGTAACTTTTTTTTTTTGGTTGACAATCACTAGAACAAAAAAAGTTTGTTTTGACTAGGCCCGAACCTCTTTGACAAAACAGCAACAAAAAAATTAAATTGATATATCCAAGTAGATTGAAAAGAAAGAAAAATCAAAAGATATACCCAGTTTTCAAGAACTAGTACTCGTTTAGTCACCTTCAAATCCTCTGTGTCAGCAAGCCAATGCAGCTTGTAGGGCCTTGGATGCCTCACAGTCTTCAATCTTAGCTTCTTTACCAATAAAGAAGAAGCCACATTAGTGCAACTCTCACTGTCTATGATTAGACTGCATACCTTGCCTTTAACAGTACAGCGAGTGTGGAAAAGATTTTCTCTCTGATTTTGGTGATCTTCCCCTATTGGTTGCACACTCAAAGCTCGCCTGGTAACCAAGATATCTCCAGTATCAGCTCCATACTCTCCATCAGACTCACTGCCTCCCTCCAAGGGTGGCATTTCTTCATCATCACCAGAAGAGACACTTGCCACTTCTCCATCATCCATCACAATCATAGCTCTCTTATTTGGGCAATTAGATGCAATATGCCCAAATCCCTGACATCTATAGCATCTAATCTCTCTTGTGCGTTGAGAGCCTTCATCCCTGGGTCTTTGTTGAGGCATAGGTGTGATGGCCTCTTGCTTCCCCTTCATAGGCTTCTTTTGGTTGGAAAGTTGGGCGAATTTCCTTCCTCTCTGGTGGTCTAGAATCTCGCCATGGTGCTCTAGTATTGGAGCTAGTGTAGCCCCTTGACTTCTTCAATTTGAGTTGGCGTTCTACTTTGATGGCTATGTCCATCAAATCCCTCATGTCTAGGTAGTGGTGTAGTTCTACCCATTCACTGATTTCAGGATTGAGTCCTCCCATGAAGCGAGCCATAAGAGCCTCTCCATCCTCTTCCAAGTTGGCTCGGATAATCAGCATTTCCATCTCCTTATGGTACTCATCTACTGTCATGGATCCCTGTCTCAAGGTTTGGAGCTTTCTATGAATATCTCGAGTGTAGTAACTGGGCACGAACCTTCTCTGCATAATTGTCTTCATCTCTCTCCATGTTCACATTGGCTCCTCTCCATACCTCCTACGGTTTTTAATGAGCTGGTCCCACCAAATACTAGCATAATCGGTGAATTCCACTGTTGCCAGTTGTACCTTTTTCTCCTCAGTATAGTTGTGGCATTAAAAAATGTGCTCCACCTTACGCTCCCAATCTAGGTAGGCTTCAGGATCAAGTTTCCCCTGGAAGGTTGGAATTTTCATTTTAATACTCCCCAAGTTGCTATCTTGGGTCTTTGATACCTTCCTCCTTCTTCGGGTAATCACATCATCATAATCAGAGGCTTCACCTTCTTCTTCCTCAAACATGGGTTCTTTAGAGGCCTTTGATTGTATAAGTCTTTCAATACTGTCAATGCGTGTATGAATCCCTTCCATGGCATTATTCACAGCCTTGTTCACCTCCCTCATCAATTGCTCATACATATACTTGATGTCAAAGGGTGGTGGAGTTTGACAGTTGTCTTCTTCTTTCGACATACCTGCAAGAAGAGGTTAGTAGCACAAGAAATAATAGAAAAATGAATAACCTTACTCGCTCCCTTAGTGTGTACACTCAATTCTCTCGTGTATCACTCAAGCTTAGGCTTTTTCTCGATGCTGTGCTCACCCCTTAGCCTTTTTCCTCTCTTAAGTGCCCTCTTATTGGCCCTTGAGAAAGAACCAATCAATCACTCCTATCAAGTACGAATGGATTCCCAATTATAAGAATAGCATTGAATATAAAATGACAAAAGAAGGCTTAGAGTTTAGTTGATCAAGAAGGAATCAGAAAGGTACTACAGATGAGAAATGACTCAAGGAAACAAGATTTGAGATCCTAATGTGTGGTAGCTCTTGGAGGTTGAATCTTGATTTTCAAGATTCCCTTAAAGAATTTTCTATATTCTTGTGTAAAACTGGAGATTCAAGTCCAAAATTGATTCACACCAAAAGAACTACCCAAATAGCAATTGAGCATTCCGCACAACACACCAAGAAACAAGACGATCAGAAACTAGTCAATTAAACTTCCGTATGTGACGTTGTTTTCTATCCAACAATCTGGATATTTCACCAAATCTATTCGGTTGCGCAAGGACAGTATTCTAGCCAAATATACTTTAGTTTAACTAGTTTGGTTTGGTGCTTGGCTTTTCTTCCCTTCAAGCACGCCTCTTCTTTTTTTTTTTTTTTGTACTTTGGCTTTTCTCGTTCTCAGCCCCCCCCCCCCTTTTTTTTTTAACAATGGAACACCAGAACAAACCCCTAAATCAATTCACTATAACTAACAAATTAAGCAAAAATATTCACGGTGAACAGTAACCCGTGAACAGTGACGATGAACAGTAGCGGAAACAGTATCGCTACAGTACTCTTTTTTTTTTTTGTGCAATTCGACAACTAACCCTGCAAGAAGTATCAATCCAAGGCTTGATTAATTTCTAGAAAAGTCTTATCACAAGAATTTTAAAGAAATAATGAAAACAGTCAACATCCACAAAATACCACACAAACCCTAGATCAATTTCTATAGTAGTATTGCAGAAAAAATTGCAAGGAATTGTAGAAAGACTAATGAATGAACAAAAGTTAGGATCTTTGGTAATGAAAAGACACGAAAACACAAAAGTTGCAATCTAGACACGAAGCACTTGACAAAACAACGATTAAACAATAAGAATAAAAGGGATATATTTGATCTTTCTAAGGAAAAATACGAATTGAGTAAACCTGGAAAAAATCAAGAACCTTTGCTCTGATACCAATTGATGTGCGCGGGTTTGTGAATGGCCAAGATCGCTTGATGATTCCAAGTAAAAAAACCTCGAATACTCTTCAACGAAGAACGAAGAACCTAGGGTTCTAATTTAGACCAACTTGAGCAGGTTCAATTTGCCAAAATTATTACACTAAGAACTTGATCAAACGCGAAAGAATTACTCTAAGCGGGTAATTAGGTCGCCACAAGCATAGGCTTGATAAGACCAAGACGGTTCCAATCTAAGAACCAAGAAAGCATTATTGAAGAGCTCTCAAAACACACGTTTTTTTTTATAAATGATCTTAATCTGTCGCTACTCAATGTGTTCTGCCTTTAAATAGGCGTATGACATGTACTACAAAATAATGAAATAACAATAGAATAGAAAAATCCTAAAACTAACGCGACGTTGCACGTTCTGGGGAAGGCTGCGGGCCGGCCTTAGGCGCGGACTCGATCAGAACGTCTGCTGCTCTCCCTTAACCATTCTGATGAAGGCCGTTCGGAAGGCCGCAAAGCGGACTGGAGCGCGGCCTCGGTCAGAATGTTCACCAGCCTCGTCGTCTCAATCTGATGGAACCCGTGGGCAAGGCCGCAGCGCTGACTAGTGCGCGACCTTGGTCAAAAGCTTCGTTTCTTCAATTTTTGACCCGAATTGTACACTTTGTCCATTCCCTAGTCTTGACATTGCCTCTCCATATGCCCCATCTTCATGATCAACACCATCTCTACTCCATATTAGCGTAACAAGTCTGGACGATGCGGAATTGTCCTTGGAAGCTTCTTTCTCTAACATTTCCACGATCAACACATGCATGGCTTCCTTCATTCTCCTTATCCTCGTTCATGTCATTGGACCACCTATTCCTTGCAAAGGATCCGGGACGCTTGAATTATGCTTGGACATGCCTTGATCCCTATCGTAAGTTGATAATATCTAGGTTTAAAATGAAACTATTGATATGATTTGAGTAAGTTTGTGGCCTTATTTAATTCTTGTTTATTTATTTACTTGCCATTCAACAGTTGTTATTGATTAGCTATCAATTTTTAAGTCGTTCTAGCTATTATTTGACAAGGCAACTTGCACTTAATAATGACAAGTAAATGGAACTTATGTGGAATTTCATAGAAATAGTGATTCACATTAGTGGATTAACGCTTAAAAACCACAATTTATGAGCCTAATGAACTAGCTTTTGAATGTCTTTACCACAGAAGTAGGAAAGCACAAGAGTTAGCAGTCTTCAATTCATAGAGGAATCTAGTTTTGAGTATAAATGGAATTGAATCCTAAATGAGGGTGATGTGCGCGGGGTTGTGAACGACCAAGATCATTTGAAGATTCCAAGTGGTTAGGCTTCGAATATTCTTCAATGAAGAACGAAGAATCTAGGGTTCTAATTTAGACCAACTTGAGCAGGTTCAATTCGCCTAAATTATTGCACTAAGAACTTGATCAAACACAAAAGAAGTACTCTAAGCGGGAAATTGGGTCGCCACAAGCATAGGCTTGATAAGACCAAGACGGTTCCAATCCAAGAACCAAGAAAGCGCTTGTAAAGAGCTCTAAAAAAGACACAATTTCAATGAAGAATGATCTAAAAAACTTCTTATTATTCAATGTGTTTCACCTTTATATAAGTGTACGACATGTACTACCAATAATAAAATAACACTATAATAGATAAAACCCTAAAACTGACGCGACGTTGCACGTTCTAGGGAAGGCCGCGAGGAAGCCCGCGGGGCGGCCTTAGGCGCGGCCTCGATCAGATTGTTTGTCGCTTCGCCTCGATCCATTCTGATGAAGGCCGTTTGAGAAGGCTGTGGCGCGGCCTAGGGAACGAACTCGGTCAGAATGTTCACCTGCCTCACCTCCTCAATCTAATGGAGGCCATGGGCAAGGCCGCGCGCGGACTTGGTCAGAAGCTTCGTTTCTTCATTTTTTGGCCCGAATTGCACACTTTGCCCATTTCCTTGTCTTGGCATTGCTTTTCCATATGACCCCTCTTCAAACGAAGCACCATCTCTAACCCACATTAGCGTAACAAGCCTTGACAATGACGAATTGCCCTTGGAAGCGTTTTTCTCTAACACTTCCATGATCAACACATGCATGGCTTTCTTCATTCTCCTTGTCCTCGCACGCGTCATTGGACCACCTATTCCTTGCACAGGATCTAGGGAGCTTGAATCATGCTTAGATATGCCTTGATCCCTAGCATTCCCTCCTCATTCAAAAGGATTCGTCCTCAAATCACCTGCATCATAAAGAGAAAGGTCAGAAATATTGAAAGTAGCACTTATACCTCCATACTCACTGGGTAAATCGATCTTATAGGCGTTATCTCCTATCCTTTCTAGCACTTGGAAGGGTCTATCTCTTAGTGGGTTAAGCTTAGATTTTCGCTAAGTAGGAAATCTCTCCTTATGCATTTGCACCTACACCCAATCACCGGGTTCAAAGATGACTTTTACACGACCCTTGTTTGCCATTCGCGCATAATCCTCATTTTTCTTCTCAATGTTTGCTCGTACCTTGGCATGCAACTCCTTAACAAACTCTGCTTTCTTTTTGCCATCAAAATCTGCACGCTCATTAGTAGGTAAAGGCAAAATATCCAAAGGAGTTAAACGGTTAAATCCATAAACAATTTCAAAAGGTGAAAAAGCAGTAGTAGAATGAGTCACACGATTGTATGCAAATTCAATATGAGGCAAACATCTTTCCCAATTTTTTAGATTTCTTTGTATGATTGCACCCAACAAAGTGGTGAGTGTCCTGTTGACCACTTCAGTTTGGCCATCTGTTTGTGGATGTGCAACGGTGGAAAATAACAATTTGGTGCCTAACCTATTCCACAAAGTGCGCCAAAAGTGACTAAGAAATTTCACATCACGGTCACGTACTATAGTCTTTGGCATCCCATGCAAACGAACAATCTCTCTAAAGAACAGATCAGCAATATGTGTATCATCGCTAGTTTTAGCACAGGCAATAAAGTGTGCCATTTTGCTAAACCTATCAACTACCACGAATATGCTATCCTTTCCACTAAAAGACCTAGGTAGACCTAAGGCAAAATCCATGGATATGTCTACCCAAGGTTGAACAGGGACGGGTAGAGGAGAATACAATCCATAAGGCCTAACTTTGGACTTTGCCTGCCTACATGCAATGCATTTATCACAGATAATTTGAACATCACGTCGCATGTTTGGCCAGTAAAAATGTTCACTTAACACAGACAAGGTCTTTTGAACACCGAAATGCCCCATTACTCCTCCCCCATGAGTTTCCCTCACAAGTAATTCACGAAGAGAATATCTAGATACATAAAGTGTATCACCCTTAAACAAATATCTCTCTTGCCTAAAGAACTCCTCATGAGCTCGTTTTTCACACAAAACCCAAATTTGACCAAAGTCTGCGTAATTTTCATATAAAGACTTAACATGCTCAAATCCAAGCAATTTAGTATGCAAAGTAGTAAGAAGAGTATACCTCCTTGAAAGTGCATCAGCTACAATGTTCTCCTTACCCTGCTTGTATTTGATGATGTACGGGAATGCTTCTATGAATTCCAACCACTTAGCATGCCTCTTGTTTAACTTTCCTTGCGACTTCAGAAACTTTAGGCACTCGTGGTCTGAGTGTATAACAAACTCCCTTGGCAGCAAGTAATGTTGCCAATTCTGCAAAGTCCTCACTAGTGCGTAGAGTTCTTTATCGTAGGTTGGGTAATTCAAAGTGGCTTCATGCAACTTCTCACTGAAATAGGCTATTGGCTTCAACTCTTGCATAAGGACAGCCCCAATACCCACTCCAGATACATTGCACTCTACCTCGAACACTTTGTCAAAATCTGGCAAAGATAACAAAGGAGCATGAGTTAGTTTATCTTTCAATACATTAAAGGCTTCTTCATGCTTACCTTCCCTTTTGAATACAACGTTCTTCTTTACAAGCTCATTAAGAGGTGCAGCAATCGTACTAAAGTTTTGCACAAATCTCCTGTAAAAACTTGCAAGACCATGAAATGACCTTACCTCGTTAGCATTCGATGGAGTAGGCCACTCATGTATGGCTTCCACCTTGGAGTCATCAACTTGAACCCCTTTTGAACTCACTACATAACCAAGAAAAACCACAGACTCCATACAAAATGTGCATTTAGACAGGTTAGCATATAACTTATGCTTTCTAAGTATAACAAAAACTTTATGCAAATGATGCACATGATCTTCCAACGACCTACTGTATACAAGGATGTCATCAAAGTACACTACTACAAATCTACTAATAAAAGGACGGAAGACATGATTCACAAGACGCATGAATGTACTAGGGGCATTAGTCAACCCAAAGGGCATAACCAACCACTCATACAAACCATATTTAGTCTTAAATGCAGTTTTCCACTCATCCCCTTCTTTCATTCTTATTTGGTAGTAGTCACTTTTAAGGTCAATTTTAGAAAATATTGTAGAACCATGCAACTCATCTAAGATGTCTTCTAACCTAGAGATAAGATGACGATACTTTACCGTAATCTTGTTTATGGCTCTACAGTCCACGCACATCCTCCACGTACCATCCTTCTTAAGAACAAGTATCACCGGTACGGAGCATGGACTTAGGCTTTCACAAACAAATCCTTTCTCAATGAGCTCATCCACTTGGCGTTGGATCTCCTTAGTTTCTTCTGGATTAGCTCGGTAAGCAAGCCGGTTCGGTATGCTGGCACCAGGTAGAAAGTCGATTTGGTGCTCTATTCCCCTCAGAGGTGGCAATCCCTGTGGTATTTCTTCACGAAATACTTCTTTAAATTCCTGTAATAAGGACATAACTTCACTAGGAAGAGATGAGTCAAGTTCATTAATAGAAAGAAATAAATCTTTATATAAAACAATAAGAACTTGCTGCTTAGCCATTATTGCCTTGTCTACCTCACTTTTGCTGGCATAAGCACTTACCCTCTTTTTCTCTTCATCCTTACCTTTAGCCTTAGTACCTTGTAATTCCCTTTTTTCAGAACTTGCTAATTTTAAATCCTTTGCAAGTCTCACTTGGTCCTCATGAACCTCAAGGGGTGACAATGGGCGAAGAGAAACGAGTTTTCCCTTCCATTCAAATGAATACTTATTAAGGTACCCATCATGGTACACTTGCCTATCGAATTGCCACGGGCAACTTAGCAACAGGTGGCATGCTTGTATGGGTACAATGTCACACCACGCCTCATCATGGTACTTACCAATGGATAATGGAACTAGTACTCGTTTAGTCACCTTCAGATCCTCTGTGTCAGCAAGGCAATGCAGCTTGTAAGGCCTTGGATGCCTCACAGTCTCCAATCTCAGCTTCTCTACAAATAAAGCAGAAGCCACATTGGTGCAACTCCCACTGTCTATGATTAGACTACATACCTTGCCTTTAACAGTACAGCGAGTGTGGAAAAGATTTTCTCTTTGATTTTGGTCATCTTCTCCCTTTGGTTGCACACTCAAAGCTCGCCTGGTAACCAAGATATCTCCAGTATCAGCACCATACTCTCCATCAGACTCACTGCCTCCCTCCAACGGTGGCATCTCTTCATCATCACCGGAAGTGACACTTGCCACTTCTCCATCATCCATCATAATCATAACTCTCTTATTTGGGCAATTAGATGCAATATACCCAAATCCCTGACATCTATAGCATCTAATCTCTCTTGTGCGTTGAGAGCCTTCTTCCCTGGGTCTTTGTTGAGGCTTAAGTGTGATGGCCACTTGCTTCCCTTTCATAGCTTCTTTTGGTTGGAAAGCTGGGTGATGTGCGCGGGTTTGTGAACGGCCAAGATCGCTTGATGATTCCAAGTAAAAAGCCTCGAATACTCTTCAACGAAGAACGAAGAACCTAGAGTTCTAATTTAGACCAACTTGAGCGGGTTCAATTTGCCTAAATTATTACGCTAATAACTTGATCAAACGAGAAAGAATTACTCTAAGCGGGTAATTGGGTCGCCACAAGTGTAGGCTTGATAAGACCAAGACGGTTTCAATCCAAGAACCAAGAAAGAACTATTGAAGAGCTCTCAAAACACATGTTTTTTTTTATAAATGATCTTAATCTATCACTACTCAATGTGTTCTGCCTTTAAATAGGCGTATGACATGTACTACAAAATAATGAAATAACAATAGAATAGAAAAACCCTAAAACTAACGCGACGGACTGGTGCGCGGCCTTGGTCGAAAGCTTCGTTTCTTCAATTTTTGACCCGAATTGCACACTTTGTTTATTCCCTAGTCTTGACATTGCCTCTCCATATGCCCCATCTTCATGATCAACACCATCTCTACTCCATATTAGCGTAACAAGTCTGGACGATGCGGAATTGTCCTTGGAAGCTTCTTTCTCTAACATTTCCATGATCAACACATGCATGGCTTCCTTCATTCTCCTTGTCCTCGTTCATGTCATTGGACCACCTATTCCTTGCAAAGGATCCGGGACGCTTGAATTATGCTTGGACATGCCTTGATCCCTATCACTGGGCGAACTTCCTTCCTCTCTAGTGGTCTGGAATCACGCCATGGTGCTCTAGTATTGGAACTAGTGTAGCCCCTTGACTTCTTCAATTTGAGTTGGTGTTCTACTTTGATGGCCATGTCCACCAAATCCCTCATGTCTAGGTAGTGGTGTAACTCTACTCCTTCACTGATTTCAGGATTGAGTCATCCCATGAAGCGAGCCATAAGAGCCTCTCCATCCTCTTCCAAGTTGGCTCGGATGATCGGTATTTTCATCTCTTTATGGTACTCATCTACTGTCATGGACCCCTGTCTCAAGGTTTGGAGCTTTCTATGAATATTTCGAGTATAGTAACTGGGTACGAACCTTCTTTGCATAATTGTCTCCATCTCTCTCCATGTTCACACAGGCTCCTCTCCATACCTCCTACGGTTTTTAATGAGCTGTCCCACTAGATACTGGCGTAATCGGTGAATTCTACTGTTGCCAGTTGCACCTTCTTCTCCTCAGTATAGTTGTGGCATTCAAAAATGTGCTCCACCTTACGCTCCCAATCTAGGTAGGCTTCGGGATCAAGCTTTCCCTGGAAGGTTGGGATTTTCATTTTAATACTCCCCAAGTTGCTGTCTTGGGTCTTTGATACCCTTCGAGTAATCACATCATCATAATAAGAGGCATCACTTTCTTCTTCCTCAAACATGGGTTCTTTAGAGGCCTTTGATTGTATAAGTCTTTCAATACTGTCAATGCGTGCATGAATCCCTTCCATGGCATTATTCACAGCCTTATTCACCTCCCTCATCAATTGCTCATACATATACTTCATGTCAAAGGGTGGTGGAGTTTGAGAGTTGTCTCCTTCTTTTGACATACCTGCAAGAAGAGGTTAGTAGCACAAGAAATGATAGAAAGATGAATAACCTTACTCACTCCCTTAGTGTGTACACTCAAATCTCTCGTGTATCACTCACCCCTTAGCCTTTTTCCTCTCTTAAGTGCCCTCTTATTGGCCCTTGAGAAAGAACCAATCAATCACTCCTATCAAGTACTAATGGATTCCCAATTTATAAGAATAGTGTTAAGCATAAAACGAGAAAAGAAAGCTTAGAGTTTAGTTGATCAAGAAGGAATCAAAAGGTACTACAGATGAGAAATGACTTAAGGAAACAAGATTTGAGATCCTAATGTGTGGTAGCTCTTGGAGGTTAAATCTTGATTTTCAAAATTCCTTGAAGAATTTTCTATATTCTTGTGTAAAACTAAAGATTCAAGTCCAAAATTGATTCACACCAAAAGAACTAACCCAAACAGCAATTGAGTACTCCACACAAAACACCAAGAAACAAGACGATTAGAATCTGGTCAATTAAACTTCCGTACGTGGCGTTGTTCTCTGTCTAGCGATCTAGATGTTTTCACCAGATCTATTCGGTTGCACAAGGACAGTATTCCAGCCAAATATACTTTAGTTTAATTGGTTTAGTTCGTGTGCTTGGCTTTTACTCCCTTCAAGCACGCCTTCTTTTCCCCCTTTTTTTTGTACATTGGCTTTTCTTGTTCTTAGCCTTTTTTTTTTGTTTTTTGTAACAATGTAACACCAGAACAAACCCCCAAATCAATTCACTATAACTAACAAATTAAGCAAAAATATTCACGGTGAACAGTAACCCCGTGAATAGTGCCGAACAGTGACAATGAACAGTAGCGGGAACAGTATAGCTACAATAATCGCTACAGTACTCTTTTTTTTTTTTTTATCTTATATATGCAATTCAACAACTAACCTTGCAAGAAATATCAATCCAAGGCTTGATTAATTTCTAGAAAAGTCTTATCACAAGAATTTTAAAGAAACAATGAAAATAGTCAAGATTCACAAGGTACCACACAAACCCTAGACCAATTTCTGTAGGAGTATTGCAGAAAAATGCAGGAAATTGTAGAAAGACGAATGAATGAACAAAAGTTGGGATCTTTGGTTATGAAAAGACACGAAAACACAAAAGTTGCAGTCTAGGCACGAAGCACTTGACAAAACAATGATTAAACAATAAGAATAAAGGGATATATCCGATCTTTCTAAGGAAAAATACGGATTGAGTAAACCTGGAAAAATCAAGAAGATGGCTCTGATATCAAATGATGCGCGCGGGGTTGTGAACGGCCAAGATCACTTGAAGATTCCAAGTGGTTAGGCTTCGAATATTCTTCAATGAAGAACGAAGAACCTAGGGTTCTAATTTAGACCAACTTGAGCGGATTCAATTCGCCTAAATTATTGCACTAAGAACTTGATCAAACACGAAAGAAGTACTCTAAGCGGGAAATTGGGTCGCCACAAGCGTAGGCTTGATAAGACCAAGACAGTTCCAATCCAAGAACCAAGAAAGTTCTTGTAAAGAGCTCTAAAAAAGACACAATTTCAATGAAGAATGATCTGAAAAACTTCTTATTATTCAATGTGTTTCACCTTTATATAAGTGTACAACATGTACTACCAATAATGAAGTAACACTACAATAGATAAAACCCTAAAACTGACGCGACGTTGCACATTCTGGGGAAGGCCGCGGGGCGGCCTTAGGCGCGGCCTCGATCAGATTGTCTGTCGCTCCGCCTTGATCCATTCTGATGAAGGCCGTTTGAGAAGGCCGTGGCGCGGCTTAAGGAACAGACTCGGTCAAAATGTTCACCTGCCTCGCCTCCTCAATCTGATGGAGGCCGTGGGCAAGGTCGCGGCAGGGCCTGGTGCGCGGACTTGGTCAGAAGCTTCGTTTCTCCGAATTGCACACTTTGCCCATTTCCTTGTCTTGGCATTGCTTCTCCATATGACCCCTCTTCAAATGAAGCACCATCTCTAACCCACATTAGCGTAACAAGCCTTGACAATGACGAATTACCCTTGGAAGCTTCTTTCTCTAACACAACATACAGTGCTGATTTTATTGATGAACAGGGATAAATTGTACGATTTGGCACCAATGGCCACAACAACCCTGTTCATCTACAGGGAACCTGGAACCAAGCAACAACCAATCATCTTCTGCCACGTAATACATGTGGGGCCCACTTGTGCCGCCTAATGGGAATATATAGGGAATCTTATTTATATATTCCCATTTAGGCATGCCACGTGTGCATAAATAGTGTGCCATGTAAGCGAATAGCATGTGACACCAGCCACCATAACCAGGGATTTCTGGAGGGCGTACTGTACATTGGAACCAGTGAGTAAAAGACGGATATGCCCCTGCGGGGCAAATTTCTATATAAGTAGTATGTGGGTCATCAGTTTCATTTCAAGCTCGATATTCTTCACAAATAAGATTAACGATTAACGATAAACATGTCTTCATCCTTAATTGTGCATGTATACACATTTATAATCTCACTAATAAGATGTATAATAAAAAATAAAAATTATATTGTCAAATCAACTGTGAATTACTTGTGCATATATAACCAACGAAGTAACCACTTCGTTATATACAGACATTCTGAGTAACACAACAATTGTCATACTCGGTTCTTCATTCCAGAAACACTAATGGCTTCCCATGCGCATTCAACGATAATAGATGACGTCACCACTGGAATCATCGAGACAAGAGCATCTTCAGAACCTATTTCAATCCAACTAGAGATGCCTAGCTTCGCAAAACAACTCGTAAATCATATGCGGAAGAGATCACTAATGATCGATACGTGCATCATTAAGTACTCACCTCAGTGTCCACCGAATTCAACTGGGAATGTGCGTATAGTCATATACGATGACAGGCTAATTGGAGATGACAATAGGCAAGCCGAGTTTACGTTTCCCGTAACATACCAAGTGGAACTAACATACTTCGGATCATCATTTGCATCTGCAAACGAGAAGTCCTGTCCTTGGAGAGCGACATACTACTTAGAAGGCAGCAATCTCAAGTCAAACACGTTCTTTAGCAAGATAAAAGGGTACCTCAAGTTCTGCACGTCAACATTCCCGGTTGACATCAGCATCAGGCCCCCAACAATCAAAGTATTGTCCAAAAATTCACCAATCCACAAGGTTGATGTATGGCATTGCAAGCCATCAGAGCCCATAAGAGCTCTGTGCCGCACCACATCGTACAAAACATCATATGCACAGTTTTAATAACTTGATAGAATCTGGTATTGGGCATGCTGCATCGGAGTTGGAAGCCAGGAATTCAGTATCAGATTTCAGACCCATAAAGGAGAACGAAGAGGATCCAGGACCATCAGCGAGCGAAGTCAGTGGATCAAGTTCAGGCCCATCACATTTAGCAGTTATGCCTGAACAAATGGGCCAACTAATTGATGCTGTTGTACAAGCTATCAAGATCCAGCCCAATGCAAGTGGTAATCAAATTGACAAGCCCAGATTTAAGTGAACTTGGGCCTCTGAATAAGAATAATGTAATATGATTGTAAATTGTTCGTTTATTTAATTATTTCATTATTATATATTTTGATAATTTTAATTGCGAAATGTGTTTAATATTCACAGTCTTAAATTAATCAACGTAACCGGAAACAATGGGAATCAATGATAATATTTTATTCTTTGATGAATCTGAAAATGTAAAGTACATTTATTAACAGGCTCCCACAAAATGAACACGATAATAGCATTCGTTTTGCAATTATCGTAGTCTCCACTAACTTTCTCAGCTCCATCAGAAAAGCTAACAATCATGCACCTTCCACGGTGCAGGAAATTGAGATAGCGCTTATACGGACGAATACTAGATGAATTTGCTCCATCGGGGATGCTATTAAACGTTAACGTATCCCTACCCAAAAGTCTGTATCTATCTAGCATCTCAGGACGGATCATAACTCCGCAAACGGAGTTATAAGCACTTCCGGAAACAGCAGAGTAGTCAAATATGCCTTCAAACGTGGGCTTATTAACCATACTCGGTTCCTTATCAAGCACAACATACACTGAGCACGTGCCGCCAAACGGACCACCGTCTGCCATCTCACTGTTACAAGGCTTGACGCACATAGAACCCAATAAATATAGGGATGCCACCTTTATCTTATGCCCGTGCCTCTGATTAGTAGATGAACCAAGTGCCGGATAATGTATGTACTCTGCCTGGAAACAATTAATCTCGCTTAGCCCCTCGAATTTACTGCTAAAAACGGCGTCGCAGCTTCCAATTTCTGGGAAGTTATACGATCGCTTCTTTCGAACATATCTGCGTTTGGATATACTCTTGATATTTGACGGAGCACCCGGATAGTGAAGTCTACGCCTAGCATAAGGACGGCCGGATATGTCGGATGGAAAAGTCCGTTTCAGACGTGCCATGGTGGAAGACAAAAAATTGAACGCAGCTGAATTGAAAACAAATGCATATAACGAATATTTTTTATACCGAAGCAAATCCTTCAGTTGAACATATAATAATTATGCCAACACGTTAACGAATATAGCGTACAACACGGGTTATTAAATTCAAAATACATAATCATTTCGCCTGCCACGAAGGTACGATATTCAAATTATTATTCGTCCGCCATAATTTGAAATTAGAATTCTTCCGCCACAAATCTAATCAACAGTACCGAAACGTGACACGTGGGCCAGCGTCGCTAACAAGGAACGCAATCGGATAAAGCCACGTGTCCACGAATCGTCACGCATAATACTTGAGGGCATACCGGTCATTATACACAACATACAGTGCTGATTTTATTGATGAACAGGGATAAATTGTACGATTTGGCACCAATGGCCACAACAACCCTGTTCATCTACAGGGAACCTGGAACCAAGCAACAACCAATCATCTTCTGCCACGTAATACATGTGGGGCCCACTTGTGCCGCCTAATGGGAATATATAGGGCACGCGTCATTGGACCATCTATTCCTTGCAAAGGATCCAGGAAGCTTGAATCATGCTTAGATATGCCTTGATCCCTATCAGAGGGTGGAAATTAAAAAAGGCCATAAGCTTAGCTTATATATTTTGTGAATTTTAGTGGAACCTTTATCCTAATCAGCTTTGTTTAACAAGTTTCTTGATTGTTTGTTTACTTGAATTTGATTTACTAATTGCCAAGTTGAATCATCTCACAATTTTTCAATACTCAAAGTTCGATTGTCTAGATAATAGAGTGAGTTAGTAGTCTAGGCAATTGCAACATTCTTGTTTCCTCGTAGAATCGACCTAATACTTCCCCTACTACAACTAACCCATGCACTTGCGGTTAAGGGGTATTAAGTTAATTTTATTATTTGTTTGTATGTTATTGCATGATTTAATTGCCTAATCCATAGTTCTAATACCACTACATCAACTTGCACCATTGCCATTATGAGTTCAAACCATTGTCACTATTAACGGTGACTCTTGACAGATCAATTCAGTGAATTTGCTTTCTAGCAATTATCCATATACCACTACAACAACCTACAACATTGCCATTAAGAGTTCAAACCATCGGCACAATTAATGGTGACTCTTGATGGATCAAATCAATGAACTTATTTTCTAACATGCATCTACACACCAGTTAGGTATCATACACTACACTTGATAAAACTTACCACAAGTAGCAACAAAGTATGTGCTAATTTATCCATATCAATGATATCCAATCTCAATAATAATATGTTTAGGGATATTTAAGAATATAACTTATGTGTATTAAGAGTCTAATTATTGTAATTCTTATAATCTCTTATATACAGTTAATATTTTATGAACTTTATCAAGTAAACGATTAATATAAACAGCAAGTATTAAATGATAAATAAAAATATCATATTTATTAATATAGCATAAAATAAATATGATAATACAAAACACCTAAAGCACTTGGTTTTACAGCATATACTAACATCAATATACTATTATTTACGTAGAAAGAGTGTGAACATCATTCCACCAACCAAATAGAGGGAGACAAAATTATAATTAATTTTTACAGCTAAACTACTAGTTGAAAAATATTAGAGAAATCGTTTCTGCCTTTTCCCCAAATAAAAAGGACTAATTATTTCTCCAACTGCATTATATAATTCCCACTACCGAGTGCCTAAAATACCACATCACCTTGGCAATAAATAAGTACAAGATTCACCACAAATGTGCAAGAGTTTCAAATTGTCATAATCAAAAGTTGAACAGGAAAGGAAATTTTATGGAGCAAACCTACTCCACAATCCACATAAACAAGTTACTCACACGTGTATGGCACTATTATTATGATGTCCTTATGGAAATTTCATCTGGCTTATACGTAACGTATGCTCGAATATGGAGGAAACGGTTGCAGACCCCACCAAGCCTCTCTCTCCCATTAAATAAATACTACGTTGGTTTGCAAGAAAGGCGTGCATGAGTGCTGCTTCTTGACCCCACCAACCATCTTTCTTCGTCTTATCTCCTTCTGGGAAATGCTACGTTATTAGGCAATCAAATGATAATATATTTCATAGTCAGATCTCACTCTCTCCCTCTAACAACTAGGGCTTGAACTTGTGAAAAATTACCCCTCATACCATTACCCAAGTTTTTAGTGTGCAAACATCATTTGAGGTCGGGAGAACTACTAAAATGATTTTCCAGATTTGGGGTAATTGTTAAATTTGTTCGTGATTTGTTCATTAAAAGCACTACTGAATTTTTTTTGAAACGTCACAAATTGGCCAAAAACCGGTAATTGTTATCGGGTAGAGCTACGCATTTGTCGTCAGGATTTCTCTGGAGAAGCGTTTGTCATACACGATTCTATGAGGATTTCGATCATTTTGGGACAATTATTGAATTTGATATTTTATATGTGCCCTTTGAAAAACTTATACATTATATTTAATTATTGACTTTGATATCTTCTATGAATTTTATAATTATTACATTCTTTTTTCAAATTTAGGTCTAAATCAAAGTGTTTAACTAAAAATCACATAATTGAGCAGTGTAAATTATATTAACACATATTTAGCAACAAAACAACATAGTAAACATTATATGAAATTAATAATTAATATATATTAAATAAAAATTAAAATTTTATTAAAACCCGGTTTGTGAACTTTTAATTGAATTTTAGAGGTTTCTTGAATTTGATTTGAGTTTGAGCATTTTCAAATTCTAATTGAACCTTAAATGAATCAGTTTAACTGTTCATTAAGGGTTTGATTGACTTGCATCGAGGACTAGGTGGTCAAATGAGGAGGAGGGGGGGGGGGGGGGGGGACAAACTGATAACAAAATGTCATCGTCCCCTTCCCCCTTCTCTTTGGCTGATCATTTAGTAAACAAAATGTTAAGTAAAAAAAGGATGGATGTCGTCCGATAATTTGCAATATATCGGTTTGGTCACATCTTTTGCGTTAGCCCCTCATATATTATAGTGGGATGTAAGTTGTCTACTTCCACAAGGGACCACTAGCAAAAGGCAATGGTTGAGAGTAGAAAGATAGATAGATCAGAATGCAGAAAAATGATTTTCTTTTTTCTCTTTTCGTTTGGTTCATAATGTCAAGAAGTTCATGTACAAACAATTATTTGTGAGCAACATAACTTCTTAATAAATCATAGAAAGTTGATGAAACGAAAGCTTTTATTGTCAAATGCATAAGATAAAGTTTAGTATATTGGAATCTATACGTAATTAAGATTTAGTTTAAAAAACGTATTATCAAAGGAACTATTGTATATGAGCATGTTAAGTGGGACGGAACTTGTATAACCCTCTAGTTCCTAAGATATTGAGTTCAAAGTTCTATAAGTGTAAATTAATTATATCAGGATTAATAGTTAATGAGCCCCCCCCCCCCCCCCCCATGTTCTTCCAATGACTCTAATGTTCGTAATCTGCACGTTTAGGTCATGTCATTCTAGTTTCATATTTACGTACTCAATTCAATTAAGATGATGGATTTTTTTCCCCGAATTTGAGCTAAGTCGTCTCTCTCTTGCTATTTGACATGTGGATGATCTCAAGAATTGCAGTACAAAATGAATGATGCTCATTCGATATATCATTAGAATACAAAAATTTTACGCCATTTGTTGTAACATTTCCATTTTTAAAAAAATGTATATTTCAACAAATATCATTACGACACTCAGTGTAGCATTTACATCACTTTCTATAAAGATTGTAATAATCATTCCAAATTGGTGATTTAGTAACTGCTGAGGTCTCGGGTCTATTTAACATAGCTGCTACACCATACGTTTCTTGTTGTCCCCGCTAGTGAACTGAATATTGCATAAGTTGAGATTTCAAAATTACTTTATAAGCGAATCAAAAGTAAGAATAGAGAAAGCTATTAAAAGCACTAGATGTTTCTCAAAAAAAAAAAAAAAAAGCACTAGATGAGGCAGCATAGCTTAACGTTATTATTTATGGGAAAGCTAAAATTTAATTAATTAAAATTCCTTCATCTGGTACAATATTTTATCAGCAGACTGACAAGGCATAAATTAACTAAGCAATTTTAAGCCAACAAGTATAATATAACAGAGTCTTTTTTTTTTTCCTCGTTCATTACAAAATAACCAAGGAAAAAATAACTCCTTGGCATTTTGGTGTTTATATATGCTTAAAAATCCAATGAAAAATGTTGATAATAAAAGAAAAAATAAATGCAAAGGAAAACCATGTCTCTTGTAACTAAGCATTTAGTGGACAAAATGAAAATTGATATGAGTTTCAAATAAATAATTTTATATTTTCAGTCCAAAACAATCTATTTAGTATTGGTGTCGTTCAGCCCAAATTGCATTTTTGCATCAAATTAAAATCGATATAGCCTACTTTTTTTTTTGTTCCCTATATTTTTTCTTTTCCTTCATTTCCTAAAAGGCAAAGGGGGACTCTATTTGGATGGATTAAACATCTCCATCCTGAACCATGAAGCAAGCATACATCGAAAATTTATGTAACTCACAGGGAACCCCACCAACTGAAACTGGCCAAGTAATGTTTCCATTCCATTTAATAACAGTAAGCACCTTTGGTTGTAAATGGAGTGTAGAACCAATAGAATGCCTTAGTTGTTCTTTAACAGACCAAAACTGCCGTGTATCCTCTTCAATCATTCAATATTCCTGCTAGAGAAACGCATATGTTGTGAAAATGATGGATCCTTTCACGCATACCATGATTTGTTCGAAATGCCTGCTGAATCTGATAGAGCACAAGAAGTTGTACAACAGAACCAGCGCAAGGTCGTGGATCCATTAGACGGATTAGGAGGTCCAATAACCCGTTTGAGACTTTGCAAGCTTTGATTTTGCACTTGCATGACAAAGAAGGAGTGAATTGGGCAAAGTCCAATTCATTTACTCCAAGAGGAATTCAAGCAAACAACTCCACTCTCAGGTTGCTTTGATTCAAAAAATCAAAATTAGTCTAAATTTCAACGAGTTGAATAACTTCAAATTTCAAGGTTCTTGATAATTTACTCTTCCGCGCGTATTAGAATCTTAGGGTAAGAGGATATTCCATTCTATCATGTACTTATCAACATCAACCCAAACTACTTGATTTTCTGCCAAGTATGTGAAAGAATACCAATTATCTATTACGTTTCTTTTCATTCTAGAAACTAAATTAAAACATAGGATTTTATAAAGCCATAATTTAAAATTATTAAGAATCTTACCTTTCTGTGTAACAAAAGTTCAATTTTTTTTTTAATTTTTTGGCTGTGTAACAAAAGTTCATGTCTATATGCTTATAAAATCATTTTGTTCATTTCGTACTAAATTGCAGAAAATTGCCAAGAATTGAATATTGAAAGTGGATATGAAGTCTATAATTACTTACATAGGAAAGAATGAGATAGCAAAATTGGATGTAAGAATTGTCCTTCGATTTGTAAATTCCAATTCTAGTATAATCCAAAGGCAATCTTGACGGGACGTGTGAAAGGTAACTTGATAAATAGAAGCACAATCTCATTGGGTTTTAGAACTTACCTGTTTCTCTTTTAATAACTCATTTTGATTCCTACTCTGCTTTATACTTTATGTTTCACATTATTGGTATCTTTATATTATTAATAATTTTCCTCACATTCTCTCCATTATGTTGATCAAATTATGTCAGTCCAAGTTCTACGCTAGCTTAGTTCAAGTTCAAATTTTTTGTAATGAACCAGCAGTGATGTTTTCTAATGAAGAAATCGCTAAAATGGCAGCCTCGCTCAAATATACTTTGGAAGGCAAATTCTCTTATGGAAGGCCGAATTTAGAGAACCATGCATTCCATGCAAACTTCTCCATTGGATCACTAGATAAGGGTTTAATTCCAAAATACCCCTTGTAATGTTGAGTAAGGAGCAAATTACCTCTTGTGTTTAGGAAATATACAAATTACCTCCCCGCCCCCGTTTCAGTAACCCCCTTATGCAAAGTTCATATTTATAAAGACAAATTTGCCCTCATAAATTTTTAATATTGCAATTTTTTTAATTTGTTATATGAAAACAAAATAAGGCTATTACTCTAGGTCAATATTAATGTTGACTCTTATAAAAAACTAAAATCATGACTCCAGAATTACAAAAATTTTCGTTACAAAATATTTCTATTATTTGTATTCAAGATGTAAAAAAGTATGAAAAATACATGAATAATTTATTTTTACCATGATGTACAATGAGCTGCTACAAAGTGAAAATAAATTTGTGATTTTGTCAAATATATTTTAAATAGAGTATCAAGAAATGCTAATAATGTTATTTTTGTTAATAAAAAAAATAAAAATATATAGCAATTATAAACATGTGTTTCTAATCAAAACAACGTAAAACTAACTTGATCTGTTAATAAAAGTGGCAATATATATATATATATATATATATATATATATATTACTTTTTGTATTTCATGTGTTTAAGACTTCTCCTTCCTTTATCATTTTGTTTTACTCGCTCATGGATGGTATAAAAATTTATGTTTTAGCATGAAAAAGAGAATTTTTTCCAAATATTGTAAATAGAAGGGCACAAAGTGTCTTTTATCTATTAAAGGGGGTAATTTGTATGTTTCCTAAATACATTGGGCAATTTGCTACTGATGCAACATTACAGGAGGCATTTTGTGATTTAACCCTAGATAAGCGCCATATACTCATTTGATTTGTCTCGAAAGAAGATTACATGAGATGCTGGTTGAAAGGAATTTGGGTTATCTCTGATACCTAGATAGAGTTTTTAAGTGGATGGTAGATTTCAAACTTCATGCAAAATCATCCCATACTTCAGTTTGGATTTCTTATCAATTTTTCCCTGTTCATTTTTCGATAAGGCTACATTATTCTCCATTTCATGTGCTATTGGAACACCATTCAAGATTGATTTAGCAACAACCAATCTTTCTAGACCTAATATTGCTAGAGTCTGTGTTGATTTGAATCTCTCTAAGGATCATCCTGAACAAGTCTGGATAGGTGTTAGATAGCAAGGATTTTGGCAGACAGTTGCTAACAATAATCTCCCATTTTATTGAAATCTATGCAAGGCCATTCAATTTTAGATTGCAGGTGTACGTAATAAACAAAACAAGGAAATTCAAGAACAAAAACAATGAGAGTTGAAGATGCAGCAACAAAAACATGCTATCTATGTTCTAGTCCAAAAGGAAGAAGACAAACAAAAAACAATGTAGATTGATGAGAATGAGCTGTGGGAAGAAGAAGAGTTATCTCCATAACAAAAATGGATGCAATGATTCATTACATCAAGCAGTGATGGAGGAAGATGAACTTGTTTAGCTGAAACACCCAAAAGTAGGTGACTTGCAACTAGATACTGAGGGAATATTGCAACTTGAGCCCCATAGCCTTGGTGAAATCTGCGATAACTCAAAGATCCTTAGGAGTAAAATTTCAGGCCAAGTTTGTAGTGTTTCTTATTCAGATTCAGAAAGTCTAGATTTGGAACGTCAGCCTAGAGAAAATTTTCTTCAATCCTTTAAGAATTTCAATGATAACATAAACAGGTGGATTTCAAAGTTCACTAAAAATATATAGCATGAGGAGGAGGATGGTTTTGTTATGGAATTGAAGAAGTCGAGAAGGAAGAGGAACCAAATTCGATTTCCAGAACAAATGCATGCTGGACAAGTTGCTAAAGCTTCAGATTGCACTTCCTTTGTGATTTCTCATGAATAGCATCCTTGTATGGAATATAAGGGGAGCGAAGGGTAAGGTTTCTATTCGTAATTTAAAATTGTTGATCCGAATGCATAGTATTTCTATATTGATTTTATTGGAGCCAATGACTAATGTTGTGAATATAGAGTATTTGTGTAATAAATTATCTTTTGAATGGTGCTTGTCTAATGTTTCTAATAAAATATGGGCCATTTGGAAAGCTGGCTACCATTTGAATGTGCTTCTCATTCTGAAGAGTTGTTACATGTTGTGATTACACATGATACATGGGTTCTTGTTGTGGGTGCATCAATAAAAGTGTTCTTGGGCATAAACGAAAAAGTTTGTGGGCTAATCTTGGGGGTATAACAAATGCTAATGTGAGACTATGGATTGTTGGTGATGATTTTAATGTCATTTCTGCTATGGATGAATATATTGAATCTTCTTCATAGGATTGGATGCAATGTCAGATTTTAATTAAGTAATTTCAGACTGTGGGCTTAGAGAATTGCCTTTTATAGGGAGCTCTTTCACATGGACAAGGATTAGAGTAGGCTGAAATGTGTAGAAGTAGCTAGTAGATTGGTGGTTAATCAGCAGTGGATGGATGTTCTTCCTGATTCAGCCATTAAACATCTCGATAGAGCCATTTCAGATCATACACTGTCATTTCTGCAACCTTGGTTAATGAATAGACCATGGCTGTGACCTTTTAAAATTCAAAACATGTGGATATCACACTCTAATATTCTTGATCTAGTGTAGGAAAATTGGATTGCCAATTCAAGGTTATAGAATGTATACTTTAGCTTATAAGCTAAAGAAGTTGATGAGTTGTCTCAAGGACTGAAACATGCAGCATTTTGGAGACATTTCAATCGATAAAACAAGAAAGAGTTACATTATGAAGCTCCACAGATGAAGGAAGGTAGAATTGAGCTTCCTCAAGCACAAGCACAGCTATTGTTGAATCTAAAGATTGAAGGGGAGTATTGGAGACCAAAAGCAAAGATAGCATGGATAAAGGATGGTGACAGTAACACAAAATTTTTTCATGCTATGGCTCGAGAAAAAAGAAGTAAATCCTATATTAACAAAATAAAAAATGCAGTAGGGAAGTGGATGAGGATGAAGACCAAATTAGGCAAGAAGAGTATTTTTTCAAAAATTTATTATCTACAAAATATGTTGATGTTGATGACTCTGATAATATTGTGCAAGTTATTCCCAATTTCATTACATTGGATCAAAACAAGTAGTTGCTATGCGATGTTACTTTAGAGGAACTTAGGGCTGTTGTGTTTGAATTGGATAAGGACAATGTACTTGGTCCAGATTGTAAGGTAATAAGGGGAGTAACGCAGCGGAAAATTTAAAATTTTATTACCTTAGCCATGGATCTCTTTGATGTAATCTATACGATTAAAGGGTGTTTAGCACAAATACCTCAAGCATAGAAGGTTTCTATGCTTCAAAGGGCAAGATCCCATTCGATGAAGGTGTTGATCTACCATGAAAAGCCCTCCAAGTGTAGAGCCTCCAACGATATCCACACAAACATGATCTTCAGGAACCTTTGGGCTTGCTTGCCTTGCCTTTTGAGTGCAAGCTCCCTTGAATTTCATTAAGAACACAAGAACAAGATGAGGAAGAAGACAAAACCCTAACCCTTAGGGAGAAGAGGGTGTGGCGTTTTTCTTGAGAGAAAAACACGCCTCTCTCAATTTTTCTCTCTCTAGATTTTATCTTGTGTTTCATCAATCTTTCAAGAGTCAAGGCATGGACTTATTTATAGATGTAGTATCCTAGTCTTTAAGGAAACAAGAGCAATTGGAAACCAAGAAGGTTTAGGAAGCTTACCTTAAGCTAATCCTATTCCTTTAGGAAACCTATTCCAAAAGGAAACCAAATAGCTTCTTAATTCCTTTTAGGAAACTAATTTCCATCAAGACTTAGAATATTTATAAATAAGTCCTTTAAGTTAATTTATCACATAAATTAACGCCATAAGTATCTTATACTTATCTTAATAACAATTTAACCCAAAGACCATGTTCTTATTGTGTGTGACCCATTAGGTTCCATTCACGTTGGCAATAAGTACAAATTATAACTCATTAATTAATTAATTAAGAGCCAGATAAATTAACACTTTAATTTATCATTAATTCACTAATTAATTAATTTGTACTTATAGATCATGAGTGACGTCTAGCAATGCATCATGACCACCCAAGTGAATAGGAAAGTCATATGGTAGACTACACCTATCAATGACAATGTTACCGTGTAATTAATATCCTTTTACCACACTATATCCCAATTAGTCTAAGAGTGTAGTGCTCACTCTTTAAATGACTAATTAATGATTTCTTGTTCCCGAAATATAACTTTCCATAAAAGTATAATCTTGAAACTCTTTCAAGTCATACTTTCACTTTTGCGCAAAAGATTCTTTAAGTCATATTTCAACAAGTGGCCAATCCGGGATATACTCTCCTTTAATAAGGAGTGGTGAATCCTATATCAATTATTCACTATCCTTCCATGCTTCATACTATACCCAATCTCTACCGTATGGGCTACTCTTTTACGAGCACCGAGCAATAGAGTCAAAGCATAGCAATCCACACTCCAGATACTATGATAATCTCAAGTCTAAGGATCACTTACACCATTCCCATTAAGAGTATAATTCATAAGCACTATGAATAGTAACTCTTGGCGGATCAATCCAATCTACCAAGCATCCACATACCAGCTTAGGTGTCACTTGCCATAGTTGACGAGATCAACTACTACTTACCATAAGTAGAGGCAAAGTATGTGCTAGTCTTCCCATATTAATGATGTCCAATCTCATTAATACTACGACTAGGGATATTTAATAATATAACTTAATGTGTAATAAGAGTCTCATCATTGTAACTCTTACAATCTCTTATACACAGTTAATATTCTATGGACTTTATCAAATAAACAAGTAATATTAATAACAAGTATTAAATGACAAAGAAAATGCCACATATACAAGTATAACACAAAATAAGCGTAATAAAAATCTCAAAAACCAACTTGGTTTTAGGGCATACACTAACACAGATGGTTTTTCTGGAACTTTCTTCAGGCATTGTTGGGATATAATTGTATAAGGTATGATGAAAGCAATGAGAGAATTCTTGATCGGAGTTCCTATGCCTAAAAGCATATCCAGTCCTCTTGTTGTTTTAATACCGAATAAAATGAATCCTTCTACTTTTGCCGATTTTCAACCTATCAGTTTAAGTAATTTTGTGAACAAGGTTTTAACAAAATCTTGGCTAATATGTTTTACTCAATAGTTCCATCGCTTATCTCACCTAAACAGTAAGCCTTTGTGCAATGAAGGGAAATCTAAAATAATGTTTTGCTTACTCAGGAGGTGGTTGCATTGTTAGACAAAAGCGCTGGGGGACATAATTGCTTATCTAAATTGGATATGATGAAAGCTTTTAAATGGGCCTCATGGAGTTTCCTCAGGCTAGTGCTTCAGAGGTTTGGCTTTGCTAACAGGTTTATTGCTCTTGTTCAAGGAAATCCTTTAAAAAGTTGATTTTCAATATTGATTTATAGTAAATTGCATGGATTGTTTTCAAGCTTCAAGGGGGATTAGGCAAGGTAATTAAATGTCTCCCATCTTCTACATACTTGTGGCAGAAGCCTTAAGCAGGGTTTGAAGGCATGTTTTGGAGGGGGGAATATGTCCTTTTGTAACAATGCATGGTTTCCTAGTTATAACGTACTTAGCCTTTGTAGATGATATCATGATTTTTGCGAGAGGGGATAAAAGGAGCATAAGGAATTTAATAAGTTCTCTTGATAAATATCAAAGGGGATCTGGTCGAAAAAAAAACATTTCAAAGAGTTTCTTCATTGCTTCCAAAAGGTGTGGCCAGCTCAAGTAAAGTGGAATAGAATGAATGACAAGATTTAAGCAAAGCTCTTTCTCAATTATGTATTTGGGATGTAATTTGTATAAAGGCAGGAGGAAAGGAAAACTTATTTTCAATACATATTGGTAAATTTGCAACCAAAGTGGCTGTGGGTAATTGATTTTGATCAAGCACGCATTAGCGTTCATTCCTAGGGGTGGCAATTTTTGACACGACCTGAAAACACGACACGAATCTAACACGAAAATAATGAATTTGGGTCAAGGCTTGACAGGTTCGAGTCAAAATCGGGTCGACCCGACTGACCCGCCAAATAAACAGGTCAGGTTCGGGTTGAAATCGGATCGACCCGTCTGACCCGAAAAAATCAAAATCAAGTCGAGTTCGAGTTCGGGTTGGGGTCAACCCGTTTGACCCGAAAATAAACTTCATATTAATTAAGTTTTCGGGTCAAATGGGTTGGCGGGTCAACGGGTCGACCCGTTTGACCCGAAAACTTCCTTAATAATGGCTTGTATGAAGTTTTTTTTTGGGTTGGCGGGTTTCGGGTCGTGTTGGGGTTGGCTTTTTTCGGGTTGGCGAGTCGGGTTCGGGTTGACAGGTTGGCTGTTATACTTGGATCTCAACTCGATCTGCCAACCCGAACCCGACCCGATTGCCACCCCTCATTCCTTTGCATATTTTTGCAGTTATGGTTCTGTCAAAGAAAAGTTTTAAAGAAGCTACAACAAAATATGGCAAATTTCTTTTGGGGTGAAATTGGTTTAAAACGTCATTGGTTGAGGTGGAAAGAATTATGATTTTCAACAACTGAGGTTCGGCTTGGTCTAAGAAGTTTTGCTAATATGCTGGCTGTTTTTAGCAGTAAATTATGCTGGAAATTTAGAAAATCAAATTTCTTATGGGCTGTTTTTATGGCTACCAAGTACAGAAGGATGGAAGATAATTACTCCAGTTTGGAGGAGAATGCTTGCTGTTCGACATATAGTTCAACAATATACTTATACAGCAGAACATGAAGAAGACCCAATCTGCAGCCTCACTTCAATAGGTAATTTTAATCTTTCTTTGGTGTGGGAAGTAGTAAGGAAACACAAGCATTATTTGGAACAAAAGACTGCCAATGAAAATTTTTGTGTTTATGTAGAAAATGTTAAATTAACTTTTGTCTTTTCCAAATGTACCGAATACGTTTGGATTTCAACTACCATCCAAATGTCAGTTTTGTGAAAATGTAAAAATCTTATATCATAGGTTGGCAAATTGTCCTTTTGCTTTGTTGGTATTTTTTTTTTTTCGCATTGTTGGGTATTCCTTATTCTTCTCATGGTGTTAAGCAAAGATTGCAACAATGGTGGTATCAAGCACTTTTAACTCAGCTAAAGGAGAATTATTAATTATACTACCTTCATTAATTGCTGAGAAATTTGGAGAGCTAGAAACCTTGCTTATTTTGAGGGTAAGTTTTTTTTTTTTTTTTTCCTTGGAGGATATGTAACAAAATTCAACAAACGGTGCTGCACATATTACAAGCTATGCCTTTCTATCAATATTGCCTAGAGGATAGAAGTTTACTCAATATGGTATTGATGATTAATTTGCAAAAAAGGAGAGAAAAAGTCCCAGTTTCAGTCTTATGGAGAGCCCTTCAACAGGATTTGTTAAGCTTGAAATAGACGGTTCTTCAAAAGGAAATCCATAACCTTTGGGTGGAGGTGGAATTATCAAAGTTTCATTTGGAAAGGTCGTTATTGCTGTTTTTTTTTTTTTTGTTGGATGAAAATATGAATATGGAAACTGAAGGATTAGTATAGCTTGAGGGCATTCAACTTTGTTTGCAGCATAATTTCAATCGAGTGGAACTGAAATTGGATTCTCAAGTTTTAGTCAGGATGATAAGAGGAAAAATTAATATTCCACGAAGGACAATGCCAACGGTCAGAAAGATCTAGCAGCTATCACAGGATAAATCTTTTCATTTTTTGAATGAATTCAGAGAAGCCAGTGCTGTTGCTAATGCTTTAGCAAATTTAGCTAGTTATGATGCAATTTCTAACCTTTTTGATTCTATCCAGAATCCAAAGGATTTGTTAGGCCTAATTAAATTAGATAGTATGGACATGCCACATGTTAGATTCTTGTAATAATCTATGAGGCAAGGTTTAGTCTCCCTGATTTTTCAAATTAATAAAGTAAGGTATGCAACCCCCTCCCTATGTATGGGTTTTGCCCAAAAAAAAAAAAAAAGGGATTAAACTAAAAATCTTGAAAATAATTATTGACAGTAAAATAGGCTAAAACATTTTTGTGTTTGTGGTTTTCCAGCTTTCAACAAAAATGTATTTGCTCGTTCAGGAAATATTGGACCTAGAACTGTAAATATAACAAAACTCAAAAGGCAAATATATTGGAGATAACGGCTGGAAATGTGACAAAAAGGGCCACATCATTAGAATATGTCCCTATTTTGTTGCTAGCAAGAAAGTGGAGTGCGCCTTTTTTACTTTTTTTTACTTGTTACTTCAGAGAACGGGTGTTACACTAAAACAAGTCTACGTTCATTGCCTTGGCTGTCTATATAGTGCTCCAAGCAAGCAAGATGATGAAGAAAAGGAAAAGAAACACCTTCTCAATTCTCATCACAAACACGTATTCCCATACACACATTCCTGAAGACTCAGAAAGGTTGTGATAGGGGAAAAACAATATGGAATGGAGAAAATGCTACCTTGATGTTATACTTGTACCCCTCGGATTTCTATTTTGCATTGGGTATCATGTATGGTTATGGCATAAGGTCAGGACCGACCCGCTCACCACCATCGTCGGCACGAATGCTAGCGGGCGGCGGTTTTGGGTGTCGGCCATGATGAAGGTAACATATGCATAGTTCATACCTCCGATAAAATAATTATAGATACTACATCTCTAGACATTTCCATTTTATTTCTTCGTGAAAAATACATTTCATGATCAATTAATAAAATATTTTTACCCAATTACTAAAATGTTTTTCATGTGAAACTTTGGGAGAAGGGCGACGTTACCAAAGGCCCATTTTTCCTGAACCGGGAACCAAACGCTTTAAAAAGTATGCTTTTAATAATGGTCCTATATCTCGTACAAGTTTCCAATTTCCTTGATTTTCCCGGACACCCAAATTAAGTTGTTGATCATGAGTAAACAATACTCCTATCCGGTTTTAAAATTGAATTAAGCAGAAATAAACATAATCAGATGAAATAATCTTCTACTTAAATCAAGTACGAAAATGGAGATTAGTAGTTGATAGTACGTTAAACGAATTACAGGTGGAAGGATATGGGCAATAGATATTCTATTATATTTAAGATATGCGACACCATTCTATACATATTAATAGAATGAGATATGTACTTTTATACATGTCAATAAAACTTAATAAAACCTAAAAATTATATGTGACACCTTATTAACATGTGTAATCGGCAATATAAAGTTATACAACATGATTTACATTCTATGTAACTCCATTTGATATAACGACATATAATCAATCAGTGTCCAATCTATTTATAACTTGTCACCACAATGGACACCATGTCAATTTATCGATGTGTGTGACATACAAAGTGTAGCAAAACACTTGGAGCCATAACCAAGGATATGTGTGGAGTATATAATTTGTCAATAAAGAATTTCTCTAAGTAGAACTTTCTCATATTAGACGACTTTTACCTTAATTGCAATTGGGATTCTCAGTGTCGTAACTCCAATACAAACTTAGTGCTGATAACAAGAAGCTACCTCGCTATTTCTCACTGCCTACTTTAAAGTTATCTTGAAAGTTATAGATATGCTTGAGAGGTGTGATGAGAGATAGTACAACTAGATAATTCCTTATTTTTGGCATTGAATTTGGCACTAGAGTTATAATATGAGTATTTGCTTTAAATGAAACTAAAATCATGTGTTGAAATAATTGCCGGTCTGAAAACCAACTGCAGCTAAATCCCAAGATTGAGAATGTGATATTTACATATTTCGATATCTTTGGAACAATTCTAAGGGAAAAGTTAATTCTCAATCAATGGAATTATAACCTGTTTGGTCACAATCCAAAAGATAATTTGCGATCGATCCTGTCTAATTTGTTATACACTTTCCTAGTAGACAAAGGATAGTTTGTTCGTGGAATTTGATAATGCCAAATCATGAAGAAATTTATGTCTCATTGCCTTTGATTGGTTAATGTTCGTCATCTATATTTTCTATATTAAAAAATTGTTTGTATTCTGCAACAATTTTCGTTAGTTAATTGACCAAAAGTGCATAATTCGATTTTACAGTTCAAGATACCGCATCTATTCTTTGTAGATCTTTAAATGCACCACAAGATCAAGGAAACCAAGCTAAGTCATATTCAACATGGAAAACTTTTTTGTGTCGTGTAACAAGGACAGTCCGTTATGAAATTTTTGAAGTGGCATTGAAAAGTACTTTCTTAGCAGCATATTTACATCTAAAACTAAACCACTAGTAAGAAATTCTATAAATGATTCAATTAAGTATTATAGACTGCTCAGACACCTGATGATGAATACGAAATTTCAAACTATATAACACAATATTAGTTGCTTAATTTGCCTCCTTCGGTTAATATTAGACCAGTGAATTAATCCGGATTCTCTTGTAGTAATTCACTAATTATGGACTCATGAACGTGTCCCCACAAAACCTTTAAGCACGCTGGCAGCGTCCAATTTATTGTCCATTGCGTAAAGCAATATGTAACGAAAACATTGCGTTTTTGTCAAAAACATTATGTGTTTAGAAGAACATATCAAGTCAAATGGTCTTTCCAAATTTCTAATGCAGGACAATGACAAGAAAAATATCCTGGCTGTCCAAACACTTCGAAACACTATTATGGGTTCGACATTGATGGCCACTACATCGATCCTTCTCTGCACTGGTCTTGCCGCTGTCATTAGCAGTACCTATAGCGTCAAAGAACCACTCAATGACACTGTTTTTGGGGCCCATGGAAAGTTCATGGTGGCACTCAAATATGTCTCAATTCTCCTCATTTTCTTGTTTTCTTTTATTTGCCATACTCTCTCAATCAGGTTTATCAATCAGGTCAATTTCCTCGTCAACTGCCCGCAAGATCAGACAGGGATCGTAACTCCAGAGTATGTATCAGAGCTACTAGAAAGGGGTTTCGTTCTGAACACAGTGGGGAACCGATTATTCTATTCCGCATTGCCTCTGCTGCTTTGGATCTTTGGCCCAGTGCTGGTTTTCTTGTGTTCTATAACGTTGGTTCCAGTGCTTTATAATCTAGATATTGTGTTTTCTAGTCCGAAAGGGAAGTTGAACAATCAGGATGAGAATAGAAATTCTGAGTTTGAATCAGTATAATTAAGGGACAATTAGGAAACAATACATTTTCGAATGGTCAGTTTGGATGAGAACTGGGATGAATGACGTATAAGGAAAAATGATGTGTTGTGTTTCTTTTGGAGTTGCAACTTCAAGTTTTTTGCTTCTTGGTTTATTGAAGTCCATATTATAAGCTCCATTTAATTAAAGCAGAATTCTGTTGCTGGTCATGACAATTAGGTATGACAATTATAATGAACTTGCTGCTGAAGAATGCGTTTAAACTTCATAATTTGGTGATGATTTGTAACTTTTTATAATCTTCTAGCAACATTAATATTATTTTTTCTTTTTGAGGAAAGGTAATGCAAGTTAGTTCAGAAATTGGCATTACTAGTAGCAAAATAGGCTTGGGTTTCTCTGTTACATTTTATAGTGTTACACTCATGTTACGCTACTTGAGTAAATAACAAGTGCATTTTGACTAATTAAACCTTAAAAGACAGAAAAATATATCACGAATTTAGGTGATATTACATGAGTGTAATACCATTAAAAGTAATAGCGAACTCATGACCAGTGATACATCATAATTTTTGTTAACACCCAAACCAATGCAATGCTAGTTAGTTCTGAAATTTCCATAAATGTAGTGCAGTGTCTCCTGGGCCGCTGGAGTGGTATGCCGTTCTAGCATCAAGTTATCAATTGCTATGAAATGCTTGTGTCACGTTCAGAAAACAGTTTTGAGTAGCTGTTTCTTACTAGATAGACCCGGATCAATTATATGTAGAAAATTCACAAGAATTTAAACAAGAGACACATAAGAAAATTGATGAAGGAGGCACAAAGATACAGTCTTTTTACTCAAAAATATTGCTGTGACTATTAGAAAATACACTAAGATTACTTTGAGGTTGAAAAGTTCATTATTCTTAAAAAGAATTTGGCTCCACTATAAAGGCAATCTTTTACAAGATACATAAACCTTCTATCTTAATCTCTCAAAACAAATTGTTCTTATACTTTAATTTTGATTCAATGTTCTTTATATAGATGTTTTGGAGGTATTTGAAGTGTTATTTCATGTTTCAAACCTTCCAACAGTAGTGTATTTAGGCTCCTCAATTGAAGAAATCTTTTCTTCATCAGCCATAGGAGTTGAATTGGTGGACTTCTTTTTTCTTCATGTCTCAAAAATCTATTGATCAAGTCATCGAGTTGAGGAAAAGAATTATCTTCCTTTGATCTTGCAGTAATGTTGTCACTTCTATCATGAAAATTAGCTTTAGAACTCAATGATTGCAATTGCTTCTTCTTCTCCTTCCTTGAAGTATAATTATGCTCTTCAATTGGATTTCTAGAAGCTATTTGAAAAGTCCCGCCTCTTAATTTCATCAACAATTTCTTCTTTCATTAGGCGTAGCTTTCGGTCAAAATATTTAGCAAAAGCTTCCCTAAATAATTTAAATTCATTTGAAAGCTCTTGAGGTGCATCCCTTTTGTGAGCCATTTGAGTGATAAACCTGCAAAATAAAGGATTAGAACAATATAGACAAGTATTTGTGCATCACTCCCTTAGTGTTTGCACTTGCTTCCCTCAAATTTGTTGGCTTGTACCCTCCTTGTGCTCACCACTAAGCCTTTTTCCACTCAATGAATTTTCTTGTTGGCCCTTTAGAGAAGAACCAGCTCACTCAAACCTTACCAAGGCCAATGGCAACCTCAACCTGTATGAGTAAATGTAGAGGTCAAGAATAATATGCTTAGAGAGTTTTTGACCAAGAGAGTAATCAAAAAGATCAAAAATCAAGATTTGACACAATATGGACACCCTAATGTGTGGTATAATTGTGTGATGTTTCTTGATTTTTAATGTTCTTTGGATAAAAAATAATCAAACTTGTGCAAAAACAATACTCCAACAAACAAACAAACCCTACCCGCCCAGGGTTTTAGTCCAATTTCGACCACAATGCACCAAAAGAAGCAATCCACACCAATTAGGAAACTAAGGAACACGGAATAATCAAAAAGGAAACAAGCAACAGTCACAACTCCAATTAAATCTAGGTGGTTTCCTTATTCCTTCACACACCTAACCAAATTGGCAAGTTCCCCAACAGTTTTGTGCAATTTGGAAACTAACTCCCTTACTTTCCTTTTTCTTTAACCAATGGTTTTCCTTTTCCTTGAGGATTAGGATTCTTTCTTTATTTAAGCAACAAATAATCCTCAAAAACCCCTTCACAAAATCAGATAACAATCTGGACAATTTAGAGAAAAAATTCGCAGCAACTATTCCAGAAATTCCAGCAAGAAGATCAGTCAATATTCAAGAATTCAATTGCAAGTAAGTATCCCTCTTTGTTTAATCTTGAATCCAATTCTCTTCTACTCCAATTTCAATCAAAATCAACTCTTTACGACCCTTATTTATGACCAAATAAAACTGGAATAATTTCAGAAAATTCGTAACTAAGAAACACTACTACAATTTCCAACAACCAGAATTTTTCAAGAACCAAGAACCAAGTTCAAGAACTTGATCCAAACAACCCAACAACAAAATCTGGAGCAAATTACCACCAATACAACTCAAAAACTTCCAGAAAATCATATAAAATAGGTGATCAAACCAAAAACCAACAGGCTCTATAAACTTCTTCCAAGAATTTCAAGAACAAAAATTCCAGCAACAAAGTGATTCAAGAACTTTAATTTATCAATCAAGAACTTCAAGAATCCTTTCAAGATATCCAAGAAACGTGTCAAGAACTCCAAGAAAGGCCAAAAAACTTGTTCAAGAACTTTAAGAAGTTTTAATTTAAATCTGGACAGTTTCAATAATTTCAAGAAAGCACCATGTAAGTCCAAGAAACTTCAAGAAACACCTTATAACACCAAGAATTAATCAAGATCAATTGAATAAAATACTTGCACGGCTTTTAAACCCTTGTGCAGCCTCTTTATTCTTCTTTTTTTCTTTGATTTTTCTTAGTGCTTGGCTATTATTTTAAGCACGCCTTTTCTGGATTTTTTTTAACCACGTAACACCCAACAAACTCAAACCCAAATGATTTCCAACCTTCAAGAACTTCAATCCTAGGCTTCAAGAAACTGATTTTATTGTAAAGTTTTCACACAAGAATTCCAAGAACACAATAAAAACAATCAAGAAACACAAAATACCACACAATCTAGAATTATTGATTGAGAAGCAACCAAGAACGACACTAGACAAACCCTAGAGAACGTTTTAATCAAGAAAAACAATGAAAACTAAAGGCTGAAAATTTAATCAAAGATAAAACGGATAGACACGAAGCAAAGTAAGTTCAAACTAATTTAAGCAAGACACAAAAAACAGCAAACAAATTATTATGACCAGGCTCAAAGCTCTTTGTCACAATAACAACATGAAAACAAGAAAAACAGAAGACACAAGGATATATCCGAAATTCCAAAGGGAAAAACGATTAAATAAACCTGGAAAATCCAAGAACTTTGGCTCTGATACCACTTGATGCGCGCACGGTTGCATATGCCAAGACCCATTGGATTTTAGGTCAACAACTCGTTCAACTCAAGACCCCGCGGTTATCAGATTCCTGATGAATGGATGGAACTTCCATCTAAACCTCCAGAAAGACCTCTCCATCCTTACTATAAAAAATGTTTGGAAATCATCCAGGAAGAATTTCCCAATTCGATCCATAATCCTGCCACAACTTCTCAAAAAATCCCAGCAATTTGTATGTTTCAACCAACAGAATTTCCTTCTATCCAGGAAACATTTGTAAAGGACCATTCAAAACACTCTGACATGATAAGAAATGCCCATCCAACTGTTCTCCCTTCAGGAAGCTCTGTCCAAAACAAAACTGAAGAAGTCCTAAATTGGCAATCTGAAAATGAACCCTTGACGTGGAGTTGGTGTGCTCACGAATCTCCCCTTGAAGATGAACACGTCTCTAAGAAAACTAGGTTAAACCGAATTGAGCGAGTTCAATCGTTTAATCTAATCTACTAAGAACTTGATCAAAAACTAGAAGAAAACTCTAAGCAAGATTGTTGGTCGCCACAAGCAAAGCTTGATAAGACCTAAGCGGGTAGTTCTTAATCACTAAAGAACCAAGAAAATTCTAAAGAGAATTCACTCAAAATATCGTCAATAAGCTGTCTGCTACAGTAACAATTTTAAGCCCTTAAATAGGCACACAAGTAACATGCTAGGGTTTGTAGTAAACACAACTACTTAACTAATTAGCTAACTAATCGAAGCGTCAACTAACTTAACCACTAATTAATTACAATCAACAGCTAAATGCTTTTAATCATGGGCTTGGAGAGGCCCAACGAGTTGATTGAAGAGGCCCAACCCATTTGCACTTCAAAGTCGTCCAAGTAGCAACTCTAGCCCACAACACTTGCTAATCCACAAGCAAGGAGAGCTTGTTCCACCCACTTTGAGCCTTCTTTGTAAGTGAACTTGATCCATAGCCAATACTCTAATCATTGGCTCAATTTGCTAACTTGACTAAAGTGAACTTCAAGATTGTAGATAAGCTCAAAATCGTGTATAACCATCAAGCAGCAACCATGTAGAATTGATCCAGCCTTGAACGTCTCCTTTTCAAGCTCATCTTGGTCCAATATAAATATGTTAGCTCCTTGGATCATATTAGAAGGCTTGATAAGACCAAGACGGTTCCAATCCAAGAACCAAGAAAGCACTTCTAAAGAGCTCTAAAAAACACACGTTTTCAATGAAATACGATCTAAAACTGTCATTACTCAATGTGTTCTACCTTTAAATAGGCGTACGTCATGTACTACAAATAAGGAAATAACAATATAATAAATAAAACCCTAAACTAACGCTACTTCACACTTTCTGAGGAAGGCCGTAGGGAAGGCCCACGGCCTCGATCAGAATGTCTGCTGCTCTGCCTCAACCATTCTGATGAAGGCCGTTTAAGAAGGCCGTGGCGCGCCCTGGTGAACGGCCTCGGTCAGAATGTCCACCAGCCTCGCCTCCTCAATCTGATGGAGGCCGTGGGCAAGGTCGTGGAACGGCCTGGTGCGCGGCCTTGGTTAGAAGCTTCGTTCCTTCATTTTTTAGCCCGAATTGCACACTTTGCCCATTTCCTTGTCTTGGCATTGCTTCTCTATTTGGCCCCTCTTCAAACGAAGCACCAGCTCTGACCCATATTAGCGTAACAAGTCTTGACGATGAGGAGTTGCCCTTGGAAGCTTCTTTCTCTAACACTTCCATGATCAACACATGCATGGCTTCCTTCATTCTCCTTGTCTCGCATGCGTCATTAGACCACCTATTCCTTGCAAAGGATCCAGGAAACTTGAATTATGCTTGGATACGCCTTGATCCCTATCAATAGGCTTCAAACTTTGAAGCAAGGCTCCATGTCCGTGGATGAATATTACAAGGAGATGGAGATGCTTATCATTAGAGCTGATATCAAAGAAGATGAGGAGGCATTAATGGCTCGTTTTCTGGCTGGTATTAATAGGGAAATTGCTGAGAAGGTGGAACTCCAACATTACATTAACATTCATGACTTGGTGGATATGGCCATCAAGGTTGAGAGACAATTGAAGAGTAGACATTCAAGGGGGTTTGCCACCACCCAAAATCGTGCTAGTTGGAGAGTTGAGCAGCCTAGGAGGAGTGTAAAAGAACCTAAACAAGCACGAAATCCTCTAGCTCATGCTCAAGTGTCTAAGGCCGAATCATCTACAAAACTCGATTCTAAGGGTAAGCAAGTTGTGAGACCTAGACAAAGGGAGGTTCGTTGCTTCAAGTGTCAAGGTTATGGACACATTGTTGCTACTTGCCCAAGCAAACGTGTTATGATTATTAGTGAAGATGGTGAGATAGCAAGCATTGCAACTAGTGAAGATGATGAGGAGATGCCTCCATTGGAGGGATGTTCTGAAGATGAAGGTGATTTATATGGTGGGGATCAAGGTGATATATTATCACTAGGCGTGCCCTTAGGATTGCACCTGAGGAGGATGACTTGGACAGACAAAGAGAACATATTTTCCACACTAGGTGTACCGTGCAAAATAAGGTATGTAGCATGATTATAGATAGTGGTTCTTGTATTAATGTTGCTTCTACTTTGTTTGTAGATAAATTGGGCATAGAGACAAGAAGATACCCAAAGCCATGCAAGTTACAATGGTTGGCTGAGGTTGGAGACATGAAGGTTATCAAGCAAGTAATGGTGCCATTTGCCATCAACAAATATAAGGATGAAGTATGGTGTGATGTGATTCCCATGCAAGCATGCCACATCCTACTTGGACGTCCTTGGCAATTCGACAGAAGAGTGACATATGATGGCTTCAATAATAGGTATTCGTTCATGTGGGACAATCGCAAAATCACTTTGAATTCCATCAAACCTTCTGAAGCTCATGCGGATCAAGTGAGAATAGCAAAAGAATTCAAAGTGAGGGAAGAGCAACAAAAAGCAACCCGAAATGAGCATGATGAGGGGCCACGGGTTGGACAAAGTAATGAGCCAAGTGGCGAATTCAAGGCTGGAAAGAAGGCAATTCGTGATTTGAAGAAGGAAGAGAAAAGAAAGGCTAATGCTTTTGTACCCAAAAGTGAGAGCATTTCAGCTTTGGAAGCTAAGCAACAACTTTTAATTGTTTTGTATAAAGATGTGTTTCTTTCTTCTATTGAGTTTAATGAACTTAACCCTTCTTTGTCTAGTGTTGTGGTGTCTCTTTTGCAGGATTTTGAAGACTTATTTCCTAAAGATGTACCACCTTTGTGAGGGATTGAGCACCAAATTGATTTCATACCTCGTGCTAGCATACCCAACCGCCCCGCCTATAGAGCAAACCCGCATGAAACGAAAGAAATACAAAGACAAGTAGATGAGTTGGTGAACAAGGGGTTTGTGCGAGAAAGTATGTCACCGTGTGCTGTTCCTGTGATCTTAGTGCCCAAGAAAGATGGAACATGGCGCATGTGTATTCACTGTAGGGCCATCAACAAAATAACAGTAAAGTATCGTCATCCTATTCCTAGGTTAGATGATATGCTTGATGAGTTGCATGGTTCTACTATTTTCTCTAAGATTGATCTTAAAAGTGGTTATCATCAAATTAGAATGCAAGTAGGAGATGAATGGAAGACTGCCTTTAAGACCAAATATGGATTGTATGAATAGTTAGTTATGCCTTTTGATTTCACTAATGCACCTAGTACATTCATGAGGCTCATGAACTATGTGTTTAGGGCTTTTATTGGTAAATTCGTGGTGGTCTATTTTGATGATATTCTGGTCTATAGTAAATCACTTGAAGATCATGTTGAACACTTGTATCAAGTTTTATGTGTACTTCGTGAACATCATCTTTATGCTAATTTGAAAAAGTGTTCATTTTGCATGGAAAGCATTATTTTTCTTGGATTCATTGTTAGTGCTAATGGTATTCATGTTGATGAATCTAAGGTGCAAGCCATATGTGATTGGCCAATACCTAAAAGTGTTAATGATGTACGATCTTTCCATGACTTAGCAAGTTTTTATAGGAGGTTTGTACATAATTTTTCTACCATTGCTGCACCTCTAAATAAACTTATTAAGAAGAATATTGTTTTTAAGTGGGAAAACAAACACCAAGAGGCGTTTGATTCATTAAAAGAAAAGTTAACTAATGCACCTCTATTGTGCTTGTTTGATTTTGATAAATTGTTTGAGGTTGAATGTTATGCTTCTAGAATGGGTATAGATGTTGTTCTTATGCAGGATTCTAAGCCCATAGCATATTTTAGTGAGAAGTTGAATGGTGCAACCTTAAACTACCCAACTTTTGATAAGGAGCTCTATGCCCTAGTTCAACTCTTCAAACATGGCAACATTACCTTCTTTCTAAGGAGTTCGTGATTCACTCTGACCATGAGAGCTTGAAGTTCTTGAAGTCTCAAGGTAAGCTCAACAAGAGACATGCAAGATGATTAGAGTTCATAGAGTCTTTTCCCTACACCATCAAGTATAAGCAAGGTAACAAGAATGTGGTTGCTGATGCATTGTCAAGAAGGTATTCTCTTATCACCACTCTTCAAACTAAAATTGCCTGGATTTGACTTCATTAAAGCCTTGTATGAGCATGACAACGATTTTTTGAAATTGTGGGTTCAATGTGAAAAGTATGCTTATTCCAATTTCTTTAGGCATGATGGTTTCTTGTTTAAGGGTACTAAATTGTGCATGCCTAATTGTTCTTTGCATGAGTTTCTGGTTAGAGAGTCTCATGTGGGTGGTCTTATGGGACACTTTGGTGTTAAAAAGACTTTGCATGTTTTGTATGAACACTTCTTTTGGCCAGGTATGTGTTCTGATCCTTTTGTGCCAAGTGTCTAACTTGCAAACAAGCAAAATCCCGTGTAAAACCCCATGGCTTGTATTCACCATTACTCGTGCCTTCTCAACCTTGGGTAGACATCTCTATGGATTTTGTTTTGGGTCTACCAAGGTCACAAAGTGGTAAGGATAGCATATTTGTTGTTGTGAATAGATTTAGTAAGATAGCGCACTTTATTGCATGCTCTAAAACTAATTATGCCACTTACATATCTAATTTGTTTTTTAAAGAAGTTGTGAGATTGCATAGTTTACCACATTCAATTGTTAGTGATAGAGATGTCAAGTTTTTGAGTCATTTTTGGTGCACTTTGTGGAGTAGACTTGGTACTAAGTTGTTGTTTTCTACAGTTGCACATCCACAAATTGATGGTCAAACTAAAGTCGTTAATTGGACACTCTCTACACTTTTGCGTGCAATCATTTAAAGAATTTAAAGAATTGGAAAAAATGCTTATCACGCTTTGAGTTTGTATATAATAGGACTGTTCATTCTACTACGTCTTATTCACCTTTTGAGATTGTTTATGGTTTTAATCCCTTAACTCCTTTGGATATTTTACCTTTGCCCACTAATGAAGTTTCCGATCTTGAAGGTAAAAAGAAAGCTAAATTTGTTAGGGATCTCCATACCAAGGTGCGAGAAAACATTGAGAAAAAGAATGAACACTTTGCCAAAATTGCAAACAAGGGCCGAGTAAATATGGTATTCGAACCTGGTGATTGGGTTTGGGTACATATGAGAAAGGAGAGATTTTCACAACAAAGAAAATCTAAGCTTCACCGAAGGGGGGACGGACCTTTTCAAATTCTTGAGAGGATCGGGGATAATGCATACAAAGTGGACTTGCCTAATAAGTATGGAAATGTTAGTGTTACTTTTAATGTTTTTTTATTTATCTTTGTATGATGTAGGTGATTCAAGGTTGAATCCTTTCGAGGAAGGAGGGAATGATATGTCCCAACGGTTGAAGGATGAACAAGCACGTTTCAATGGTGATGGACGAACTAAGCACGCTTCCAAGGATACTAATGATGTGCTTAGAGGTTTGGATGGACCAATGACTAGAGTTAGAACAAGGAGGATGAAGGATGCTCTTCATGGACTGATTTTGGATACACTTGAAGAGGAAAACCAAACGAGTTGGGCTGAACATTGTCCACGGTTGATCTACACCATTTGGGCTAAACAAGGCCTAGAAGAAGATCCAAACAACCAACTAAGTGTGAGGATCGAAGACTTGGAGGGCGGCTGATCTACTAGAGGTGTAACAAGCTGGGAGGCTTCAAAGTTGATCACTTGGGCTGATTGGGGAGCATGCGAATTTTACTAAGCCCAAAACCACTACTTTAGCTCGTTGCTAACTGAATGTTATTTAGTTTAGTTAGATCAGTTCGTTGATGTTTTAATTAAGTTAGTTAAATTAGTTAACTAGTTGTGTTTACTCAAACCCTAGCATGTTTACTTGTGTGCCTATTTAAGGGCTTAAAAATAGTTACTGTAGCAGTAGCATTATGACGATATTTTGAGTGAATTCTTTTCAGAATTTTCTTAATTCTTTGGTGATTAAGAACTACCCCCTTGGGTCTTATCAAGCTTTGCTTGTGGTGACTACAATCTTGCTTAGAGTTTTCTTGCGTTTTTTATCAAGTTCTTTAGAGCATTAGCTTAACGATTAAACTAGCTCAACTTGGTTAATCTAAAACTCTAGGAACGAGTTCATCTTCAAGGGAAGATTTGTGAGCACCCCAACTCCACATCAAGGGTTCTTGGATTCATGAATCCAAAGGGGTCTTGAGTTCAACGAGTTGTTGACCTATAATTCAAAAGGTCTTGGCATATGCAACCATGCGCGCATCAATGCTTCTTATGCTAGGACATTGAGAGGAAATGTACCCATAACCTTGACACTTGTAGCATTTGATATCTCTCTACCCTGGTGGTGGTGCTTCATTTTTGCCCTTGATAGGTTGTTTGGAGGATGACACCTCAACCTTGCCTTTACTATTAAAGGGCACGTCATTTCTCTTCCATGGCTCCCTTGGTTTTTGATTGCTCTGTTCATGCCTCCTTTCATGAGAGTTACTCCATTGGAAACAATTCTGATTGTTGGAGTAGCCTTATCCTCTTTTTTATTTGAGTTGCTGCTCAACTTTCTTAGCCTTATCAACCAAGTTTTGAATCTCAACGTAATTATGCAGCTCCACAACATTAGCAAGTTTTTATAGGAGGTTTGTGCGTAATTTTTCTATTATTGCTGCACCTCTTAATGAACTTGTTAAGAAAAATTCTGTTTTTAAATGGGAAAGTAAGCACTAAGAGGCATTTGAATTATTAAAGGACATGTTAACTAACGCACCTTTGTTGTGGGTTGAATGTGATGCTTCTAGAGCAGGTACTGGGGCCATTCTTTTGCAGGATTCCAAGCCTATTGCGTACTTTAGTAAGAAGCTAAGTGGTGCAACCTTGAATTATCCCATATATGACAAGGAGCTCTTTGCCCTTGTGCGAACTCTTCAAACCTGGCAGCACTACCTCCTTCATAAAGAGTTCATGATTTACTCTGACCATAAGAGTTTGAAGTTTTTGAAGACTCAAGGCAAGCTCAACAAAATACATACGAAGTGGTTGGAGTTTATCGAGTCCTTTCCATATATAATCAAGTACAAGCAAGGTAAAGAAAATGTAGTAACTGATGTATTATCAAGAAGGTATATTCTTATTACCACTCTTTAAACTAAATTGTTTGGTTTCGATTGTATTAAGGAATTATATGAGCATGATTTAGATTTTTCGAAAATCTGGTCTTTATGTTCTAAACGTGCTCATCTTGATTACTTTAGGCATGATGGATTTTTATTCAAAGTCATAGATTATGCATGCCTAGGTGTTCGATGCGTGAGTTGTTGGTTAGGGAAACTCATGGGGGTGGTCTTATGAGACATTTTGGTATCAAGAAAACTTTGCATGTGTTGCATGAGCATTTCTTTTGGCCTAGCATGCGAGTTGATGTTGAATCTATTTGTGCTAAATGTATTACTTGCAAGCAAACAAAGTCTCGAGTTCAACTCCATGGTTTGTATACACCTTTACCCGTTCCTTCACAACCTTAGGTAGACATTTCTATGGATTTTGTTTTGGGTTTACCAAGGTCTTCTAGTGGTAAAGATAGTGTGTTTGTTGTGGTAGACAGATTTAGTAAGATGGCACACTTTATTGCATGTTCAAAAACCAATGATGCCACTTACATATCTGATTTGTTCTTTAAGAAGATTGTTAGATTGCATAGATTGCCACGTAGCATTGTTAGTGATAGAGATGTTAAATTCTTGACTCATTTTTGGCGCACTTTGTGGAGTAAACTTGGTACTAAACTATTGTTTTCTACTGTTGCAAATCCTCAAACTGATGGTCAAACTGAAGTAGTTAATAGAACCCTCTCTACACTATTGCGTGCAATCATTCAAAAGAACTTAAAGAATTGGGAAAAATGTTTGCCACGCATTAAGTTTGCTTATAATAGAACTGTTCATTCCACTACATCTTACTCACCTTTTGAGGTTGTTTATGGTTTTAATCCCCTAACTCCTTTAGATATTTTACCTTTGCCTACTAATGAGGTTTGTAACTTTATTTCCAAATTTTAATATGTCTTTAAATGATCCTCATCTTTTGGAAGCACTGAAAGTCCAGGTACAAATCCATGGAGCTGAACAAATTTCTGATGCAATGGCTGCAACATTGCATTACCAGATGACATACAGAGTCCAGAATCATGCCTTAGATCTAACTCTCCCTGGTGGAGAAGATGCTCTGTTGATTAAGGTTGATGAGCAACATTCTGCAACTTATACACATGTGCCTCGTCAGATCACAAGAAATGAGCTTGTCCAACTACTCCTAGATGCTTGGGTTACTGATTATGAGAAACTCCATCAAGCAGAACAAAGGCCTTTAGAGTCTTCTACCTCTAAAATGGTTTCAAATTCTAATGGATCAGTATCAGTTTCCTTTGACCATTCACATCTGAAAGGAAAAGTCTAAAATTATCCACAAATTTCCATGATGGAAATCCCTATGGATGATCCAAGGCCATGGACAAAACCAAATGAATCTTTGATTGACCTTATCTTACATTTTAAAGAAAATGGACAACCTGTCCATCATTTTCAAGATCCCTATTCTGGTCATATTTATTGGGATGTTTGTTTTTGCAGGAAATGCTTAGGAAAGAAGGATCCTAAGAAAAGGCCAGGATGTAACCATATTTCTGAACATTTTTCTGATAAAGAGGAAAATTTTGCCTCATCAAGAAGCAAATTTGATGGTTATCAGATTCCTGATGGATGGATGATGCCAACACCTAAAATTCCAGAGAAGCCTCTCCATCCTTATTACCAAAAATGCTTAGAAATCATTCAGAAAGAATTTCCCAAGCCTGTCCATAGTCCTGCCCCAACTCCTCAGATAATCCCTGCAGTATGCATGTTTCAACCAACAAAATTCCCTTCTGTTCAAGAAACATTTGTAAAAGACCATTCCAAACATTCCGCAAAGATTAGGAATGCACATCCCACTATTCTTTCTTCTGGAAACTTTGTTCAAAACAAAACCGAAGAAGTTCTAAATTGGCAGTCGGAGAATGCTTTATGCCAGAACAAAGTTTTAACTTGCATCCATGATACGATCGGGATGTCGCCCTCTCGTATATCACAGGAACATCATTCCCAAAGGACCATCTTGAAAAGACATCCATACATAATAACCCAATTTTCTTGACCCCTTCGTAACTTGTCGAAGACCCCAAGAACAACTTGAGTTGTGGTAACCACTCGATCTTCTTGACCCCTTCGTAACTTGTCGAAGACCCCAAGAACAACTCGAATGGGTTGCTTCGAATATGCAACCAAGATCGTTGAAATCCTCCTTTTGTGCTGCAAGTTAGATCCCTAGCCAACCCGTGGAATAGACACCTAACCAACTTGTGGAATAGACCCCTAACCAACTCGTGAAATAGACCCCTAATTGACAAACCCAAAAGAATGAATCAAATCAAGTGGAAGAAACTCTAGGCGTAGGTTTTGGTCGTCATGGAATCACTCCAATAAGACCAGAAATTAGTTCTATTCCAAGAACTAAGAAAACTCTCGTAGAGAGAAAACTCACAATTTTTATTGATTCATCATAACATCGTCCTTAAAATAATACAAGAATGCCTTTTTATAGGCTCATGAAGAATATTCTAGAAAACCTACTAAAATCTATCACTAGTTGTAACCTATCACAATTAGATAACTTAATATAAAGATTACAACTTGTAAAAAATAAATAACACCAAAAACTATGATCCTCCTTTTGTGTCTTCCCATTTGAGTGGATGCTAGATAGGCTATCTTCCATACTCCATTGCCATGCCTTGTGCCGTTGAACTCCCCAAAATATCAGAAACGAATGATCAATTTCATGGAGAATTGAATGATGCGTGTGGGACTACCATGCACGTATTAAACTCCTCCTCTTCAAAACGATTCGTTCTCGAATTGTCGCCTATAGTTTGTAAAAAATGGGGCACAACTCAAAGCTCAAATCTGCAAAATTCATAACAACAAGAAGATATATTTTTTTTTATCCAACTTTTGGCTTTTCTTATAGAATTCCACAAATTTGCCTTTTTCCACTCAAGAAATTTTTTTCAAACTCTCTTTTTTTTTTAACAACACAAACAACTTACAAAACACAAAACTCTACTTCAAAAAATAAACAAAACAAAATTGAAAAAAAAAAAAGAAAAAAAATTCGGATGAACAGTACCGGCGATGAACAGTAAACCCTAGCGTGAACAGTGACGCGCTGCTACAGTGCGATGAACAGTACGAATTTTTTTTTTTTTTTCACTTCTAACAACCTCTCTCTTTTTTTTTTCTTTTTTTTAACAACACAACCAACTCACAAAATACAAAATTCAACTCTAAAAAACAAAAAAAAAATTAAACTGAAAAAAAGAAAAAAAAATTCGGATGAACAGTACTAGCTGGAAGTGAACAGTACTCCGTCGATGAACAGTAATTCCCTGTCATGAACAGTTTCGCAACGAACAGTATTCTCCCGTCATGAACAGTAAACCCTAGTGCGTGAACAGTGACGCAGGATGAACAGTACGCTACAGTGCCGATGAACAGTACGATTTTTTTTTACAATCAAACGACAAAAGATCACAACTTTGATTCAAGAAAAATCAGATCTTGAACAAAGAACAACAAAACAAAAAATAAAAATTAAAAACATATATCCAAATAGATTGACAACAAAAACAAAAGATATACCCAAACGGGTTGACACAACACCTGATTTCTTTCAAGATCCCAAAAGCTCTGATACCACTTGATATGATCGGGGTGTTGTCCTCTCGTATATCACAGGAATATCATTCCTAAAGGACCATCTTGAAAAGAAATCCATACAAAATAACCCAATCTTCTTGACCCCTTCATAACTTGTCGAAGACCCCAAGAATAACTCGAATGGGTTGCTTCGAATATTCAACCAAGATCGTTGAAATCCTCCTTTTGTGCTGCAAGTTAGACCCCTAGCCAACCCGTGGAATAGACACCTAACCAACCTGTGGAATAGACCCCTAACCAACTCGTGAAATAGACCCCTAATTGACAAACCCAAAAAAATGAATCAAATCAAGTGGAAGAAATTCTAAGCGTAGGTTTTGGTCGCCATAGAATCACTCCAATAAGACTAGAAATTAGTTCTATTCCAAGAACTAAGAAAACTCTCGTAGAGAGAAAATTCACAATTTTTATTGATTCATCATAACATCCTCCTTAAAATAATACAAGAATGCCTTTTTATAGGCTCATGAAGAATATTCTAGAAAACCTACTAAAATCTATCACTAGTTGTAACCTATCACAATTAGATAACTTAATGTAAAGATTACAACTTGTAAAAAATAAATAACACCAAAAACTATGATCCTCCTTTTGTGTCTTCCCATTTGAGTGGATGCCAGATAGGCCTATCTTCCATGCTCCATTGCCATGCCTTGTGCCGTTGAACTCCCCAAAATATCAGAGATGAATGATCAATTCCATGGAGAATTGAATGATGCGTGTGGGGCTACCATGCACGTATCAATCTAGGAAGATGTCAAGACTGTTTCTTCAAAGTTAGATACTTTGACAGAAGTTACAAGATCCCACAACACAGAAGTGTTAAAAATGATAAAAGTTATGGAAAGACGGCTGGAAGAAGTCCAAAGACAAATTCCAAGTATTGGAGTCTCAATTTCAACTTATCAGGAGAGAAAAGAGAAAGATATCCAATATTTGAAATCTCAAATAAAGAGTTTAAAGGAAACAGGAAAATTAGGATCTTATGATTCTAAGAAGCCAAAAAAACCAAATCCTTCGTCACTCTTTGATATTCAGCCACCAACATATCAATCCAGAAACACATCTTCTACTGAAAAAGAAATACCTTATCATAACAGTAGCAGATGGCTCAGGGATCAATTGATTGCTTGAAGAAAATGGGAAAAGGAGCAAAAGTTACTAAAACAAAAAGAGAAGCAAAAAGAAAAGATGGAAGAAGAAGAAAATTTGTTAACATATTCACTTCCTCAGACTTCTAATCCTATCTCTTCTTTTTTGCAGGAACAGATAGAAACCAATATTCCATTGGTATCTACAATAGAAGCTCCAAGTTCAACTGATGAAGAATCCATTTCTCAACAGAGTCAATAGGAAGAATTCTCTTCAACAGATGAAACAGATAAAGAGACAACTTCAGAAGAAACTAAAACTGAAGAAGATTCCATTTCAGGAATACATATGGCAGGAGGTGATATGTCCCAAGGGTTGAAGGATGAACAAGGACGTTCCAATGGTGATGGACGAGCTGAGCACACTTCCAAGGATGCTAATGATGTACTTGGAGGTTTGGATGGACCAATGACTAGAGCTAAAACAAGAAGAATGAAGGATGCTCTTCATGGACTGATTTTGGATACACTTGAAGAAGAAAACCAAGCAAGTTGGGCTAAGCATTCTCCACTGTTCGGTCTACACTATTTGGGCTGAACAAGGCCTAGAAGAAGGGCCAAATAACCAGTTAAGTGTGAGGATTGAAGACTTGGAGGGTGCTGGTCCATTTGTGGTGTAACGGGCTAAGAGGCGTCAAGATGGTTCACTTGGGCTGGTTTAGAGCATGCACATTTTATTAAGCCCAAATCCACTTCACTTGGGCTGGTTTGGGCTGATTATAATTAGTTTAGTTCGTTTATGATGTGTTTAAGCTAGTCCATTTAGTTAAGTAGTTTGTTTTACTACAAAACCCTAGCATGTTATTTGTGTGCCTATTTAAAGGCTTAAAATCGTTACTGTAGCGAGCAGCCATATGATGATATTTTGAGTGAATTCTTTTTAGAATTTTCTTGGTTCTTTGGTGATTAAGAACTACTCCTTTGGTCTTATCAAGCTTTGCTTGTGGCGACCACAATCTTGCTTAGAGTTTCTTCTAGTTTTTGATCAAGTTCTTAATAGATTAGATTAAACGATTGAACTCGCTCAACTCGGTTTAACCTAGTTTTCTTAGGGACGTGTTCATCTTCAAGGGGAGATTCGTGAGCACACCAACTCCACGTCAAGGGTTCTTGGGTTTACGAATCCAACGGGGTCTTGAGTTCAACGAGTTGTTGACCTAAAATCCAAGGGGTCTTGGCATATGCAACCGTGCGCACATCAAGTGGTATCAGAGCCAAAGTTCTTGGATTTTCCAGGTTTATTCAATCCGTTTTTCCCTTTGGAATTTCAGATATATCCTTGTGTCTTGTGTTTTTCTTGTTTTTCGTGTTGTTATTGTGACAAAGAGCTTCGAGCCTGGTCATAATAATTTGTTTGGTGTTTTTTTGTGTCTTGCTTAAATTCGTTTGAACTTGTTTTGCTTTGTTTCTGCCCGTCTTTAATCGTTTGAAAATTTCAGCCTTTAGTTTTCGTTGTTTCCTTATTAAATTCGTGCTTTAGGGTTTGTTTAGAGTCGTTCTTGGTTGCTTCTCAATCGAGAATTCTAGATCGTGTGGTATTTTGTGTTTCTTGACTGTTTTTATTATTTTCTTGGAATTCTTGTGCAAAAATCTTTCAAAAAGAATTGGTTTCTTGGATTTGCCATCCTAGGGTTGAAGATTCTTGGTGAAAAAAAAAAAAAGTCGCGTCACTGTTCACGGTACTGTAGCGTCACTGTTCACGGCTACGCGACGTTACTGTTCAAGCGTAGGGTTACTGTTCACATCGGAAATCACTGTTCATCCGGTGAATTTTACTTGTTTGTTTGAGTTTTGTGGGTTATCTGGGTTTTGAATTTAAAAAAAAAAAAGTCTTGCACAAAGAAAAGTCGTGCAACACGAAAGAAAGTGAAAGAGGCGTGCAAGGTGATAAAAGCCAAGCACACGAACTAAACCAATTAAACTGAAGTATATTTGGCTGGAATACTGTCCTTGTGCAACCGAATAGACCTGTTGAAACAAACAGATCGTTGGACAGAGAACAACGCCACGTACGAAAGTTTAATTGACCAGATTCTACTCTTCTTGTTTCTTGGTGTTTTGTTGGAGTATTATTTTTGCACAAGTTTCATATTTTCAGCCAAGAGAACATTAAAAATCAAGAATTTTCACACAAATTTACCACACATTAGGGTTTTCATATTGTGTCAAATCTTGATTCTTGGTCATTCTTTGTTATTCTCTTGATCAAAAGCACTCTAAGCATAATTTTCTTGACCTCTACATTTACTCCTACAGGTTGAGGTTGCTATTGGCCTTAATAAGGTTTGAGTGAGCTGGTTCTTCTCTAAAGGGCCAATAAGAAAATTCTTTGAGTGATAAAAGGCTTAATTGTGAGCACAATTGAGGGTAATAGCCATACTACTTGAGGGAAGCGAGTGCAAACACTAAGGGAGTGTTTCCTATATACTTGCTTTATCTTGTTCTAACGTTTCTTTTGCAGGTTTAGCATTTTAATGGCGCATGAAGGAAATCCACCTCAAGAGCTTTCAAATGATTTCAAATTGCTTAGGGATGCTATAGTTGGTGATATGGACAGAAAATTGCGCCTCATGAGAGAGGAATTTTATGAGGAATTGGAGAGGAGAACTAGTACTTCCCAAGCACGTGTGTCAGCCACCAAAAATCCTTTTGAAGAGGAGCATGAGGAGGAGTCCGATTTTGAAGATATAGCTCCAAGGAGAGGAAGGAGGGTGAACAATAATCAAGACAATAATCTTGGAAGCATTAAGATGAAAATACCTCCATTCCAAGGAAGGCTTGATCCAGAGGCATACTTAGAGTGGGAACGCAAGGTTGAACATGTGTTCAATTGCCATAACTACTCAGAAGAAAAGAAAGTGCAATTAGCTGCAGTTGAGTTCACGGATTATGCTAGCATTTGGTGGGACAAACTTGTGAAGGAGAGAAGAAGATGTGAAGAGGAACCTGTACGTGCATGGCGTGAGATGAAGAATATCATGAAGAAAAGATTTGTTCCTAGCTATTATGTGAGAGACCTCCATCATAGGCTTCAAACTTTGAAGCAAGGTTCAATGTCTGTGGATGAGTATTACAAGGAGATGGAGATACTTCTCATTCGAGCTGATGTTAAGGAAGAGGAGGAGGCATTAATGGCTCGTTTTATTGCAGGTCTTAATGTGGAAATTGCTGAAAGGGTGGAACTTCAACACTACATTAACATTCATGACTTGGTGGACCTAGCCATCAAGGTTGAGAGACAACTGAAAAGTAGGCGTTCAAGGGGGTTTTCTACTACCCAAAACCGTACTACTTGGAGGGTTGAGCAGCCACGTAGGAGTGCAAGGGAGCTTGAACAAGTACGCCATCCTCCAAACCGTGTTCAAGTGTCTAAGCTCGATTCAACTACAAAGCCGGATGCCAAGGGTAAACTGGTTGAGAAACCTAGGCAAAGGGAGGTTCGTTGCTTCAAGTGTCAAGGTTATGGACACATTGCTGCAACTTGTCCAAACAAACGTGCTATGATGATTAGTGATGATGGTGAGATAGCAAGCATTGCATCTAGTGAAGATGATGAGGAGATGCCTCCATTGGAGGGAGGTTCTGAAGATGAGGGTGACTTGTTTGGTGGTGATCAAGGCGAAATCTTGGTCACAAGGCGTGCCCTTAGCATTGCACCTAAGGAGGATGACTTGGACATACAAAGAGAGCATATTTTCCACACTAGGTGTACTGTGCAAAACAAGGTATGTAGCATGATTATAGATAGTGGTTCTTGCACTAATGTTGCTTCTACTTTGTTTGTAGATAAATTGGGCCTAGAGACAAGAAGACATCCTAAGCCATACAAGTTACAATGGTTGGCTGAGGTTGGAGACATGAAGGTTACCAAGCAAGTAATGGTGCCATTCTCTATTAGTAAGTACAAGGATGAAGTGTGGTGTGATGTGATTCCCATGCAAGCATGCCACATCCTACTTGGACGTCCTTGGCAATTCGATAGAAGAGTGACATATGATGGCTTCAAGAATAGATACTCATTCATGTGGAACAACCGAAAAATCACTTTGGATTCCATCAAACCTTCTGAAGCTCATGCGGATCAAGTGAGAATAGCAAAGGAATTCAAGGTGAGGGAAGAGCAACAACAAGCTGGCCGAAATGAGCATAATGAGGGGTCACGAGTTGGGCAAAATAACGAGTCAAGTGGCGGATTCAAGGCTGGAAAGAAGGCAATTCGTGATTTGAAGAAGGAAGAGAAAAGGAAGGTTAATGCTTTTGCAACCAAAAGTGAGATCATTTCAGCTTTGAAAGCTAAGGAACAACTTTTAATTGTTTTATATAAAGATGTGTTTCTTTCTTCTATTGAGCTTAATGAACTTAACCCTTCCTTGCCTAGTGTTGTGGTGTCTCTTTTGCAGGATTTTGAAGATTTATTTCCTGAAGATATACCACAAGGATTGCCACCTTTGCGAGGGATTGAGCACCAAATCGATTTCATACCTGGTGCTAACATACCCAACCGTCCCGCCTATAGAGCAAACCCGGAGGAAACAAAAGAAATACAAAGACAAGTAGATGAGTTGGTGGAAAAGGGGTTTGTGCGAGAAAGTATGTCGCCATGTGCTGTTCCCGTGATTTTAGTGCCCAAGAAAGATGGAACATGGCGCATGTGTGTTGACTGTAGGGCCATCAACAAAATAACGGTAAAGTATCGTCATCCTATTCCTAGGTTAGATGATATGCTTGATGAGTTACATGGTTCTACTATTTTCTCTAAAATTGATCTTAAAAGTGGTTATCATCAGATTAGAATGCAAGTAGGAGATGAATGGAAGACTGCCTTTAAAACCAAATATGGATTGTATGAATGGTTAGTTATGCCTTTTGGTTTAACTAATGCACCTAGTACATTCATGAGACTCATGAACTATGTGTTTAGGGCTTTTATTGGTAAATTCTTGGTGGTCTATTTTGATGATATTCTGGTCTATAGTAAATCACTTGAAGATCATGTTGAACACTTGTATCAAGTTTTGTGTGTACTTCGTGAACATCATCTTTATGCTAATTTGAAAAAGTGTTCATTTTGCATGGAAAGCATTATATTTCTTGGATTCATTGTTAGTGCTAATGGTATTCATGTTGATGAATCTAAGGTGCAAGCCATACGTGATTGGCCGACACCTAAAAGTGTTAATGATGTACGATCTTTCCATGGCTTAGCAAGTTTTTATAGGAGGTTTGTACGTAATTTTTCTACCATTGCTGCACCCCTAAATGAACTTGTTAAGAAAAATGTGGTTTTTAAGTGGGAAAGCAAACACCAAGAGGCGTTTGATATGTTAAAAGAAAAGTTAACTAATGCACCTCTATTGTGTTTGCCTAATTTTGATAAATTGTTTGAGGTTGAATGTGATGCTTCTGGAGTGGGTATAGGTGCTGTTCTTATGCAGGATTCTAAACCCATAGCATACTTTAGTGAGAAGTTGAATGGTGCAACCTTAAACTACCCCACTTATGATAAGGAGCTCTATGCCCTAGTTCGAACTCTTCAAACATGGCAACACTATCTTCTACCTAAAGAGTTCGTGATTCACTCTGACCATGAGAGCTTGAAGTTCTTGAAGTCTCAAAGTAAGCTCAACAAGAGACATGCAAGATGGTTAGAGTTCATAGAGTCTTTTCCCTACACCATCAAGTACAAGCAAGGTAAGGAGAATGTGGTTGCTGACGCATTGTCAAGAAGGTATTCTCTTATCACTACTCTTCAAACTAAATTGCTTGAATTTGATTTCATTAAGGATTTGTATGAGCATGACAGGAATTTTTTGAAATTGTGGGTTCAATGTGAAAAACGTGCTCATTCAAATTTCTTTAGGCATGATGGTTTCTTGTTTAAGGGTACTAAGTTGTGCATGCCTAATTGTTTTTTGCGTGAGTTGCTGGTTAGAGAGTCTCATGGGAGTGGTCTTATGGGACACTTTGGTGTTAAAAAGACTTTACATGTTTTGCATGAACACTTCTTTTGGCCAGGTATGCGTTCTGATGTTGAGTCCTTTTGTGCTGAGTGTCTAACTTGCAAACAAGCAAAATCTCGTGTGAAACCCCATGGCTTGTATTCACCATTACCAGTGCCTTCTCAACCTTGGGTAGACATCTCCATGGATTTTGTTTTGGGTCTACCAAGGGCACAAAGTGGTAAAGATAGCATCTTTGTTGCTGTGGATAGATTTAGTAAGATGGCACAATTTATTGCATATTCTAAGACTAATGATGCCACTTACATATCTGACTTGTTCTTTAAAGAAGTTGTGAGGTTGCATGGTTTACCACGTTCAATTGTCAGTGATAGGGATGTCAAGTTTTTAAGTCATTTTTGGTGCACTTTTTGGAGTAAACTTGGTACTAAGTTGTTGTTTTCTACTGTTGCACATCCATAAACTGATGGTCAAACTGAGGTCCTTAATAGGACACTCTCTACATTTTTGCGTGCAATCATTCAAAGGAATTTAAAGAATTGGGAAAGATGCTTGCCCCACATTGAGTTTGCATATAATAGGATTGTTCATTCTACTACATCTTATTCACCTTTTGAAATTGTTTATGGTTTTAATCCTTTAACTCCTTTGGATATTTTACCTTTGCCCACTAATGAAGTTTCTGATCTTGAAGGTAAAAAGAAAGCTAAATTTGTTAGGAATCTTCATGCCAAAGTGCGAGAAAACATTGAGAAAAAGAATGAACACTTTGCCAAAATTGCAAACAAGGGCCGAGTAAAGATGGTATTTGAACCTAGTGATTGGGTGTGGGTACATATGAGAAAGGAGAGATTTCCACAACAAAGGAAATCTAAGCTTCATCCAAGGGGGACGGACCTTTTCAAATTCTTGAGAGGATTGGAGATAATGCATACAAAGTGGACTTACCTAGTAAGTATGGAAATGTTAGTGCTACTTTTAATGTGTCTGATTTATCTTTGTATGATGTAGGTGATTCGAGGACGAATCCTTTCAAGGAAGGAGGGAATGATATGTCCCAAGGGTTAAAGGATGAACAAGGACGTTCCAATGGTGATGGACGAGCTGAGCACACTTCCAAGGATGCTAATGATGTACTTGGAGGTTTGGATGGACCAATGACTAGAGCTAAAACAAGAAGAATGAAGGATGCTCTTCATGGACTGATTTTGGATACACTTGAAGAAGAAAACCAAGCAAGTTGGGCTAAGCATTCTCCACTGTTCGTCTACACCATTTGGGCTGAACAAGGCCTAGAAGAAGGGCCAAATAACCAGCTAAGTGTGAGGATTGAAGACTTGGAGGGCGCTGGTCCATTTGTGGTGTAACGGGCTAAGAGGCGTCAAGATGGTTCACTTGGGCTGGTTTGGAGCATGCACATTTTATTAAGCCCAAATCCACTTCACTTGGGCTGGTTTGGGCTGATTATAATTAGTTTTGTTCGTTTATGATGTGTTTAAGCTAGTCCATTTAGTTAAGTAGTTTGTTTTACTACAAAACCCTAGCATGTTATTTGTGTGCCTATTTAAAGGCTTAAAATCGTTACTGTAGCGGTAGCCAGATGATGATATTTTGAGTGAATTTTTTTTAGAATTTTCTTGGTTCTTTGGTAATTAAGAACTACTCCTTTGGTCTTATCAAGCTTTGCTTGTGGCGACCACAATCTTGCTTAGAGTTTCTTCTAGTTTTTGATCAAGTTCTTAATAGATTAGATTAAACGATTGATCTCGCTCAACTCGGTTTAACCTAGTTTTCTTAGGGACGTGTTCATCTTCAAGGGGAGATTCGTGAGCACACCAACTCCACGTCAAAGGTTCTTGGGTTTATGAATCCAACGAGGTCTTGAGTTCAACGAGTTGTTGACCTAAACTCTAAGGGATCTTGGTATATGCAACCGTGCGCACATCAGGAGGAGACACAGATGTAAAAGTAGAGCATCCTGAAGATTACATGCAAGAAGATGATTTACCTTTTGTAAGAAGTTCTGAATATGGAAAAGGGAGTACACAAGTTTTTACCATTGATAATATTCCTTCCCATAAATGGGAATCTCGGTTCCAAGAATTTCATGCATGGATGACTATTAGAGCTTTAAAGGTTGATTCTCATTTTGAAATTCTGACTGAATTTATTGCTCATTTTGCAGGTACTCTCAAGGATTGGTGATACATGTATGGTAGCCCCACACGCATCATTCAATTCTCCATGGAATTGATCATTCATCTCTGATATTTTGAGGAGTTCAACGGCACAAGGCATGTCAATGGAGCATGGAAGATGGCCTATCTGGCATCCACTCAAATGGAAAGATACAAAAGAAGGATCATAGTTTTTGGTGTTATTTATTTTTTACAAGTTGTAATCTTTATATTAGTTATCTAATTGTGATAGGTTACAACTAATGATAGATTTTAATAGATTTTCTAGAATATTCTTCATGAGCCTATAAAAAGGCATTCTTGTATTATTTTAAGAACGATGTTATGATGAATCAATAAAAATTGTGAGTTTTCTCTCTACGAGAGCTTTCTTAGTTCTTGGAATAGAACTAATTTCTGGTCTTATTGGAGTGATTCCATGGCGACCAAAACCTATGCATAAAGTTTCTTCCACTTGATTTGATTCATTCTTTTGGGTTTGTCAATTAGGGGTCAATTCCACGAGTTGGTTAGGGGTCTATTCCATAGGTTGGTTAGGTGTTTATTCCACCGGTTGGCTAGGGGTTTAACTTGCAGCACAAAAGGAGGATTTCAACGATCTTGGTTGAATATTCGAAGCAACCCATTCGAGTTGTTCTTGGGGTCTTCGACAAGTTACGAAGGGGTCAAGAAGATCGAGTGGTTACCACAACTCAAGTTGTTCTTGGGGTTTTCGACAAGTTACGAAGGGGTCAAGAAGATTGGGTTATTTTGTATGGATTTCTTTTCAAGACGGTCTTTTGGGAATGATGTTCCTGTGATATACGAGAGGGCGACACCCTGATCGTATCAATTGGTATCAGAGCTTTTGGGATCTTGAAAGAAATCAGGCGACGATTCGAGGACGAATCGTTTTGAAGAGGAGGAGTTTGATACGTGCATGGTAGCCCCACACGCATTATTCAATTCTCTATTGAATTGTCATTCGTGAGGAGTTGTCTGGAAATTTGGGAGCTCGTGGTACTTCCTCTCACACAAGGGTGACTCGCAACTCTACTTATGAAGATGAATTGGGAGCCGAGTCTAATTTTGAAGAAATAGGTACAAGGAGAGGAAGGAGGGTGGTAAACCGTCAAGATGATAACCTTGGAAGCATTAAAATGAAGGTTCCATCGTTCCAAGGAAAGCTCGATCCCGAGGCTTACATTGAGTGGGAACGCAAAGTGGAGGGGATCTTCAATTGCCACAATTACTCGGAGGGGAAGAAAGTACAACTTGTTGCGATTGAGTTTAAGGATTATGCAAGTGTTTGGTGGAACAAACTCCATAAGGACCGTGCTAGATTTGGCGAAGCACCCGTGAACACATGGAGTGAGATGAAAAGGCTCATGCAAAAGAGGTACATTCCGAGCTACTACACACGTGATCTCCATTGGAAACTTCAAACATTGAGACAAGGTACCATGTTCGTGGATGATTACTTCAAGGAGATAGAGATTTTGATGATGAGGGCCAACTTAGAGGAAGAAGGAGAGGCACTAATGGCAAGATTTATGGGTGGCCTCAACACTGATATTAGGCAACGTGTGGAGTTGCAACATTACCTTGACATAGGAGATTTGGTTGACATGGCAATCAAGGTAGAGCAACAACTCAAGGCATCAAAGCCGAGGCCCACTGCTTCACCCTCAACCCGGCCAACTTGAAGGGATTCACGAGATAGAAGGGCTATCCAAGAACGTCATAAGGGGGCTGCTCAAACACCACCAAAAATTAATGAGCCATGGCAAAGAGGGGCTATGGGTTTGGCAAGTAATAAACTCAAGAGTGAGAGCTCCACATCCAAGCTACCAAACAAGGGTAAGAATGAGACTTCTTCTAGACAACGAGATGTTAGGTGTTTCAAATGTCAAGGATATGGCCATATTTCCTCTCAATGTCCAACAAAAAGGAATTTGGTCATTCTTGGCAATGGGGAGGTGGAGAGCGAACATTGAAGTGATGAAGAGATGCCTCCACTTGAAGGACCTAGTGATGATGATTCTGTTGAAGGGGGACCCGAGGATGCCATTCCATCTAGTGGTGAAGTGTTAGTGACTAGAAGATCATTGAGCATCCAACCAAAGGAGAAGGAAGAGGAGATGCATAGGGAACATATATTCCACTCAAGATGCTTGGTTCAAGGCAAGGTATGCAGTGTTATTGTTGATTCTGGTAGTTGCACTAATGTAGCTAGTACCTTGCTTGTAGAGAAATTGAAGTTGTCTACAATTCACCATCCAAAGCCATATTTCTTGTAATGGTTGGCAGATTTTGGGGATGATATTCCTGTGATATACGAGAGGGCGGACACCCCGATCATATCAACTGGTATCAGAGCTTTTGGGATCTTGAAAGAAATCAGGAGACGATTTGAGGACGAATCGTTTTGAAGAGGAGGAGTTTGATACGTGCATGGTAGCCCCACACACATCATTCAATTCTCCATGGAATTGATCATTCGTCTCTGATATTTTGAGGAGTTCAACGGCACAAGGCATGGCAATGGAGCATGGAAAATGGCCTATCTGGCATCCAGTCAAATGGAAAGACACAAAAGAAGGATCATAGTTTTTGGTGTTATTTATTTTTTACAAGTTGTAATCTTTATGTTAGTTATCTAATTGTGATAGGTTACAACTAGTGATAGATTTTAGTAGGTTTTCTAGAATATTCTTCATGAGCCTATAAAAAGGCATTCTTGTATTATTTAAAGAACGATGCTATGATGAATCAATAAAAATTGTGAGTTTTCTCTCTACGAGAGCTTTCTTAGTTCTTGGAATAGAACTAATTTCTGGTCTTATTGGATTGATTCCATGGCGACCAAAACCTACGCCTAGAGTTTCTTCCGCTTGATTTGATTCATTCTTTTGGATTTGTCAATTAGGGGTCTATTCCACGAATTGGTTAGGGGTCTATTCCACAGGTTGGTTGGTTAGGTGTCTATTCCACGGGTTGGCTAGGGGTCTAACTTGCAGCACAAAAGGAGGATTTCAACGATCTTGGTTGAATATTCGAAACAACCCATTCTAGTTGTTCTTGGGGTTTTCGACAAGTTACGAAGGGGTCAAGAAGATTGGGTTATTTTGTATGGATTTCTTTTCAAGACGGTTTTTTGGAAATGATGTTCCTGTGATATACGAGAGGGCGACACCCCGATCGTTTCAATTGGTGGATCTCAATAGGAGAAAAAGAAAAAACTGATTTTTTGACTAGGCAAGAATTTCATGAAGTCATAAAAATTTTGCATAAATTCTTTCTTGGTGAATTTGAGCTCAATCTGGAACAAAAGTATAAAGAATTTTTCAGAATGAAATGTAACTCATTTGATAGGAAGGATATCAGCAAACATTTGCAAAAAATGACAAAATTATTTTATACTTTAAAAGCTGATATTAGCCTCAAGCAAGCTTTCATTACTTCACTTCCTAATACTTTGGCCACTGCTGCAGAAAGTCAAATCCAGAACAAGCATGGATCAATCATAAATTTGACTCCTATACAGATCCGACAAGCTGTTTTCATGGCACTCAATGACATTTGCAACAAACGAGAAGTGGTTCATGAATATCTGAAAGGAAACAGATGCATTGATGAAGTATGCAAAAGGCCTAATCTTGAGATTAAAGGAAGATGCTTTGAATGTAAAAAGGGGAGTACCAGAAAGAAAAAATTCAAGAAAATTTCATTACAGGATAACAGTTATCCAAGAAGGAGAAAGAAAAAGTGGAAATATTTCAAAAAGAAAAAAGATTTCTCCAAAATTTCAAAGAAAGATGTCAGATGTTTTCTTTGCAAAAAGAAATGCCATTATTCGTCTTCTTGTCCACAGAATAGAAAGGGAGTACATTTAATTTCTGAAGTCCAAAAGAAATTACATATTCCTATTTTAAATGAACTTGAGGAAATATTTTCTGAAGAAGACGAGCCTACTGACAATACTATTTTGGCTTTGCAGGTTTCTAATTCTGATATCTCAGATTTCTTTCATATTAGTGAACCTGCTAAAACATGTCCTCAAACTCTTGTTCATATCATTCCCTCCAAGTATGATAAACCTATCCCAGTGATAGCCTTTTTTGATACTGGTGCTGTGATGTCGATTTTAAAACAAACAATTCTTCCCAAAGAATTTTGGAAACCAGAATTGCATCAATTTAGAGCCGCTGATGGTGAAATTTTTGAGACAACCCATGCCACAACAAACAGAGTGATTATACAGTTATTACCTGACTGTAAAGTTTATACCCATTTGCTGGGTGGCAATGTTCAAGGGAAAGATCTGGTTATTGGATTTGATATCTATGAAAAAAATCAGTATTTGCTGAAACCAGAAGGAATCCAATCCAAAGCCTTTTTCAAGCCTTATCATGATCTCCAAAACCTCTATTTGAAACAGCCCATTGCCAATGAGGAAATCATTTCTCAAATAAAAACCCATTTGATTGAAAAATCTTATGCTGAAAATCATGTTATTTTCTCCCAGAAATGTGCTCATCCTCTTTGGAAAAACCAAAACTTCTTCATTAAATTTCCTTTCAAAAAGAATGAAGACATAAACCCGACCAAGGCCAATCATTCTGGCATGAATCCTGAGCACAGAGTCCTAGCAAAAAATGAGTGTTCTGAACTCCTTGAGTTTGATTTAATTGAACCCTCAGATTCCTCATGGGCTTGTCAAGCTTTCTAGGTAAACAAGAGGTCCGAACAAGTTAGAGGAAGATTAAGATTAGTTATTAATTATCAGCTTTTAAATGTTTTCTTGGCTGATGATAAATTTCCTATTCCTAATCGCCCCTCTCTGTTCTCTTAGATTGCTAAGGCCAAATGGTTTTCCAAATTTGATTTAAAATCTAGTTTTTGGCAATTAGGAATTTCTTCAGAAGACCGTTTTAAAACTGGTTTTTGTATTCCTAATCATCACTACCAGTGGAAGGTTATACCCTTTGGGTTAAAACCCGATCCTTCATTGTTTCAAAAAGCGATGATTAGAATTTTTGAACCTATTTTACACTCTGCTTTAGTATACATTGATGATATTCTCTTATTTTCTGAAAGTTTTGAAAGTCATGTACAGGTGTTAAAAGATTTTTCAGAAATTGTTGAAAAATTCGGAATAATGCTTTCCGAGAAAAAAATGTTTTTGTGTCAAGAAAAAATATCATTTTTAGGAATGAAAGTTGAAAATGGTTCTTGTACTCCTGAGCAACACATTGGAGATTCTATCAAAGATTTTCCTTCTGAAAATCTATCTGTCAAACAAATTCAGCAGTTTCTTGGTATCGTAAATTATGTTAGGGACTTCATCTGATACGTGCATGGTCACAAGGCATGGCAATGGAGCATGGAAGATAGCCTATCTAGCATCCACTCAAATGGCAAGATATGAAAGAAGGATCATAGTTTTTGGTGTTATTTATTTTTACAAGTTGTAATCTTTATGTTAGTTATCTAATTGTGATAGGTTACAACTAGTGATAGGTTTTTAGTAAGTTTTCTAGAATATTCTTTATGAGCCTATAAAAGGCCATTCCTTGTATTATTTTAACGATGTTATGAGGAATCAATAAAAATTGTGAGTTTTCTCTCTACGAGAGTTTTCTTAGTTCTTGGAATAGAACTAATTTCTGGTCTTATTGGAGTGATTCCATGGCGACCAAAACCTACGCCTAGAGTTTCTTCCACTTGATTTGATTGATTCTTTTGGGTTTGTCAATTAGGGGTCTATTCCACGAGTTGGTTAGGGGTCTATTCCACAGGTTGGTTAGGTGTCTATTCCACGGGTTGACTAGGGGTCTAACTTGCAGCACAAAAGGAGGATTTCAACGATCTTGATTGAATATTCGAAGCAACCCATTCGAGTTGTTCTTGGGGTCTTCGACAAGTTACGAAGGGGTCAAGAAGATCGAGTGGTTACCACAATTCAAGTTGTTCTTGGGGTCTTCGACAAGTTACGAAGGGGTCAAGAAGATTGGGTTATTTTGTATGGATTTCTTTTCAAGACGGTCCTTTGGGAATGATGTTCCTGTGATATACAAGAGAGCGACACCCCGATCGTATCATCATCCCTAATGTATCCAGATACACCCATTCTCTTGAAAAATTGCTCAGAAAAAAGCCTCCACCTTGGGGTACTTCTCAGACAGAATCCCTGAAAAAACTGAAATTCCTTTTCCAATCTCTGCCAACACTTCATATTCCTACTTTTGAAAATCTAATTTTTCAAACAGATGCCAGTGATAAATATTGGGGTGGTGAGACTAGCATCGGGTAAAAGTCATAATTTTTGAGTGATACATGAGAGTGAGAGTAAACACGTAAGGGAGTGCGGAGGATAATTTTATTTCTTATTCTCTAGTATATCTAACCGTGTTTTGCAGGTAAAATTACAATGTCTGAACATAGTGAGCAAAAGTTTGCTAGCCTAGAGTTCTCTATAAAGGCTATGCAAGATGAGTTCAGGCGTATGTATGCCCGTATGGATGATATTGCTTCAGCTGTAAAAGGGAAGAGCGTGGCTACTGTGGATGAATATGTGAAGTAGATTACAGATCAATATGAAGCTCGTGTTGTTGATCAAAAGAGGGATCTAGGAGTTCATGAAGATAAGTTGCCAGTTAAGGAGTTCATAGAGGAAATACAACTTGAATGCAAATTCTACACTAGATGCATTGTGAGCAACAAGTTATGTAGTGTGTATATAAATCATAGAGGTTGCGCTAACATGGCTAGTGTTCTATTTGTGGAAAAGTTAAGATTGCCTACATCAAGACATCCAAATCCATACAAGTTGCGAGGGTTGACTGACCACGGAGAGTTAGAGGTTACCAAGTAAGTGGAGGTGAATTTTGCTACTGGAGAGAGTATCATGACAAGATTTTATGTGATGTAGTGCCCATCCAATCCAAACTTGTCATCTTGTATTGGGGCATCTATGGCAACTGGATAAGCAAGTTGTATATGATGAGTTGAACCATAGAGTTTCTTTCAAATAGAATTGACGGAAGCTCATACTAGTACCTTTGTCATCACTCGAGACTACTAAGGATCAAGAGAGAATTGCAAAAGAGTGCCAAGAGAGGGAATGGAAGAGCACACAATCAAAGGAGAAAAGTGCAAAAAAGAAGAGTGTGTAGAAGAAAAGAGTGTGAGTATTGAGAAGAAACAAAATGAGTGCCATGTGAAACAAATTGAGTGGGAAAGTTTGGAGATAAAAGAAAAAGATAAGAGAGTGGACGATAGCAAAAGTGAGGAAATGAGTGCTTTGATTTTGAGGCCAAAACCTCTTTGTTTGTCCACTAACTCTCTTAACTTATATTTCCCGAGTGTGTTTGTTCCCATTGTGCAGAGTTTTGGTGATATCTTGCAAGAAGCAATACCCCCAGCCATAACCCCGCAAAAAGGTGCTAAATTCCAATTTGTCTTTACTTGTCAATGTCCATACCAATGGCTGCAAAAGAAGCAAGGACATGACTTGATGGTTAACGAAGACGTTGGAATAAGTTTTTGTTCTCATGCCATTATCAAGAATTGGTTGTTAAATTATGTGTTTGATTGGTGGCATGGTGTACACTGGTTTTTTAGCTTCAAGTTTACTTGTGAATTAACTTATAGTGTAGCTTTGCATGATCTTCTTCACTCTGACTTCGGTAGTAGTGTGTATAATTTTGCAATGCTCATAATATCTCATTGTAGTTCACATGACTCTTTACATTCTATTGTTAGTGTTAAGATGTCTACATGTAAGCATGCTTTTTGTCCTATAGTCTTTCTTGTGAGAGGAAGTAATGCTTTCAATGTTTTAGTGAATGATAAGTATGCCTATAGTAGATATGTTTATTTTGACTATGGCGTTAATGTGAGTAAGCATGCAATGCATATAGTATTCTGCCATGGGTTACATTCTAATTGTGACTTAGGTCTTTTAGGGAGTTACATTGTCATTGTTGGTTTTAATAATTGTGCATCATGCATTTTAGTTTATTGTGACTTATTTGATTTCTTATGGAACATCGGTTGTGTTAAAGTACACTTGCATGCGCCTACATTCTGTTTTATAATTTCGATTATATCTGAAAACCATCTTCTAATTGTTTTAGTTTGTGTTTTGGAGTATTCATTGCATGAAGTACTTTCCTTTTCACATCTTGCTAGGGTTGGTTTTGAGTCATGTTATTTATATGATTTGTCGAATTTATTATCTTTTCATAGTTGGTCACTATTTTGTCCTTATGTGCTATTATGTTTCCATGTATTTAGAGATTGTACTCATAGGAGTGAGTTTATCAATTTAATGCGTGACTTGATCTTTACATCATTATTGTGTTTCATTCCTTATTCACGGGTTAATTCTATTGAGTCGTTCTATCTAGTTTCTGATTTTCAATATTTGCCTTCATTTTATGTCTGTCTGTCACGTGTGTTTGGTGTAACAAGTACATGTGTGTCATGTTTTCGTGTTTTTAGAGATCGTGTGCATCAAGGAGCATTTGCTATTCTTAAACATGAATCGATTTTTGCTTCTTTAGTGCATGTATTTGGGTTTTATAGCTTAGGATTCATTGAAATTTGGACTATATTGTGCAATGTCTTACTAGGTGGATTTGATTGTTCTGAATATGCTTACAAGCACACCTACGGTCTAAGGTTGCAAGGTAAGTATTTTAGCTTGGTTAGACATTCCATTGTTACTTATATTGATTTATATGTTGTAGGCGATTTGAGGACGAATCTTCACGAGGAAGGAGGGAATGATGCGAATCCAAGTATGCCTATGGAAGTTAAGCAAGCTAAGCATGGATTTGATGATCACTAAACATGTTTTGAACTTAAAGAAGATTTGATCATCATTGGAGTAAACGTGCATGGTTGCTATTCGAGGCTCATGCATTGGTTGTGGATCAAGAGTGAGTACAAAGACGGCTATGTTAAGATGATTATCAATGGTTGGCTTGATAGAGGATCAAAGGAGAACGAGCAAAGTGTCCAAACCAAGCCAAAAGGTGGAGAGTCGCACCTTTTGACCAAACCCCTCTGCTTAGGGTTCTTCCAAAAGGGTTTGCTCTTCGTCTTGTGAGATCGTCAACTCGGTGTCTATTCCACGGGTTGGGTAGGAGTCTAGGTTGCATCTTTCAAGGAGAACCGACGATCTTTGGTGGTATTCAAAGCGCTCCAATTCAAGTTGTTCTTGGATTCTTCGACAGGTTACGAAGGGGTCAAGAAGATTGAATTGGTTTTCTTGGATCTTCAAGGCGTCCTAGGCTTCACGCTCGTCCGTTGCGCATCAACATTACCCAAAGTAAGGGTTCTGGAAAATCAGAAGATTGTCCTATGAAAATTTGTGAGAAAGGGTACTACTCAGGATTAATCCCAAAAGGATTTAAAAGTGATCCCCCATAGTGTCTGAAAACATAATATTCAGTTAGTTCTTCAAATATGAGTGATCCTTTGATTTCAATTTGAAGCAGTGCTTATATTTCTTTACAATTGTGCTAAAGCAATAGAAATTCCAATCAAAATTTACAAGATAACCTGAAAAGTACCAATTTAGTACCGGGAAGGGAATTAGGGAAAAGGACGGTTTATGTAAACCTTTGCTTGGAATCCTTTGCTTTGGAACATTTGCTTCTGAAATTTAACACCCCCACTGTGGTCTCCCAAATTGGTATCAGAGCCAAACAGGTTTGAAGTTTAGCTTAATATTGTTATGTCTGATATTTTATTTACTGATCGTTTTGAATTCTTTGAATTACCTTATGATTTACAAGCAAAAATTTTAAGTTTAATCTGTAATCAAGATTTGCATGGTTGGATTCAGTTTGAAGAGGAATTTGGTTTCTTTTATCGTGAAATAGTTTGGATTTATTCACCATATAAAGACGTACCTTGGTTTGAAGAAGTATGAGTTCTTCGCTAGATCTAGTTCTGCTAGTGTGTCTAATAGATTAGATTATCTTTATGAAGTAACTGTTGAACCTGAATCTGTTAATCCTACTTCGTTACCTTTGTTAAATCCTTATTCCTCATTCTCAAAAATTACATAATTCTACTTTTAGTTCTATTAAATCTCTGATAAAGTACAGGGAGAAAGGAGTTAAAGAGTATGTTCAAGCCTCAAAGCTTGATCAGTGTCAAATTCCTGTCAATGGGAAAGAACAGTTTATTACCTTGCACATTCCTCCTCAGTTTCCGGCACAGTGGAAACAGCAAGGATATTCACATATCCATTTTGGAGCTGTAAGGTTTTGTCTTTCTTTTCATGGTAGAAAAGGTTTACCTGTAGTTGCTAGAATTGCTTTGTTAGATAGTAGATTTGTAAAACATCAACATGCTTGTATAGCTACTATAGAAACAACGTTAAATGCTGGTACAGTTTTTGTTACTTTATTTCCAAATTTTAATATTTATTTATCTGATCCTCATCTTTTGGAAGCACTAAAAGTACAAGTCTAGATTCATGAAGCAGAACAAGTGCCAGATGCTATTACAGCAACACTTCATTATCAGATGGCATATAGAGTCCAAAATCATGCCTTAGATCTTACTCTCCCAGGAGGGGAAGATGCTTTGCTGATTAAAGTGGATGAACAAAATTCTACTACTTGTACTAATGTTCCAAGACAAATCACTCAAGATGAGTTAGTTCAACTTCTTCCTGAAACATGGGCTACTGATTATGAGAAACTTCGTCAGCCAGGACATCAACAACCTTTAGAATCATCCGAGATGATTTCAAATCCTAACGGATCTGTCTCTATTGCTTTTGATCATACCCATCTCAAAGGAAAAGGGAAATTGACATGTTCTTATCCACAGATCAATATGATCCAGATTCCTTTGGAAGAACCTCAGCCTTGGAAAAAGCCAAAAGAATCATTAATAGATTTGATTTTACAATTTATAGAGGACAACCAGTTCATTATTTTCAAGATCCATTTTCTGGTCATGTTTACTGGGATATTTGCTTTTGCAGGAAATGCGAAGGGAACCCGCAGGAAAGCTTCAACATGTGATCCCAGAGATGATTTTTCAAAAAAGGGGGATATGGAAAAGCTTGCTTCTTTGACTTCCTTGAGGAGTAAATTTGATGGCATCCAGATTCCTGATGAGTGGATGGAGTTTAGGAGAGCAAAGCCTCAAAATCCTGAGAAAATTATGCATCCCTATTATCAAAAATGTTCGGAGATAATACGGAAAGATTTTCCTGAATCATTGACTAGTCTACCCAAACCTCCACCAAAAATCCCTTCATTTTGCATGTTTAGTCACGATGATTTTCCTTCTGTCCAAGATACTTTTGTGAAAAATCATTCACGACATACTGCAAAAATCCAAAATGCTCATCCAACAGTCCTTTCTTCAGGATTCACAGTTCAAAGTAATAAGACTGAAGAAGTCTTAAACTGGCAATCTGAAAATGCTTTGTGTCAAAATAAAGCATTAAGTTCTATTCAAGAAACTGTCAAACATGTTTCCACCAAACTTGATACATTGACAGAAACCACCAAAGTTCAAAATGCTAAAACCTTGAAAATGATCAAAACGTTAGAAAAAAGACTTGTGGAAGTTCAGAGGCAAATTCCTAGTTTTGGTACCTCCATTACTGATTATTATGAACAAAAGGAGCAAGATATTAAGTATTTGAAGATGCAGATAAAAAGTTTAAAGGAAACAGGGAAGATTGGATCTTATGATTCCAACAAATCAAAGAAGAAGGAAACTGTTTCAGCCTTTGGAGCAAAACCATTAAAGACTCACTTTGTCTCAGCTTTTGGAGCCACACCTTTACCATCTCCGTCCTACTATCAGTCATCTGAGGAAGAAATTCCATATCATAATAGTAGTCGGTGGTTAAGGGATCAACTTAAGGCAAGAAGGAAAATGGAAAAAGAAAAGAAGATGAAAACCCTCAAAGAGAACAAGAAAAGGCAGAAAGCCAAACAAATGTTTTAACATTTTCTGTTGAAAAGAAAACTGATGAAATCTCTTCTTTTTTGTAGGAACAAATACAAGATAGCATTCCTTTAATCTCAACCATTGAGACTCCATTGAGCACAGACAATTCTGATGATCAATCAACAGATCAATTGACGACAACCAGTCTTCATCATCAAAGGAATCAGATGTTGAATCTAGTAATGATAAATCAAGTGAGGAAGAGATTCCTCAAATCAATATGGCTGGTGGTGATGTTGGAGTCAAAGTTGAGGAGCCTGAAGATTACATGCAAGCAGATGATCTTGCTTATGCAAGACATTCTGTATCCATTGGAAAGGGAAGTACTCAAGTTTTCACAATTGATGATATTCTTGCTACAAAATGGGAACATAGGTTTCAAGATTTTCATGCATGGATGACTGTTAAAGCATTAAAAGAAGATTCCAATTTTGAGATACTAACTGAATTTACTGCTCATTTCACAGGTACTCTCAAAGATTGGTGGAATACTTTAGAGAAAAATTACAAGGCTGAATTTCTAACAAAACAAGATTTTGTTGAGGTTATAGAAATTTTACATAATGTTTTCCTTGGAGAGTTGAAACAAGCAAAAGAGGCAAGATTGAAAGAATATTTTAAAATTAAATGTCATTCTTTTGAAAGGAAAGATATCAACAAACATTTGCAGCGAATGACAAAAAAAATTTTCTTTTTGAAAGGAGACAACAGTTTGAAACAATCTTTTGTTTCTTCACTTCCAAAAACCTTATCTATTGCAACTGAGATTTACATTCAAGGAAAATATGGTTCTATCTTAAATTTGACCCCTGGACAGATTAGACAATCAATTTTCCTAGCACTTGAGGACATTTGCAACAAAAGAAGTGTCATTCATGATTATATGAAAGGGGATCCTTGTATAGATCAAGTCTGCAAAAGACCTGATTTAGAGATCAGAGGAAAATGCAGTGAATGCAAGACAAGGTCATAAAAGAAAAAAGTTCAAAAAGATTTCTTTGACTGATAAAAGTTTCCCCAGACAAAAAAAGAAATGGAGATATTTCAGAAAAAGAAAACCTTCTGAGAAAAGATCAAAACAGCAGAACCAAAAGAATGTGAGATGTTTCGTTTGTCAACAGAAAGGACATTATTCTACTGCCTTTCCTAAAAACCGAAAGGGAGTTCATTTAATTTTTGAAGTTTCTAATAAGTTAAATCTTCCTAATTTTTACAGAAGAAATTTTTACTGAAGTTCATCTAATGAAACTTTTTGACGTTGCAGGTACCAGATGGACACATTCAAGAATTCTTTCAAATGAGTGAACCAGCAAAAACATGTCCTCAAACCATTGTTCATATTCTTCCTACCAGATATGACAAACCCATTCCAGTAATCGCATTTTTTTATATAGGTGCAGCAATGTCCATTCTGAAAAAATCTATCCTACCATTAGATTGTTGGAAACCAGAAACCCATCAATTCAGAGCGGCAAGTGGTGAGATTTTTGAAACAACAGTTGCTACAAAAAGGAAAATTACAATCCAACTTCTTCTGGATTGTAAAATTCATACCCATATTCTTGGTGGCAACATTCAAGGAAAAGATTTGGTGGTTGGTTTTGATATATATGAAAGAAATCACTACCTTTTGAAACCAAGAGGTATTCAGTCAAAATCTTTCTTTAAACCATACCATGATATCCCAAATCTCTATCTCAAAACCCCTGTTGCTAATGTAGAAATCATGTTGAAAATCAAAACCAGATTGATCCAAAACTCTTGTGCCGAAAATCATATTTGTTTTGCCCAAAAATGTCCTCATCCTCTGTGGAAGAATTCAGAATTCTTCATAAAATTACCTTTCAAGAAAAATGAGGATATTAACCCCACAAAAGCAAGCCATCCCGGTATGAACCCTGAACACTCACAGCTTGCCAAGACAGAATGTTTTGAACTTCTTGAACATGGCCTTATAGAACATTCTGATTCCTCATGGGCATGTCAAGCCTTTTATGTCAATAAAAGATTTGAACAAGTTAGGCAAATTAAGATTGGTAATTAATTATCAGTCATTAAATTTCTTTTTGGTAGATGATAAGTTTCCAATTCCTAATAGAGCCTCACTTTTCTCCCAAATTGCCAAAGCAAAATACTTTTCAAAGTTTGATTTAAAATCAGGCTTTTGGCAACTTGGTATTCACCCTGAAGAAAGATTCAAAACCGGATTTTGCATTCGGAATCATCATTTTCAGTGGACGGTTATGCCCTTTGGGTTAAAACTAGCCCCATCTTTATTTCAAAAAGTAATGATTCGAATCTTTGAACCTATTTTGAGTACAGCTTTAATTTTTATTGATGATATTTTTATGTGATCCCGAGGCATGAAGCAGTTGCACAAGCTAAAGATGAAGATCATGTGGTTCAAGTTCCAACGGGTCCAGTTACTCGAGCCAAAGCCAAGAAGTTTAAAGAAGCTCTTCAAGCGTTGGTCCTAGCTATACACGAGCAAGAGAAGGCAAAGAAGATTGAAAGGACACGTGATGATGATTGTAAGCATGTCAATATACTTCAAGTATGTTTGGAGCAAGAGGAGGACGTGCATAGTGGAGATTCAGAGGTTCTGACCAAGGCCACTGGGAAGGCCGCGCCACGACCTTCCCCCACGGCCTTCATCAAAACCATGGACAGATTGAGGCGTCTTGCTAATTGAAGAAATAAAGCTTCTGACCAAGGAACTGATCGAGGCCGCGCCCAAAGCCGCCCCGCGGCCTTGGCCACGGCCTTCCACAGAAAGGCTGCAGATGTCGTTTGTTTTAGGTTTTTAAAGTTGTAACTTTTAAATAAAAGTTAGTTGTGATAAGTTACAACTGTTATTTAGTATTTGAGTAGGTTTAGAACTCTGATATTCTTTCCTTGTTTAGTATTTGCCTATTAAAGGCTAACTTGTGAATGTAATAAGCAGACAATCGTTGAATGAAAATTGAGAGTTTCTCTTTGGTTTCTCCAAGAATTTCTTGAATATCTTGGGTTCGTTCTTGAGGTGTTCAACGGCTTTATCAATCAAGGTCTTGCTTGATTGTGGTGCCACAAACCCCTATACCAGGGTTCGTTGGTGCAGGTCATCAACGGGTTGAGGTCTTTTCCAAACCAATATCAGATAATGATATGGACCAAGGGGCTGCCATAGGTGGATCGAGTTCCAAGGGACTTGAACGATCTCATGAGGACCTTTTGCAAGGCATTGATGGGCCAATGACAAGGTCTAGGACTAGAAGAATGAGAGAAGCCTTGCAAGGATTATATTTGGACTTGCGAGAGGAAAAAGAAAATTGGGCAAAGAACAACTCTTCTCCAAGGCCTATTACTTATATTTGGGCTACTCAAGATGATCTTTGGAGCTTAGAAGACCAGCCGTCCAACTTACATGTTGGTGGATCAATGGAAGAGGCCCAACCTCCTTGAAGAATAGTGTTATGGATCACTTGGGCTTGATGCTTTGGACGACCAGCCCAATTACATATTTAAAGGCTTTTTAAATATTCTAGAACTTAGCTATTTTTATATTTTAAGACTTCCAATTCAGTCATAAGTTGTTTTAAGTTAAGTATTTCAATTAGTTAATGTTTATGTTTAAGTAGTTGCTTTAATTTCTAAGTTCTAGAATCCTCTATGTAACCCTATAAATAGGGGATACTATTCATACGATTTTTATCAGATTTTATGAATATTATTATTGTGAGTTCTCAAATTGAGAGTTTCTTTAGTTCTTTGCTGATTAAGAACTACCCCCGATCTTGTCGAGTGATTCCAAGATCAAAACCCTAGCTTATAGTTTCTTTCTTGTTTGATTAAGTCCTTTAGAGCAATTAGGTAGGCATATTAAACTCGCTCAAATTGGTCCTACTCGAGCACTTTGAAGGGTCGAAATCCTTCAAGGGAAAATTCGAAGCTTCACTTGGATCTTCAAGCAACTCCACGTTCGTCTGCGCGTATCAGATCCTAAACGATCCTGAAACCCTTGATCTGTGGTTTACGTCACAAGTAAGGCGTAGGTCGCATCAACTTGGTATCAGAGCCAGGGTGGGAGGTATTTGGTTATATCCCTTTTGTGTTCTTCTTTTGTGTTTCCGTTCGTTTTCGTGAATCATTCTTGTCTTGTTCCGTGTTTCTTTTATTTTGCGTTCATCAATTCTAGTTTGTTCTCCGTTGTTTAGCTATATACACTTCTGTGAAATTCATTGTGTCCTTGTCAAATTCTGGTGTTGTTCTTGACTGTCAAAAAAAAAAAAAAACCCTACTGTTCATCCGTGCTACTGTTCATTCCATGACATTGTTCATCAAAAATTTTGTTTAGTTTTCTTATTTGGGTCTTGTGCTTCTTGAGATTATTCTACTCTCTTTTGTCCTTATTCTTTGTCTTGTTTTGATTCGTGTCTCATATTCTTCTTATCCGTATTGTGATTCTAATCTTCGTGAGATCATTGCAATTCTGGGGTAGAAATCAATCTGAAGTTATAAAAAAAAAAAAAAGAAGAAGAAGAACGAAGAAGAAACAAAAAGGAGAAGAAGAAGTGCATGAAAAAAAAAAAAGAGGAAATAAAGGGCAACTTCCTTAATTTTGGGGATTGAATCTTGATCTCTTTAATTGGTACTAATTGAACCAGATAAGGAAATTTTAAATCCCTTTAAATTTGGTATATTGCTGTCTTTCCAAATTATTTGGGATTCTTCTAATCATAATTTGAATAGCAAAATCATCTTCTAATTTGAATTGGATTGACTCCCTTGATTAGAGGAATCTTACCCTTTCCGGTTGTATGCAATTGAGTCATTATTCATTTTTCGTTTCTTATGTTCTATAATTGAATTTCGTTCCTACTCAATTCGTATTTCCTTTCTTGAATCTTTCAGTTACGTGGCATCATTGTCAACCTACTTTAATTGATTTAGTCTTGACTCCTTGAGGAATTACCTAACTTCTTCAAGAGAGCCAGTGAGAAGCCTTTGAGAAAGTGAGTTGAGAGCAACATACATTTCTTGAGTAAAAACTGATGAGTCCCAAGTTGGAGACCTTCAAGAGGGACGTTCCAAGGATGATGGATCGAGTTTGAGGAGCTCCAATGATGTGCTTAAAGGTTTGGATGGTCCAATGACTAGAGCACGAACTAGAAGAATGAAGAATGCTTTGCATGGAATCATATTGGACTCATATGAGGAGGCTTTGCAATTGGGCTCAAAAGATCAATCTAAACAATTCATTAATGTGATTTGGGCTGAACAAACATTGGATGAGGACTTCATGGGCCACACACATGGGGAGCTTGAGGAATTGAAGTCCAATTGATGGTTTTGTGGGCTTAATGGACCGCCAGCCCATTAGGGTTTATTAGCTACGAATTTTTAAATTTTTTAGAGTTGTAATAGACTTAGTTATTTTAGTTAAATCATGCTTTGTTTTGGTAGTTTCATTAGTATAGGTTTTGTCTTATAAGTTAAGTCTATTTTCACAACTCTAGAATGTTCTTTGTAAGCCTATTTATAGGCTATAATTTTTAGTTACGATTTTAATCAGAATTTTCAGAAATATTGTGTGTTCTCTTTGAGAATTTTCTTGGTTCTTTGTTGATTAAGAACTACTCTTGGTCTTATCAAGCTTGCTTGTGGCGACCACCAACTTCGCTTAGAGTTTTCTTGTGTTTTTTATCAAGTCTTAGGTAACTTAGGTTAAACTATTGAACTCGCTCAACTTGGTTTAATCTAGCTTGTCTTAGGCGTGTTCATCTTCTTCAAGGGAGATTCAAGGCAAAACAACTCCACGTCAAGGGTTCCTTGGTTCACGAATCAAACGAGGTCTTGAGTTCAACGAGTTGCATACCTGAAATTCAAGACTTTCTTGGCAACGCAACCGTGCGCACATCAAGTGGTATCAGAGCCATCTTCTTGGATTTTTTTTCAGGTTTTTTCAATCCAATTTTTCTTTTGAAAAATTCGGATATATCCCTTCTTATTGTGTCTTCGTGTTCTTGTGTGTTATTGTGGCAAAGAGCTTCGAGCCTAGTCATAATAATTTGTGTTTTGTGTCTAGCTTTCTTTAATTTTCGTCCAAAAAAAAAAAATTCTGCTATTTTTTTTTCGTTGTTTTCTTTGATTAAAATTCGTACTTTAGGTGTTTAGAGTTGTTCTTGGTTGCTTCTCAATCAAGAATTCTAGGTCTTGTGTGGTATATTGTGATTCTTGACTGTTTTTGGTGTTTTCTTGAATTTCTTGTGTCAAAAATTTGCAAGAAAAAGGATTTCTTGAACATAAAAAAATTCATACAACCAGATTTCTTGGAGATTTAATTGTGTTCTTGGTGTTGTTAACGTGTGAAAAAAAAATTCGTTTGTGAAAAAAAAAAAGGCAGAAAATTCGTGTGCAAAAAGAAAGAGCCAAAAGCACAAAGAAAAAGAAAGAAAAAGAGAGTAAAAAGGAGTGCACAACAAGCAAAAACCGTGCACAAATCGTTGCTCAACAATTTCTTGAAGTTTCTTAGTGTTTGGATACAAGTTTTTAGACTCATTGGACTTACTTGGTGTGATTCTTGAAATCTTTAAATCTGTCCAAGTGTGTTTTTGCGTTTCTTGTGGTTCTTGAAGAAGTTCTTGAGTTTTCTTGAAGTTCTTGATAGGTTTCTTGAAGTTCTTGATAAGTTTCTTGAAGTTCTTGATAAGTTTCTTGCACTTCTTGGTTTGTAAGTTGAGTTCTTGAAGTTTGTGAGTTGCTGGAATTTTTTGGACTGATTTCTTGAATTTCTTGGCTGATTTCTTGGACTTTCTTGATCAAATCTTGAAGTTCTTGAAGCCTTGAAGTGTTGGTCAAAGGGTTTTCATCATAAAATAGGGTTTTGTTAGGGTTTCTTGCATGTTGGGTTGCTGAAATTCGTTCCTATTTTTGGACGAATTTCTGTTACGATTTTTGCAAAAATTTTGGTGTTAAAAGGAGTCTAAAAGGTGTTAGTTGGGTTTATATAGAAGTTATTTGTCATAGGGAAACCAATTGGGTAAAGGAAAACTAGTTGGCAAAGGATAGGAAACCAAATCCTCAAGGTGCAAGAGTTTCTTCATTCTTTTTGGAAAGTGGTGATTCTTGTTTCCTTTTTCTTCATTTAGAACGTTTTTCCAGCTGGTTAAGGTCCCTTGGGGCGTGTTTTAAGGTTTCCAAATTAGTTGTGCTTGGTTTTAGTTGCCAATTGTTCAAGAATTCATTTTGGAAAGTGAATTGGATTGTTGGAGTTTTACTTTTTGCACAAGAATATTATTATTTTTCAAGAGAACATTAAAAATCAAGAATTTTTACACAATTATACCACACATTAGGGTGTCTAATTTGTGTCAATTCTTGATTCTTATCCATTCTTTGATTTATTCTCTTGATCAAAAACACTCTAAGCTAATTTTTCTTGGCCTCTACACTTACTCTTTACAAGTTGAGGTTGCTATAGGTCCTTGGTGGGATTGATTGAGTTGGTTCTTCATCAAAGAGCCTACAAGAAGATTCTTTGAGTGGAAAAAGGCTTAGTTGTGAGCTCATTGGAGGGTAAAAGCCAATCTGCTTGAGGGAAGCGAGTGCCAAACACTAAGGGAGTGTTTCACATATTCTTGTTATTTTCTTTTGTTTATTTCTAACGATTTTCCTACAGGTTTTTAGGTCTTAATGGTGTCTCCAATGGACTTAAACAATGAATTTAAATTGTTAAGGGAAGCCATTGTTGGAGATTTTGAGAGAGATACGCCTTATGAAAGATGAGATCTATGAAGAGATGGATAGGCGTTCACACTCATCTAATGTCAAAGCTATTGCATCTAAGAATCCTTTCGAAGAGACTCATGAAGAAGAATCTGATTATGAAGATGTAGTGCAAAGAAAAGGAAGGAGGGATACAAATAACCAAGATAGCAATCTTGGAAGCATCAAGATGAAGATACCTCCATTCCAAGGAAAGCTTGATCCTGAGGCGTACCTTGAATGGGAACGCAAAGTAGAGCATGTTTTCATCTGCCACAACTACTCTGAGGTAAAGAAAGTTCAATTAGCTGCAGTTGAATTTACTGACTATGCTAGCATTTGGTGGGATAAGCTTGTTAGGGAAAGAAAGAGATGTGACGAGGAGCCCGTGAGGACTTGGCGTGAGATGAAAGCAATTATGAAGAAGAGGTTTGTGCTAAGCTATTATACTCGTGACCTCCACCATAGACTTCAAACATTGAAGCAAGGCTCTATGACCATTGATGAGTACTACAAGGAGACGGAAATGCTCATCATTAGGGTTGATCTTAAGGAGGAAAGTGAAGCTACAATGGCGAGGTTTGTTGCGGGTTTGCACGTGAAAATTGCTGAAAAGGTGGAACTACAACACTACCTAGACATTCATGACTTGGTGGACATGGCCATCAAGGTGGAGAGGCAAATCAAAGGGAGACGATCTAGAGGTTTTTCCAATCCACCAAATCGAGTTTCTTGGAGGCAAGATCAACCAAGAAGAGAGGTAACAAGTGGTGATCAAAGTCGTTCCTCAACTCAACCAAATCGAGGTAACATTGGAGGGGGAAATTCTACTTCATCTTCTACTTCTTCTAAAGCACTTTCTGAGGGGAAAGAGATTGCTTCTAAGCCAAGGCAAAGAGAGATTAAATGCTTTAAATGCCAAGGTGATGTGATCCAAGGAGTACTCATACTTATTGGATTTGGACTTATACTTGGCGGACTTGAAGAGGCCATTTATATGGATCAAGAAGAGCTTATACGTGTGATAATCAAGCATGGGAATGAAGTGCCAAACCTTCTGATCGAACCCGCGCCATGAACCCGCGCCGCGTATAGGTGTCGCGGGTACCATCAGAAGGCTCGTTCATGAAGTGCTTGAAAGGCCAAACATTCTGACCGTACCCGCGCCGCGGATAGGTGCCGCGAGTACCATCAGAAAGTCCGTTTTAGTTGTTTTATGTAATTTTTTTGAGTTGTAATCTGTAGTAGTTGAGGTTAGGTTACAACTAGGGTAACGTAGTTTCTTGGGTTATGTCTTTGTGTCGCCCTATATAAGGGTTTCTTGGGAACAACATTAGATAGAACGTTTATGACATTTTGAGTGAAATTCTCTCTAGAATTTTCTTGGTTCTTTGGTGATTGAGAACCGCCATAGGTCTTATCAAGCTTTGCTTGTGGCGACCATCCAATCTCGCTTAGAGTTTCCTTTCGGTTTTGTTCAAGATCTTTAGAGAATTAGGTTTGAACAATTGAACGTGCTCAATTCGGTTCATCTTGGTTTTTCTAGGATCGAGGGCATCTTCAAGGGGAAAAGTTCGAGCAACCTACTCCACTTCAAGGGTTCTTGGAAGATCCATCCAAGGGGTATTGAGTTCAACGAGTAGTAAGCCTAAAATCCAAGGGTCTTGGTAATTTTCCGTACGCGCGAAAGAAAGTGAAAAAGGCGTGTAAGGTGATAAAAGCCAAACACACGAACTAAACCAATTAAACTGAAGTATATTTGGCTGGAATACTGTCCTTGTGCAACCGAGTAGACCTGTTGAAACAAACAGATCGTTGGATAGAGAACAACGCCACGTACGAAAGTTTAATTGATTAGGTTCTATTCTTCTTATTCTTAGTGTTTTGTTGGAATATTATTTTTGCATAAGTTTGGTTATTTTTCTTCCAAAGAACATTAAAAATCAAGAAACATCACACAATTATTTCACACATTAGGGTGTCTATATCGTGTCTGTTCTTGATTCTTGGTTATTCTTTGTTACTCTCTTGAACAAAATACTCTAAGCATACTTATTTTTGACCTATACATTTACTCTCACAGATTGGTGTTGCTATAAGCCTTGGTAAGATTGAGTGAGTTGGTTCTTCTCTAAAGGGCCAACAAGAAAATTCATTGAGTGAAAAAAGGCTTAGTGGTGAGCACAAGGAGGGTAAAAGCCAATAAATTTGAGGGAAGCGAGTGCAAACACTAAGGGAGTGTTTCACATATTCTTGTCTATTTTTTTTGTTATTTTTAACTATTCTTCTTCCAGGTTTTTAAGGCATAATGGCGACTCCACAAGAGGTGAATAATGATCTTAAATTGCTTAGGAAAGCCATTGTTGGTGATTTTGAGAGAAAGATGCCTATTATGAGAGATGAGATCTATGAGGAGATGACTCTATTGGAGAGAGGAAGTAATGATGAGGAAGCTCCTTGGGGAGGTGACCATAGAGAGGTTCTATTGACTAGAAGTGCACTTAGTGTTGTGCCTATGGAGGATGAGGAGAACATTCAAAGGAATCATATCTTCCACACTAGGTGTACCGTGCAAAACAAGGTATGTAGCATGATTATTGATAGTGGTTCATGTACTAATGTTGCCTCTACTTTGTTTGTAGATAAATTAGGGCAAAGAAACATCCCAAGCCATATACATTGTATTGGTTAGCTGAAACTGGAGACATGAAGGTGACCAAGCAAGTGTTGGTGCCATTCTCCATCAACAAGTACAAGGATGAAGTATGGTGTGATGTGGTTCCTATGCAAGCATGCCATATTCTTCTTGGGCGTCCATGGCAATTCGATAGGAGGGTGACCTATGACGGCTTTAAAAATAGGTACTCTTTCATGTGGAATGGACGAAAGGTGACTTTGGGTTCTATTGCACCATCTGAAGCACATGCTGACCAAGTGAGGATTGCAAAAGACTTCAAGGCAAGGGAGGAACAAAGCCAACTATCAAGTGGCGTATGCACCAATGAAGAAGCAAAATCACAAACTAACCTTGAAGGGGTGCAAAGTGGCATAACTAAGGAGAAAGCAATAGTCATCCAAGATAGTGAGAAGAGAGAAAAGAGCAAGAGTGTTATGCTTCTAACTCTTATGTCCATGTACTCCAAAGAAGAAGTGTACTTTGCTAACTCACTTAACCTATCTTTTCCTAGTATTTTTGTAGTGTTATTGCAGGTTAATACTCAAGCAAAAATGCCACATACTTGCTGCTTTAGTGTTCAAATTCCTTCAATGAGTGAAAAGCATCAAATCGTGGAGAAGGAATTACAACATTGTTCAAGCACAAGTTCAAATAGTTTGATGAATCCAATTGATTTGTGGCATAGGTTTTTATATTTTAATAGCTTTAAATTGCATCTTAATTCTATCTTATGTGTTTATTCTATTAGGGTAGGTAGTTACATTTTGCATCTAAGTTGTTTTACTTCATCTAGTGCAATATGTCTTAGAAGTTCTCCTATGTTTTTGCATCAATGTTTGGACGAATTTCAACATGTTTTATGTGATTTTCCATGCCATAATACTTGTATTAGGGATCTTGTATTTGTTTATACATGCTGCCCTATACGTTTTGGTGATTTAGTTTTTGATAATTTTCAGATTCTTGAGTCTATATTGCATCATGTCAATCATTTTGTTGTTCTAGTTAGTGGTAATGTTTATGTTTTGTGTTGTCCTTATACACGAATTATAGGGAGTCATATAAATGATTTTCAATGTGTTTATCTTAAGTGTTTTACCTCTAAAATTCGTTTTTGTCATAAGTTAGTTCATTTTAAATGTTCTAGTGTTGTAGTTTGTGACAATATACATGTATTTTTGTTACATTGTTTGAATTATTCTAGTGAGTGGAATGATAATATTTTCCATGTTCTAGGGTTTATTTTGCATAGTTCATTCAGAATTATTGCATGTTATCTACATGATTCACGTTTTCTACACTTACTTGTAGTTAGTAGTTTCTACTTAGATTCTTGTCATACATCTTTATTTGACCATGATTTTTATCTTGTTAGTGAGTGTTATTTTGACTATATTCTTAGATATATAGATGCTAAATCTCATGTTTTTCTTGTTGACCATTCGTATGTGTTAGTTCTTTTGCATGTTTTTAAAGATATTTCTCATCTAGGCATGTTTATTCTTCTTAAGTTAGAATTTGTTATTTCACCTATGACTTGTGATTTAGTGTTTTATGCTATTTGTGTTCATAGTTGCATTAGGCTACTTGTTTTACATTTATCACTTGAGTTAGTTATGAGCTTGCTTAAAATTTGTGATTGTTTCTCTATTAATCCTTTAGTTACTTATGTTAATTTATATGAACTCGCAGATTCGAGGACGAATCTTTTCGAGGAAGGAGGGATTGATGTGATCTAAGGAGTACTCATACTTATTGGATTTGGACTTATACTTGGCGGACTTGTAGATGCCATTTATATGGATCAAGAAGAGCTTATACGTGTGATAATCAAGCATGGGAATGAAGTGCCAAACCTTCTGATCGAACCCGCGCCATGAACCTGCGCCGCGTATAGGTGTCGCGGGTACCTTCAGAAGGCTCGTTCATGAAGTGCTTGAAAGGCCAAACATTCTGACCGTACCCGCGCCGCGGATAGGTGCCGCGGGTACCATCAGAAAGTCCGTTTTAGTTGTTTTATGTAATTTTTTTGAGTTGTAATCTGTAGTAGTTGAGGTTAGGTTACAACTAGAGTAACGTAGTTTCTTGGGTTATGTCTTTGTGCCGCCCTATATAAGGGTTTCTTGGGAACAACATTGGATAGAACGTTTATGATATTTTGAGTGAAATTCTCTTTAGAATTTTCTTGGTTCTTTGGTGATTGAGAACCGCCATAGGTCTTATCAAGCTTTACTTGTGGCGACCATCCAATCTCGCTTAGAGTTTCCTTTCGGTTTTGTTCAAGATCTTTAGAGAATTAGGTTTGAACGATTGAACGCGCTCAATTCGGTTCATCTTGGTTTTTCTAGGATCGAGGACATCTTCAAGGGGAAAAGTTCGAGCAACCTACTCCACTTCAAGGGTTCTTGGAAGATCCATCCAAGGGGTCTTGAGTTCAACGAGTAGTAAGCCTAAAATCCAAGGGTCTTGGTAATCTTCCGTACGCGCGATCTCATCACAAGGTTTTGGACATATTGCTGCAAATTGTCCAAACAAAAGGACAATGGTGATATTTGATGATGGAGAGGTAGCAAGTGTTGCCTCTAGTGATGATGATGAGGAGATGCCTCCATTGGAGGGAGGAAGTGATGAAGAAGATGCTCCTTGGGGAGGCGATCATGGAGAGATTTTGGTGACAAGGAGAGCACTTAGTGTTGCACCTATGGAGGATGAGGAGAACGTTCAAAGAGAGCATATCTTCCACACTAGGTGTACCGTGCAAAACAAGGTATGTAGCATGATTATTGATAGTGGTTCATGTACTAATTTTGCTTCTACTTTGTTTGTAGATAAATTAGGGCTTGAAACAAAGAGATATCCCAAGCCTTATAAGTTGCATTGGTTAGCTGAAACGGGAGACATGAAGGTGACCAAGCAAGTGTTGGTTCCATTATCCATCAACAAATACAAGGATGAAGTATGGTGTGATGTGGTTCCTATGCAAGCATGCCATATTCTACTTGGGCATCCATGGCAATTCGATAGGAGGGTTACCTATGACGGCTTCAAAAATAGGTACTCTTTCATGTGGGAAGGACGTAAGGTGACTTTGGGTTCTATTGCACCATCTGAAGCACATGCTGACCAAGTGAGAATTGCAAGAGAATTTAAAGCAAGGGAGGAACAAAACCAATTGCAAAGTGGCGGATTGCCTCAAGAGGGAAAGGAGTCACGGATTTCCAAGGGAAAAGAGGGAAGTGGCGTAACTTCCAAGGAGAAAGAAGAAGCTGATCGAGATTTGAAGAAAGAGAAGAAAAGAATGAATGTGTTTGCTTCAAAGAGTGAAGTGATTGAGGCTTTGGAGGCTAAACAACAATTGTTTTTGGTTTTATATAAAGACATTCAGAGTTCTTTTTACTTGTCTTCTTCTACTTCTACTTCTTCTATTTCTATCTCTTTGAATGAACTTGGTAACTCATTGCCTAGTATTGTGGTATCTTTGATTCACAGTTTTGAAGATTTATTTCCTGAAGAAATACCACATGGTTTACCACCACTTAGGGGGATTGAGCACCAAGTTGACTTCATACCTGGTGCAAGCATTCCAAATCGCCCCGCGTATAGAGCAAACCCTGAAGAGACTAAGGAGATACAAAGACAAGTAGATGAACTTGTGGGGAAAGGGTTTGTGCGTGAGAGTCTTTCACCATGTGCCGTGCCTATGATTTTAGTGCCAAAGAAAGATGGTTCGTGGCGCATGTGTGTTGATTGTAGAGCCATTAACAAGATAACGGTAAAGTATCGTCATCCTATTCCTATGTTAGATGATATGCTTGATGAGTTACATGGTTCTACTATCTTTTCAAAGATTGATCTTAAAAGTGGTTATTATCAAATTAGAATGAAAGAAGGAGATGAATGGAAGACTGCTTTTAAAACCAAGTATGGATTGTATGAATGGTTAGTTATGCCTTTTGGTTTGACTAATGCACCTAGTACATTCATGAGGCTTATGAACTATGTGTTTAGAGCTTTCATTGGTAAATTTGTAGTGGTCTATTTTGATGACATTCTGATTTATAGTATATCACTTGAAGATCATGTTGAGCACTTGCATCAAGTTTTCTGTGTTTTGCGTGAACATCAACTTTATGCAAACTTGAAAAAGTGTTCTTTTTGCATGGAAAGTATTGTTTTTCTTGGTTTCATTGTTAGTAGTCAAGGTGTGCATGTTGATGAATCTAAGGTTAAAGCCATACTTGATTGGCCTACACCTAAGAATGCTAATGATGTTAGATCTTTTCATGACTTAGCAAGTTTTTATAGAAGGTTTGTGCGTAATTTCTCTACTATTGCTGCACCTTTAAATGAACTTGTTAAGAAAAATGTTGTGTTCAAGTGGGATAATAAGCATGAAGAAGCGTTTGAGATATTGAAAGATAAGCTTACTAACACCCCTCTTTTGTGTTTGCCAAACTTTGATAAAGTGTTTGAGGTTGAATGTGATGCTTCTGGAGTTGGTATAGGTGCTGTTCTTATGCAAGATTCTAAGCCTATTGCTTACTTTAGTGAGAAGTTAAGTGGACCAACCTTAAACTACCCCACTTATGATAAAGAACTCTATGCATTGGTGAGAACTCTACAAACATGGCAACATTATCTTCTTCCTAAAGAGTTCGTGATCCATTCTGACCATGAGAGCTTGAAGTTTCTAAAGTCTCAAGGTAAGCTTAATAAGAGACATGCAAAATGGTTGGAGTTCATAGAGTCTTTTCCTTATACAATCAAGTACAAGCAAGGTAAAGAGAATTTGGTTGCTGATGCTTTGTCTAGAAGGTATGTTCTTATTACCACTCTTCAAACTAAATTGCTTGGTTTTGATTGTATTAAAGAGTTGTATGAGCATGATGAGGATTTTTCTTCTTTGTGGCGTTTCACTTTAAATCGTGCTCATAATGGTTACTTTAGGCATGATAGTTTCTTGTTTAGAGGTAATAAATTGTGTATGCCTAAATGTTCTATGCGTGAGTTGCTTGTGAGGGAGACTCATGGGGGTGGACTTATGGGACACTTTGGTGTTAAAAAGACTTTGCATGTTTTACATGAGCACTTTTATTGGCCTGGTATGCGTGTAGATGTTGAAAGTATTTGTGCTAAGTGTATAACTTGCAAGCAAGCTAAGAGTCGAATTAAGTCCCATGGTTTATATTCTCCATTGCCTGTGCCTTCTCAACCTTGGGTAGATATTTCTATGGACTTTGTTTTAGGTCTACCAAGGTCTCAAAGTGGTAAAGATAGCATCTTTGTTGTTGTTGATAGATTTAGTAAGATGGCGCACTTTATTGCATGTTCTAAGACTAATGATGCCACTTACATATCTAATTTGTTCTTTAAGGAGATACTCCAAAGGCGAATCTAGAGGAATTGAAATAGGCATGGTTTACCTCGTTCTATTGTTAGTGATAGAGATGTTAAGTTTTTGAGTCACTTTTGGTGCACTTTGTGGAGTAAACTTGGTACTAAATTGTTGTTTTCTACTGTTGCACATCCACAAACTGATGGTCAAACTGAGGTTGTGAATAGGACACTCTCTACACTTTTGCGTGCAATCATTCAAAAGAACTTGAAAAATTGGGAAAGATGCTTACCACATATTGAGTTTGCGTACAATAGGACCGTTCATTCTACTACTTCTTATTCACCTTTTGAATGTGTTTATGGATTTAATCCCTTGACTCCATTGGATATTTTGCCTTTGTCTACTAATGAAGTTTTTGATTCGGAAGGCAAAAAGAAAGTTGAATTTGTTAAGGATCTTCATGCCAAGGTGAGAGCTGACATTGAGAAAAAGAATGAACACTTTGCAAAAGTAGCAAATAGGGGACGCATAAAGGTTCTCTTTGAGCCTGGTGATTGGGTTTGGGTACACATGAGAAAGGAAAGGTTTCCACAACAAAGGAAATCTAAACTTCACCCAAGAGGCGATGGGCCTTTTCAAGTACTTGAGAGGATTGGAGACAATGCCTACAAGTTGGATCTACCAAGTGAGTATGGAAACATTAGTGCTACTTTTAAATGTTTCTGACTTATCCTTGTTTGATGTAGGTGATTCGAGGACGAATCCTTTCGAGGAAGGAGGGAATGATGAGTCCCAAGTTGGAGACCTTCAAGAGGGACGTTCCAAGGATGATGGATCGAGTTTGAAGAGCTCCAATGATGTGCTTAAAGGTTTGGATGGTCCAATGACTAGAGCACGAACTAAAAGAATGAAGGATGCTTTGCATAGACTCATATTGGACTCATATGAGGAGGCTTTGCAATTGGGCTCAAAAGATCAATCTAAACAATTCATTAATGTGATTTGGGCTGAACAAACATTGGATGAGGACTTCATGGGCCACACACATGGGGAGCTTGAGGAATTGAAGTCCAATTGATGGTTTTGTGGGCTTAATGGACCGCCAGCCCATTAGGGTTTATTAGCTACGAATTTTTAAAGTTTTTAGAGTTGTAATAGACTTAGTTATTTTTGTCCAGTATTTAAAGATTTTACAGGATTAAATATTCATTTGAAGAAATTCATTAGTATAGGTTTTGTCTTAGAAGTTAAGTCTAATTTCACAACTCTAGAATGTTCTTTGTAAGCCTATTTATAGGCTATAATTTTTAGTTACGATTTTAATCAGAATTTTCAGAAATATTGTGTGTTCTCTTTGAGAATTTTCTTGGTTCTTTGTTGATTAAGAACTACTCTTAGTTTTATCAAGCTTGCTTGTAGCGACCACCAACTTTGCTTAGAGTTTTCTTGTGTTTTTTATCAAGTCTTAGATAACTTAGGTTAAACGATTGAACTCGCTCAACTTGGTTTAATCTAGCTTTTCTTAGGCGTGTTCATCTTCTTCAAGGGAGATTCAAGGCAAAACAACTCCACATCAAGGGTTCCTTGGTTCACGAATCAAACGAGGTCATGAAATCCAAGACTTTCTTGGTAACGTAAACGTGCGCACATCAAAAACACTAGAGGGTGAGTGATACACTTAGGGAGTGAAGTGAGGAAACTTTTTATTGTTTTACTAACCTGTTTTGTGCATCTACATTTAGCCATGGCCAAAGAAGGTGGTTCAGCTACCGTGGACATTAAGCTTCTAACGAAAGCTATTCTTGGAGAATTGGATAGGAGGCTTCGAGTATCCCTGGATCCAATTCATCAGCGGATTGATCAATTGGAAAATTCGCAAACTAGAGCCAGAACAGATCAAGAAAGAACCCCTCCACATGAAGTAGAAGAATCAGTGGATAAGGAGGAAGGGTCTACAAGGAGGCCAAGATATGAAAAGAAGCAAACAGATCCATTCAGAGGTGTCAAAATCAAGATTCCCTCTTTTCAAGGGAAGTTTGACCCAGATGCTTACTTGGAGTGGGAGCGGAGGATAAAAATGGTGTTTGACTGCAACAACTACACAGAGGAGCAGAAAGTAAACTTGGCCACACTAGAGTTCACTGACTATACTATAGTGTGGTGGGAACAAACTACCACTAGCAGAAGAAAATATGGCGATGACCCTATCTGATACGAGATCCACGGAAGTGACGGTCTAAGACTCTTGAAACCAAGGATGCAACCCAATCTTCTTGACCCCTTCGTAACTTGTCGAAGACCCCAAGAACAACTTGGATTGTTTTGCTTCAGATCCAACAAGATTTGTTGAACTCCACCCTTAGAGAAACGACCCTAGACCCCTAACCAACAATGTGGAATAGACACCTAGTCGACAATCTCTTTGGACAGATTCAAACCCTCAAGAAGAACCCCAGGCGGAATCTTGAATACTCAACAAAAATTGTCAAGAATGCAAGAGTAGTTCTTTCACCCAAGAACAAAGCGAAACTCAATAATGCTCATACGCATAATTGAAGAGAAAAACTCAATATTATTGATTAATGTTCTAAAATTCGGATGAATAGTAACACCCTCTATAAAGAGGCGCATAACATCAAGATATAAACTAAATATGGAAACTAACTTAACCCTAGTTGCTCCATAACATAAACGTGCAACTAAAGGTACAACGTGGGCTATTAAACTAACGAACTAAGCCCATGAAACCCATAACCTCAAGTGGCAAACGGGCTCTTCAATTGAATCCAAGTCCACGACCTCCAAGCTCCTCCAACTCTAGCCCAAAATAAGTGAATAACCTTGTAGGCTCTTGTTTCAACCAAGTAGCTTCATCTTCATGTAATTCTATAATCAGACCTTGCAAAGCTTGTTTCAACCTTTTAGCTCTCAACCTCGTCATTGGACCTCCCATGTCTTGGAATGGGCTCTTTGCAGCAACACTATGATCACGACTCCCTTGAACTTGAACACGAGCATTGATGTCTTCATCATTCCCTCCTTCCTTGAGAAGATTCGCCCTCGAATCCCCTACATCATAAAAAGAAAGATCAGCCACATTAAAGGTTGCACTAACACTACCATACTCACTTTTCAAATCTATCTTGTAAGCATTGTTTCCAATTCGTTCAAGGACTTGAAAGGGACCATCTCCTCTTGTACTCAGTTTGGACTTGCGTTGTTGAGGGAAACGTTCCTTCCTTAAGTGCACACAAACCCAATCTCCAGGCTCAAAGTGAACTTGTACTCTTCAACGGTTTGCTTGCTTTGCAAATTGCTCATACTTTTTCTCAATGTTAGCCCAAACCTTTGCATGCAAATCTTTCACAAAGTCAGCCTTCCTTTTGCCATCCATGTCAACGTGTTCACTAGAAGGCAAAGACAAAATATCCAAAGGTGTTAGTGGAACCATAAACAATTTCAAATGGAGAATAAGTAGTAGAGGAATGGATAGTGCGATTATAAGCAAACTCTATTTTTGGCAAACGCTTCTCCTAGTTTTTGAGATTATGTTGGATGATTGCTCGTAGCAATGTAGTGAGTGTACGGTTGACTACTTCAGTTTGCCCATCTGTTTGAGGGTGAGCAACAGTAGAAAATAGCTACTTTGTCCCTAACTTACTCCAAAGAGTACGCCAAAAGTGACTTAGGAACTTGACATCACGATCACTCACAATTGTCCTTGGCAAACCATGCAAACGAACAACCTCTTTGAAAAACAAATCTGCAATATGAGTTGCATCGTTAGTTTTAACACAAGGAAAAAAGTGTGCCATTTTACTAAAACGATCAACTACAACAAAAATACTATCTTTGCCACTTTGAGAACGTGGAAGACCTAGCACAAAGTCCATAGAAATGTCAGTCCACGTAACATTAGGAATAGGCAATGGACTATAAAACCCATGAGGCATCACCTTGGATTTAGCTTTCCTACAAGTTATACACTTAGTACAGAAAGCTTGCGCATCACATCTCATATGAGGCCAATAAAAGTGTTCATGCAAGATATCCAAAGTCCTTAACAACAACAAAATGTCCCATAAGACCCCCTCCATGAGCTTCACTAATCAACACATTACGCACAGAACAGAAGAGAATACACAACCTATCCTTCCTAAACAAGTAACCCTCATATAAATAAAACTCTCCATGTACACGCCCCAAATGTGGAGATTGATTCATGCATATCTGCCAAATATCACCAAAGTCACGATCCCCCACATAAGCATGCTTCAAGTACTCAAAACCAAGTAATTTAGTATGCAAAGAAGTAAGAAGAGTGTACCTACGAGATAGTGCATCAGCCACAATATTCTCCTTACCTTGCTTATACTTAATCACATATGGAAAGGTTTCAATGAACTCGAGCTACTTAGCATGATACGAGATCCACGGAAGTGACGGTCCAAGACTCTTGAAACCAAGGATGTAACCCAATCTTCTTGACCCCTTCGTAACTTGTCGAAGACCCCAAGAACAACTTAGATTGTTTTGCTTCAGATCCAACAAGATTTGTCGAACTCCCCCCTTAGAGAAACGACCCTAGACCCCTAACCAACAATGTGGAATAGACACCTAGTCGACAATCTCTTTGGACAGATTCAAACCCTCAAGAAGAACCCTAGGCAGAATCTTGAATACTCAACAAGAATTGTCAAGAATGCAAGAGTAGTTCTTTCACCCAAGAACAAAGGGAAACTCACAATTCGGATGAATAGTAACACCCTCTATAAAGAGGCGCATAACATCAAGATATAAGTTAAATATGGAAACTAACTTAACCCTAGTTGCACCATAACATAAACCTACAACTAAAGATACAACTTGGGCTATTAAACTAACGAATTAAGCCCATGAAACCCATAACCTCAAGTGGCAAACGGGCTCTTCAATTGAATTCTAGTCCACGACCTCCAAGCTCCTCCAACTCTAGCCCAAAATAAGTGAATAGCCTTGTAGGTTCTTGTTTCAACCAAGTAGCTTCATCTTCATGTAATTCTATAATCAAACTTTGCAAAGCTTGCTTCAACCTTTTAGCTCTCAACCTCGTCATTGGACCTCCCATGTCTTGGAATGGGCTCTTTGCAGCAACACTATGATCACGACACCCTTGAACTTGAACATGAGCATTGATGTCTTCATCATTCCCTCCTTCCTCGAGAAGATTCGCCCTCGAATCCCCTACATCATACAAAGAAAGATCAGCCACATTAAAGGTTGCACTAACACTACCATACTCACCTGGCAAATCTACCTTGTAAGCATTGTTTCCAATTCGTTCAAGGACTTGAAAGGGACCATCTCCTCTTGGACTCAGTTTGGACTTGCGTTGTTGAGGGAAACGTTCCTTCCTTAAGTGCACCCAAACCCAATCTCCAGGCTCAAAGTGAACTTGTACTCTTCCACGGTTTGCTTGCTTTGCAAATTGCTCATACTTCTTCTCAATGTTAGCCCGAACCTTTGCATGCAAATCTTTTACAAAGTCAGCCTTCCTCTTACCATCCATGTCAACGTGTTCACTAGAAGGCAAAGACAAAATATCCAAAGGTGTTAGTGGGTTGAAACCATAAACAATTTCAAATGGAGAATAAGAAGTAGAGGAATGGATAGTGCGATTATAAGCAAACTCTATGTGTGGCAAACACTTTTTCCAATTTTTGAGATTATGTTGGATGATTGCTCGTAGCAATGCAGTGAATGTACGGTTGACTACTTCAGTTTGTCCATCCGTTTGAGGGTGAGCAACAGTAGAAAACAGCAACTTTGTCCTTAACTTGCTCCAAAGAGTACGCCAAAAGTGACTTAGGAACTAGACATCACGATCACTCACAATTGTCCTTGGCAAACCATGCAAACGAACAACCTCTTTGAAAAACAAATCTGCAATATGAGTTGCATCGTTAGTTTTAACACAAGCAATAAAGTGTGCTATTTTACTAAAACAATCGACTACAATAAAAATACTATCTTTGCCACTTTGAGAACGTGGAAGACCTAGCACAAAGTCCATAGAAATGTCAGTCCACAGAACATTAGGAATAGGCAATGGACTATAAAACCCATGAGGCATCACCTTGGATTTAGCTTTCCTACAAGTTATACACTTAGCACAGAAAGCTTGCACATCACGTCTCATATGAGGCCAATAAAAGTGTTCACTGCAAGATATCCAAAGTCATAACAACACCAAAATGTCCCATAAGACCCCCTCCATGAGCTTCACTAATCAGCACATTACGCACAGAACAGAAGGGAATACACAACCTATCCTTCCTAAATAAGTAACCCTCATGTAAATAAAACTCTCCATGTACACGCCCCAAATGTGGAGATTAATTCATGCAAATCTGCCAAATATCACCAAAGTCACAATCCCCCACATAAGCATGCTTCAAGTACTCAAAACCAAGTAATTTAGTATGCAAAGAAGTAAGAAGAGTGTACCTACGAGATAGTGCATCAGCCACAATATTCTCCTTACCTTGCTTATACTTAATCACAATATGGAAAGGTTTCAATGAACTCGAGCCACTTAGCACTGTCTCTTATTCAACTTACCTTGAGACTTGAAAATTTTCAAACTTTCATGGTCAGAATGTATGATGAACTCTTTTAGGCCACAAATAATGTTGCCAAGTTTGAAGAGCTCGAACCAAAGCATAAAGTTCTTTATCATAGGTAGGATAACTCAAGCTCGCCCCTTGAAGCTTCTCACTAAAGTAGGCAATTGGCTTAAACTCCTGCATCAAAACAGCCCCTATACCGATTCCACTAGCATCACATTCAATTTCAAAAACCTTGTCAAAGTTAGGCAAACTAAGCAAAGGAGCATGGGTGAGTTTTTCCTTTAACAATCTAAAAGCATCATTCATACATTTTCTCCCACTTAAAAATCACATTCTTTTTAACAAGTTCATTCAAAGGTGCAGCAATTGAAGAAAAATCACGCACAAACCTTCTATAAAAACTTGCTAAACCATGAAAAGATCTTACCTCATTGGCATTAGTAGGGGTCGGCCACTCCCTAATTGCCTTTACCTTGGTTTCATCTACACTTATTCCATTAGAGCTTACAACAAAACCAAGAAATATAACAGAATCCATGCAAAAAGAACACTTTTTGAGATTAGCAAACAATTGATGTTCTTTAAGTATCTCAAAAACAGCACGCAAGTGATCAACATGTTCTTGCAAGGACTTGCTATACACAAGAATATCATCAAAGTAAACTACTACAAATTTCCCAATTAAATGACGGAAAACATGATTCATCAACCTCATAAAAGTACTAGGCAGCATTAGTCAAACCAAAAGGCATAACTAACCACTCATAAAGACCAAATTTAGTTTTGAAAGTAGTTTTCCATTCATCACCCACTTTCATTCGAATTTGATAGTAGCCACTTTTCAAGTCAATTTTTGAAAATAATTGTGAACCATATAATTCATCCAACATATCATCTAACCTAGGTATAGGATGACGATACTTTACCGTGATTTTATTAATGGCTCGACTATCTATGCACATCCTCCAAGAACCATCCTTCTTAGGCACAAGAATCACAGGCATAGAACACGGACTAAGGCTCTCACGCACAAAGCCCTTCTCTAATAAATCATCTACTTGCCTTTGAATTTCCTTTGTTTCCTCAGGGTTAGCTCTAGAAGCCGGACGGTTTGGAATGCTTGCTCCAGGCATGAAATCTATTTGATATTCTATCCCTCTCAAAGGTGGTAATCCACTTGGGACATCTTCAGGGAATAAGTCTTGATATTCCTGCAACAAAGAAATAACAACACTAGGAAGAGAAGAGTCAAGCTCATTAGTAGAAAAGTAAACATCTTTATACAAAATGACAAGAAGTTGTTGCCTTGCCAACAATGCATTCTTGATCTCACTTTTCCCAGCATAGGCATTCACTTTTCTCCCCTCATCTCTCTCGGCTTCCCCTCTTTTCCCTTTCCCTTTCTTTTTCTCCCCACTAGACCGATTGCTTTCATGATGCACAATCTGTCTAGGCGACTCCAATAAAGACCCCTCGACCTTGGCTCCTTTGGACTCATCACGAGCCTTGCACTCTTTTGTAATTCGTGCTTGATCAGCATAGGCCTCCATAGGTGTCAATGGTCTCAATATGAACTCCTTTTTCTTCCAAACTAGGCGATAAGTATTTTTATGACCATCATAAATCACACGCCTATCAAACTGCCATGGACGACCTAACAAAATATGACATGCATGCATGGGAATAACATCGCATAATACCTCATCCACATATCCTCCAATGGCAAAGGATACTAGCACTTGCTTGGTTACCTTCACATCCCCAAAATCTGTCAACCATTGCAAGAAATATGGCTTTGGATGGCGAATTGTAGGCAACTTCAATTTCTCTACAAACAAGGTACTAGCTACATTAGTGCAACTACCAGAATCAACAATAACACTGCATACCTTGCCTTGAACCAAGCATCTTGAGTGGAATATATGTTCCCTATGCATCTCCTCTTCCTCCTCCTTTGGTTGGATGCTCAATGATCTTCTAGTCACTAACACTTCACCACTAGATGGAATGGCATCCTCGGGTCCCCCTTCAACAGAATCATCATCACTAGGTCCTTCAAGTGGAGGCATCTCTTCATCACTTGAATGTTCGCTCTCCACCTCCCCATTGCCAAGAATGATCATATTCCTTTTTGTTGGACATTGAGAGGAAATATGGCCATATCCTTGACACTTGAAACACCTAACATCTCTCTGTCTAGAAGAAGTCTCATTCTTACCCTTGTTTGGTAGCTTGGATGTAGAGCTCTCACTCTTGAGTTTATTACTTGCCAAACTCGTAGTAGCCCCTCTTTGCCATGGCTCATTAATTTTTGATGGTGTTTGAGCAGCCCCCTTATCACGTTCTTGGATAGCCCTTCTATCTCGTGAATCCCTCCAAGCTGGCCGGGTTGAGGGTGAAGCAATGGGCCTCGGCTTTGATGCCTTGAGTTGCTGCTCTACCTTGATTGCCATGTCAACCAAATCTCCTATGTCAAGGTAATGTTACAACTCCACACGTTGCCTAATATCAGTGTTGAGGCCACCCATAAATCTTGCCATTAGTGCCTCTCCTTCTTCCTCTGAGTTGGCCCTCATCATCAAAATCTCCATCTCCTTGAAGTAATCATCCATAGACATGGTACCTTGTCTCAATGTTTGAAGTTTCCAATGGAGATCACGTGTGTAGTAGCTCGGAATGTACCTCTTTTGCATGAGCCTTTTCATCTCACTCCATGTGTTCACGGGTGCTTCGCCAAATCTAGCACGGTCCTTGTGGAGTTTGTCCCACCAAACACTCGCATAATCTGTAAACTCAATCGCAGCAAGTTGCACTTTCTTCCCCTCCAAGTAATTGTGGCAATTGAAGATCCCCTCCACTTTGCGTTCCCACTCAATGTAAGCCTCGGGATCAAGCTTTCCTTGGAACGATGGAATCTTCATTTTGATGCTTCCAAGGTTGTCATCTTGACGGTTTACCACCTTCTTTCCTCTCCTTGTACCTATTTCTTCAAAATCAGACTCGGCTCCCAATTCATCTTCATAAGTAGGGTTGCGGGTCACCCTTGTGTGAGAGGAAGTACCACGGGCTCCCAAATTTCCAGACAACTCCTCACGACCACTTGTCACATTCTCAAAGTTGTCCATCCTTAAAGACACTTGTTGAAGTTGTGCCATGATGGTCTGAAAATTTTTATTGTTTTTTCTTTGTGTGTCTTGCATAGCCTTTATGAACAGCTTAAGCTCATTATCCTCCATAGCTTTTCCTTCACCCATGGTATTCTCAACAACCTGCAAAAATCGTTAGTAACACAAGAAAAGAACAATGGATGCAAGATAAAACCTCACTCACTCCCTTACGTGTATCCCTCGTCACTCGTGTATCACACCAATTAATCTTGGCTTTTACCCGATGATGAGCTCACACCTTAGCCTTTTACCACTCCTTGAGCGTACCTTGTATGCCCTTGAATGAGAACCTGCTCAATTGATCCTTGGTACAAACCCAAGTAAGTATTCAAGATGAGTAGTAATGAAAATGGAAGCTTAGGGTAAGGTTTAAACCACTAGAATTCAAGAAACCAAGACTCAAGGAATTTCACATTTAAGAAGCACGTTTGACACCCCTAGTGTGTGGTTTTCTTGATGAAAATCTTGATTTTCAAATGTCCTTTAATAACTTTAATGCACTTATGTTCAAACAGAAATAACAAGAAACTCCACCAAAACATTCAAGAAATAAGAAGAGTAGAATCTGGTCAATTAAACTTTCATACATGGCGTTGTTCTCTGTCCAATGATTTGTATCTTTCAACAGGTCTATTCGGTTGCACAAGGACAGTATTCCAGCCAAATATACTTCAGTTTAATTGGTTTAGTTCGTATGCTTGGCTTTTATCACCTTGCATGCCTCTTTCGCTTTCTTTTGTATTGCACGACTTTTCTTTGTGCAAGAATATTTTTTTTTTTTTACCTCTAACAATCTCTCTCTCTTTTTTTTAACAACACAACCAACTCACAAAATACAAAATTCAACTCCCAAAAACAAACAAAAAATTAAACTGAAAAAAAAAGAAAAAAAAAATCCAGATGAACAGTACCGGTGATGAACAGTCCGCCAGTGAACAGTAAACCCTAGCGTGAACAGTGACGCGCCGCTACAGTGCGATGAACAGTACGATTTTTTTTTCTCTTCTAACAACCTCTCTCTCTCTTTTTTTTTTTAACAACACAACCAACTCACAAAATACAAAATTCAACTCCCAAAAACAAAACAAAAAATTAAACTGAAAAAAAGAAAAAATTCGGATGAACAGTACCTGGCGATGAACAGTCCCCCCCCCGGGTCAGTGAACAGTAAACCCTAGCGTGAACAGTGACGCCGCCGCTACAGTGCGATTAACAGTACGATTTTTTTTTTTACCAAAAATCAAGAGTAACCTTCAGGAAAATTGTTTCAAGGTTCTTATGTAGGCCAAGATTTAATTTTCTCAAAATTTTTAACACAAGAAACATTAAAACAACAAAGAACACCCAAAAACAGTCAAGATTCTAAGCAAACAACACACAAAACCCTAGAATTCTTGATGTATAGATATCAAGAACGACTCTAAAGGTTATGACAAACCCTAAGACACGAAACAAAAGGCACCAACACAATTTTTTGAAGACAAGAAACACGAAAAACAAACTGGACAAAAACGGATAGAATAGAAAAACGCAAGAAACAGCAACAAGAACAAGAACAAAACTCGACAAACTCTAAGAAACAAAATAAAGAGATATAGCCGAATCTTCCAAAGGAAAATTTGGCTTGGAAAACCTGGATTTCAAGATGAACCAATGCTCTGATACCAATTGATACGAGATCTACGGAAGTGACGGTCCAAGACTCTTGAAACCAAGGATGCAACCCAATCTTCTTGACCCCTTCGTAACTTGTCGAAAACCCCAAGAACAACTTGGATTGTTTTGCTTCAGATCCAACAAGATTTGTTGAACTCCCCCCTTAGAGAAACGACCCTAGACCCCTAACCAACAATGTGGAATAGACACCGAGTCGACAATCTCTTTGGACAGATTCAAACCCTCAAGAAGAACCCTAGACGAAATCTTGAATACTCAACAAGAATTGTCAAGAATGCAAGAGTAGTTCTTTCACCCAAGAACAAAGGGAAACTCAATAATGCTCACACGCACAATTGAAGAGAAAAACTCAATATTATTGATTAATGTTCTAAAATTCGGATGAATAGTAACACCCTCTATAAAGAGACGCATAACATCAAGATATAAACTAAATATGGAAACTAATGTAACCCTAGTTGCACCATAACATAAACCTACAACTAAAGATACAACTTGGGCTATTAAACTAACGAATTAAGCCCATGAAACCCATAACCTCAAGTGGCAAACGGGCTCTTCAATTGAATCCAAGTCCACGACCTCCAAGCTCCTCCAACTCTAGCCCAAAATAAGTGAATAGCCTTGTAGGTTCTTGTTTCAACCAAGTAGCTTCATCTTCATGTAATTCTATAATCAAACCTTGCAAAGCTTGCTTCAACCTTTTAGCTCTCAACCTCGTCATTGGACCTCCCATATCTTGGAATGGGCTCTTTGCAGCAACACTATGATCACGACTCCCTTGAACTTGAACACAAACAATAAGGTAAGATCTTTTCATGGTTGAGCAAGTTTTTATAGAAGGTTTGTGCGTGATTTTTTTTCAATTGCTGCACCTTTGAATGAACTTGTTAAAAAGAATGTGATTTTTAAGTGGGAGAAAATGCATGAAGATGCTTTTAGATTGTGAAAGGAAAAACTCACCAATGCTCCTTTGCTTAGTTTACCTAACTTTGACAAGGTTTTTGAAATTGAATGTGATGCTAGTGGAATCGGTATAGGGGCTGTTTTGATGCAGGAGTTTAAGCCAATTGCCTACTTTAGTGAGAAGCTTCAAGGGGCGAGCTTGAGTTATCCTACCTATGATAAAGAACTTTATGCTTTGGTTCGAGCTCTTCAAACTTGGCAACATTATTTGTGGCCAAAAGAGTTCATCATACATTCTGACCATGAAAGTTTGAAATTTCTCAAGTCTCAAAGTAAGTTGAACAAGAGATATGCTAAGTGGCTCGAGTTCATTGAAACCTTTCCATATGTGATTAAGTATAAGCAAGGTAAGGAGAATATTGTGGCTGATGCACTATCTCGTAGGTACACTCTTCTTACTTCTTTGCATACTAAATTACTTGGTTTTGAGTACTTGAAGCATGCTTATGTGGGGGATTGTGACTTTTGGTGATATTTGGCAGATTTGCATGAATCAATCTCCACATTTGGGGCGTGTACATGGAGAGTTTTATTTACATGAGGGTTACTTATTTAGGAAGGATAGGTTGTGTATTCCCTTCTATTTTGTGCATAATGTGCTGATTAGTGAAGCTCATGGAGGGGGTCTTATGGGACATTTTGGTGTTGTTAAGACTTTGGATATCTTGCAGTGAACACTTTTATTGGCCTCATATGAGACGTGATGTGCAAGCTTTCTGTGCTAAGTGTATAACTTGTAGGAAAGCTAAATCCAAGGTGATGCCTCATGGGTTTTATTAGTCCATTGCCTATTCCTAATGTTCCGTGGACTGATATTTCTATGGACTTTGTGCTAGGTCTTCCACGTTCTCAAAGTGGCAAAGATAGTATTTTTGTTGTAGTCGATTGTTTTAGTAAAATGGCACACTTTATTGCTTGTGTTAAAACTAATGATGCAACTCATATTGCAGATTTGTTTTTCAAAGAGGTTGTTCGTTTGCATGGTTTGCCAAGGACAATTGATGTGCGCACGGTTGCGTTGCCAAGAAAGTCTTGGATTTCAGGTATGCAACTCGTTGAACTCAAGACCTCGTTTGATTCGTGAACCAAGGAACCCTTGACGTGGAGTTGTTTTGCCTTGAATCTTCCCTTGAAGAAGATGAACACGCCTAAGACAATCTAGATTAAACCAAGTTGAGCGAGTTCAATCGTTTAACCTAAGTTACCTAAGACTTGATCAAAAACACAAGAAAAACTCTAAGCGAAGTTGGTGGTCGCCACAAGCAAGCTTGATAAGACCAAGAGTAGTTCTTAATCGACAAAGAACCAAGAAAATTCTCACAATAGAGAAAACACACAATTTTTCTGAATAATTCTTGTTCCAAAATCGTATGAACAGTAACATGCCTATTTATAGGCTTACAAAGAAAAGTCTAGAACCTTAAAATAAAGTAAACTACTAAAACTAGTTGTAACCTATCACAATTAGGTAACTAACTAAAAGTTACAACTTGTAAAGACTTAGGAAACTAATAAAAAAACATAAAAACTATAAAATTCGTCCAAAATCACATCATGGGCTAGACATCCTTCATTAAGCTCCATTGGGCCTCCATTTAGCAACTTCAAGGGCCCTCAAAACAAGTCCAAGTGACTAGCCCTTTGTAAGATTGTTTTGGACAGCATAACAACTTCTTTTGGGCCTTTTTTGTAGATGAACTTAATCCACAGCCAATGCTTGAATCCTTGGCCCAATGTGATAGCTTGAACATTGCAATTTTCGAGTTTGTGACTAAATTTAAAATTATGTAACTTTACAATCCAGCCACTATGTTCAAATGTTCCATGCATGATTATTACTTCTTCAAGCTCTTCTTGATCCATATCAATGGCCTCTTCAAGTCCACCAAGTATAAGTCTAAGTCCAACAAATGTATGCGCTCCTTGGATCACATCAATCCCTCCTTCCTCGAAAAGATTCGTCCTCGAATCTGCGAGTTCATATAAACTACTATTAGTAACTAAAGGATTGATACATGAGCAAGTATAACCACCAAGAATATTAAGCACAGAAAAATCGGATGGCATATTGCAAGAATAAACACAACTACATAAAGACTCATTGCTCTTGCAAGATAAAACAAAATATAGCTCAAAAACACACACAGATGATGTAAAGACAGTTTGAAGTTTAAAGACAATAAACATGTCTAGATGAATACTATCCTTAAAAACATGAATAAGAATGAACACATATATTCCCAACAAAATAAAAAGCATAATCAAGAGAATGAATAAAGCTACGGATAGAAATAAAAGTACTACATGGATCATGCAAGATAAATTCTACATCATGAACTTCCCTAGTAGCTAACAAACTTGAATAATCTATATGATGCAACAAAGAATCATTATCACAAACTAAGACACTAGAATGCATAGTGCAAAATGCATAAACAATTATATAAATCTTAGAACAAGTATTAATGCATGAAAAATCACATAAAACATGTAGAAATTCGTTTGAGACATAATGAGAAATCATAAGAAAACTCCAAAGACAAGTTACACTAGATGAAGTTAAATAACTTAGATGCAATACATAATCACTTAGACTAATGGAATAAACATGCAAAATAGAATTAAAATAGAAATTAAAAACATTAAAATAAGAAAACTTAGGCCACAAAGCGTTTGAATCCAGCAAGTTCTTCAATTCAGTTGTGGCGTTTGGACTTTGTGAATCAATCCAATTAACACCATGCCACCAATCAAACATGTATTTGATTAACCAATTGATGTTGATGGCATGAGACCAAAATTTTGTCTCTAAACATCTTCTCTTCACCAAGTCATGTCTTGGGAACACTTGCATCTTCGTGCTTGGTGATAAAAATCTAGAAACTTGCAACTTAACACCATTGAATAAGCAATTTGTAGGTGGCGTCACTTTGTCTTGAAAGTGATTTCAAGTTGCTGCAAAAGAGAAACAAAAACACTAGGAAAACAAGTGTTAGGAATGTTAGCAAAATAATCTACTTCTTTGTACATAGGCACAAGAAAGTTTAGGCCTTTCAATCAAAGCACTCTTTTTCTCACTTTTGCTAGCTTCCACTTCCACTCTCTTATTTTCTTCTTCTTTCTCAGAATTTTTCCTCTCGATTTGTTCTCCCTCAAGATCTACACTATCCTCACTCTTCTCTTGCACACACTCTTCTTTTTTATCACTCTTTTCTTTTGCTTGTGTGCTCAAAGATCTTTCCCACTCTTTGCAATCTCTTTGAAATTTTCTCTTTATCCTTATTTACCTCAAGTGAGGGCAAAGGAATTAGCTTGACATTCCTCCCATTCCATTTGAAAGAGTAGTTATTGTTCACCTCATCATATTTGGCTTCATTCTTAAGTTGCCATGGATGACCCAAGAGTATGTGACAAGTCTCCATTGGTACCACGTCACAAAGAATCTTATCATGATACTTGTTGAGTGAAAACTCCAACTCCACTTGATTGGTTACTTCAAATTCTCCATTATCAGTCAACCTTTTGTATGGATGTGGATGTTTCAACAAAGGCAATCCTAACTTTCCAACACACATAGTACTTGCCAAATTAGTGCAACTAACATGATTAATGTGCGTACTACATACCTTGTTTTTCACAGTGCATCTAGTATAGAATTCAACTTGTTGCACTTGTTCACTATCTCGCAATGGTTTATCCTTCTCTTCAAAAGCATCACGATTCTTCTTTTGAATGAGAGGTGATGAAATTTGATCTTTAATTGAGAGAGTAGATTCCTCCTCAAGCACTCTTTCTTTTTGAGCAGCCACAAGTGCTTTATATCTGCTCCAAAAATCATCCCAATCATCAAGACCCTTCATGTCATCCTCCTTCTTTGAAGTATAATAATTCTTGGACAACTTTTTAGAGGATTTGGATGCAAAAGCTTTGGCATTAGATGACTGCGAATGCCTATCCATCTTTTCATAGATCTCATCTTTCATAAGGCGCATCTTTCTCTCAAAATCTCCAACAATGGCTTCCCTAAACAATTTAAATTCATTGTTCAAGTCCATTGGAGACGCCATTGAGACCTAAAAACCTGCAGAAAAAATCGTTAGAAATAAACAAAAGAAAATAACAAGAATATGTGAAACACTCCCTTAGTGTTTGGCACTCGATTCCCTCAAGTAGATTGGCTTTTACCCTCGAATGAGCTCACCACTAAGCCTTTTTCCACTCAAAGAATCTTCTTGTAGGCTCTTTGATGAAGAACCAGCTCAATCAATCCCACCAAGGACCTATAGCAACCTCAACTTGTAAAGAGTAAATGTAGAGGCCAAGAAAAATTAGCTTAGAGTGTTTTTGATCAAGAGAATAAATCAAAGAATGGATAAGAATCAAGAATTGACACAAAATAGACACCCTATTGTGTGGTATAAATGTGTAAAAATTCTTGATTTTTAATGTTCTCTTGAGAAAATAATAATATTCTTGTGCAAAAAAGTAAAACTCCAACATCCAATTTCACTTTCCAAAAAGAATTAACAACTAAAACCAACAAATAACCAAATAGGAAACAAAAATCACGCCCCAAACACTCCTCCCAAGTGTGAAAACACGGACAAACAGCCTTCCTAAATGTGAAAAATCGGAATAATAACAAAAGGAAACAAGAATAAAAGGAAACTACTTGTTTTTTTTGTGGAATAAGTTTCCAAATCCCCTTTGTAACTACTTTCCCTTTCCCAATTGGTTTCCCAAAGCCAAATAACTTCTATATAAACCCAACTAACACCTTTTAGACTCCTTTTAACACCAAAATTTCTGCAAAAATCGTAACAGAAATTCGTCCAAAAATAGGAGCGAATTTCAGCAACTATTATGCAAGAAAACCCTATCAAAATCCTAGTTGATGAACAAGACCCTTTGACCAACACTTCAAGGCTTCAAGAACTACAAGATTTGATCAAGAAAGCTCAAGAAATCAGCCAAGAACTTCAAGAAGTCAGTCCAGAAAATTTCCAGCAACTCACAAACTTCAAGAACTCAACTTACAAACCAAGAAGTGCAAGAAACTTATCAAGAACTTCAAGAAACTTATCAAGAACTTCAAGAAACCTATCAAGAACTTCAAGAAAACTCAAGAACTTCTTCAAGAACCTCAAGAAACTCAAGAACACACTTGTACAGATTTAAAGATTTCAAGAATCACACCAAGTAAGTCCAAGAACTTCAAGAACTTGTATCCAAACACCAAGAAACTTGAAGAAACTTTGAATGAATGTTTGTGCACGGTTTTTACCTTGTTGTGCACTCCTTTTTTTATTCTCTTTTTCCTCCTTTTTCTTTGTGCTTTTGGCTCTTTCTTTTTAGCACACAATCTGCCTTTTTTTTTCTTTTTTTTTAAACGATTTTTCTGCCTTTTTTTTTTCCTTCAAGAACAATACAAGAATGACTCAAAACTTCAAGAAAGTTGATTTGTGAATGTCTTAAGTTCAAGAATCTTCTTTACTTGAGAGTTTTTAACACAAGAAAAATCAAGAAAACACCAAAAACAGTCAAGAATCACAAAATACCACACAAGACCTAGAATTCTTGATTGAGAAGCAATCAAGAATGACTCTAAACAAACCTAGGGCACGATTTTCACAAAGAAAACAATGAGAAAAAAATAGCAGAAATTTATGGACGAATTTTTTTTTTTTTTTTTTTCAAGAAACGAAAGTAACAAGACAGAAGAAAACAACTTGTTGTCCAGGCTCGAAGCTCTTTGACAACGACTCAAAGAAAGATAAACAAATAAAACACAAGTTGCTTAACCAGGCTCGAAGCTCTTTGATAAACAACAAAAAAAGAAAAAGGGATATATCCGAATTTTTCTAAAGGAAAAATTGGATTGGAAAACCTGGAAAAATCCAAGAAGATGGCTCTGATACCACTTGATGTGCGCACGGTTGCGTTGCCAAGAAAGTCTTGGATTTCAGGTATGCAACTCGTTGAACTCAAGACCTCGTTTGATTCGTGAACCAAGGAACCCTTGACGTGGAGTTGTTTTGCCTTGAATCTTCCCTTGAAGAAGTTGAACACGCCTAAGACAATCTAGATTAAACCAAGTTGAGCGAGTTCAATCGTTTAACCTAAGTTACCTAAGACTTGATCAAAAACACAAGAAAAACTCTAAGCGAAATTGGTGGTCGCCACAAGCAAGCTTGATAAGACCAAGAGTAGTTCTTAATCGACAAAGAACCAAGAAAATTCTCAAAGAGAACACATAATATTTCTGAAAATTCTTATTCCAAAATCGTATGAACAGTAACATGCCTATTTATAGGCTTACAAAGAAAAGTCTAGAACCTTAAAATAAAGTAAACTACTAAAACTAGTTGTAACCTATCACAATTAGGTAACTAACTAAAAGTTACAACTTGTAAAGACTTAGGAAACTAATAAAAAAACATAAAAACTATAAAATTCGTCCAAAATCACATCATGGGCTAGACATCCTTCATTAAGCTCCATTGGGCCTCCATTTAGCAACTTCAAGGGCCCTCAAAACAAGTCCAAGTGACTAGCCCTTTGTAAGATTGTTTTGGACAGCATAACAACTTCTTTTGGGCCTTTTTTGTAGATGAACTTAATCCACAGCCAATGCTTGAATCCTTGGCCCAATGTGATAGCTTGAACATTGCAATTTTCGAGTTTGTGACTAAATTTAAAATTATGTAACTTTACAATCCAGCCACTATGTTCAAATGTTCCATGCATGATTATTACTTCTTCAAGCTCTTCTTGATCCATATCAATGGCCTCTTCAAGTCCACCAAGTATAAGTCTAAGTCCAACAAATGTATGTGCTCCTTGGATCACATCAACAATTGTGAGTGATCGTGAGTCAAGTTCCTAAGTCACTTTTGGCGTACTCTTTGGAGCAAATTAGGGACAAAGTTGCTGTTTTCTATTGTTGCTCACCCTCAAACGGATGGAAAACTGAAGTAGTCAACCGTACACTCACTACATTGCTACGAGCAATCATCCAACATAATCTCAAAAATTGGGAGAAGTGTTTGCCACACATAGAGTTTGCTTATAATCGCACTATCCATTCCTCTACTTCTTATTCTCCATTTGAAATTGTTTATAGTTTCAACCCACTAACACCTTTGGATATTTTGTCTTTGCCTTCTAGTGAACACGTTGACATGGATGGTAAGAGGAAGGCTGACTTTGTAAAAGATTTGCATGCAAAGGTTCGGGCTAACATTGAGAAGATGTATGAGCAATTTGCAAAGCAAGCAAACCGTGGAAGAGTACAAGTTCACTTTGAGCCTAGAGATTGGGTTTGGGTGCACTTAAGGAAGGAACGTTTCCCTCAACAACGCAAGTCCAAACTGAGTCCAAGAGGAGATGGTCCCTTTCAAGTCCTTGAACGAATTGGAAACAATGCTTACAAGATAGATTTGCCAAGTGAGTATGGTAGTGTTAGTGCAACCTTTAATGTGGCTGATCTTTCTTTGTATGATGTAGGGGATTCGAGGGCGAATCATCTCGAGGAAGGAGGGAATGATGAAGACATCAATGCTCGTGTTCAAGTTCAAGGGAGTCGTGATCATAGTGTTGCTGCAAAGAGCCCATTCCAAGACATGGGAGGTCCAATGACGAGGTTGAGAGCTAAAAGGTTAAAGCAAGCTTTGCAAGGTTTGATTATAGAATTACATGAAGATGAAGCTACTTGGTTGAAACAAGAACCTACAAGGCTATTCACTTATTTTGGGCTAGAGTTGGAGGAGCTTGGAGGTCGTGGACTTGGACTCAATTGAAGAGCCCGTTTGCCACTTGAGATTATGGGTTTCATGGGCTTAATTCGTTAGTTTAATAGCCCAAGTTGTATCTTTAGTTGTAGGTTTATGTTATGGTGCAACTAGGGTTAGGTTAGTTTCCATATTTAACTTATATCTTGATGTTATGCGTCTCTTTATAGAGGGTGTTACTATTCATCCAAATTTTAGAACATTAATCAATAATATTGAGTTTTCTCTTCAATTGTGCGTGTGAGCATTATTGAGTTTCCCTTTGTTCTTGGGTGAAAGAACTACTCTTGCATTTTTGACAATTCTTGTTGAGTATTCAAGATTCCGCCTAGGGTTCTTCTTGAGGGTTTGAATCTGTCCAAAGAAATTGTCGACTAGGTGTCTATTCCACATTGTTGGTTAGGGGTCTAGGGTCGTTTCTCTAAGGGGGGAGTTCGACAAATCTTGTTGGATCTGAAGCAAAACAATCCAAGTTGTTCTTGGGGTCTTCGACAAGTTACGAAGGGGTCAAGAAGATTGGTTTGCATCCTTGGTTTCAAGAGTCTTGGACCGTCACTTCCGTGGATATCGTATCAATTGGATGTCTCTTGTTCAACTTACCTTGAGACTTGAGAAATTTCAAACTTTCATGGTCAGAATGTATGATGAACTCTTTTGGCCACAAATAATGTTGCCAAGTTTGAAGAGCTCGAACCAAAGCATAAAGTTCTTTATCATAGGTAGGATAACTCAAGCTCGCCCCTTGAAGCTTCTCACTAAAGTAGGCAATTGGCTTAAAATCCTGCATCAAAACAGTCCCTATACCGATTCCATTAGCATCACATTCAATTTCAAAAACCTTGTCAAAGTTAGGCAAACTAAGCAAAGGAGCATTGGTGAATTTTTCCTTTAACAATCTGATGTGAGCACAGTTCAGAATGGTTTCCATAGAGATGAGCTGTTCATAACCGAGCTAAGGAAGCCAAGGATCGTCTATCAAGCAACCCTATGTTGGTGCTCAAGAACAAGGAAATTGCATAGATTGATCATGGGTACGCTTACGGATGAAGCTACGTGGGATGACTTTTTACAATTGCCAAGACTTGTTACACTAATTTTGGTCAAGGATGGAGCTTTACTGGAAGATGGATCATTGGGGAAAGCCATGGTTGACCAAGGGATTGGGCAAAGTATTCAAGTCGCCCAAAAAGATGGAGGAACGTAACTTCTGACCAAGGCCGCGCATCAAGCTGCACCGTGGCCTTGCCCACGGCCTCCATCAGATTGAGTCCGAATGGTTAAGGGAGAGCAGCAGACGATCTGATCGAGTCCGCGCCTAAGGCCGCCCCGCGGCCTTCCCCGCGGCCTCCCACAGAACGTGCAACTTCGTCTTAATTTAGGGTTTCTCTTAGTATTTTAATTATTCCATAGTTGTAATCCGTTCCTAATAGTTAGGCATGATAGACTATGATTAGTGATCATGCTTATCTAGAGTTTTATTAGTGATTTACTTTCCATATTTTGTAATATGCTTCTAAGCCTATTTAAAGGCTGACTTCGTTCGTTTAATAATAGATTATGAGATTTTGGATCATTATTCACCCTAAAGGTGTGTTCTTGAGAGCTCTTTCAGAGCGCTTTCTTGGTTCTTGGATTAGAACCCTTCTCGGTCTTATCAAGCCTATGCTTGTGGCGACTAAAATACCTGCTTAGAGTAATTCTTTCGCGTTTGATCAAGATTCATAGAGCCATAGTTTAGGTGAATGAACTCGCTCATCTCGACCTAAATTAGAACCCTAGGATTCTTCGTTCTTCGTTGAAGAATATTCGAGGCTTTCACTTGGAATCATCAAGCGATCTTGGCCGTTCACAAACCCGCGCGCATCACAATCTAAAAGCATCTTCATGCATTTTCTCCCATTTAAAAATCACATTTTTTTTACAAGTTCATTCAAAGGTGCAGCAATTGAAGAAAAATCATGCACAAACCTTCTATAAAAACTTGCTAAACCATGAAAAGATCTTACCTCATTGGCATTAGTAGGGGTCGGCCACTCCCTAATTGCCTTTACCTTGGTTTCATCTACACTTATTCCATTAGAGTTTACAACAAAACCAAGAAATATAACAGAATCCATGCAAAAAAGAACACTTTTTGAGATTAGCAAATAATTGATGTTCTTTAAGTATCTCAAAAACAGCACGCAAGTGATCAACATGTTCTTGCAAGGACTTGCTATACACAAGAATATCATCAAAGTAAACTACTACAAATTTCCCAATTAAATGACGGAAAACATGATTCATCAACATCATAAAAGAACTAGGAGCATTAGTCAAACCAAAAGGCATAACTAACCACTCATAAAGACCAAATTTAGTTTTGAAAGCAGTTTTCCATTCATCACCCTCTTTCATTCGAATTTGATAGTAGCCACTTTTCAAGTCAATTTTTAAAAACAATTGTGAACCATATAATTCATCCAACATATCATCTAACCTAGGTATAGGATGACGATATTTTACCGTGATTTTATTAACGGCTCAACAATCTACGCACATCCTCCAAGAACCATCCTTCTTAGGTACAAGAATCACAAGCACAGAACACGGACTAAGGCTCTCACGCACAAGCCCTTCTCCAATAAATTATCTACTTGCCTTTGAATTTCCTTTGTTTCCTCAGGGTTAGCTCCATAAGCCGAACGGTTTGGAATGCTTGCTCCAGGCATGAAATCTATTTGATGTTCCATCCCTCTCAAAGGTAGTAATCCACTTGGGACATCTTCAAAGAATAAGTCTTGATATGCCTGCAACAAAGAAACAACAACACTAGGAAGAGAAAGGTAAAGCTCATTAGTAGAAAAGTAAACATCTTTATACAAAATGACAAGAAGTTGTTGCCTTGCCAACAATGCATTCTTGATCTCACTTTTCCCAGCATAGGCATTCACTTTGCTCCCCTCATCTCTCTCGGCTTCCCCTCTTTTCCCTTTCCCTTTCTTTTTCTCCCCACTAGACCGATTGCTTTCATGATGCACAATCTGTCTAGGTGACTCCAATAAAGACCCCTCGACCTTGGCTCCTTTGGACTCATCACGAGCCTTGCACTCTTTTGTAAATTCGTGCTTGATTAGCATAGGCCTCCATAGGTGTCAATGGTCTCAATATGAACTCCTTTTTCTTCCAAACTAGGCGATAAGTATTTTTATGACTATCATAAATCACACGCCTATCAAACTGCCATGGACGACCTAACAAAATATGACATGCATGCATGGGAATAACATCGCATAATACCTCATCCACATATCCTCCAATGGCAAAAGATACTAGCACTTGCTTGGTTACCTTCACATCCCCAAAATCTGTCAACCATTGCAAGAAATATGGCTTTGGATGGCGAATTGTAGGCAACTTCCATTTCTCTACAAACAAGGTACTAGCTACATTAGTGCAACTACCAAAATCAACAATAACACTGCATACCTTGCCTTGAACCAAGCATCTTGAGTGGAATATATGTTCCCTATACATCTCCTCTTCCTCCTCCTTTGGTTGGATGCTCAATGATCTTCTAGTCACTAACACTTCACCACTAGATGGAATGGCATCCTCGGGTCCCCCTTCAACAGAATCATCATCACTAGGTCCTTCAAGTGGAGGCATCTCTTCATCACTTGAATGTTCGCTCTCAACCTCCCCATTGCCAAGAATGATCATATTCCTTTTTGTTGGACATTGAGAGGAAATATGGCCATATCCTTGACACTTGAAACACCTAACATCTCTCTGTCTAGAAGAAGTCTCATTCTTACACTTGTTTGGTAGTTTGGATGTGGAGCTCTCACTCTTGAGTTTATTACTTGCCAAACCCGTAGCCCCTCTTTGCCATGGCTCATTAATTTTTTATGGTGTTTGAGCAGCCCCCTTATCACGTTCTTGGATAGCCCTTCTATCTCGTGAATCCCTCCAAGCTGGCCGGGTTGAGGGTGAAGGGGGACCTTGATTGCCTTGAGTTGCTGCTCTACCTTGATTGCCATGTCAACCAAATCTCCTATGTTAAGGTAATGTTGCAACTCCACACGTTGCCTAATATCAGTGTTGAGGCCACCCATAAATCTTGCCATTAGTGCCTCTCTTTCTTCCTCTAAGTTGGCCCTCATCATCAAAATCTCCATCTCCTTGAAGTAATGATCCACGGACATGGTGCCTTGTCTCAATGTTTGAAGTTTCCAATGGAGATCACGTTTGTAGTAACTCGGAATGTACCTCTTTTGCATGAGCCTTTTCATCTCACTCCATGTGTTCACGGGTGCTTCGCCAAATCTAGCACGGTCCTTGTGGAGTTTGTCCCACCAAACACTCGCATAATCTATAAACTCAATCGTAGTAAGTTGTACTTTCTTTCCCTCCGAGTAATTGCGGCAATTGAAGATCCCCTCCACTTTGCGTTCCGACTCTGATGCGACCTACGCCTTACTTGTGACGTAAACCACGAATCAAGGGTTTCAGGATCGTTTGGGATCTGATATTGGCTTGGGAAAAACCTCAACCCGTTGATGACCTGCACCAACGAACCTTGGTATAGGGGTTTGTGGCACCACAATCAAGTAAGAACGTGATTGATAAAGCCGTTGAACACCTCAAGAACGAACCCAAGATATTCAAGAAATCCTTTGGAAGAAACCAAAGAGAAACTCTCAATTTTCATTCAACAATTGTCTGTCTCATGACATTCACCAATTAGCCTTTAATAGGCAAATACTGAAAAGGAAATAATACTAGAGTTCTAAACATACTCAAATACTAAATACTAGTCGTAACTTATCACAACTAATCTTTATTTAAAAGTTACAACTTTGAAAACCTAAAAATAACGACGTTTGTAGGCTTTCTGTTGAAGGCCGTGGCCAAGGCCGCGGGCCGGCCTTGTCCGCGGCCTCGATCAGTCCCTTTGCTGCTTTGAGGTCAAGCTTCTGATGAAGGCCGTGGGGAAGGCCGTAGCGCGGCCTTGGGCGCGGCCTAGGTCAGAAGCTTTAGTTCTTCAATCTCGCAAGCCACTTCAATTCGTAAGTGGTTCTGATGAAGGCCGTGGCGCGGCCTTCCCAGTAGCCTTGGTCAGAACGTCTGAATCTCCACTATGCACGTCCTCCAAACATACTTGAAGTATATTGACATGCTTACAATCATCATCACGTGTCCTCTCAATTTTCTTTGCTTTCTCTTGCTCTTGTATAGCTAGGACCAACGCTTGAAGAACTTCTTTAAACTTCTTGGCTTTGGCTCGAGTGACTGGACCCGTTGGAACTTGAACCATCTGATCATCATCTTTAGCTTGTATAACTGCTTCATGCCTTGGGATCACATCAGACTCAATGTAAGCCTCGGGATCGAGCTTTCCTTAGAAGGATGGAATCTTTATTTTGATGCTTCCAAGGTTGTCATCTTGACGGTTTACCACCCTCCTTCCTCTCCTTGTACCTATTTCTTCAAAATCAGACTCGGCTCCCAATTCATCTTCATAAGTAGGGTTGCGGGTCACCCTTGTGTGAGAGGAAGTACCACGAGCTCCCAAATTTCCAGACAACTCCTCAGGACCCCTTGTCACATTCTCAAAGTTGTCCATCCTTAAAGACACTTGTTGAAGTTGTGCCATGATGGTCTGAAAATTTTCATTGTTTTTCTTTGTGTATCTTGCATAGCCTTTGTGAACATGATACGTGCATGGGCACAAGGCATGGCAATGGAGCATGGAAGATGACCTATCTAGCATCCACTCAAATGGGAAGAAACGAAAGAAGGATCATAGTTTTTGGTGTTATTTATTTTTACAAGTTATAATCTTTATGTTAGTATCTAATTGTGATAGGTTACAACTAGTGATAGATTTTTAGTAGGTTTTCTAGAATATTCTTCATGAGCCTATAAAAAAGCATTCTTGTATTATTTTAAGGACGATGTTATGATGAATCAATAAAAAATTGTGAGTTTTCTTTCTACGAGAGTTTTCTTAGTTCTTGGAATAGAACTAATTTCTGGTCTTATTGGAGTGATTCCATGGCGACCAAAACCTACGCCTAGAGTTTCTTCCACTTGATTTGATTCATTCTTTTGGGTTTGTCAATCAGGGGTCTATTCCAAGAGTTGGTTAGGGGTCTATTCCACAGGTTGGTTAGGTGTCTATTCCACGGGTTGGCTAGGGGTCTAACTTGCAGCACAAAAGGAGGATTTCAACGATCTTGGTTGAATATTCGAAGCAACCCATTCGAGTTGTTCTTGGGGTCTTCGACAAGTTACGAAGGGGTCAAGAAAATCGAGTGGTTACCACAACTCAAGTTGTTCTTGGGGTTTTCGACAAGTTACGAAGGGGTCAAGAATATTGGGTTATTTTGTATGGATTTCTTTTCAAGACGGTCCTTTGGGAATGATGTTCCTATGATATACGAGAGGGCGACACCCCGATTGTATCAATTATCAATTGGTATCAGAGCTTTTGGGATCTTGAAAGAAATCAGGTTTTGTGTCAGCCCGTTTGGGTATATCTTTTGTTTTTGTTGTCAATCCACTTGGATATATGTTTTTAATTTTTGTTTTGTTGTTCTTGATTCAAGATCTGATTTTTCTTGAATCAAAGTTGTTTTCTTTTGTGGTTTGATTTAAAAAAAAAAAAAAAGTCATACTGTTCATCGGCACTGTAGCGGCGGTGGCGTCACTGTTCACGCTAGGGGGGGTACTGTTCACTGATGGTACTGTTCATCGCCGGTACTGTTCATCCGATTTTTTTTTTTTTCAGTTTAATTTTTTTTTTGTTTTTGGGAGTTGAATTTTGTATTTTGTGAGTTGGTTGTGTTGTTAAAAGAAAAAAGAGAGAGACAGAGAGAGAGAGAGAGAGAGAGGTTGTTAAAAGTGGAAAAAAAAAAAAATCGTACTGTTCATCGCACTGTAGCGGCGCGCACTGTTCACGCGCTAGGATTCACTGTTCATCGACCGCACTCTTCATGTCGGCGTTACTGTTCATCTGAATTTTAAAATTTTTTTTTCAGTTTATTTTTTGTTTGTTTTTGGGAGTTGGATTTTGTATTTTGTGAGTTGTTTGTGTTGTTAAAAAAAAAGAGAGAGAGAGAGAGAGGGTTGTTAGAATTAAAAAAAAAAAATCTTGAGTGGAAAAAGACAAATTTATGAAATTTTATAAGAAAAGCCAAAAGTGTGGTGAAACGAAAAAAGATATTCTCGTCGTTCTTATAAACATTTTGTAGGTTTGAGCTTGAGTTGTGCCCATTCTTTGCATACCATTAGGTGACGATTCGAGGACGAATCGTTTTGAAGAGGAGGAGTTTGATACGTGCATGGGCACAAGGCATGGTAATGGAGCATGGAAGATGGCCTATCTAGCATCCACTCAAATGGGAAGAAACGAAAGAAGGATCATAGTTTTTGGTGTTATTTATTTTTACAAGTTGTAATCTTTATGTTAGTTATCTAATTGTGATAGGTTACAACTAGTGATAGATTTTTAGTAGATTTTCTAGAATATTCTTCATGAGCCTATAAAAAGGCATTCTTGTATTATTTTAAGGACGATGTTATGATGAATCAATAAAAAATTGTGAGTTTTCTCTCTACGAGAGCTTTCTTAGTTCTTGGAATAGAACTAATTTCTAGTCTTATTAGAGTGATTCCATGGCGACCAAAACCTACGCCTAGAGTTTCTTCCACTTGATTTGATTCATTCTTTTGGGTTTGTCAATTAGGGGTCTATTCCACGGGTTGGTTAGGGGTCTATTCCACAGGTTGGTTAGGTGTCTATTCCACGGGTTGGCTAGGGGTCTAACTTGCAGCACAAAAGGAGGATTTCAATGATCTTGGTTGAATATTCAAAGCAACCCATTCGAGTTGTTCTTGGGGTCTTCGACAAGTTATGAAGGGGTCAAGAAGATCGAGTGGTTACCACAACTCAAGTTGTTCTTGGGGTCTTCGACAAGTTACGAAGGGGTCAAGAAGATTGGGTTATTTTGTATGTATTTCTTTTCAAGACGGTCCTTTGGGAATGATGTTCCTGTGATGTACGAGAAGGTGGACGACACCCCGATCGTATCAGAACAGCTTAAGCTCATTATCCTCCATAGCTTTTCCTTCACCCATGGTATTCTCAACAACCTGCAAAAATCGTTAGTAACACAAGAAAAGAACAATGGATCAAGATAAAACCTCACTCACTCCCTTATGTGTATCCCTCGTAACTCATTATCACACCAATTAATCTTGACTTTTACCCGATGATGAGTTACACCTTAGCCTTTTACCATTCCTTGAGCGTATCTTGTATGCGCTTGAATGAGAACCTGCTCAATTGATCCTTGGTACAAACCCAAGTAAGTATTCAAGATGAGTAGTAATGAAAATAGAAGCTTAGGGTAAGGTTTAAACCACTAGAATTCAAGAAACCAAGACTCAAGGAATTTTAGATTTAAGAAGCACGTTTGACACCCCTAGTGTGTGGTTTTCTTGATGAAAATCTTGATTTTCAAATGTCCTTTAATAACTTTAATGCACTTATGTTCAAACAGAAATAACAAGAAACTCCACCAAAACATCAAGAAATAAGAAGAGTAGAATTTGGTCAATTAAACTTTCGTACGTGGCGTTGTTCTCTATCCAACGATCTGTATGTTTCAACAGGTCTATTCGATTGCACAAGGACAGTATTCCAGCCAAATATACTTCAGTTTAATTGGTTTAGTTTGTATGCTTGGCTTTTATCACCTTGCACGCCTCTTTCGCTTTCCTTTGTATTGCACGACTTTTCTTTGTACAAGACTTTTTTTTTTTTCACCTCTAACAACCTCTCTCTCTCTTTTTTTTTTTTTTAACAACACAACCAACTCACAAAATACAAAATTCAACTCCCAAAAACAAACAAAAAATTAAAATGAAAAAAAAAAAAAAAATTCGGATGAACAGTACCGGCGACGAACAGTCCGTTAGTGAACAGTAAACCCTAGCGTGAACAGTGACGCGGCCGCTACAGTGCGATGAACAATACGAATTTTTTTTTTTACTGGAAATCAAGAGTAACCTTCAGGAAAATTGTTTCAAGGTTCTTATGTAGGCCAAGATTCAATTTTCTCAAAAGTTTTAACACAAGAAACATTAAAACAACAAAGAACACCTGAAAACAGTCAAGATTCTAAGTAAACCACACACAAAACCCTAGAATTCTTGATGTATAGATATCAAGAACAACTCTAAAGGTTATGAAAAACCCTAAGACACGAAACAAAAGGCACCAACACAATTTTTGAAGACAAGAAACACGAGAAACAAACTGGACAAAAACGGACAGAATAGAAAAACGTAAGAAACAGCAACAAGAATAAGAACAAAACTCGACAAACTCCAAGAAATAAAATAAAGAGATATAGCCGAATCTTCCAAAGAAAAATTTGGCTTGGAAAACCTAGATTTCAAGATGAACCAATGCTCTGATACCAATTGATACGAGATCCACGGAAGTGACGGTCCAAGACTCTTGAAACCAAGGATGCAACCCAATCTTCTTGACCCCTTCGTAACTTGTCGAAGACCCCAAGAACAACTTGGATTGTTTTGCTTCAGATCCAACAAGATTTGTTGAACTCCCCCCTTAGAGAAATGACCCTAGACCCCTAACTAACAATGTGGAATAGACACCTAGTCGACAATCTCTTTGGACAGATTCAAACCCTCAAGAAGAACCCTAGGCGAAATCTTGAATACTTAACAAGAATTGTCAAGAATGCAAGAGTAGTTCTTTCACCCAAGAACAAAGGGAAACTCAATAACGCTCACACGCACAATTGAAGAGAAAAACTCAATATTATTGATTAATGTTCTAAAATTCGGATGAATAGTAACACCCCCTATAAAGAGGCGCATAACATCAAGATATAAACTAAATATGGAAACTAAGTTAACCCTAGTTGGTCCATAACATAAACGTGCAACTAAAGGTACAATGTGGGCTATTAAACTAACGAACTAAGCCCATGAAACCCATAACCTCAAGTGGCAAACGGGCTCTTCAATCGAATCCAAGTCCACGACCTCCAAACTCCTCCAACTCTAGCCCAAAATAAGTGAATAGCCTTGTAGGTTCTTGTTTCAACCAAGTAGCTTCATCTTCATGTAATTCTATAATCAAACTTTGCAAAGCTTGCCTCAACCTTTTAGCTCTCAATCTCGTCATTGGACCTCCCATGTCTTGGAATGGGCTCTTTGCAGCAACACTATGATCACGACTCCCTTGAACTTGAATACAAGCATTGATTTCTTCATCACTATCACCACGTGGAGAGAGCTGAAGAAGCTCATGAGAAAAAGATTTGTTCCAGTGCATTACCAGCGAGATCTGCATAGGAAGCTACAAACTCTTACACAAGGCAACAAGTGTGTAGATGATTACTATAAAAAGATGGAGATCACTATGTTGCGTGCTGGAATAGAGGAAGATAGGGAGAGTACCATGGCCCATTTCTTGGATAGGTTAAAGCCAGAAATTGCTAAGAAGGCAGAACTGCAGCCATATGTGGATGTAGAAGATTTGGTGGGCATTGCTTCCATGATTGAGAGGAGGCTCAAGGGCAAGGGTAGTTCTCGAACTACTACCACCCTTTCACAACAACAGAGGACAATTTGGAAGACTCCACTACCCCGAAGAGATGACAAGTCTGGTGGATTTCAGGCCTCAAAAGGGCCTAGAGGAGAGACTTCTAAAGTCACATCGAAGGCTACTGTTGAGACACCTAAGGGAAGGATACGGGATATCAAATGCTTTAAATGCCATGGAACTAGGCATGTTATGTCCCAATGTCCAAATCAAAGGGCATTAATCATTTTGGAAAATGATGAGTTGGTTTCTGAAGATGAGAGTGAATATGAGGGTATGCCGCCACTTACTGAAGATGATGAATATGGTGGTGAGGAGGTCCCTACCAACGATCAAGTAGGGTTAGTTATAAGGAGAGCCTTGACTACACAAGCAAAGGAGGACGAGGAGCTACAAAGAGAGAACATCTTCTATACCAGATGCCATATCAAGGACAAGGTGTGCAGCCTTATTATTGATGGTGGGAGTTGTTCGAATGTAGCTAGTAAATTGATGGTAGAGAAGTTAGCCTTACCAACGCAAAGGCACACCACGCCTTATAGGTTGCAATGGTTGAACAATTCTGGAGAGGTACGAGTCACCAGGCAAGTTAAAGTTCCTTTTCGCATTGGAAGATACGAAGATGAGATGTTATGCGATGTCGTTCCAATGCATGCTTGCCACCTCCTTCTTGGGCGACCTTGGCAGTATGACAAACAAGTGACATTTGAGGGCAAGGCCAACAAATACTCATTTGTTCATCATAATAGGAAGATTACCCTTGTTCTCCTATCTCCTAAATAGGTTAGGGAAGATCAAGAGCGGGTTCAAAAGGAGGATGAAAATGAGTTGGAAAAGAGTGAAGAGAAAGAGAGTAAGTTTAGTGTAGAAGAAAAGATAGAGGAAGGTGGGAGGTTAAAGAAAAAGCAAAATATGTTGGCAACACCTAGGGATGTAGGGAAAGCGTTAGAGAGGGGACAGCAAGTGATCCTACTATTGTACAAACCGTCTTACATTAATATCAGTGATCACACCAATTCTCTTCCCCCTGGTATTTTATCTGTTTTGCAGGAATTTGAGGATGTATTCCCTGAAGATTTGCCAGAAGAACTACCACCCCTCAGAGGGATTGAGCACCAGATTGATTTGGTGCCGGGAGCCTCGTTGCCAAACAAGCCAGCATACAGGATGGGTCCTGAGGAGACAAAGGAACTCCAATGACAGGTTACTGAGTTGCTACAGAAAGGATGGGTAAGAGAGAGTCTTAGCCCATGTGCTGTACCAGTGATTTTGGTCCCCAAGAAAAATGGTGCATGGAGGATGTGTGTAGACTGCTGAGCTCTGAACGCCATTACGGTAAAATATTGTCACCCTATACCTAGACTTGATGATATGTTAGATGAGCTTAGTAGATCAGTGATTTTCACAAAAAATGATTTAAAAAGTGGGTACCATCATATTAGAGTTAAGGAGGGGGATGAATGGAAAACAGCCTTTAAAACTAAACATGGGTTATATGAGTGGCTTGTAATGCCATTTGGTCTTACAAATGCACCCAGCACTTTTATAAGACTAATGAATCATGTTTTAAGGTATTTTCTAGGAAAATTTGTCGTTGTGTATTTTGATGACATTAGCATCTAAGGCATCTTTTGCACGTATTTCGAGTGGAAAAGCTTTTTGCTAATCCTAAGAAGTGCTATTTTTGTACGAACCAAGTTGAGTTTCTAGGCTTTGTTGTTAGTGAATTTGGGGTGCAGGTTGATTAGAACAAGATAAAGGCAATCCAAGATTGGCCAACACCCAAGTCAGTTGGAGAGGTGCGAAGTTTCCACGGGTTGACAAGTTTCTATCGTAGGTTTGTGAGGGATTTTAGCACCGTAGCAGCCCCATTGACGGTTGTTACCAAAAAGAATGAAAAGTTCTATTGGGGAGAACAACAAGATAAGGCCTTCCAATTGCTCAAACAAAAACTCACACGAGCACCAGTCTTAGCTTTACCTGATTTTAATAAAATATTTGACATTGAATGTGATGTCTCAGGTGTAGGTGTTGGTGCAGTGCTGATGCAAGAAAGAAGACCCATAGCCTACTTCAGTGAAAAGTTGGGAGGGGCCACTTTGAATTACTCCACATACAACAAGGAGTTGTACGCGTTGGTACAAGCTTTGGAGACGTGGCAACATTACCTACGACCCAAAGAATTTGTGATAAAGACCAACCATGAGTCACTGAAGTATCTCAAGGCACAACACAAATTGAGCAAGCGGCATGCCAAGTGGGCAGCGTTTGTGGAGACATTCCCATACGTTATTAAGTACAAGATAGGTAAAACCAATGTTGTGGCTGATGCCCTGTCTAGGAGGTACGTATTATTGACTGCTCTAGATGCTAGATTACTTGGTTTTGAAATGATTAAAGAGATGATACGTGCATGGGCACAAGACATGGCAATGGAGCATGGAAGATAGCTTATCTAGCATCCACTCAAATGGGAAGAAACGAAAGAAGGATCATAGTTTTTGGTGTTATTTATTTTTACAAGTTGTAATCTTTATGTTAGTTGTCTAATTGTGATAGGTTACAACTAGTGATAGATTTTTAGTAGGTTTTCTAGAATATTCTTCATGAGCCTATAAAAAGGCATTTTTGTATTATTTTAAGGACGATGTTATGATGAATCAATAAAAAATTGTGAGTTTTCTCTCTACGAGAGTTTTCTTAGTTCTTGGAATAGAACTAATTTCTAGTCTTATTGGAGTGATTCTATGGCGACCAAAACCTACGCCTAGAGTTTCTTCCACTTGATTTGATTCATTCTTTTGGGTTTGTCAATCAGGGGTCTATTCCACGAGTTGGTTAGGGGTCTATTCCACAGGTTGGTTAGGTGTCTATTCCACGGGATGGCTAGGGGTCTAACTTGCAGCACAAAAGGAGGATTTCAACAATCTTGGTTGAATATTCGAAGCAACCCATTCGAGTTGTTCTTGGGGTCTTCGACAAGTTACGAAGGGGTCAAGAAAATTGAGTGGTTACCACAACTCAAGTTGTTCTTGGGGTCTTCGACAAGTTACGAAGGGGTCAAGAAGATTGGGTTATTTTGTATGGATTTCTTTTCAAGACGGTCCTTTGGGAATGATGTTCCTGTGATATACGAGAGGGTGACACCCCGATCGTATCAAGAGACTTATGGGAATGATTCCGATTTTGGTGAAATTTATAGCATGTGTGCCAAAGCAGGCCGAGGTAAATTTTTCATGAATGATGGTTTTTTGTTTTATGTTGATAAACTTTGCATTCCTAATTGTTCAATTCGTGGGCTGTTAGTGAAGGAAGCTCATGGAGGAGGACTTATGGGCCATTTCGAAGTGTCCAAGACACTTAACATCTTAAAAGAGCATTTCTTCTGGCCAAAGATGAAAAGGGATGTTGAAAGGTTTGTTGGACGCTGCATTGCCTGTCGAAGAGCCAAGTCCAGGGTACAACCACATGGATTGTACACACCACTACCAATTGCCAAGGAACCGTGGTGTGATCTTTCAATGGATTTCATTTGGGGATTACCACGTTCTAAACGAGGTAATGATTCTATCTTCGTAGTTGTAGATAGATTTTCAAAAATGGCACATTTCATTGCATGCCACAAGACACACGATGCACTTCATGTTGCAGACTTATTTTTTAGGAAGATTGTGAGATTGCATGGCATTCCAAAAACCATTATTTCTGATAGGGATGTCAAATTTCTTAGTTATTTTTGGAAGACTCTGTGGGGAAAGTTGGGAACTAAACTCTTATTTTCTACTGCTAGCCATCCACAAACTGATGGGCAAACTGAGGTAGTAAATAGGACTTTAGCTACTTTATTATATGCCATAATTAGGAAAAACGTCAAAACTTGGGAAGAGTGCCTACCTCACGTTGAATTTGTATACAATAGAACCGTGCATAGTGCTACGCAATTCTCTCCATTTGAAGTAGTATATGGTTTTAATCCCTTAACACCCTTGGATCTTTCACCTTTACCATTGTCTGATTCATCATTGACAAATTTGTTGCAAAGATTGCAGGCTGGAAGAAGAAGCTGTTGTCTCAAGGAGGAAGATTGATCTTAATCAAGCATGTTTTGGTGACAATTCCTATTCATGTATTGGTAGTAATGGAGCCACCAAAATGTATATTCCGGCAATTACAGTACATAATGGCAAATTTCTTCTGGGGAGAGACTGATGTGGCACCAAAAAGGCATTGGATGAAATGGAGGTCGCTTTGCTATCCTACAAGCAAAGGTGGTCTTGGCTTAAGGAGATTGGAGGACATGGTGACTTCTTTTAGCTGCAAATGGTGTTGGAAATTGCACTCCAACACATTGTGGGCAGACTTCATGAAAGAAAGTACGTTGGCTTTCATCGTGATAGAGTTGCATCTACTCCTGTGTGGAGTAGATTGAAGGCAGTTCAGCATCTTCTATGCCAACACACTTGCAATATAGAAGAGGAAGATGAGCCTATATGGAGCTTAACTGAATCAGGTATGTTTACCATCTCTTCAGCATGGGAGATTATTAGAGAAAAACATTCAATAGTGGGTACTATGAAGTTAATTTGGGACAAAAGAATACCATGCAAAATCTCAATATTTATGTGGAAGTTGCTTAATGGCTTTCTTCCTTTTCCTGATGTGCTCATGAAGTTTAACTTTTATCTTCCGTCAAAATGCTATTTTTGTGATAGTATGGAGACAATTGATCATGTGTTTGCTGATTGTGTAAGTGCTAAATCTATATGGGGTTGTTTCTCATCCATTTTGAGTAAAAAAATTCAAAATTCTTTGGTTGGTATAAGGCAAGTCATTCAAAGTTGGTGGTGTCGTGCATCATTTATTTCTGCAAGGGGGCAATTATTATTGATATTTCCATCCATCATTTGTTGGGAAATATGGAAAGCTAGAAGTCAAGCATATTTTGAAGGGAAGCATATGTCGCCTTGGAGAATTTGTGCCAAAGTCCAGCAACTTTTGTTTGATATCACGCAAGCATGGCCATTAAATCAGCAATGTAAGGAAGATGGAAATCTGAGAAGTACTGGTCTAATTTTTTCTCTGAAGCCAAAGAGACCCAAAATTCCAACATTGGTGACGTGGAGATTTCCTAACTCAGGTTTTGTTAAACTAAATGTAGATGGTTCTTCAATAGGTATAATCCAGGCCATTCAGGTGGAGGCGGTGTTGCTAGGAATGACACTGGTTGCATTTTGTTTGGTTTCTCTTATGACTTTGGACAAAAAACAAATATGGAATCAAAATGCTTGGCACTATTGGAAGGACTAAAAGAGTGTGCAAAGCGTGGATTCAACAGGATGGAGGTGGAGATGGATTCTGAAGTTTGGGTATGCATGGTGAAGAAAGAGGTCAATGCTCCGTGGAAAATTAGAACAATGCTTAAAAAGATAAAGCAGATTTTAGAGAAATTGATGATCTCATATTCACATATATATAGGGAAGGGAATGGAGTGGCAAATGAGTTAGCAATGTTAGCTAGTCAGGCTAGAACAAATCAAGTTTTTACTTCTTGTAATTTTCCAAAGCATATTTTAGGTCTTACTTTGTTGGATAGAAATCAATTTCCTTATATTCGATTTATGTAATGACCTCTAAATTTTAATTAATAAAATGAGGGTTGGCATCCCACACCTGTGTACAGGTTTTGCCAAAAAAAAAAAATAGATAAAGTAGATTGAATTATGCTGAAATTTTTTGTGAATTTAGTAAAGTTTTTCTGCTTTATTTGTCTTTCATCATAAGTTAAGTAGTGAATTAGCTTTTTGGTATGACTTATGCCTATGATTGGTAATGTGTTAGGAAAAAAGGGACTAAATGAGCTTATCAAAAAAAAAATTATTGAAAAAAAAAAGAGTAATTAAGCTTAGGTTCTACTCCGCTAGTTTTAGTATTGAGTAACCAGGGGTCTTTATCTGCTCAATGTCGACTTTCGCATAAATAGGTGCTAGAATTATGAGTATGCATAGCAGCTTAGACAGATGAAGTACTGAGTAATCGGGGATCTTCATCTGACCAATGTCGATCTTCGCATAAAAAGGCAACTTTATGTTCTAAGTAAAGGCTAATTTTAAGAAGAAAAAGTCCCTAGTTGTGAAATATGAATGGATCATGGGCATATAGTTGTACTTGTTTGCTATAGGATCTACTTATGAATTTTGAATAAAGTAGAGAAATAGAACTAAACTTTTTTAATTGATGTACAATTCTTTCTCCTTTGTTTAATATGATGAGTATTTAAAATAAGATGGATGATTACATAATTGTGTTCCATAGTTGTTGAGAAGTTATTCTTAGATGTGTATGTTTTGCTTTTATTTTGGTTAAGTCAATGTTTGAGTTTGGTATGGTTCATTGCTTGAGAACAAGCAATGGCTTAAGTGTGGGGGAATAGATAAGTGCTAAAGTGCATTAGTTTTTAGTAGGTTTTTAGGGTTTTTTATGGGTTTTTCCACTAGTTCTTAGCTATTTCTTCTCATTTGTGATTTTTATGTCAATTTGTGTAAATGTGTGATCTACATATGTTTTCATGCTATTTTGTAGGTTTTTGATAGCTTCGTCATCGAATTTAATCAATTGAAGTTGCAAAGACGGAGTTTGGATGGTTGATTCGATGATGGCGGACGATTAACGGAGTAAAACACGCCAAAATATGGAGCAAAGTTCAAGGGTTTTGAGCTACAAAGGCATTAGAGCTACTGGACCACAGTTGGAGGCGCGATTGGACGCAAAAGAAAAGTTTCTGACCTCAGCCGCGCTCTTATCCGTGCCACAGATTGTGCCGTGGCCAAGAAAAGAAGGTTGAGAGCCTCAACCGTGGCCGCGGCTCACCTGAGATCACCGTGGCTCACCAGACACAAGTCCAGACGCAGCCACGGCTGGCCAGCTTCTACCTGCGGCTCATCCATTTGTGGGCGTAGCTGGGGCTGTCGTGGGGGCAGCTCATGATGAGGACATGGTGATCACTCATGACAATCAAAGTGGCAGAGTAAGGGTGCCTAGTGGACCAGTAACAAGAGCACGGGCTAAGGAATTCTAGAATGCGCTACAAGTATTCATTCGTGCAATCCAAGAACAAGTGGGTGCCTCGAAGACCATTGAAGAAGTGTCCAAGGAAGGAACAAGGGATGCACATTCATTCAAGTGGAACGAGGCGACCAAAATACAAGTGTAGGTGACAAGAGAGAAACCACGGATCCAATCGCGGATGACCTTCCCGCGAGTCCATATGCGGTTCACGTCTAGAAGCTTTGATCAAGTCACGAGAGAAACCGCGGATACCCCCTCACGCGGTTTCTGTGACGCCCCAGAAAATTCATATAATTCATATTATGCTTATTGGTAGAAAAAAAAAGAAGAGTGAGAAAAGAAAGGGCAAAATTTGAAATGTATTTTATTAAGAAATTTCTTTTATTTAGTGATGAAGATTCCTGGTTACTAAGCAATTTGAATTATTGGAGTAGAAATAAATAAATAGATATTATTTTGCTCACAATATACTTGTCCCTTAATTCGAATAATGAATAAGTATACTTTTCAAGGTTATACATTATGGAGAGTTGTGACAGTCCCACCTTACCCAGAGGCACACTAAAGGGCTTAGCGAATTGCCTGCCTAGCTCTCACCAAGACTCGAATCACGCACTCACGCAAACATCCGAGCGTACTTAATTCAAAATAAATAAACTAAAATAAAATAAAATGGAATAACATAAAATACACTCATATTATTTACTTAAAGGGTACAAGTCACATCAAAAGTTTACATGTCATAATATACATGATTTTCACAAAGATAGCCTAACACAGTCTGGCTATTACAATAACTAAAACATCTATAATAATCAAAACCAGTCATTCCAGCTTTAATTTTTAGGAACTTGAGTAAAGGAAAACAAATAAACAGAATGAGCTATAATAGCCCAGTGAATGTCCAAGTCATGCAATCATATCAAGAACTCATTATTTTAGTAAATAAAATAATTGATAAGTTAAATAAACAAGATATGAACAATTTAATTATCAAGTAGTCAAGGGCGGATACAAGGCTCAACTATGGGAGCAAGCTCAACCGCAAGAAAAGCAAGTACTGATCATGTAACCATGACATTTAGACCGAGATAATAGCTCAGGTCTTTTATCAAGGAACATGCCAGTTTTTATCACGCAAGCCCTAACCATCATTCACCTTATAACCTCCGTACAAGCTACCATATCCAGGGAGTACTCTCAACCTGGGAGGGCCAACACGCAAGAATGTTCAATTCGGAGTTGGCCTCTTTGAGGATTCACAACTCAAAAGGGAAAGAACGTCACGCCCTAAAACACCCAGCACCTTATAACCTCCCAAGCCTGTCCGGGTTGACTATCCGCGAAGTAACGGTAAAGTTAGTCACTGAAGTCTCACGCACAAGTAACACGTTGAATAGTGAAAGCATATAACACATTACGGAATAGATGCGATAAAGTACACATCTTTCCACAAGTAGCACATTTTATCACATAATATTTGCAAGTGTAACATAATATTTACAAGTAGAACATAACATTTCATGCATCATGCACACATAAAGACACTCACCTAGAATGCCTAAGAAAATATCTTGTAAAATGGTCGTGATGCGTTTTCGGACCCTAAAATTTAAACGAAATAATATAATGAAAACCCAAGTAAAACCTGATAAGTGCTATAGTACATTAGTTTTTAGTAGGTTTTTAGGGTAGGTTTTTAGGTTTTTTCTATGAGTTTTCCTCTATTTCTTAGCTATTTCTTCTCATTTGTGATTTGAATGCCAAATTGTGTAAAGGTGTGATTTACATGTGATTTGTGTCATTTTCGTAGGATTTGCACATTGCATCACCTAATTTGGATCCATTTGGATGGCAATTGGATGATATTTTGAGGTGATTTGAAGTTGGTGATGAGTTAAAGTCAAGAAATCCTCAAAGTGGTGCAAAGAAGCAATAGGCAAAGAAGAATTGGAAAGGAAACTGTTTGGCAGCCTGGACATATTTCAGTGATTTCACAATAACTTGAGCTAGAGATATTGGATTAAGGTGATTCATGAATCATTTTTAAGCTAAGACAATGATCTACAATTCATATGCAGACATCAAAGTCCAGTTCTTAAGTTTCGAAGGTTAAAATTCCAAGTTATTGAAGCATATTTGTACTGCAGTACTGTTCCGACCAGTTCTTAGTATTTCAGCTATATCTCAGCGTACAGAGCTTCAAATGATGTGATTCTTGTTGATTTGGAAATCTTATTCAAAGGGCTAAAACTTTTATGTTTTGAAGAAAAAGCTAGTTCGGCCATTTTCAAGGTGAAATTTTGCATAGAAGAGAAGTGAAACATTCTGACCAAGGCCGCGGGTAAGGCCTTGCCCATGGCCTTGGGTGAGGCCTTGGTCAGAAAGGGAGGACACAAGGCCGCGGGTAAGGCCGTGCCACGGCCTTAGCCACGGCCTAGTGACGGAATGTTGCATTTTTAAGCACTTTTGGGCGAATCTTTTGAGAGGAGAACCCTACCTCCTTGGGGAAGGAAATAGGTGGTTTCTTTGGGGTTCTAAGGTACAAGAAACACACTTTTACACACATCTAGAGGGATGTAGAGAGAAGAAAGCAAGAGTGGAGGAGCAACTCAAGGGCTTCCATGGTACAAAGCAAGAAGGATTCATCAAGATGCAAGGGAGGAATCAAGAGAATTACATGAGAATGAGTTTTTCCATTCTTTTCTTGTATTTTGTTGGATTTATTCTTGTACATATGATTGAGTTGTGAATAATTTGGATGGGATGAACCCTACCTTTCTATGACTATGATTTGAATCTTTAGTTAATGAATTCTCAATTTTTGTCTTAGATTTATTCTTGAGTTTATTGGTTATTGAATTGGGATTTGCATGCATCCTTAGATTCAATATTGATTTCATATAGGTAGATTGAGAAATCACCTATTTGATTAGATCATCTCTTGAATAAAGAGGCTTTCATGGGTTGCTAGAGATAGAATCACATAAGTCTCCCCGGTTAGATTCAAACCTAACCAAAACCATAGAATCCATAGAACTTAATGCTTCTCTTTGGGGTTTTGATTGAGAAGAGATTCCAATCAATCAACCAAGGGGATAGAGGTTAATACTTGAGAAAGATTAAACCTAATTAAGGGATTCTAGGGTCTAAGTGATTGGGTTATTCATTAATCAAGGTATAGTCTTAGCATACTTGGTTTAGGGTATTCTTCATCTAGATTCGCCTCTACTTTTGTCCATTCTCTCTACTGAATTCTAGATTGTGCTTTAATTAGGTAATTAGTTTAGTTAATTTGTATTTCCAATAAATTCGTCATTCGCTTTGTGAGGTTAGATAATAAAAAGAAGGTTAGTACTAGTACTCACATAGTCCCTGTGGGATCGACACTCGGTACTCCTATACACTATACTACTAGGAAACGATAGGTGCACTTGCCTAAGTATCCTTAGTGTAGCTAAAGGATTATCAAGTTTTTGGCGCCGTTGCCGGGGACTAGGATATTAGGAAAGCTATATTTTTATTACTCTAACCATTTTGTTTCTCTTTATGCTTATTCTAGTTATTTTGTTTAATTTTTGTTACTTAATTTTTATTTGATTTTTCTTTGTAGTCGGCATTTTTTGGGATCTCGTTTTGCGACTTTACTTGAAGATGGCTGAGTACTATTACAATTGGGCCAATGAACAAGGTAACAACGTGGAGTCTATAGGTATGGATAAACTAAGTGCTCTTGAGAGGCTAATAGATGATATTGTTCATAAAAATAATGAAAAATTTGGAAATGGTTTTTCTTTTTCCCAAGCTAGTGTTGTTACTTGTACTTTTTGTGGAGAAAACCGTTGCTCTTATGAGTGTTTTTATAGTAGACAAGTACATTGTGATAACACTAACAACTATCCAACTTCTTATGACCCCTACCCCAATGCCTATAACTCGGGGTGGTGGGATCATTCATCATATGGATGGAGGGAGTATGAGAATCAACCCCAACCAACTTGGCAAGTAGCCCATGATAGAGTAGAGGAGTATAGATTTGAATCGTACCTTCCTCCTTGTAGAGTCTAATCCTGAGTTAGAATTGGTCATGGTGAATTTTATGAAAGCATCGAATGATAGGATGGATAAAATAGAGGCTGAAATTGAGAAAACTGGGGAACAACTTGTTGCTATCACCAAAGCTATTGAGAGTCTCATAGGACAAATTACTGAAACTATGAACACTAGGAACCAATATGACTTGATGAGTGACACGGAGGTAAACCCTAGTGAACTAGTGGAAGTGATTGATTTGTCTAATGGTGATCAATTGAGTGACCCTTTAATGGCGAGTAAAGAGGAAGAACATGAGTGGATTGAAAAAGAACAAGAGAATGAAGTAGAAGCTGTAGGTGAGGAAGAGTTACGTATTGAACCAAAAGAATTAGGAGAATCCTCACTTCCAATCACTATTTCTATTCCACAGGAGGCACCTCATGTGTATATTTTTAAGCCTTTATACATAAATCTCCTTTGTGGTACTAACATTTTGCAGGTTCCTTCTTACTATGGAGTTCATGATAATAACATTGCATGTAAGAGGAGACTAGAGGAATTTGATGGCAAGGCCACAATGAAAGAATGCCATTCTATCATGGTGGTGCCACCGCCACAGCTAGAAAGTGATGAGTTGCAGAGGGCTAAATATGATAGACATCCGATGATTGAGATCCAACGGCCCAAAAGGAGGAAGGAGTGGGCCGAAGAGGTTTTTCATCAAGGGGTTACATGATACCACTTGATGGCGTCGAGCTAACGACGTTAAACAAGCGCTTGTTGGGAGGCAGCCCAACTTTTTACTTTAGTATTTTAGTATTTTTAGTTATTTTTAAGTTTAGTAGGATTATTTTAATTAGGTTTTTATTTTTGTTTTGCAGACCTCAAGGAAGAAGTTGAAACTCACAACGATTGCATGGAATTCGAAGAAAAGGGAGTTTCCATTTAATTTTTGGTGTTTCATGGCTTATCTTGTGTGATTTTTATGTTGAAATTCCCTTTTTACTTAGTTTTGAAGTGCTTAGATTGTTTGGGAGTTAATTTTTGTATTTAAAGCATCATTCTTTCCCCCAACCCTTACATCCCCACCTCTTATTTGTATGCTTTATTGATTATTCCTTTATTAGTGGTAATTCATATTTTAATAGTTGTCATAGTAGACATTCATGACACCTAATTTATATTTGTTAAGTTGCTATTTGAGGAAGAATTGCTATTATTAAGTGAATTGCATTATGTTTGAGCATCATTGTTCATTTGCTTGGTAATTAGCAATATGCTTTTATGGTTTCAATAGCAACTTGCGTGTATATTTAGTGGTCTTTTTGATTATGCTACTACATGGTTTATGGGATTACAACTAATTAAGTGTGGGGGTGTACTTTGAGCTTTACATGGGTGTTGTGAGCTTCTTATGTACTTTCATTGGTTAAGGAAATGACTTCCATTGCACCTTGGTTTGATATTTCATTTTCTTTGAGTGTAGGTACAATGGAAAAAGTACGAAGTAAATCATCCAATGGTGCTAAGACAAGAGTGGAGACGATGCATAGGCACCGATGGTTTTTAAATGCTTTATGTCATTCTCCTTTCTTTTTCTTTATTTAGTTCTTTCTGGGTCTGTGGGTATTATTTTTATTTTCAGAATTTTTATTACATTTTGGCATGCATCTAATGAGCTAAATAGTGTAGTTATCTTTCTTTTGATGAGCTGCAGTGATTCCTACATTTCTGGATTCATTTCTTGTAGCTGAATCGTAATTAGAGTGGCCACTACTACCACGAGGGGAGTATTTGTTCTAACTTTTCTTTTCCTTCTTTTCCTTGCTTTTTCACACATTGGGGACAATGTGTGATTTAAGTGTGGGGGGGAAGTTTAATTTTGTCGTGGTGTGTGTGCTACTTGTTGGTCAATTTGTTGGAAATTGATTGTTTGATGTGGTTGTTGATTTTCTATCAATTTTTTTTTTCCAGAAATTTTCCAACTTAGGTGCTTTAATGTTTTTATTTTGAGTTCTATGAAAGTAATTATCTATTTAACTCGTTAGTTGTCAATTTTCCCTTCCCAAGTAGAGTAATTATGTGCATTTTTGAGAAGCTTCTTCTTAATTGACTAGGGAGATGTGATTGTGTGATTTTGAAGTTTATTTTGAAGAAAGTATATTAGATAAAGTAGATTGAATTATGCTGAATTTTTTTGAGTTTAGTGAAGTTTCTCCGCTTCATTTGTTTTTCGTCATGAGTTAAGTAGTGAATTAGCTTTTTAGTATGACTTATGCCTATGATTGGTAATGTGTTAGGGAAAAGGGACTAAATGAGCTTATTTGAAAAAAAATTTTGAAAAAAAATTTTGTTGAAAATAAGAAAAGAGTAATTAAGCTTAGGTTCTACTCCGCTAGTTTTAGTACTGAGTAACCGGGGGTCTTCATCTGGTCAATGTCGACTTTCGCGTAAAAAGGTGCTAGAATTATGAGTATGCATAGCAGCTTAGACAGATGAAGTGCTGAGTAACCGGGGATCTTCATCTGACCAATGTCGATATTCGCGTAAAAAGGCAACTTCATGTTCTAAGTAAAGGCTAAGCTTAAGAAGAAAAAGTCCCTAGTTGTGAAAAATGAATGGATCATGGGTGTATAGTTGTACTTGTTAGCTTACGATCTGCTTACTTATGAGTTTCGAATGCAGTAGAGAAATGGAACCGAACTTGTTTAATTGACGTATAATTCTTTCTCCTTTACTTGATATGATGAGTATTTAAAATAAGATGGATGATTGCATAATTGTGTTTCATGGTTGTTAAGAAGTTGTTCTTGGAGATGTATGTTTTGCTTTTACTTTGGTTATGTCATTGTTTTGAGTTTTGTATGGTTCATTGCTTGAGGACAAGCAATGGCTTAAGTGTGGGGGAATTGATAAGTGCTATAGTACATTAGTTTTTAGTAGGTTTTTAGGGTAGGTTTTTAGGTTTTTTCTATGAGTTTTCCTCTATTTCTTAGCTATTTCTTCTCATTTGTGATTTGAATGCCAAATTGTGTAAAGGTGTGATTTACATGTGATTTGTGTCATTTTCATAGGATTTGCACATTGCATCACCAATTTGGATCAATTTGGATGGCAATTGGATGATATTTTGAGGTGATTTGAAGTTGGTGATGAGTTAAAGTCAAGAAATCCTCAAAGTGATGCAAAGAAGCAATAGGCGAAGAAGAATTGGAAAGGAAACGGTTTGGCAGCCTGGACATATTTCAGTGATTTCACAATAACTTGAGCTAGAGATATTGGATTAAGGTGATTCATGAATCATTTTTAAGCTAAGACAATGATATACAATTCATATGAAGACATCAAAGTCCAGTTCTTAAGTTTCGAAGGTCAAAATTCCAAGTTATTGAAGGATATTTGTACTGCAGTACTGTTCCGAGCAGTTCTTAGTATTTCAGCTATATCTCAGCGTACAGAGCTTCAAATGATGTGATTCTTGTTGATTTGGAAATCTTATTCAAAGGGCTAAAAACTTTTATGTTTTGAGAAAAAGCTAGTTCAGGCCGTTTTCAAGGTGAAATTTTGCATAGAAGAGAAGTGAAATACTTCTGACCAAGGCCGTGGGTAAGGCCTTGCCCGCCTGGGCCTTGGTCAGAAAGGGAGGACACAAAGGCCGCGGGTAAGGCCGTGCCACGGCCTTAGCCACGGCCTAGTGACGGAATTTTGCATTTTTAAGCACTTTTGGACGAATCTTTTGAGGGGAGAACCCTACCTCCTTAGGGAAGGAAATAGGTGGTTTCTTTGGGGTTCTAAGGTACAAGAAACACACTTTTACACACATCTAGAGGGATGTAGAGAGAAGAAAGCAAGAGTGGAGGGGCAACTCAAGGGCTTCCATGGTACAAAGCAAGAAGGATTCATCAAGATGCAAGGGAGGAATCAAGAGAATTACATGAGAATGAGTTTTTCCATTCTTTTCTTGTATTTTGTTGGATTTATTCTTGTACATACGATTGAGTTGTGAATAATTTGGATGGGATGAACCCTACCTTTCTATGACTATGATTTGAATCTTTAGTTAATGAATTCTCAATTTTTGTCTTAGATTTATTCTTGAGTTTATTGGTTATTGAATTGGGATTTGCATGCATCCTTAGATTCAATATTGATTTCATATAGGTAGATTGAGAAATCACCTATTTGATTAGATCATCTCTTGAATAAAGAGGCTTTCATGGGTTGCTAGAGATAGAATCACATAAGTCTCCCCGGTTAGATTCAAACCTAACCAAAACCATAGAATCCATAGAAACTTAATGCTTCTCTTTGGGGTTTTGATTGAGAAGAGATTCCAATCAATCAACCAAGGGGATAGAGGTTAATACTTGAGAAAGATTAAACCTAATTAAGGGATTCTAGGGTCTAAGTGATTGGGTTATTCATTAATCAAGGTATAGTCTTAGCATACTTGGTTTAGGGTATTCTTCATCTAGATTCGCCTCTACTTTTGTCCATTCTCTCTACTGAATTCTAGATTGTGCTTTAATTAGGTAATTAGTTTAGTTAATTTGTATTTCCAATAAATTCGTCATTCGCTTTGTGAGGTTAGATTAATAAAAAGAAGGTTAGTACTAGTACTCACATAGTCCCTGTGGGATCGACACTCGGTACTCCTATACACTGTACTACAGGAAACGATAGGTGCACTTGCCTAAGTATCCTTAGTGTAGCTAAAGGATTATCAAAACCCTAGTAATTTTAGTAAGAAAATTCAATAAAATACCCCACTTATTTCTAGGGTTTTGGTTTTAGGGTTTCTAGGGTTTAGGGTTTACTTATTCTAAGAAAATTTAATCTATCACTAGATCATTTCTAAAAATTCCTACACTTCAATTTCCTTCAATTGAACATATTCTAGGCTTAAAATCTCACTTATCAATTTTTCTTCTTTTAATTCTACAAAAATTTCGGCAGCATTTCCCCTTAAAATCGGACTAACCCAAATTTTTTCCTGCAAGAAAAATCAACAATCCAACCCAATTCAACAAGTTCTACAACTTTTATGTTCAACTCAAGTTCAAATTCAATCAAAATTCCACTAAATTCCAAGAATTCTACTCCAAGAATCCTCAACCAAACAACATATAACACATGAAATTTCAAGGTTTAAAGGCCATATACTAGTCTATCTAACCACAAGAACACTTTATCTAGCAAGTAAATCTCAAATTCTAACTAAGTTCTCCAAGTAGTACCAACAAGAATCTTGGTTTAAGCTTGCATAAAAACTAATTAAAACTTGAAATTAATAGGAAAAGTTCATAGTAAATACCTTAGATATGCTAAGAACTTTGCTTAGAAAGGAAAGAAGCTCACTTCCTATGGTGGATTTGCCCAAACTTAAGAGAGAAAACTTCAAGAAGTTGAGAGCAAAATGAGAGAAGAAGAGAAAGGGAGATGGCCGGCCAAGAGGGAGAAGAAAGAGAAAGAAATAGGCTAGAAAAAATGGAAAAGAAATAAAGAAAAGTGGGACAAAGATTAACCAATTAAAACCTCACAAGAGTAAAGTAAAAATGTAGTCTTTTAATGCAAGAGTAGCTAACTTGGATTAATTTGATTGGTGGAGCTCATTAACCTCTTATCACTTAATACTAGCAATAATAAGACACAAATTATTAAAGCAAAAAGAGAGTAAAATAGGGAGAGAGAATCCAGCCATAAGGAGAACGAAAAAGAAAAAGAATTTCGGCCGAAAAAGAAAGAGAAGAGAAAAGAATTTTCGGCCAAGAGAAAAAGAAAAGAAAGAGAAAAATTTCAGCCAAGGAAAAAGAAAATAAAGCAAGAAAATAAGTGAAATTTTTGAGTAAAATTGAGCTAAAATTCAAATAGTCAAAAGACTAGAAAATAGTAAAATGAGCTAATCAAAATTTAAACACTAATATAAATTAAATGGTCAAGTAAAATTATTCTAACTTTAGTACTTAAGTGTTCTTGCTTAATAATGAAAATCTTAGCTAATTAACCTAATTAACTCAAGAAATCTTCAAACTAATAAATCAAGGATTAACACTTAACCCTAAATAAGAAAAATGTCTCTTGTAAGTGCATTTCTAGGGTGTTACAAGAGTTATATTTTTGGAATAAGAAAATATAAATTAGTCATTTAAAAGTATGCTCTATACTTTTTAGACTAATTGGGATATAGTGTGATGAAAGGATATTAATTATACGGTAACATTGTCATTGGTGGGTATGGTCTACCATATGACTTTCTTATTCACTTAGGTGGTCATGATGCATTGCTAGATGCCACTCATGATTTATAAGTACGAATTAATTAATATTGAATTAATGATAAATTAAAGTGTTTAATTTATCTAACTCTTAATTAATTAATTAATGAGTTATAATTTGTACTTATTGCCAATGTGAATGGAACCTAGTGGGTCACACACATAAAGAACATAATCTTTGGGTTAAAATGTAGTTAAGATATGTATGAGATACATACAGGGTTAATTTATGAGATAAATTAACTTCAAAGACTTATTTATAAATATTCTAGGTCTTGTATAAAATTAGTTTCCTAAAAGAAACAAAGTAACTAATTGGTTTCCTTACGGAATAGAATTCCTAAAGGAGAAGGTTTAGCTTAAAGTAAGTTACATAAACCTTCTTGGTTTTCAATTAGCTTGATTTCCTAAAAGACTGGATACTTCCTCTATAAATAGGTTCATACTTTGACTCTTGAATGATTATTGCAACACAAAAGAAAAAGTAGTGAGAGAAAAATTGGAAGAAGAAGCATGCCACTTTCTCTCTCCTGTTCGGCATCTCTCTCTCTCTCTCTCTCTCTCCTAATTGTTAGGGTTTTTGTTCTTCTCTTGTGCTCACAAATAATTCAAGGGAGCTAGCACTCGAAAGTCAAAGCAAGCAAGCCTTCAAAGGTTCCCAAAGAAGTTATTCATGTAGATATCGTTAGAGGCCTTACACTTGGAGGGCTTTTCATGATAGATCTAACCTCTTCATTGAAGGATCTTTGCCATAGAAGCATAGAAATCTTTTGTGCTTGAGGTAATCTTCGTGCAAAACCCCTTAATAATCATATAGTTATATCAAAGAGATCCATGGTTAAGGTAACAATATTTTATTTTTTCACTGCATTACCTATGTTATTACCATATAGAATTATCTTCTAGATCCCAAAATTGTCAAAAAAACTCAGAAGACTAGAATTCCTTAATTATCAATTTTCAGCATTGAGTTTAAAAGAGCAAAATTTTCTTGCTCATTATAAATATGTAAATTCCAAATTAGATGTTATTGATTTTGGCTATCGTTTCACCATTACATATAGTATTTGTAAATTTCCTATAAAATTTATTTTTGAGAGCTATATCATTTATTTTTTTTGGCAAATCCCTGTTCGCGGGGGAGAGACGTCATCCCTAAATTTTATTAACAAATAATAAAAACACAAAAGAGGAGGGCGTAAACCTTACCTCAAAGGAGTACGTGGAAAGTTAAACTGTAAAAGGTAAACTAAGAGTACTACTCCCTTTACATATGAGTAACGCTTAAAGTAGCTAGACCTATTTTATCTAATCGAAAAGCTCCTCTAGCCAGTATAGGAAGATCTAACCAAGCATAGCAAAATCTAGTACCTGAATGTGTTATCCCAATATTAGAAAGAAAGCTTGCCACCTGATTGCTTTCTCTATAGCAACGGCGAACATCTTGAAAATATCTTTCCAAACTCAAAAGCTGTTGCACCTCATTCAAAATAGAACAAGGACTATCAAAAAGGTATTTAAGAATCGTAACCAATACCAGAAAGCTAGAATATTGGTTCTAACGACATCTAATTTGGCATCTACATATTTATAATGAGCAAGAAAATTTTGCTCTTTTAAACTCAATGCTGAAAAAGATAATTAAGCAGTTCTAGTCTTCTGAGCTTTTTGAGAATTTTGGGATGTAGAAGATAATTCACATAAGTTCTTTCTAATTCTAATAACTCTATATATTGGTCAAGTTCTTTAGAAATTGAGGTAGTTTCGAAATTTTCTAAACCATGTTAATTTAGAAATATTCTGAAGGATGGATTTTGTAAAGAGAGAATTTCTCAATATATATATGATGGATTTTAACTGGATGAGAATGAATTTGAAGTAGATGAGGATGGATCCATTTATCCCTGTAGAAATTCATGGGTTAAGAAATCAGGAAGTGAATTTGATTCTTCTTTGATATGTTCAATTTTAAAATAAAAAATAGAAAGAATTGCCTTCCATCTAGCAAAAATCTGTTTTGATGCAATATTTTTTACATCTTGCTCTAAAACCATTTTTGTTGTAGAGCAATAAATTTTCAAAAGAAATTCTTGATTTAATAAATCATCTTGAAATTTAGAAATGCATAGAACTATGATCAAAATTTCTTTTTAATTGTAGAATAATTTAATTGAGCATTTTTCCAAGAATCAGAAGTAAATCTAATTAATCCTTTTTTATTAGTTTTTTGATTTATTTGTTTTAAAATTCCCCCATATCCAATTTCAGAGGCATCCATTTCTACAATTTTATACCAATTTGAATTTGTTAAATTTAAACAAGGTAAATATTTTACTTTATTTTTAGTTTTCTTGACTATATTTGTATGTATTTGACTCCACGAAGGAGGATTTTTCTTTAATCTATCATACAAGGTTTACATTCTACCCCTAGATTTTTATAGTAATCATGATATAATTTAAGCTTCCAAAAAATCTTTGTAATTGTTTTCTTATCTTTAATTTCAACAGGGAATTTGGAAGCAAATTCTATACTTCTTGTAATTGGAATAATATGACCTTTATCAATTTCATAGCCCAAAAATCTTATTTTTGTTTCAAATAATTGCATTTTCTTAGATGAAATAACTAATCCATTTCTCATAACTATGTTTATAGAATTTTCTAAGTGTTTTATATGTTGTTTTATACTATTTGAAAATATTAGAATGTCATCAGTATAAAAATTGTATGTGGATAATTTGAAAATATATCATTCATCATATTTTGAAATTCAGAAGGAGTATTTTTTAATCTGAAAGGCATTACATTCCATTCATAATGCCCAAATGGAATCGTAAAAGCAGTTTTGTATCCATCTTTTTCATTAATTTGTATTTGCCAAAATCCTAAATTTAAATCGAATTTAGAGTATATTACTAAATCAATTGTTCTATTTAATATAAATCTCTTCATTTGGAATTGGATATCTAATCCATTGTAAAACCTTATTTAATGGTTTATAATTTATTACTAATCTTGGTACTCCTCTTTCTATTTTAGAATTTTTATTTACATAAAAAGCTGCACAACTCCAAGGTGAGTAACTTTTTCTAATTATCTTTTTATTTTATTTTTTTAGGTTAAATCCCGTACGTGGGGAGGGACGCCACCCCTAAATTTTATTAATTATTAAAAAAATACAGGAGAGGGACATCAACCTTACCTCAAGAATTACATGAGAGTTCAAAGAATTAGAAAACAAAAGCAGTTACTACAATTTAGGATCTATAACCTACGAAAAACAGGAACTTGTTGCCTATCTAGACTAAATAACCCCGTACATGAACAAGGAGATCAGCATCTTGAAACTTGGATGGGTGATGCCAACATTAGACAAAGTATCTGCCACTTGGTTAGCTTCTCGAAAATAGTGTTTCGACTCCAATAAATGGTGATCCAAGCTAAATATCTTTTGCACTTCTTTATATATGGACCATGGGCAATGAAACTCCCTTTTGAGTAGTTGAACTAGCACTTGTGAATAAGATTCAATCACAAAAGACAAATACCCTATTGCAAACAACACTAAATCCCAAATATAAGTGCCCGAGCTTTCGCTTGTATACTATTTGATTCCCCAAGATTAATGGAAAAAGCCAGCAATAACTCCCCTTCACTACCTCGTAGGATTCCTCCTCCTCCAGAATGACCCGGGTTTCCCTTGGAACACCCATCTATGTTAAGCTTCAAGGCTCCATTCCTTGGCATCACCCACTTCACCAATTGGAACCGATTGATCTTTTGTACTCCTAGCTCCACGTAGAAATCCTTCCAATTTGTCCTTGCAACGTTGAGCTTTGGAAAATGCAAATGAAATAGATCCTTACAATCTCGAAATACTTCACTATATATTAATTCAGGCCCAATAACCACACCATCAAATATAGCCTTATTCCTAGCCTTCCAAATTCTCCAACATATCAAAATTGGAATTACTCTATGAATAAAATCAATATATTTATTTCTTTTCGTCATAAACCACCAAGATGCAAAAAATACCTTAACTGAGGAACCCCTATATGACAAACCAACCACATTCCCAAAATAAGACCAAACCCAACGAGCAATGTCTCCACCACAAAAGATATAATCAGAATTTTCTACTTTAGGGGACACACAACAAAAGCATTTGGAAGGCAAAGGGAACCCCAACTTGCATAAGTTAGCTTCAAAAGGAAGCTTGTTCTTCAAAACTCAAAGCACAAAGAAAGAGAATTTCAAGGGAATACCCTGATGCCAAATTCTACTAAAGAAAAAAGAAGAAACTCTAGGCCATTGAACCAGCTTAAAAGCTTATTTTAATGTAAACTCACTTGATTGGGAAGGCTGCCAAAACATATTGTCAAGATATTGACCCAGGGGAGGGGCCTTGCTAATGACCTGTAATAACAAATGACTAGGCACCCATTGCAAAATTTTATCCCTATCCAAGCTTCCCTCCTTGCAAAAATAATTAGTCCGATGATCTAAGACATTGAGCAAGTGAGCAGATAGAGCACCAGACCCCAACCAGTTATCAAACCAAAAGTTGGCATTCCCAGACTAAACAATCCAACCAATGCTATTTTCTGCTAGCTCCCTAACCTTTAACATCCTTCGCCAGGCAGGTGAGGCCGACTATGAGACATTAACCAGACAAGGTTGCACTCTCTTACAATACTTCGCCTCCATGAACCTTGCCCAAAGACAAGCATTTTGACAAAACCTCCACCATAATTTAATTGAGAAGGCTGAAAAAATCTCCATTAAGGACCTGAAACCCGCCCCTCCACTCTCTTTCGTAATACACAATTCAGTCCATTTAATCTAATGATGTTTCAAAGGCCCCTCAGACTCTCCCCACAGAAAATTAGCAAAATTTCCCTCCAAATATTTCAACACTAAGACTGGAGGAGAAGCTACCATTAACAGATAAACAAGCATAGAAGCTAGAACACGATTAACAAGCACCAACTTACCACCCATGGAGAGCAACCTGGGCTTCAAAGGAGCCACTTTACTAGCCACTGCATTGCAAATATCCAGGAAATATTGCCTCTTCCATCTCCCAAGTAATAATGGGTATCCAAGGTTCTTGACTGGGAACTCCATCAACGCAAAGCCAGTAATTTGCTTGATCTTCATCTTTTTCACCCTTGAAAGTTTAAGGTGGACCATGAAACAACTCTTTGCTACATTAACCTTCTGGCCATATAGTGCTTGGTATCTTTTGATCACCTTCATTACCAGCTTCAAAGAAGATGCCATCCTACTTGAAATAATGAGTACATCATTTGCATAATCCAAATGATTAACTTGAGGGTAGTTCCTTGGAACTTGAAAACCATGAAAGGCAGGGTTAGTAAAGAGCTGATTCAGAAGCCAAGAAAACACCTCCGCTCCAACGATAAAAAGTGTAGGAGATAAAGGGTCACCTTGATGAAGACCCTTAAACCCCTTAAAATACCCACACAGTGAGCCATTTATTATGATTGAGAACTAGGGATTGGAAATTAGCCTCCAAATCATATCTAGCCACTGTTCCCTAAATCCAAAAACCTCAGCACCTTGATTAAGAAGAGCCAGTTCATCCTATCATATGCCTTCAGCATATCTAACTTAATTGCCACATTGCCACCCCTATTGGCTTTATGCATTCCATATATAATCTCTTGAGCTAGCAAATAGTTATCTGAAATAAGCCTACCTTTGACAAACCCATTTTGATTAGGCGAAATAAGCTTGGGAAGGATAGAAGGCAACCTATCTAACATTAGCCTAGTTAGAATCTTATGAAAAAAATTACATAGACTAATAGGGCAGAATTGTGAAAAATCCCTAGGTTAACAACCTTCGGAATTAACACAATAGCTGTAGAGGTAACGAACCTCGGAAGCTTAGCTCCACAGAAGAATCTTACCATTGCCCTGTGGATGTCCTCACCAATAATGTCCCAAGCAAATGTAAAGAACCTCCCTGAGAGCTCGGACCTACTTCACTATCACTATCCATGTCAAAAACCACTTTCGTAGCCTTTTCCAATGAAGGCACCATTTCTAAAGCATCATTATCATGCAAAGAAACTAGCTTTGGAATTAGCTCCTTAATACCATCAGGTCTATTGATTTGATCAGCCCCAAAGAAAGATGAAAAAAATTTGATTGCTTCATCAGTGATATTTGATTCCTCAGTCAACCACTCACCTGAGTCATTTCGAATTCTATGGATGATGAACCTCGCCTTCCTTTGTCTTATCACCGAATGAAGAATTTGGTGTTTTACTCCCCAAGCTTTAACCACTTAACCCTAGCTTTTCACTTCCAAAAGCTCTCTTGAACCACTAGTGCACGTCTCAAGGCAGCGTTACCGACATGGAGTTGTTGTTGATTCTCTTCTGATACCACTTGCTGATGTTGTAGTTCAGTTTGAGCTAGGTTTTGCTTAGCTAACTTAATCATAGAATGGATATCTCCAAAGCAGTTCTTGTTCCATTCTCAAAGTTGCTGCTTTAACCTCTTCAATTTCAAGCAAACTTGCCTCATTGGAGGAGCACTACAGGGCTGACACCAAGTATTACGAACCACCTGCAAGAAACTTGGAGCATCCACCCATGCATTGATGAAGCGAAATGGTCATGGCTTGTTATCCAACCTAGTTGTTGCTAACATCAAAAGCGGAGAATAATCTGACAGGTCCCTAGGCAAGTGCTCAACTGAAACATTAAGACCTACATCACCAAAGTTCGTATTTAGCAATAGCCTATCCAATTTCTTCCAAATTCTAGCTCTTCCAAATCTGTTGTTGCACCAAGTGTATGAAGAGCCTGTGAAACCAGTGTCAAACAACCCAGCTACAGTCGTAAAATTGTTGAAATCCAAAGCTTCAAACAAATTAAATGGACGACCCCCTTTTTCTCGAACGAGTCCACAACAACGTTGAAATCCCCACATACAAGCCATGGCCCAAAGGAGGGTCTATCAATCAACAAGTTCTCCTGCAAAACCCTTCTTTCCTCCCTAGTACACGCCACATGAATGAAGAAAAATCCAATAGGAACTGACAGAGCAAAATGACAAACCTCCAAAGAAATATGTTGTCCACTAACCCCCACCTCAGAACACGTAAAAGAAGAATTATAGATCACCCAAATTGATGCCTCATTATTGCAGAAAACTAAATAAAAAATGCAACTGTAATATAAAGAAATAAGCAAGAGTATCATCTGCCCAAACTTCACAAACACAAAGAAAATCAACTTTATTTTTCTAAACAATTCATTTTAAACATCTCATATGTGAGGGCTTATTGATCCCTCTAATTTTCCAAAAGATTGCATTAATCATTGGATAATGATTGAAAAACATTACTTGAGTTTTTTACCGAGGAGTGCAGCTGCTTGTCTGAGATATCAACAAACCACACGCTTCTCCTTCTGGTTTTAACCTCCTAGGACGAATCATCTAAAATTGCCAGTACACCAGGTGATTTATCATGCACCTCCAAGGCTAAGGGATCTCTCAATGATAGATTACTAGCTGGAGTAAGGAGCTGCTCTAGTTGGGTTCGATTATCCTCCTCCTCAAGTGAAAAAATCTTGATTGCAGGCAGCTCACCAACATTCACTTGCAATTGCTCAACCCCCAGCTATTGTGACATACCAAATGGAGGGATGTTTTGATCCTGAGCAGACCCCTAGGGAATGTCATTCACCTTCTGCAGCTGCACCACAGGCGACTCTAATTGCTGAACCTCCTAGAGACTAAGCAAAACCTGTTGAACCTGCTGCGTCTCAACAAGCAGTACACGATGATGAACAGCATGCTCCTTCCTCATAGGATCCTGCTGCTCAATAGCCACTGTGTGACATTCTTACACTTGAGTAGACATTGAGGGAGTGCATTACAGTAGCCCATTCTCTGAGTTAACCTCAGCATCATCATTGTTGGATTTCTGCTTCAAAACCAAAAGCCATTGTTGCTTAACACCAATTGATTGCTTTTGCACATCATTAGTATTTTGTAAGTTGCTAGAAGAAGGTTTCCCTTGAGGTTTCTCCACATCCAGATTCTTTTGCATGACCAAGGTGCCAACAAGATGAACAATATTCTGGCAGATTCTCTGGCTTGATCGTCTGCCTAAACCCCTCAGAAGAGTCCTTCAACCCCAACCAAATCTTGGCTATGAATGATCTCATCAGATCGATCTCAACACAAATGCGAGCCACACTTGGACGAGAAAGGTTCAATGTAGGATTATCAATCAACAAAGGCCTGCCAAACATGTTAACTATAGAAAACAAAGAGTGTTTATTGAAGAAATGCACCAGAAGTCCTAGAAGTGAGAACCACACCAGAGCCAAGGAAGATTCACGACTGACATGGAAATTTAGAGTCCACTTGAACACCCTCATTCGAAACTTGCCAACGTACCAAAGACCTCTTGTCCAAAGCCTATGAAAATCAATTTCAGCAGCACAACGATTTCAGGCATGCCTTGCATCCATATGACCAACCTAACACTCATCCTTTAGGTCCAACAAAATTGATGAATTTTCTAATCTCTTCCAGTTTTAGGCGACCATGTGAGAACTTCCCAACCAGTGCAAGTTTTAACGGTGGATCCAGTTGGTGTATGTCCTCTTTGGAGAAGAAGATGGCCAGCGCACACTGGGATGACTAACTAAGAAGAGCCAGAGAAGAGTTGAGCAAATGATCTTTGGTCCACCTTAGCCTATTTTTGCTGGTCCATTATGCCAGGCAATGGAGCAGCCATGGCTGCTGAATATCGGCGAGCTACAGCCAACTAATAGATTTTTGAAATTGAAACTGCGCGAAGATAGGAAGTTGTTAGGAGTAGATGGGGAAGATAGGAAGTTGTTAGTAGGTATAAATTTTTCATTAAAAGATTTTTCATATGGTAGAGAAACTACATATTATTTTCTATTCCAAAAAGCATTTGGTAAATCACTGCATATATTTGTATAAATTTTATAAGCCTTTCAATTTCATTCTGAACCTTGTAATTTTTTAGTTGTTCTTCTATATTCATGTGAAATTGTGAAATTGTGGAATAAGGAGAGGTTTGGGAATGTAGTTAATAACACCCAATAGGCTTTTGAAGATATGATGATTTTGGAGAGAATTTTTTATGAACGGCAGACAGAAACTTATAGAGCTAATTGGAGTGAAGCTAAAGCTAAATATAACCACTTACGTGCTTTGGAGTGTGAATATTGGAGACAGAAATCATGCATTAAGTGGATTGCATCAAGCAACGCTAACACATCATTTTTTCATGCCGTGGTGAAACAAAGAAGAAATGATAATTTTATTTGTAGGATTAAGGATGACATGGGAGGCTAGATTGAGGATGAGGAAGAAATCAAATAATCTGTTGTTCAGTATTATACCTCACTTTTTCAAGCTGACAAGTCTATTGTATGTCTCAATCAGCTCATTTCCACGTGTCGAAGATCTTTGGGGAGTGTAATCAGGAATTGATTTCATCTCCTACAATGGAAGAAATCAAATCGTTTGTCTTCTCATTGGACGATCAGAGTTGTGCGGGACCTGATGGATTTAATGCAGTGTTTTATAAAACATATTGGAAAGTTATAAAATTGGACTTATTTCAGGATGTGGATGATTTTTCAGGGGAGCCCAATTACTTAAGGGTTTAACAGCTAGATGATTATTTCAGTTCCTAAAAAGCCAAGCCCAGTTCATTGGAAGGATTATCGTCCTATTAGCTTGTGCAACATTAGTTCAAAAATTATCTCAAAAATTTTTGCTAACAGGTTGAACAAGGCATTTTCAAATATTATCTCTCCTTGGCAAATTGGTTTTGTTCCAAACAGAGGCATCATGAGCAATATTCTTTTGGCTCAGGAGCTTACTTCTGAGTTGGACAAGAAGCTGGTGAACCTGAACTTAATCTTGAAACTAGATATGGAAAAGGCATACGACAAAGTGGAATGGCCTTTTCTCTTGTACATGTTGCTGTTGTTTGGGTTTGAAGAAAATATTGTTGATTTAATTTATAGGTTAATTTCTAACAATTGGTTTTCAATTTTGATCAATGACCAGTCTTACGGGTTTTTTAATTCTTCACGTGGAGTTCGTTAGGGTGATCCGCTCTCTCCGAGAATCTTTCTTATTGCAGCTAAATTTTTTGGTAGGGGACTGGAGCATTTCATTCTTGAGCAAAAAGGTAGAAGCTATTCATCTAAGAGCGGTCAGGTTCCTTATCTCGCATTTGCAGATGGCATGATCATCTTCACAAGGGCCAAAGAGCACATTTTATCCAATTTGAGAAATGTGTTTAAGCAATATGAGAAGGCGTCTAGGCAGAAGATCAACATGGAAAAAGCTCTTATGTTATCTCTTCAAAGGGGAATCATTCCATTATTCGTATGGTGGAGTCATCTTTGGGATTCGTCAGGAAGAGCATTCCTTTTATATATTTGGGTATTCCTATTTCCAAAGGAAAGCCCAAGAGTGTTCTACTTGATGGCATTATATCAAAGGTGAGATCCAAATTGGAGAATTGGAGCGTGAAGTTATTAGCGGCTGGGGGTAAGATCATTTTGTTAAGACATGTTTTGACAGCTATGCCTTTGTTTTTATTATAAATTCTTCAACCTCCTGGAAATGTCATTACTGCTTTGGGAAGAATTTTTAATAGTTTTTTGTGGGATGCTGGCATTTCAGACAAACGCATATATTGGTGTTCTTGGGAGAAATTGTGTTTTCCTGTAGATGAAGGGGGATTCGATTTTAGGCATCTGCAGGATGTGGTGCGAGCTTGCTCAATAGAATTATGGTGGAGGCTGCATGTGAGGGACTCCTCTTGGGCTAAGTTCATGCATGTAAAATATTGCAAAGGTGAGCATCCCTTGAATATAGAGTGTAAATTTCCTTTGGCTACGATGAGACGTGTAGCACCCTAGAAAATGCACATACAAGAGACATTTTTTTCTTATTTAGGGTTAAATGTTAATCCTTGATTTATTAGTCGGGAGATTTCTTGAGTTAATTAGGTTAGTTAACTAAGATTTTCATTATTAAGCAAGGACACCCAAGTACTTAATTTAGAATAATTTTACTTGACCATTTAATTTATATTAGTGTTTAAATTTTGCTTAATTTATTCTACTATTTTCTAGCCTTTTGACTACTTGAATTTTAGCTCAATTTTACTAAAAAATTTCACCTATTTTCTTGCTTTATTTTCTTTTCCCTTAGCTGAAATTTTTTCTCTTTCTTTTCTTTTTGGCCGAAAATTCTTTTCTTTTTCTTTCCCCTTAGGGCCGGTTTCTCTCTCTCTCTCTCTATTTTTACTCTCTTTTTGCTTTAATAATTTGTGTCTTAATATTGCTAGTGTTAAGTGATAAGAGGTTAATGAACTCCACCAATCAAATTCACCCAAGTTAGCTCTCTTGCATTAAAAGACTACCTCTTTTACTTTACTCTTGTTATGATTTTATTGGGTAATCATTTTCTCACCTTTTCTTTAATTCTTTTCCATTTTTTCTAGCCTATTTCTTTCTCTTTCTTCTCCCTCTTGGCCGGCCATTCTCTTTTCTCTTCTTCTCTCATTTTTGCTCTCAACTTCTTGGAGTTTATTCTCTAAATCTTGGGCAAATTCACCATAAAAAGTGAGCTTCTTTCTTTTCTAAGCAAGGTTCTAAGCTTGTTTAAGGTATGTACTATGAACTTTTGCTATTAATTTTAAGTTTTATTTAGTTTTTGTTCAAGTTTTATACTAAGTATTTGTTAGTAGTACTTGAAGATTTAAGCTTGAACTCAAGAACACTTAAACAGTCATGCTGGACCAGCTTTAGTAAAACTTTCATAACTTGATGTAGATAACTTGGATTCGAGTGATTCTTGTTGTTTTATAAACTAGATTCATAGGGCTTTCAAACAGTATAAAGCTTGCACGGTGGTTCATTGTGTATTAACCGCAGAAAGCTTGCAAAGTTGGCTGAAATTCGGTTCTGCGTAAACAGTTTTGATGAAGAGCCAACTTGGGGGCTGATTTTGAACCTGTTCTAGTTGGAATTTTAAGTGATGATCTTCACGAAAGTTGTAGCCCTATAAACGTACTTTCAAACCATGTAATCACAATTCCCTGGTTCTTGGTGGAGTGACCCCAACAATGGCACGAAGTTGGCTGAAAATCAACCCTGTGCAGATTTGGGTGATTATTCTTGGAGTAGGAATTTTGAATTTGAGTGGAATCTTGATTGAATTTGAGTTTAAATTGAACATAGAAGTTGTAGAACATGTTGAAATGGATTGGGTGGTTGATTTTTCATGCAGGGAAAAATTTTGGCTAGTCCGATTTTTAAGGGGAGATGCTGCCGAAATTTTGGTAGAAATAAAGTAAGAAAAATGCTAGTAGAGATTTCTAACCTAGAACATGTTAAAATTGGAGAGTTAGCGTGCAGAAATTTTTGGATAAAATGACCAAGTAATGAGCAAAATCCTCTTAGGGCAAGAAAACCCTAAAACCCTAAACCCTAGAAACCCTAAAACCAAAACCCTAGGAATAAGTGGGATATTTCTTGGATTTCTTTACTAAATTAATTAGGGTTTAAATCGGATTTTCATCAGATTATTTCCTTTAAATTTCAGGACCCGAGAGCGAATCGCGACTACCTTACGAAATATTTTCATAGGCATTCCAGGTGAGTGTCTTTATGTGTGCATGATGCATGTAATGTGCTATTTCCATTTTGTAAATATTATGTCATGACTGCAATCGCTATATGATTAAATGTGCTACTTGAGGAAAGATGTGTACTTTATCGCATCTATTCCGCAACGTGTTACATGCTTTCATTACCCAATGTGTTACTTGTGCTTGAGACGTCCGTGACTAACTTCACCGTTATTTCACGGATGGTCAACCCGGCTGCACGTGGGAGGACATAAGGTGTTGGAGTGTTTTAGGGCTTGATGTTCTTTCCCTTTTGAGTTGTGAATCCTCAAAGAGGCCAACTCCGGATTGAACCTGCTTGCTTGTTGGCCCTCCAGGGTTGAGAATATCTCCCTGGATGTGGTAGCCTGTACGGAGGTTATAAGGTGAACGGCGGTTAGGGTTCTTGCTTGCTTGCTTGATAATACTGGCATGACTCTTGATACAGACTTGAGCTATTATCTCAGTCCTAACATCATGATTTCATGGTCAGTGCATGCTCTTCCTGCGGTTAAGCTTGCTTCCGTAGATGAGCCCCGTATCCGCCATTGACTACTTGTTAATTGAAATGTTCATAACTTGTCTACTTAAATTGTCAATTATTTTGTTCAATAAAATATTAGATTTTTGGTATGATTGCATGACTCCGACACTCACTGGGCTATTATAGCTCATTCCTTTTATTTGTTTTCCTTTACCCAGGTTTCCTGAAAAATTAAAGCTGGAACGACTGATTTTGAGTATGCTAGATGTCTTCGTTATTGTAATAGCCGAACTGTATTAGGCTATCTTTGTGAAAAATCATGTATATTATGACATGTAAACTTTTGATGTGATTTGTACCTTTATGTTGAATAAAATGAGGGTATTTTATTTTATTCCATTTTATTTTAGTTTATTTTATTTTAAGTTAAGTACGCTCGGACGTTTGCGTGAGTGCGTGACTCGAGACCTGGCGAGAGCTAGGCAGGCAGTCCGCTAAGCCCTTTGGTGCGCCTCTGGGTAAGGTGGGGCTGTCACAAGTGGTATCAGAGCCTAGGTTTGAAATCCTGTCAGAGTTAAGTGTGAATCTTTGAAAAGTTTAAGTTTGACTCTTGTTAGATTTTAAGTTCAATTATTATTTTATATCAGCTTGTTAAGATTCGAAAGTACGAGCTGGTTAGTAATAAGTGAACTTCTAGTTGTAATTGGGATACATAGAATGTTTTCTTTTGTGATTGGTTTTGGTATCGGTAGATATTGATTCTATTATTTAAGGTGAATTATATTAACAAGTGGTGACATTAAGTACTTGAAATGTTATCGAATGGTTAAATGGTATGCTATAGATGGTTTGATATACGTTGTAAGTGATTAATTATTTGTGCTTATACAATTGGAAATAGCTAGTGTTTAAATGAAATTTTAAGTTTGAATTTTTACTTGTGAATCTTTAGTTACGAATATTTGTAGATTCTTTTGGGTGATTAGTGTGTGCATTGGATAGGATCGTCAGGGCTAGTTGATTCACACTTCGGGGTGGCCAACCTTAGTGTGGGTTGACTTAGCTTTGAGATCCGTGTGCGAGTTACTTATAATTGGTGATTGAGGAATTTTGTAGTTCTTCTGTATGGGTTTAGTTTTACTTTGAGAATTGGAAAGTAGTAATTATCCCCTCTATCGTGTTTCTTAGGCCTGAAAACCTACGTGAATATAACTGGAAATAGTCTAGTTTATTTTCTAAGCTGGATTTTGAGGTGTGATGATTTAAGTATTGTTTATTAATAAGTTTTTCTGGGTTTAGATGTGAGTGATTTATTTTCTTTAAAACATGTAGGTATGTCAGAGAGTGACCGAAATGAGGGACCAGGACATCCCTACCGTACCTTTTCACCTGCCGGCCGAGTACGGCCTGCCTGTGATTGTTGGAGGACGAATTCTTACCCCGACCAAGTCGTATTTTCGTTGATTGAGGATAGTGAGCGGGTTGACCTGCGAGGGTGAAATCTCTCGAGCTCGTATTCATGAGCTAAGAGAGATAGTGAAAGTTCAAGCTCAAAGGATCCGAGAGCTGGAGGCCGCTGTTCGAGAGAACGGCAGAGGACCGAGACTTATCGAATGCAGCACATGGATGCCCTCATGGCCGCCACCGACGAAACTTACTGAGGCCGTGGTAGAAAAAGCAAAACAAGTGGAAAAGGCCCAGTCTTCGGCTCGAACGATGCAAGCAAGGAAACGGGGAAGCACTAGTGATCCCACCTCTCAGCTGAAAATGCCTCAGCCCCTAAGGTAGAAAAGGGAACCTAAAGGAATGAGAATTGGACAAGGTTCACGCCCTAAAAGGTTGAGAAGGGCTCCGACGAGAAAAATCTCACAAGAAGGTGAACAAGGAGAGGAGACCCAGAAGAGAACCCGACCTCCAGTTACTCAAGTTGGTTGTGAATATTGTGGGAAAAACAATCATACTATAGACGAGTGCTGGAGAAAGGATCGAAGATGTTTGTATTGCGGCAGTGCAAATCATCAGATTGGTCAATGTCCAGCCCTACCTAAAAATAGGTTGAATATAGCTCAGCTGGAACATAAGAACCTTGATAAAGAAAAAGGAAATGGAAGCAAGTGAAAAGTGTTAGTTCGAGTTTATGCTCTAGATAAGTGTGATGTCTAAGAATATGTACAAGGACCTATGCTAGTTTTGTTATATTTGCATGTATGATATGTTTTATACATGAACTTTTGAAAATGTGTAAGTTGAACTATCTGTATATGCATGTGACTTTATTTGACATAAAAACTTGACTCCCTTGATTATTCTTGAAGTTGTGCATCCTGCAATACATCTTGTTATTTGTTGTGTGGAAATTGAAATAATTCGATAAAGCTATTATAGAATATTAAGATACGAGTGAACAAGGTTGCAATAGAGAATGTCCCCGTTACCCGACCAGGACAAGAATACTACTTCAAGTGTAAATCCAGTAATAGAGACTGGTAGCCCTCATGGAAACCCCGTAGTGGGAAAGACGTAGCTCTAGAAAGATTTCTGAAAGTAACCCCCCAAGTTTAACGATGATCCGTGTCCCAAAATCGCCGAAGATGGTTAGAGGATATTGAGAAAATTTATGCTGCTTTGGAATATGTTAATGAAGAATAAGTGACATTCGCCGTGTTTCCGCTGGAAGGTGTTGCCACGCTTTGGTGGGATTTGATAAAGGCTAAGTGAAATAGGTATCAGAGTGGCGCAGCGGAAGCGTGTAGTGGGCCCAAGTAAACTATGCACAATCAAATTGTGGGATTATGCAGATTCCTTAAGTGTATCGACAGGGTTCCATGCCAACTGAAACTACCTTCGATGGTGTCTAGGACATACAAAATTTTCCACCTGGTTGTCTTGAAAAGTACCATGTGATGTGACCTCGAGATACTGTCACAAGTAGTATCAGAGCCATATGCCTGCGATAGCCTCCACGTGTACGGAGGGACATCGAAAAGCCCCGAGTCTCTTGTTCGTGAAGAGTCACAAAGCAAAAATTTTCCGTAGGGGATGCCCGCGGCGGGTGGCAAGCTGATAGGTACTATGTGATGTGATCTGAGAACTGTCATAGTTGATGTGATCACGACATGTACTCTGACCCGACGAAAATTGAGTTTGATGAAATTCTAGCATACGATGAGCAGCTAGAACAAGTCTTGGATCGTAACGTGAAGGAATTGAGAAATAAACGACTTTCCTTGTCAGGGTCCTCTCGAAGCATCATGATTTAGAAAAGCCACTTGGGAAAGACAGAGGAACTAGATATGGAAGAACAATTATCCCAAGTTATTCGGAAATCAAGGTAGAATTTCGAGGACGAAATTCTTTTAAGGGGGGGAGGATGTAGCACCCTAGAAAATGCACATACAAGAGACATTTTTTTTCTTATTTAGGGTTAAATGTTAATCCTTGATTTATTAGTCGGGAGATTTCTTGAGTTAATTAGGTTAGTTAACTAAGATTTTCATTATTAAGCAAGGACACCCAAGTACTAAATTTAGAATAATTTTACTTGACCATTTAATTTATATTAGTGTTTAAATTTTGCTTAATTTATTCTACTATTTTCTAGCCTTTTGACTACTTGAATTTTAGCTCAATTTTACTCAAAAATTTCACTTATTTTCTTGCTTTATTTTCTTTTCCCTTAGCTGAAATTTTTTCTCTTTCTTTTCTTTTTGGCCGAAAATTCTTTTCTTTTCTTTTTCTTTCCCCTAAGGGCCGGTTTCTCTCTCTCTCTCTCTATTTTTACTCTCTTTTTGCTTTAATAATTTGTGTCTTAATATTGCTAGTATTAAGTGATAAGAGGTTAATGAACTCCACCAATCAAATTCACCCTAGTTAGCTCTCTTGCATTAAAAGACTACCTCTTTTACTTTACTCTTGTTATGATTTTATTGGGTAATCATTTTCTCACCTTTTCTTTAATTCTTTTCCATTTTTTCTAGCCTATTTCTTTCTCTTTCTTCTCCCTCTTGGCCGGCCATTCTCTTTTCTCTTCTTCTCTCATTTTTGCTCTCAACTTCTTGGAGTTTATTCTCTAAATCTTGGCAAATTTGTTAAAATATTGCCCAAAAAAAAAGAAAATTCGGCATTTATAGGTGTTAGAAAATTTTTTTTGGCATAAACGCGGCGCTGAAATTTTTTTTTCAAATTTGTCATGCGCCGCATTTCCCAAACGAGGCGCATGAACAGTAGTCAAGCGCTGCGTTTGGGAAACGCTGCGGTTACTGTTCACGTGCTTTTTTACTGTTCACTTTTTTTTTATTTTTTTATTTTTTATTTTTTACAGAATAGGTAAGTATTTAAGGTTTTTTGTATTATTGTTTAGGTAGATTTATAGGATTTAAGTAAAAGTAATGAAGGTAATTCAATATTTGAATTGAAAAATTTTAGATTTAAAAATAATAAAGCTATAAACACCAAATTTTGATATACCACTAAATTTTCTAATATCTTGTGAGCCATTTTTTATTTTTCAGAATGTGAAATTTGGTTTTTAGAGAAAGTGTGCAAAAGTCTTCCGGAAAATTGTAATTTCAGCACGTAAATATATTTTTGTCAATTTTTATTTTTAAATTCATATTTATACCATCATACAAATTTCTAAATTTTGAAATTTTTCTAGATGAATCACTATTTTTTTAGGTATTACGTCAGTTCAAGGACAAAATAATCATTTCAATTTTTGAATACCTTTTTTTGGCTATTTGTGAATTCCAAACTCATATTTCATACTTTTACGTATATTCTAAATTTGTGATAATTTTTCGGGTTCAAAAACTATTTTTTCTATAATGCATACATATCTGAGGCAAAATCGTTTTTTTTTTTGTACCTGAAAAATTATCACAAATATAAAATGTGCTTAAAATTATGAAATATGAATTTAAGATTCTAAAAAAAAATTAAAAATAACTATTTTGCCCTTGAATTGACGTGGTACACAAAAAAATAGTAGTTCATTTAAAAAAATTACAAAATTTAGAAATTTGTACAAGGGTATAAAATATGAATTTAAAAGTCAAAAATTGACCAAAAAGGTATTTACGTGCTAAAATTATAATTTTACCAGAAGACTTTTGCACACTTTCTCTAAAAACTAGATTTCGTATTCGAAAAATAAAAAATGACCTACAAGATATTAAAAAATTTAGTGGTATATTAAAATTTGGTATTTGTAACTTTATTATTTTTAAATCTAAAATTTTTCAATTCAAATTTTGAACTACCTCGATTACTTTTACTTAAATCTTATAAATCTACCTAAACAATAATACAAAAAACCTTAAATACTTACCTATTCTTAAAAAAATAAAAAAATAAAAAAGTGAACAGTAAAAAAGTACGTGAACAGTAACCGCCGCGTTTCCCAAATACAGCGCTTGACTACCTGTTCATGCGCAGCGTTTGGGAAACGCGACGCATGACAAATTTGAAAAAAAAATTTCAGCGCCGCATTTGGGAAACGCGGCTGCCTTTAGATGCCAAAAAAATTTTTCTGACACCTATAAATGTCGAATTTTCTTTTTTTTGGGCAATATTTTAACAAATTTGCCCTAAATCTTGGGCAAATTCACCATAAAAAGTGAGCTTCTTTCTTTTCTAAGCAAGGTTCTAAGCTTATTTAAGGTATGTACTATAAAATTTTGCTATTAATTTTAAGTTTTATTTAGTTTTTGTTCAAGTTTTATACTAAGTATTTGTTAGTAGTACTTGAAGATTTAAGCTTGAACTCAAGAACACTTAAACAGTCATGCTGGACCAGCTTTAGTAAAAATTTCATAACGTGATGTAGATAACTTGGATTCGAGTGATTCTTGTTGTTTTATAAACTAGATTCATAGGGCTTTCAAACAGTATAAAGCTTGCATGGTGGTTCATTGTGTATTAACCGCAGAAAGCTTGCAAAGTTGGCTGAAATTCGGTTCTGCGTAAACAGTTTTGATGAAGAGCCAACTTGGGGGCTGATTTTGAACCTGTTCTAGTTGGAATTTTAAGTGATGATCTTCACGAAAGTTGTAGCCCTATAAACGTACTTTCAAACCATGTAATCACAATTCCTTGGTTCTTGGTGGAGTGACCCCAACAATGGCACGAAGTTGGCTGAAAATCAACCCTGTGCAGATTTGGGTGATTATTCTTGGAGTAGGAATTTTGAATTTGAGTGGAATCTTGATTGAATTTGAGTTTAAATTCAACATAGAAGTTGTAGAACATGTTGAAATGGATTGGGTGGTTGATTTTTCATGCAGGGAAAGATTTTGGCTAGTCCAATTTTTAAGGGGAGATGCTGCCGAAATTTTGGTAGAAATAAAGTAAGAAAAATGCTAGTAGAGATTTCTAACCTAGAACATGTTAAAATTGGAGAGTTAGCGTGCAGAAATTTTTGGATAAAATGACCAAGTAATGAGCAAAATCCTCTTAGGGAAAGAAAACCCTAACCCTAGAAACCCTAAAACCAAAACCCTAAGAATAAGTGGGATATTTCTTGAATTTCTTTACTAAATTAATTAGGGTTTAAATCGGATTTTCATCAGATTATTTCCTTTAAATTTCAGGACCCGAGAGCGAATCGCGACTACCTTACGAAATATTTTCATAGGCATTCCAGGTAGAGTGTCTTTATGTGTGCATGATGCATCTAATGTGCTATTTTCCATTTTGTAAATATTATGTCATGACTACAATCGCTATGTGATTAAATGTGCTACTTGAGGAAAGATGTGTACTTTATCGCATCTATTCCGCAACGTGTTACATGCTTTCATTACCCAATGTGTTACTTGTGCTTGAGACGTCCGTGACTAACTTCACCGTTATTTCACGGATGGTCAACCCGGCTGCACGTGGGAGGACATAAGGTGTTGGGTGTTTTAGGGCTTGATGTTCTTTCCCTTTTGAGTTGTGAATCCTCAAAGAGGCCAACTCCGAATTGAACCTGCTTGCTTGTTGGCCCTCCAGGGTTGAGAATATCTCCCTGGATGTGGTAGCCTGTACGGAGGTTATAAGGTGAACGGCGGTTAGGGTTCTTGCTTGCTTGCTTGATAATACTGGCATGACTCTTGATACAGACTTGAGCTATTATCTTAGTCCTAACATCATGATTTCATGGTCAGTGCATGCTCTTACTGCGGTTAAGGTTGCTTCCGTAGATGAGCCCCGTATCCACCATTGACTACTTGTTAATTGAAATGTTCATAACTTGTCTACTTAAATTGTCAATTATTTTGTTCAATAAAATATTAGATTTTTGGTATGATTGCATGACTCCGACACTCACTAGCTATTATAGCTCATTCCTTTTATTTCTTTTCCTTTACCTAGGTTTCCTGAAAAATTAAAGCTGGAACGACTGATTTTGAGTATGCTAGATGTCTTCGTTATTGTAATAGCCGAACTGTATTAGGCTATCTTTGTGAAAAATCGTGTATATTATGACATGTAAACTTTTGATGTGATTTGTACCTTTATGTTGAATAAAATGAGGGTATTTTATTTTATTCCATTTTATTTTAGTTTATTTTATTTTAAGTTAAGTACGCTCGGACGTTTGCGTGAGTACGTGACTCGAGACCTGGCGAGAGCTAGGCAGGCAGTCCGCTAAGCCCTTTGGTGCGCCTCTGGGTAAGGTAGGGCTGTCACAAGACGTCTATTAGCTGTGAAGTATGTGGCTGAAGAGCACATACGCTGGCAGATTGGTGAGCGACTGGTAGATTTCTGGGGGATAAATGGATTGGAGATGTCCCTCTCATCCATTTTTCAAAGGTCCACAACCCTCCATTTTTTCTTGTTGCTAAAGTTTTTGGAAGGGAAGGGCGGAATACCGATAAACTTGCACAATGGCTTTCGGAAGCTGTAGTATCCCAAATTTCTCATATACCAGTGGTCACTGATGTCTCGGATATCATGGTTTGGAGCCTTTCTACTGATGGTAAATTCTCATTTGCTTCAACATGGCAATGCATTTGACAAAGAAGAACGGTGTCATTGGTGATGAAGGCAGTTTGGTGCAAATGGTTGCCACTTAAGATCGCTTTCTTTGTTTGAAAGGTAATTCATAACTACCTCCCATTGGATTGCAATCTTCACATCAGGGGAATCTAGTTAGCTTCTCACTGTAGTTGTTGCGGGCTTCAACAAGAAACTTTGAATTGCCTCTTCTTGGAGGGTCAATTGGCAGATGAGGTTTGGAAAATTTTCTCTCATGTTTTTGGTCTTCAAAATTCAGCTTCTTTATGCATTGGTTCTCGGCTCATGCTTTGGTTGTTAACTGCACCTGTGGAGAATCATATTAGGTGGATTATGCCTATGATTATATTGTGGTTTTTGTGGAAAGCCTAGAATGCTGAGAGGTTCCAAAATAAAGCTCCATTGGCTCAATTGATTATTATGGAGATAGTCCTTTATCTTAAAATGCTTGGGCATGCTAGACACATTGATAAGAAATAGTTGAAGGGTGATAGGAATTCTTTTATTGCCAATTTCTTTCAATGTTGGCTGGCCAAAATGAGAAAAATCAGGGCGGTGCATTGGTCTAAGCCTAAGTATGGATGGTTTAAACTCAATACAAATGCTAGTGTGAGTAATAACAAAAGTGTTGCTGGGGTTTTATTAAGGGATCACAAAGGTGATTTGATTTTTGCATTTCACAAAGAGTATGGGGATGTTGATGTAATTCAAGTAGAATGTTTAGCTTTGCTCCATGGTCTTTAGATTTGTGTTGATATGAAGCTTATAATGTTGTAGTGGAAGTTGACTGATCTTTGTTGGTGCATCTAGTTGAAACTAACTCCGTGGGAAGATGGTCTCTATGTCAGGACTTAAGGAAGATTAGATTGTTCATGTTTTCTTAGCGGGCTAATATCTCCCATATTTTTCGGGAGGCGAATTCAGTTGCAGATTATTTGGCCTCTTTAGAGCTTTATCAAGATTCCTTGTTTCTCTCCTCATATTTGCTTCCTTTGAAATTTAAAGTTTTGTTGCGTGCAAATACCTTAGAAATTTCTTACATTAGGACCTCTTTTGTGAGGGAGTAGTACTCCTTATTTGTTTAATTTTACCATTAATTGTCTTGCAGACTGTTGGCTTTGGCCTACTACTCATTTATTCCTTTATGGTTTAATTCATAAAATCTGGGAGTGGCCCCCCCCCCCCAGTATACGAGGTTAGCTATTAGAAAAAAAATATATGAAATATTTCTTTTTGTAAAAAATTAATTTGATTTAATTTTAATTTAATAATGTCTTCAAGAGTGTCTAATTGTTTTATTTGGGGTTTTGACACGAAATCAAATGATACTGATTGATCTATTTTGGCTATCGTTTTACCATTACATATAAAAGGATGCATGGCATGGTAAAAAGGTGTGCCTAAAATTACTTGTTGAGATACATCTTTAGTCAAAACAAATGGCAAACAAATATAATTATCTTCTTTTGAAAAAATACAAACATTAGAAATTTTATAATTAATTTGAATTTTTTATCCCTGAGCTACTCTTAATACTACTTCAATTTTTTTATAATATTTTGTAAGAATTAATCCTTCACATGCTGTATTTAGATCAGCACGACTATCCATCATAGCAACTGCAAAATTTTATATTTTTTATTTATAACTAATGTTACTTGAATGTAATATTTTCGTGCAAAATGCATAGTTTGTAAAAAATTATTTTCTTATGTTACAATTTCTTTACCTTTTTCTAATTTGTTATCTAATTCTTCTATTAATTCTTTTTGAATTTTCTCTAACAAAGTATCTTCTTCTAATTTCTGAATTTTTTTCTTTTAAATATTTTACTTCTATTTTCAATTAATTAATTTCATGTTTTAGAGTATTCAAATTTACGAGTTTTTTTTATCTTTTTGTATGTAATTATACACATCATTTATAGAAAAGTTGTTGCTTAATTCTAAATTCTTTCTAATTTTAGGATTTATATATTCATTACTATCGCTATACGGTGGATTTTCATGTTGAATTACTTATAAGTAATTTTCTAAATATTTTCTTTTTAATTCTAGATCCTTTACTTCATTAATTAAGTGTAATAAATTTTACTATTAGAATTTAACATAAATATTCAAGTTCATTTATCTCTAAACCATTAGATTCAATTATAGCTTTATAAAAAAAAATTATAGCTTTATAATATTGTATCTCATCTGAACAATTATCACAATGATCTTTTTCACTATTTTCATTTTCACATTCACTATATTCTTCACTTTCACTATAATTTAAATTGTGAATTATTTTAAATTTTTATTCTTCATCTACTTCTAAATCATTAATTTGTTCTAATAATTTTATACTTTTAGTTTTGAATTTATTCGCATAATGTCCTTTTTTACTATATTTTCTAAAAGTAACATTTCTCTTATCCATTTTTTAGCTTCTTTATCTATTCCTTTATTTTCTCTTAGACATAATATTTTGTTTTTTATTTCTAGATTTTTTCCTTCTTATAATTCTTTGTAGAATTTGGTAAGCAAATTGTTCACAAAAATATCCTAATTCATATTTTTGTTTATGTTTTTCTATTTGTGCTTTTAATTTTAGATCATTAAAAATTTTACAGACTGAAATTAATTCTCCATATGTAATATTATTAAAATCAATTTTATACCATCACAATGTGATTTTAAAGTAGTTTTTATTTTTTCACTAAATAATTTTTATAAACCTGCAGTAAATTTATCTTTCCAAAAACTTAAATGTGAATAATTTCTTATCATGACTTTAGATAATGCACCGAATCTTTAGTACTTTCTAAATTTGTCGGCTTCTTTGACTCCTTTTGCTTTGATTTTCCTTTTGCAAGAGATTCCATTATTTGCAAGAATTTTTTGGGATCTAGTTGCAAATAGATTTTGTAAAGGAATTTCATTGGGATCATGATTTTCATATTCAAAGTCATAGAACAAATTTACTAGGACTTCAAGAATTTCCAAATATTCTTCTCCTGCCAATTTTTCTTTCTTCTTTTCAATTTTGCTAGAAGAGGCTTTTAATTTTTCAACCTCTGTATTTTCAGGAGTTATCATCTCAACCATTTGCACAGAAATTTTCTAAAGTATTTCCAATTTTATTGGCTTAGGAGATTTATCCTTCTGCTGTTGAATTTCATTTCCAAATTCTGCCATATAATCAGTCATTGTCCTTTTAGGTCTTATTTCAATTGACGGATTGATATAATTGTTGATATAGCTGTAATCCATTTCTGCATTGGGCCACCATTTGCATTTAATGATTCTTTGAATAATTGGAAGTCCAACATTAGTTTTGGCCGTTTGGTATGTCCAGACACCATGGAATTTGGAGTCTTGTCGTAAAGTAAAGCAATTCAATTTTTTGAATGGGTTTTTCGTCAAAGAAGTCCTTATTATAAGAACAAAATTGAAGGAAGAAATTTTTCAGCATTTCAAGGAAAATTTCATCCATTGGACCAAAAGTTTGAAACCAGGTTATGAACCATATAGGAAGTTCATTATTAAGAATGGTGGTGAAAGCCTGATCCACCAAATGTGTTTCATTTGGGGATTTTGATAAAATAAAGAAAGGGTAAAACTGTCCATGAGATCTCCATAAGAGAAATGATATTGGAAATTGTTGTATTTTGATTTAAAGGAAAAAGTGGAATTGGGATTTCCCCAATCTTTTAGAGAAGGAATTTGATGAATATACATTTGTGAATAAGCAATTTCATTATCCTCAAGGGTCGGATACCTTTGAGGATTTTTTTCATTTCTACTTCTATCATGAATATCAACAATTTTTTTTTGGTTAAGATAATAGGAATTTAGAAAATTAGCATAAGAATGTCTTGTTTTTAAGGGAAGTGGTTTCTTAATATGGAATTGAGATAAAGAAGAATGAGGAAAGTATTTGGTTTGAATTTTATAAGGATCAAAATTAAGATCTTCGAAAGAGATATAACTAGCATAAATTTTGGTACCATTGTCCATATAGGGTTCAGTATTCTCTTCTTTAAGAAGAATCGATTTGGCTGAGGGTATTTTTCCCAAATTGGTCATGGAAGAAGGTAATAGAGGAAATCGAAAATTTGATAAATGAGGGGCTCCATAAAAATTTATGGAACCTCTTTCTCGGCCGCTACCTCGTTCAAGAGGTCTATTCATATTCCTGCAAAAACAAATTAAAATATAGTATCTGTAAATTTCCTATAAGCTTTATTTTTTAGAGCTGTACCAGAAAGCTGGAATATTTTGGTTCTAACAACATCTAATTTGCCATCTACATATTTATAATGAGCAAGAAAATTTTGCTCTTTTAAACTCAATGCTAAAAATTGATAATTAAGGAGTTCTAATCTTCTGAAATTTTTGAGAATTTTGGGATCTAGAAGATAATTCACGTAAGTACTTTCTAATTCTAATATCTCTATATATTGGTCAAGTTCTTTAGAAATTGAGGTGGTTTCGAAATTTTCTAAACCATGTTGATTTAGAAATATTCTGAAGCATGGATTTTGTAAGGAGAGAATTTCTAAATATATATTTGATGGATTTGAAATGGATGAGAATGAATTTGAAGTAGAGAGGAGACAAATACTAGGTCCGACCTACCCACGTGGGGAAGTTGAATAACTAGTAATGAGATCCACCACCCATTAGCTATAGCTTTTGAGGTGCAATCATATCAGAACCAAGTGTTCACACCCATGGATGTGAGGTTGCAAGTTCGAATCCCCTAGGGCGTTGAGTCCTTAAGTGGACAATCCGTCACAGCCCTTGCAACGTCTTGGAAAAGTGTGATGGGAGTCTTGGCAAAGTGTGATGGGAGGAGACAAATATTGGGTTCGACCTACCCATGTTCGGAAGTTGAATAACTAGTAATGAGATCCACCACCCATCAGCTATAGTTTTTGAGGTGCAATGGAATTTGAAGGAATATAAGATGGAGTATATCTTCTCGCTTTATTGAAAAGAATTTCTACATCACTTGTTCCTAATTCAGTAATTTTACAAATTTGTGAATGATTTCTGATTTGTGGTGTAGGATTTACTATTTGTCTTAAAGTCCATTTTTCAATAACTGAACATTATTCCATTCAATATGTGGAGGCTCGTTACTAATTTATTAAATACTAGTAATTTTATTATTTAACTACTTAGTTACATTATTTATATACAACTACTAGACTTAAAAGACATTGTAGCCTTAGTGTTAGATTACTCAAATTAGTGGGTAGATTTGGACACTTGAAAGATTTGACACCTAATGGTGATCACACAATTAATTACCAAGACCATGGTCGTTCATTATGATCCCTAAATTTTAATCGTATAGGCATCTATTCATTTATTTGTGCAAGTTATGTTCGGACATAATAATGTGTGAAATGTGTCAAATGGTTAAACTAATGACGTAATTAGAATAACTTTATGAAGTTTAGTTTGAAAAAGGAAAAAAAAAATGGGGAAGTTCAGCTCAAGTAATCCACGGTGGAGCCAGCTTGCTCAACCAAGCTTGAGCTGGCCATTTCCTAGGCCTCAATGAATGACTCACCTTATGTTTTTGTTAAATTAGTCAAAGATGACTTCAGAAGATAATAAACCATCAGCAGCTAAGCTAAAAAGTCAGAGAGGGATCGTCCAAACATTTCAAAAGGTTAGAAAGGATAGAAAACCCAAAGCAAAGAAAAAAGTAGAGAAAGGAAGGAAGACAAAAGAAATTGCAACGGTTGGAGAGGTAATATTCCTTGAATCTTTGGAGACATATCTAAGTTTTTAAATCATGTATACTAAATATTTAACGGTTTGGTTTTGAAAATTATGTCTGGAACATGGAAGAATTGAAGTTGGCTAGCACGAATCAATAACTCATCTAAGAGAATAACTTGAGAGTCACCTAAGTTGTGGTGGAATTTTAGCAAGATTAAAGGAGAACTTGAGCATCAAGTCTTTCAGGAAATTATTATATATTGAATCTAGTTTACCCATATATGGATATCATGATTTTTTTGATGAGTATAACATGAAAAAAAGTGAATGGAATGGATTGGGGTTGAAGAAAATCGCACTGCAGGCCTGCTGAACCAGTTTTAATGAAATAGGTATAACTTACTGTAGAAAACTCAAAACGGGGTGATTCTTGTTGTTTTAGAAACTAGATTCATAGGGATTTAAAATGGTATAAAGCATGCACCGAAATTAATTGTATATTAACCGCAGAAATTATATAAAGTGGGCTGAAAATTCGATTCTGCACGAACAGGTTTAGTGAAGGGCTAACTTTAAGCGAGATTTTGAACTTGTTTTTGTTGGAGTTTGGGCTCATGTTCTTCACAAAAGTTGTAGAGTATATAATGGAGTTATCAATCATGTAAACGATACAATCTGATTCTGTGTTTATTAACTCCAGAAATGACATGAACTTGGCTGAACATACAACCTGCACGAACAGGGTCAGTGCAGCGTCAATTTGTAGGCTAATTTCGAACCTGTTCTTGTTGGAATTTAACGTGATGATCTCCACGAAAGTTGTAGCCATTGATCTATAGTTTCTAACCATGTAAGCCACGACTCTTTATTCTTTGTAGATTGAACTCACCATTCAATGAAAGTAGACAAGAAAACCAAACCTGCACAACAGGGTTGACGATGTGTCAGGTTTTGGTTTAAAGTTGCACCTGTTGTTGTGGGAATCTGAATTTGTTTTCTTCATGAAAGTTATAGTCCCTAAACACTAGTTTCCATACCCTATAAATGGTGAAGCAATTGAAGTTTTCTACCAAAAGTTAGACTCGAATGAATCTAGACACTTGAGATGACTATAACTTAAACATTGACAATCGGTGAACTACTTTGTGATTGAGATTTAGCTAGGTTATAATTGGATTTAAAATTGGATGTCTTAGTGGGAAATATTCCGAATTAAGTCTAGTTTATAGTGATATTGAGCTTGTGAAATTTGGTTGAGTGAAAACGGAATTAGGCTCTTCCCTGGTAAATATTAAGTTTTAATAATTCGTACCCTTGCTTTAATGAAACAATGAAGCAACTTATTTCTTAATTATAGGTTCTTCGAAACCTCAAAGAATGGACATGTGAAGGACTTGGGGAAACCTTAAAAGTTACCGGTGAGTGTCCTAACATCATTTTTACTTACGAACTACTCTTATATTAAATTATGTGATTTGTTAACGGTATTTGATATCAAATGATATTTTAAAAATTTCAACACTTATCGTGAGTGTCCTAAAACTCACTTTTATTTACTAACCTTGGCTTTACGAAAATTACGTGATTTTCTTACGACTTCAATGAACCTTATGTTATACTAAAGTTTGACATCCTCGGCAAACTTTATATTATGTTATCCATATGAAAAATATGATCGCCGAGGGCGAGCATTTTGTACATGTATTGACTAAGGTCAATGTTATCACTTGTTATTTCATGACTTGACATTATACTTGATATAAGTCCGGTGATGTACTTTATCACACCGGCAGTACTTGTACTTGTTAAATTCAAAGTGTGCCTGTGCATGTTATACTTGTGCATGATTTGGGGCCCGGCCTTGGTAGTTGATCTTAGCTGAGCCGGCAGTAGGCTTGGTCACCAAGTTTTGGTTATCTTGGTCTCTCGGCACTTTCTCGCCAGCAAGGAGGTTTTGCGGTCAAGGAGGTGTACCGAAAAAGTACTTGGGTAGAACTCAAGCTACCAAAATGGTGAGAGGCTGAGGCGACATGTTTGGTGTAGTGCTGGAGGCAAACGTACTCGATTCACCCTTGACATGTTCTTAGGAAGTACTTTTGTATCCTTTTCTATTTTACGTGCTACTTGATTTAATTCTATTTTATGTACCGTCAATTCGCTTGAATTTTGATTCAAACAAATATGTTTTGAGAGATATTTTCAACGTAATTTTAAAATGGACCTCACTGGGTTATAAGCTCACCTTTCATTAAATTTGTTTTTCTTATAGGTGCTAACCCACGAGAAATAAGGCAAGAAGTGAAAAGAGAAGGTTTTCCTTTGTTTAGGATTAGCCGTCAAATAAATGTAATTTGAGATTCAAGTAGCTCAATTGTTGTAATTACTTTTGAAGATATATGTAACTTTTAGCGTTTGATTATATTTCTAGTGTATGACTGTTGGTACTTGAGTCCTGGCGTGAGCCAGGCAGGCGTCCTCGATCAGGGTTCTGGAGTAGGACCTGGTTGGGGGCGTCACAAGGTGGTATCAGAGCTTAGGCTTGGATTCTGTGCCTGGGGTTTTAAGGTTAGCAGGTATGTCAAGAAGGAAATTAGGGTTGAGTTAGTTTGCACTTGGGACTAGGCCAACCCAAGTTGCAAGTTGACAAGATCCTAATTCTGGTACCTGAATATCTAAGTAAATATGTTTAGAAAGTTAACTTAGTTATTTATCCTTAGTTAAAAATATAAGTTGAACTGTACGTGGAATTTTGGGAATAAGCATTGTTTAAGTAGTGAGGGTGTGACACGTGTGAAACCTTTTCCTTATTAGACATTAGGAAATAACTCTCAGTATATCACTCTATATATGTATAGTATATACATATTTAGAGTAATAGGTCATGGATGGGAATAGAAGTTATAGAATCTCGTTGTACTAACAAATTAGCTAATGAATACCCAGAGAGGCTAGAGAGCCACATACCTACTTATCCTATGGAAAATAAGGATAATATGTACATTTGCTATAGATACCTCGCCGATGTTGTTACGGCTTTAGTAAAAAAAAAGGGAAGAGAGAGAATGGCTCTAATTTAGCAGAATACGATATGAATGAAACAATTTCTTCATTGTAATTTAGAGAGTAAATCCAAGTGCATTTACTCCTACTTTGACTATGGTTGCAGGGCATGGCTGGGAGAAGAACCCGAAGATCCAACCTTACTCACAAACCAATTGTGGAATATCAAGAGAAGATTGGACAACCATATAAATATTTTGACCCTACAAAAGACGGGGATAGCAGATGCCCTTGTCGAAAGAATTACTCTTACCCAGACCAAATTGTTTTGGCTCTGGTAGATGAAAGAAAGCGAATGGCCTGGGATAATGCAGTGACCTACCAAAGAAATGAGGAGCTGAGACAGATGGTGATAGAATTACAAAGTACTATTCAGGGATTGGAAACTAAGTTGAGGGAGAGGCAACCAAAAGAACACAAAATAACTAAAGAGGCCATGACCCAAGTTGATGAGTTTTGGACTAAATGTCCCTCGACTCAAAATGTCGAATAGAATTTGGGCAACCTACATATACCTAATATAAATATCGAGATAGGATCTAATATTGGACCAAGTGACAGGCTGCAATCTAAAAGGAAAAAGCCTTTTCAGGAGCCAAGTTCTAATGAAAGATACTTGGAATCTCATCTCCATTCTCATAAAAAGTCTACAAGAGCCTTAGGAGCCGAATGCCTGACACTTATCCCACCTTGTTGTGGGTACTGTGGTAAGCTTAACCACGAAGAAAGTGTATGTTGGAGAAAAGCCAAGAAATGCTTAAGATGTGGGACTGCAGGGCATCAAATTAGTAACTGTCCAAAAAGATAGGTAGAGAAAAGGTCACATGTAAATTATCTTTGTTGTGGTTAGTAATCTACACTTAACAAGAAACATGGAAGGCTAACTTAACTTGTGTTATAGAACTGATGTACTTCTATTTATCTTGTTGTAAAAGTTTGTGATATATATCTAAAGTTGTTAAAGATATTCTATATAGATCACTACCTATTTATTATGTATTGCCTTTACTTAGGGCCATTTTATTATATTTTAGATGGAACATGGAAGAAAACCAAGAGGGAGACCTCATGGAGCTCGAGCCGAGGCTGAGCAATCTGAAAATCTTGAAAATCAACCTAAATCGATTGTAGGGGTTGGAAATGAAATTGGTGCCCAAATGGCAACAGTTCTCACTCGAATGGCAGAATATCTTGAAAGACAAGAGACCCGTCAGATTCAAGGACTTCTTAATTTCCCTATAAACCCCCAATCAAATAACGATCAAGTAAGTGAAGATGTGGCTCTCGAGCGGTTTCAAAAATTCAGGCCACCAAAATTTACCGGAGAATCTGACCCAGAGCAAGCTGAGAATTGGCTAGACAATATGATAAATATTTTTGCTGCTTTAAGGTATTCAGAAGAAAGACAAGTTACCTTTGTCGTATTCCAGTTTGAAGGTGCGGCTAGGTCTTGGTGGAACATAATTAGAAATAATTGGGATCGAGAAGGTACCCCTTGGACTTGGACTAATTTCACGAGAGAATTCAATCATAAGTATATACCTCTTATTGTGCTGGAGAAAAGAGAAGATGAATTCATAAGTCTAAAACAAGGAACCAAATCAGTAGTGGAATATGAAGCACAGTTTATGCGATTATCAAAATTCGCACCCGAACTAGTGTCTACCGACGGGAAACGCGTAAGACGCTTTCTTCAAGGATTAAATTTGGAAATCCAAGAAGCCTTAGCCGTTGCTAATGTCTATACATATGATGCAATATTTGAAAAAGCACAACGAGTAGAAAACTGCCAAGGATCAACTTAGGGCATATCAGTTGCACAACAAAGCAGAGTCAAGTGAGTGGATAGAAACAAGAAAGACTGTACCTTCTAAAAGATCAAGTTTTGGTCAAAAATCTCTGCAAACTTTTCCACAAAATCAAGAGAAACCTTCTAAGTCTCTCAAGATGAGTTCTCCAATGCCTATGACACTTACGTGTGAATACTGTGGTAAGTCTAATCATAAGGAAAATGAGTGTTGGAGGAAAGCAAATAAGTGTTTTGGTTGTGGAAATATTGACCACCAAATGAGTAGATGCCCAAAACTACTAAAGGAAGGAAAATCTTGTCCACCTTCAGGTAGAGTTGTACCTAGAAAACTTGGAGGACTGCAGAATAAGCCAAGAATTCTATCACAAGTGTGTGAAGTCAACACAAAGGACATTCCTGACAATTCTAAAGGTACGACTATTATTTCTAATGAGCCTTGGACCTGCACACTTATTTCTGACACACGACTTGATGAGCGTTGTAAACATTACCTAGTTAATTAGAAATTGGCACTGGTACAGACGAATGCTAATATTTATAGACACGATTCATAAGATTGTGAGACCTGAATGAGAGAAAGGAAATGCCTACTTGATTCTATGGTACAAACCATGTGTGAAAATGATAAAATGGATTGACTACCTAGATATCACGTACCACAAAACTTTAGAATCAAGGTTGTCTGGTTGTGCGTGATTGAACAATTAAATCTTCAGGTTTTGTGCAAAAGAGAAAATTACTCATATTTTATGAAATGACATTAAGAAGTTTTGTAGGAAATTGCTTACGATATCCAATCTATTTAATTAACCAACAATTAAGGGAAAACTTGACGAAATACCAATGGTAAAGGACTGTGCCATTATTTCTCGAAAGAATTGACTTGCCTACCTGTTGAAAAAGAGAAACAAGAATAGTGGACCCATTACTGAGACACTATACTGAATAACCCCAACTAAACTGAAGGAATTGAAGGTCTAGTCGTAAGAAGGTAGAAAGAGCAATTTACTCAACCTAAGGGAACCATGATGTTTTCTAAGTTTAACCTACAGTGTGAAAGTATGCATTTCGATTGTAAAATATCCTTTTCAAGATCTCTAATTTTAGGATGTGAAAAGGTTGTGGAACCAATGGAAGTTAAGGTGATAGAGACATGAAAACTATCTTGAAATACAATGGGCATATGTGGTTCCGAGGGTTAATAGGATATTGTTGAAGGATGCACATACAAGATAATTATGAAGTCAACATCCCGAATTTTCTGACCTTATTTGAATTTATTGTAACAATTCAATACAAAGTGTTAACTATGTATAGATGTTAATAAGTAGAATTAAGATTTACTCTAAAAAGATTAGTAATTGGGGAATATATCACAATTTACATATCTCCGTTACCAGAGTTATTTTAAGAAATCATCAGAAAGGGAACACAGAAAGGTGATGCATTGAACTTTCAATTTGGAGCGAAGAGATATTGGAATTTGTAATGAGTACCTTGAGTTAAAGAAATATCAACTGGACCCAGAACATGTCATACAACATGAAGAGTTAGAGTTATGAGATGATCTCTCATACGAAAAAAAACCAAACAAATATTGGAATAAGAGACAAGGATACTAAGAAATAAAAAGATACCATGGGTGAAAGTATTATGGCAACGACAGGGAATAGAAGGAGCAACGTGGGAACTGGAAAAGGAAATGCGAGCACAGTACCCTGAGCTTTTCATGAACGTAGGTGAAAATTTCGAGGACGAAATTCTTTTAAGGAGAGAGGAATGTGGAGGCTCGTTACTAATTTATTAAATACTAGTAATTTTATTATTTAACTACTTAGTTACATTATTTATATACAACTACTAGACTTAGAAGACATTGTAGCCTTAGTGTTAGATTACTCAAATTAGTGGGTAGATTTGGACACTTGACAGATTTGACACCTAATGGTGATCACACAATTAATTACCAAGACCATGGTCGTTCATTATGATCCCTAAATTTTAATCGTATAGGCATCTATTCATTTATTTGTGCAAGTTATGTTCGGACATAATAATGTGTGAAATGTGTCAAATGGTTAAACTAATGACGTAATTAGAATAACTTTATGAAGTTTAGTTTGAAAAAGGAAAAAAAAAATGGGGAAGTTCAGCTCAAGTAATCCACGGTGGAGCCAGCTTGCTCAACCAAGCTTGAGCTGGCCATTTCCTAGGCCTCAATGAATGACTCACCTTATGTTTTTGTTAAATTAGTCAAAGACGACTTCAGAAGATAATAAACCATCAGCAGCTAAGCTAAAAGTCAGAGAGGGATCGTCCAAACATTTCAAAAGGTTAGAAAGGATAGAAAACCCAAAGCAAAGAAAAAAGTAGAGAAAGGAAGGAAGACAAAAGAAATTGCAACGGTTGGAGAGGTAATATTCCTTGAATCCTTTGGAGACATATCTAAGTTTTTAAATCATGTATACTAAATATTTAACTGGTTTGGTTTTGAAAATTATGTCTGGAACATGGAAGAATTGAAGTTGGCTAGCACGAATCAATAACTCATCTAAGAGAATAACTTGAGAGTCACCTAAGTTGTGGTGGAATTTTAGCAAGATTAAAGGAGAACTTGAGCATCAAGTCTTTTAGGAAATTATTATATATTGAATCTAGTTTACCCATATATGGATATCATGATTTTTTTGATGAGTATAACATGAAAAAAAGTGAATGGAATGGATTGGGGTTGAAGAAAATCGCACTTGCAGGCCTGCTGAACCAGTTTTAATGAAATAGGTATAACTTTCTGTAGAAAACTCAAAACGGGGTGATTCTTGTTGTTTTAGAAACTAGATTCATAGGGCTTTAAAATGGTATAAAGAATGCACCGAAATTCATTGTATATTAACCGCAGAAATTATATAAAGTGGGCTGAAAATTCGATTCTGCATGAACAGGTTTAGTGAAGGGCTAACTTTAAGCGAGATTTTGAACTTGTTTTTGTTGGAGTTTGGGCTCATGTTCTTCACGAAAGTTGTAGAGTGTCTAATGGAGTTATCAATCATATAAACGATACAATCTGATTCTGTGTTTATTAACTCCAGAAATGACATGAACTTGGCTGAACATCCAACCTGCACGAACAGGGTCAGTGCAGCAGTCAATTTGTAGGCTAATTTCGAACCTGTTCTTGTTGGAATTTAACTTGATGATCTCCATGAAAGTTGTAGCCATTGATCTATAGTTTCTAACCATGTAAGCCACGACTCTTGATTCTTTGTAGATTGAACTCACCATTCAATGAAAGTAGACAAGAAAACCAAACCTGCACAACAGGGTTGACGATGTGTCAGGTTTTGGTTTAAAGTTGCACCTGTTGTTGTGGGAATCTGAATTTGTTTTCCTCATGAAAGTTATAGTCCCTAAACACTAGTTTCCATACCCTATAAATGGTGAAGCAATTCAAGTTTTCTACCAAAAGTTAGACTCGAATGAATCTAGACACTTGAGATGACTATAACTTAAACATTGACAATCGGTGAACTACTTTGTGATTGAGATTTAGCTAGGTTATAATTGGATTTAGAATTGGATGTCTTAGTGGGAAATATTCCGAATTAAGTCTAGCTTTATAGTGATATTGAGCTTGTGAAATTTGGTTGAGTGAAAACGGAATTAGGCTCTTCCCTGGTAAATATTAAGTTTTAATAATTCGTACCCTTGCTTTAATGAAACAATGAAGCAACTTATTTCTTAATTATAGGTTCTTCGAAACCTCAAAGAATGGACATGTGAAGGACTTGGGGAAACCTTAAAAGTTACCGGTGAGTGTCCTAACATCATTTTTACTTACGAACTACTCTTGTATTAAATTATGTGATTTGTTACCGGTATTTGATATCAAATGATATTTTAAAAATTTCAACACTTATCGTGAGTGTCCTAAAACTCACTTTTATTTACTAACCTTGGCTTTACGAAAATTACGTGATTTTCTTACGACTTCAATGAACCTTTGTTTATACTAAAGTTTGACACCTCGGCAAACTTTATATTATGTTATCCATATGAAAAATATGATCGCCGGGGCGAGCATTTTGTACATGTATTGACTAAGGTCAATGTTATCACTTGTTATTTCATGACTTGACATTATACTTGATATAAGTCCGGTGATGTACTTTATCACACCGGCAGTACTTGTACTTGTTAAATCAAAGTGTGCCTGTGCATGTTATACTTGTGCATGATTTGGGTCCCGGCCTTGGTAGTTGATCTTGGCTGAGCTGGCAACGGGCTTGGTCACCAAGTTTTGGCTATCTTGGTCTCTCGGCACTTTCCGGCCAGCAAGGAGGTTTTGCGGTCAAGGGGGTGTACGGGAAAAGTACTTGGGTAGAACTCGAGCTACCAAAATGGTGAGAGCCGGAGGCGACATGTTTGGTGTAGTGCCGGAGGCAAACGTACTTGATTCGCCCTTGACATGTTCTTGGGCAGTACTTGTGTATCCTTTTCTATTTTACGTGCTACTTGATTTAATTCTATTTTATGTACTGTCAATTCGCTTGAATTTTGATTCAAACAAATATGTTTGAGAGATATTTTGAACGTGATTTTAAAATGGACCTCACTTGGGCTATAAGCTCACCCTTAGTTAAATTTGTTTTCCTTACAGGTGCTAACCCACGAGAAATAGGGCAAGAATTGAAAAGAGAGAGTTTTCCTTTGTTTAGGATTAGCCGTCAAATAAGTGTAATTTGAAATTCAAGTAGCTCAATTGTTGTAATTACTTTTGAAGATATATGTAACTTTTAGCGTTTGATTATATTTCTAGTGTGTGACTGTTGGTACTTGAGTCCTGGCGCGAGCCAGGCAGGCGTCCCGATCAGGGTTCTGGAGTAGGACCTGGTTGGGGGCGTCACACAATAAATTTAGCTTGTTCAATATTTGCCCTTTTTAAATTTTGTTTTCCAAACTTTTCAGTTTCACCGATTGATAGGAACTTAATTGATATCTTAACATTAAATATTATGACTAAAGGTTATGATATGAAAGATGGATCTGAAAATATCAATATAACATATAGAATTTATTTCAAATTAATAAATACTATTAGTCCTGGAACTAGAAGGTCGAATCTTGTTTAAGAATTTAAGTGTTAACGAAAATTAGAATATAACCCTATAAAAATAAAAAGAAAAAATTATAGAAAATATGATAATAAGCAAAAATTTATTCCTAAATATGTAGATTTACCATTCTACAATAATAGACCATCCCCTCAAGATATCTTACATTATGAAGAAAAAACTCGTCATGATATTCAAGCAAGTTATTGAAGTAATGAAATATATGAATAGGATATTGATGGTATGTCTAATTATCAAATTCAAAAAACTATGCAAAAAATGATTATGTATTCAGAAATCTTAAAACATGATGGAACTTATGACAAAAATTGTGCTATAATTATTACAAATGGATTCACAAGTCAACTAAAAGGATGGTGGGATTTTTATCTCACTCAAGAACAAAAATCAGAAATTTTGTGTGTGGTTAAAATTATTGAAAATCCTCTAAAAAATGAAGCCCAACAGCAACCTCAAATTATTCAAGAAGCTATCTTTACTTTAATTTGTACTATTGTTTTGTACTATTGTTTTTTTTTTTTTTTTGCCAAATCCCCGTATACGGGGGAGGGATCCCAGCCCCAATTTTATTGATTAGAAAATAAAATAAGTACACATAGAGGGGGACATAGAACTTTTTTCCAATAATTATAGAAAAGAAACAGTCTGCCTAATCTGAGGGACCTCTAACCTATTAAGCCTTAATTCACCTAAAGCCATTGCAGGTAAATCAGTACATGAACTAAAAACCCTATTACATTGAGCTAAACAACCAAAATTTGCAAGTACATCTGCTACCCGGTTTGCTTCTCTAAAACAGTGAGAGATAGAGATAACATCAAATGTCTTCAATTCATCCACCACCTTTGTCACAATCCATGGAAAACTCGCCTTCCCCTAAGTCACCTCAACAAGCAACTTTGAGTCTGATTGAATAACCAATCTACCTAAACCCTTATTCTTGCACAACTTCAAACCATATAATAAAGCCTTCACTTCAGCTTGGAAGCTTGAGACCTAGCCAAAGTAACATGAAAAGGCAATAATGAAATTACCTTCATGATCACGCACTATACCACCTGCCCCACTTTCTCCTGGGTTGCCTTTTGAGCATCCATCAGTATTGAGAAGAAGAAAGCTAGCCTTCGGTTTGCGCTACTTCACCACTTTAATGAGTACCTGTCTATGAGGGTGCAATTCTTTTAACAACACATCATTCCAACTCAAGTTAGTAACTTTCCCCTTAAGGAATTTGATGGTAAATGAAGCCACAATATCTCTACAAATAGCATCAAGAACTTTATGAAAAGGAAGAGAAACACCATCAAAGAACGCATTACTCCTATACCTCCAATGTAACAACCCTAGAAGCACATACAATTTATTTAGATTTATGTTAGACATGTTAGAAAAAAAAGGGAAAACCAAAAATAGCTATAATGAATAAACAATAGTATGATTTCTTTTATGTTATAGCATGTTGTACATTTTCCTTTAAGGGTTGTACCATAGAGCTCATGTGAATTAATGAAGAGATAAGTATACAAAATCTCCTCTAATCATAGTTAGCCAAGTTGAGGGCTATTGTGCGAAAAGTCAAAACCCTATGTCAACTTTTGTCTTGCTAGGATTGGTTGATTTTTTTTCCCTTTCTCTCTTTATTTCTTTTCCCATTTTTCTTGGCCTATTTCTTTCTTTTTCCCTCAAGCTTGGCCAGCCACTTTTCTCTTCTTTCTTCTCTCTTTTGCTTTCATTTTCTTGAAGCTTTTCTCTTCATTTTGGTCATCTCCTTCCATTGAAAGTGATACGCCCGGACGAACGTGGAGTTGCTTGAAGATCCAAGTGAAGCTTCGAATTTTCCCTTGGAGGATTTCGACCCTTCAAAGTGCTCAAGTAGGACCAATTTGAGCGAGTTCAATATGCCTACCTAATTGCTCTAAAGGACTTAATCAAACAAGAAAGAAACTCTAAGCTAGGGTTTTGATCTTGGAATCACTCGACAAGATCAGGGGTAGTTCTTAATCAGCAAAGAACTAAAGAAACTCTCAATTTGAGAACTCTCAATAACAATATTCATAAAAATCTGATTAAAAATCGTATGAATAGTAGCATAGCCTTTTATAGGCTTACAAAGATGATTCTAGAACTTAGAATTGTAAGTAATTACTAAAACTAGTTGTAACCTATCACAATTAAGCAACTAACTAAAGTTACAACTTGTAAAGACTTAGGAAACTATTAAAAACGAATTTAAGCATAAATATAAACAAGAAATTCGTGTAAGAATTCCTTATGGGCTGGACGTCTTCTTTAAGCTCACTTGGGCCTTCATCTTGCAACTTAAAAAGGCCTTCCAACAAGTCCAACCAAACCAGCACCTTGGAAGCATGTTATGGACCAATTATAAGCTTCAATTAGACCTTCTTTCAATGTAAATTTAATCCATAGCCAATGCATAAACTCTTGGCCCAATGAATACACTTCAATAGCTTGATCAACAAGTCCATTGGCAAGCCCAAAGTCATGATGAACAACAAGATAGCAACAAAGTTTGATTGTTTCCACCATGATTAACCACCATTCAAGCTCATCTTGAGCTAAACGAGTTGCTCCATGAGAATGTCCAAGCATCATGATTGAAGTTGCTCCTTGGATCACATCAGAAAGTGAGCTTATCTTCTCACTAAGCAAAGTTCTAGACTTACTTGAGGTATTTACCATGAACTTTTGTTATTTTTCCAAGTTTATAAGTAGTAGTTGTGTAAGTTTATAATCAAGTTGTTGTTGTTAAGCATGAATAATTAGGCCATGATTATGAAGTTTTATTCCATGTTATGATGTTTATTGGCTTGAATGACTTGTAGTTAGTGTTTAAATCTTGAAATAACAAGTATTGGTTATTGATTGGTTGAAGAACCTTGGTATGGTTCAAGTGATTTGATTGAAATTTTGAGTGAAATTGGGATTGATTAAGACATAGAAGTTATAGAACTAGTTGAATTTGGTTGGTTGGTTGATTTTCCTTGCAGGTTAAAATTTTGGGTTAGTCTGATTTTAAGGAAAATGCTGCCAAAATTTCGGTAGAATTTAAAGAGCAAAAATTTGATAGGCGAGATTTAACCTAGGATATGCAGAAATTTAGGGAATTTGATGTGCAGAAAATTTCAAGAGCATGATCTATTAGTGAATTAATTTTCCTAGAACAAGAAAACCCTAAATCCAAAACCCTAATTCAAAACCCTAAACCCTAAAACCTAAACCCTAGAAAGATTTTGGTTATTTCTTGAATTTTTCTTACTAATTTACTTAGGGTTTTAATCAAGTTTTCACTTGGTTATTTCTTTTGAATTCCAGGACCCGAGAGTGATTCACGTCCTTATTACGAGATTTTCTCCTAGTTACTCCAGGTGAGTGTTTCTATGTGTGCATGATGCGTGAAATGCTATGTTATACTTGTAAATGTTATTTAATGAAATGTATTACTTGAGGAAAGATGTGTACTTTATCTCATTTATTCCACAATGTTTTACATGCTTTCACTATCCAATGTGTTATTTGTGCTTGTGACTTCTGTGACTAACTTCACCGTTACTTCACAGTTAGTCAATCCGGTAGTGTGATTAGGAAAGTATAAGGTGCTAGGTGTTTTAGGGCGTGTTGTTCTTTCCTATCTGGGTTGAATTCCTCTAAGAGGCCAACTCTGGATTGAACTTTTTTGCTTGTTGGCCTTCTAAGGTTGAGATTACTCCCTGGATGTGGTAGCGTGTATGGAGGTTATAAGGTGTATGGTGGTTAGGGTACTTGCTTGTTAATACTGATATGATCATTGACGAGGACTTGAGCTATTATCTCAGTCCCAACGCCATTGTTACATGCTTCAGTACTTGCCACTTCTGCGGTTGAGCTCTCTCCTGTGATCGTGCCTATATCCGCCTTTGACTACTTGTTATTTAACTTGTTTATACACTATTTATTGAAATCATTAATTATTATTATTTAATATCTTAATGGTTTACTGGTATGTTTGCATGACTTGAGCACTCACTGGGCTATTATAGCTCATCCCTTTTATTTGTTTTCTTTAACTAGGCTTCCCGTACTGCTAAAGCTGGAAAACCAGATTTTGGATATGTTAGATGTTTTTTTATATATTTGGATAGCCAAATTGTTTAGGCTATTAATCTAAATACTATTTATATTTTGGGATGTAAAACCACTTAGTGGTACTTGTACTCTTAAGTTGAATTATATGAAAGTATTTATGGGTTATGTATGTTTGGATCTATTGAATGAGCGCTTGATTTGAGTCCTGGCGAGAGCCAGGCAGACAGTTTGCTAAGCCCTTTGGTGCGCTTTTGGATAAGGTGGGGTTGTCATATCCAAATATGCCAACAAATAAACAAAGGTACAACATGGCAAATAAATTGTAACCTTGGAAACGACTGCTTCAATAGCCACCATGACATCAAATACTCCCGTATTGTAGTCTTGTTCCTTAAAATGTTGAGAGCTGCCCCAAAAATGGTCCAAAGATTCCTAGCCAACTTACCTATAGCAAATACATGATCAAGGGTCTCCACCCTAGCACTCAAACAACACCTAAAACATGAGGGCATGAAGAACCCCAACTGCTGCACCACATCATCAGTTGGAACTTTATGTTGAAGAAGCCGCAGCCCCCAAAAAGACACTTTAATGGGAACTTGTGGCAACCAAAGTCTTGTGAGTAGCCACGATTTGTTTTGAAACCGTCAGACCAAGGTATAGACATTTGCCACAGAAAAATTGCCATCAAGATTAGATGTCCAAACACAACTATCTTGTGCAGAAGAAAATTAACAATCAATATTCGAAATCTTCTTAATGGTTTCTGAGCTAACCCAATGCCTTAATTCAGCATAATTCCGTTGGCCATTAACAACAAAGTCAGCAACAACTTGAGAAGAAACCCATTGATAATTCCAAGCTAGAGGGCCTGAGCCAATCCAGTTATCGAACCAAAAACTACAATTACCACTTCTTCGCAACCAAAGTATATGACTTTTAGCCACATCGAATGCTCTTAGCATCCTCTTCCATGTTAATGAATCCATAACCCCCGGTTGTATTTGATTTGGATGACTCTTCTTGCAATATTTACTAGCCATAAATTGAGCCCAAAGTGATTGTTTAGTTCGAAAACACCACCACAACTTCAAAGAAAAAGCCGAATAAACATCCTCCAAAGACCTCAACCCAACGCCACCCTCCTCGAAAGGAAGACAAAGAAACTTCCATTTCATCCAATGGAATTTTTACTATTGTAAAACATTTTTTAGGTGATACTTCAATACATTAGCAAAATGTTTATATAGAATTATTAATGAATCTAAAATGTCCAACTTTATCTCATTTTAGATAGTATAAAGATACATTGCTCTCATATGTGATAGCAAATTAGAAATCATTCACAAATGTCTAGAATTACTGAATTAGGAATAGGTGATGTAGAAATTCTTTTCTATAAAGCCAGAAGATCTACTCCGCCTTATATTCCTTCAAATTCTTCAAATATATCTGATAGTGAATCAATACATACTATGTCTAGAAGGTTTTCAACAAATCTTAAATATAAGGTGTTCAAGAATCTTCTTCTCAAATTCCTCATGCAATTTATGAAAAACAAAATATTTAAGATGATAAGGTATCTATAATAGAATCAGATATGAATTTTACAATAAATACTTTAACTTTTAATATTGAAATTCATCTTACCAAAATAAAGCCCATTTGTCATGATGATTTTTTCCAGGAAAAATATAAAGATTTTAGATAATGGTTTTTTAAATAGCTAGGAACAAATCTTTTCTTCATGATATTCTTCATCTCATGCCATGTACGTACAGGTTCCTCTTCACATCTTCTTCTCTCCTTCACAAGTTTGTCCCACCAAATGCTAGCATAATCCGTGAACTCAACTGCAGCTAATTGCACTTTCTTTTCTTCTGAGTAGTTATGGCAATTGAACACATGTTCAACCTTGCGTTCCCACTCTAAGTATGCCTCTGGATCAAGCCTTCCTTGGAATGGAGGTATTTTCATCTTAATGCTTCCAAGATTATTGTCTTGATTATTGTTCACCCTCCTTCCTCTCCTTGGAGCTATTTCTTCAAAATCGGACTCCTCCTCATGCTCCTCTTCAAAAGGATTTTTGGTGGCTGACACACATGCTTGGGAAGTACTAGTTCTCCTCTCCAATTCCTCATATAATTCCTCTCTCATGAGGCGCAATTTTCTGTCCATATCACCAACTATAGCATCCCTGAGCAATTTGAAATCATTTGAAAGCTCTTGAGGTGAATTTCCTTCATGCGCCATTAGAATGCTAAACCTGCAAAAGAAACGTTAAAACAAGATAAAGCAAGTATATAGGAAACACTCCCTTAGTGTTTTGCACTTGCTTCCCTCAAGTAGTATGGCTATTACCCTCAATTGTGCTCACAACTAAGCCTTTTATCACTCAAAGAATTTTCTTATTGGCCCTTTAGAGAAGAACCAACTCACTCAAACCTTACCAAGGTCAATAGCAACCTCAACCTATAGGAGTAAATGTAGAGGTCAAGAAAATTATGCTTAGAGTGCTTTTGATCAAAAGAATAACAAAGAATGACCAAGAATCAAGATTTGACACAATATAAAAACCCTAATGTGTGGTAAAGTTGTGTGAAAATTCTTGATTTTTAATGTTTTCTTGGCTGAAAATATGAAACTTGTGCAAAAATAAGCAAAAGCAAGTGATAAACAAGCCACAATTATTAGGAAACTATGGTACGCTCAAAAAGAAACAATGATCAGCTGCAAATTGCCTTAAACTCCACAGCACATGCAATTTGGAAACTCCCCCAACAGATAGCTTCCTTATTTCTCCTACACGGCTAGCAAAATAGGAAAGTAACTCGCTTGCTTTCCTTTTTTTCTTTACCAATAGCTTTCCTTTTCCTTAGGGATTAGGATTCTTTCTTTATTTAAACAACAATAACCCTCAAAACCTCCTCAAAAGATCAGAAACAATCTGGAAAATTTTCAGAAATTCGTAACTGCAAAATACACCAACATTCCAGCAAGAAGATCAAGCAATATTCAAGAATTCAAGTGCAAGTAAGTATCCCCTTCATCTAATCTTTAACCCAATTCTTTCCTACCCAAATTTCAGTCACAAAACAACTCTTTATGATCCTTATTTAAGACAAATAAAGCTGGAACAATTTCAGAAAATTCGTAGCCAAAAAGTACTACAATTTCCAGCAACCAGAATTATTCAAGAATCAAGATCCTAGTTCAAGAACTTGGTCCAAACAACCCAATGATGAAACCTGGAGCAAATTATCACCAAATCAACTCAAAAACTTCCAGAAAACCCTCTTAAACAACCAGAAACATGCTGGAAAAGTTTAGAAATTCGTAGCTGTCAAAAGCACAATGATTCCAGCAAACACCTTCAATCAAGTTTCAAGAATTAAGTTCAAGTAAATGTTCCTACCACTTTACTCTTGAAACCCTTCTCTCTTCTACTCAATTTCTACCCAAAAACCTTCCAGAAAATTGGTCCAAATTTGATTTTAAACCAGAAACAACAGCAGGTACGAGAATCTGATGCACTTGACTCAAGAAATTTAAGTTTCAATTTTCCAGCAACTAATAAGTTGTGAAAAACCCTAGTTTAACACCCACAAACTTCAAGAAACACTTCAAGATTCTCAAGAAATGTACCAAGAACCTCAAATCAGTCCAAGAATATTTTCAAAAACTTCAAGAAATCACCACCCAAATCTGGACAGATTCGAAATTAACCAAGAATCGAAAAACAAGTTCAAGAAACTAATTTCCAGATTTGAATAACTTCAAGAACTTCAAGAATATAATCAAAATTCAACTAGATTCGTTGAACTCCCCCCTTTAAGAAACGATCCTAGACCCCTAACCAACAACGTAGTGTAGACACCTAGTCGACAATCCTATTGGACAGATTCAAACCCTCAAAGATGGACCCTAAGCGAGATTTTCTTGAATACTCAACAAACGTCTTGCCAAGCAATCAAGAGTTGTTCTTTAGCCAAAGAACTAAGAAAGATCAATTTGCACTCGCGCACAATTGAAGAGAAAAACTCAATATTATTGATTAATGTTGTTCAAAAATTCGGATGAATAGTAACACCCTCTATAAAAAGGCGCATAACATCAAGATATAAACTAAATATGGAAACTAACTTAACCCTAGTTGCACCATAACATAAACGTACAACTAAAGATACAACTTGGGCTATTAAACTAACGAATTAAGCCCATGAAACCCATAACCTCATGTGGCAAATGGCTCTTCAATCGAATCCAAGTTCACGACCTCCAAGCTCCTCCAACTCTAGCCCAAAATAGGTGAATAGCCTTGTAGGTTCTTGTTTCAACCAAGTAGCTTCATCTTCATGTAATTCTATAATCAAACCGTGCAAAGCTTGTTTCATCCTTTTAGCTTTCAACCTAGTCATTGGACCTCCCATATCTTGAAAAGGACTCTTGGTAGCACCTCCATGATCACGAGCCTCTCCAACTTGACTGTGACGCCCCAGAAATTCGTATAAAATTATATAATTCATGTTATGTTTATTTGTAGAAAGAAATATATAAAATGAGGAAAAAAAAAAGAAGAAGAAGAGAGGTCAAGATAAAAAATGCCCTCAATAAGAGAATTTCCTTTAGGTAGGGTTAGTGTTAATCTTTGACTTATTAGTTGGAAGATTACTTAAGTAAAATTAGGTTAAGTAAATGAGATTCTTTCATGATTAAGTGGTATACCTAAGTATCAAACTTGGGTTAATTTTATTGGTCTATTAGTTTATAATAGTGTTTAATTTTGACTAACTAACTTTATCATTTTCAAGGCTTTTGACTAAGTGAGTCTTAGTTCCAATTTTGACCTAAAAATTTCACTAATTTCTCTTGCTTTCTCTCTCTAAAATCCGGCCCTCTCTCTCTCTTATTTTTCTCTCTTTTGCTTTAAAATTTGTGCCAAAGTCTTGCAAGATGTTAGGAGATAAGTGACCAATATTTTTCACTAATCAAATTTAACCAACTAGCACCTATTTTGCCAAAATATCTAAACCCTAGCTTGACTCTTGTTTAGTTCTAATTGGTTGAACTTTCTTCCATTATTCTTTTATTCTTTTAATCTTTCTTGACCTAATTCTCTTTCATTTTATTCTCTCTTGGCCGAAATTCTCTTTCATTTTATTCTCCCTTGGCCGACTCTCTCAATCTCCCTCTCTACCCTCCCTTGTTCTTCATTTTCTTGGAGCTCTCTCTTCAATTTTAGACAAATTCCACCATAGAAAGTGAGGTTTTCTTCTTCCTAAGCAAGGTTCTCAGCTTGTTTAAGGTATGTACTATGAACTTTTGCTATTAATTTCAAGTTTTATTTGAGTTTTATTCAAGTTTTATTTAGGGTTTTATTCAAGTTTTACTTTCACAGCCATACTGGACCAGTTTTAGTAAAACTTTCATAACTTGGTATAGATAACTTGGATTCGAGTGATTCTTGTTGTTTTAGAAACTAGCTTGATAGGGCTTTCCAACGGTATAAGGCTTGCACTGTGATTCATTGTATATTAATCGCAGAAAGTTTGCAAAGTTGGCTGAAAATTTGATTCTGCGTAAAACAGTTTTGATGATGAGCCAAATTAAGGGCTGATTTTGAACCGGTTCTAGTTGGAATTTGGATTGATGATCTTCACGAAAGTTGTAGCCCTATAAACGTACTTTAAAACCATGTAATCAGAATTCCCTGGTTCTTGGTGGATTGACCCCAACAATGGCACGAAGTTGGCTGAAAACCAACCTTGTGCAGATTTAGGTAAAGATTCTTGGAGTAGAATTCTTAAAATTTAGTGGAATCTTGATTGAATTTGGGCTTGAACTGAACCTAGATGTTGTAGAACTTGTTGAATTTGGGTTGGATGGCTGATTTTCTTGCAGGAAAAAATTTGGTTTGGTCCGATTTTAAGGGGAGATGCTGCCGAAATTTTGGTAGGAATAAAGAAGGGAAAAATGGAACATGAAATTTCAAACCTAGAACATGTTAAAATTAAAGAGTTAATGTGCAGAAATTTTAGATAAAATGATCTAGTAATGAGCAAAGTTCCTAGAAAAAGAGAACCCTAAAATGAAACCCTAAACCCTAAACCCTAGAAACCCTAAAACCAAAACCCTAGAAATAAGTGGGATATTTCTTGGATTTCTTTACTAAATTAATTAGGGTTTAAATCGAATTTTCATCAGATTATTTCTTTTAAATTTCAAGGTCCGAAAACACATCACGAGCATTTCACGAGATATTTTCTTAGGCTTTCCAGGTGAGTGTCTTTATGTATGCATGATGCATGAAATGTGATATTTTATTTGATAAATATTATGCGAAAATTTGCAATTACTATGTGAATACCTGTGCTACTTGAGGAAAGATGTGTACTTTATCACATCTATTCTGCAATGTGTTACTTGCTTTCATTGACCAATGTGTTATTTGTGTGTGCGTGAGACTACCGTGACTAACTTCACCGTTATTTCACGAATGGTCAACCCGGCTGCACGTGGGAGGACATAAGGTGTTGGGTGTTTTAGGGCTTGATGTTCTTTCCCTTTTGAGTTGTGAATCCTCAAAGAGGCCAACTCCGGATTGAACCTGTTTGCTTGTTGGCCCTCCAGGGTTGAGAATATCTCCCTGGATGTGGTAGCTTGTACGGAGGTTATAAGGTGATTGGCGGTTAGGGTTTGTGCTTGATAAAACTGATATGTTCTTTGATAAAGACCTGAGCTATTATCTCGGTCCAAATATCGTGGCTACATGATCAGTACTTGCTCTTTCTCCGGTTAAGCTTGCTTCCGTAGTTGAGCCCTGTATCCTCCTTTGACTACATGTTAAATTAAATTGTTTATATCTTGATTTATTAATTTAATTGTTCGATTATTTCATTTACTAAAATAATGAGTTCTTGATATGATTGCATGACTTGGACATTCACTGGGCTATTATAGCTCATTCCATTTTATTTGTTTTCCTTTACTCAGGTCACCTGAAAAATTAAAGCTGGACCGAATGGTTTTTTTATTATTATAAAAGTTTCAGTTATTGTAATAGCCGAACTGTGTTAGGCTATTTTTTTGTGAAAATCATGTATATTATGACACATATACTTTTGATGTGAATTGTACCTTATGTTAAATAAAATGAATGTATTTTATTTATTTCATTTTATTTTAGTTATTTTATTTTAAGTTAAGTACGCTTAGACGTTTGCGTGAGTGCGTATCGAGACCTGGCGAGAGCTAGGCAGGCAGTCTGCTAAGCCCTTTGGTGCGCCTCTGGGTAAGGTGGGGCTGTCACATGACCACGACCATTGATGTCCTCATCAAGCACACAAAAACAAATAAGCCCTAATTATTATACCAGGGGAATTATCTACAATTTTTTAGGGGGGAAAAGTAAAAATGATCTATCTATTACACTTGTTATCTGAATACAAAATTTTTGTTAAAAATATAAGAAATATAATCTAACTATTACATTGGCTAGCTGAATACAAAAATATTATATTTTTGCTGAAATAATAAAATTCAAAATTAAATAGCATAAAGAAAATAAATGCGCCCAAAAATGTAAAATAAGAAACATGTCAGAAAAATGCATAATAAATCACATAGGGGCACATTGGAGTACATAAAGCAAAATTAACGAGAAATAGAGATACATCTTTGAAGACCTGGTGTGAATGCTTAAGAACACAAAAAAACATTCAAGGTATTCGGGTATAAACAAATAAAGGCCAAAATGTGAAATCCTAACAAAATTAGGATAAAATATAAATTCTATAAAACAAAGGGGACTAGAACATTAATATGAACCTAAGGGGGATTAACGGGAAAATTACAAATCCATACAAGTCTAAGGGGGTTAATGAAATTTGAACCAATTGGGGGACAAAATAGCAAATCCATACAAATATGGGGGTAAGTTGCAAACTATAAGACTTAATTGAAAGAAACTAAAATTTAAAAGGGGTCAATTTGTCCAAGTTCTAAAATGCAAAAACTATAAGTCCTTTAGATATGCTTATGACAACCGAAAATTAAGGAAAAAGAAAGAATATATATATATATATATATATATATATATATAACATATGTTTATAATGATCATGGAACAAGATATCAGATCATGAAATACAAGAAACCAACTTAATCAAATAAACTAGCTCAATTAATTTAACTTAACCATTAAAATTAAACTAATTAAGCTTTAATGCTTGACTAAACAAACATCAATAATTAAATAACACTTGAAAATTAAAAAAAAAAAACTAAAGCTAAAACCACCCCCTTTTCCCCTAAATCTTCTTCTAGAATTCCCTTCACCTTTTCTCTATTTCTTTTCCTTTTTTCTTTTTCTCTTCTATCATTCTCTGTTTTTCTTCTTCTTTCGTTTTACTCACTTTTCTCTCTTCAGTCTCTCTTCTCTTTTTCTCTCACTCTCCAATTCTCCTCTCAATTTCTATGTTTCTTCATTGTCTTGCTTGCTCAATTTTTTCCTATTTCTCTACCTAATCTCTTCTCTTTCCTCTTATCCTTCTTTTGTTCTCAGTATCTCCTCTTCCCTCTCTCTCTCTCTCTCTCTCTCTCTCTATAGTGTCTATTCTCTCTCTTTTCTCTCGCATCTTCTTCTCTTTCTACCCCACTTGATCTCTCTTTTTCTCTCTGTCTACCCATCCTCTTTGTTCCCCCGATACTCTTTTTCTGCGATTACCATCATCAAATCTCTCTTTAATGCCTCTAAACATTCCTTTGGGTGGGACAATAGGAGCTAGTGCAGGTGGAGGTTTTGGTGATGGATAGGAGTTGGGTGACAGCAGTGGAGTTTGTTGTGGGTTGATGGTTTACTAGGCAGTGATTGTTTCTGGAGTGACGAGAGAGCAGGTAGTGGACAGAGGTTTTGTGAATAGAATTTGGTGGGAACTAAAGATTTGCCATGATTGTAGGCGGTGTGGGGACTAGCAGGCTGTCGAGAGTGAGTGGCAGGTAGAGGGGGTTTGTTTTGGGTTCTGTTATGCTGATTTGTTTTGGTTTCTACAAGTGGAAATGGGGCTGATTTTGGTGAGGTGAATATTGGGACTGTTTGCTGGTGGCTTTAGTTATTTATGGAGGTGATTGGTGGTTACAGGGGAGAGGCTTGGAGATTGGGGCTGCATGATGTTGTTTGTTTTGATTATGGGTGTCAGATGGGGGTTGTAGTTTAGTGAATGGATGTTAGTGGTTGTATTTTGTGATTGTGTGACAGAGACGATGGAAATGGGTGCTACTGTTTGTGATTTACTTGAGATGACAGGGTTTGTTGTGGTATTTGGGGCGTAATCTCATTGGAATTTCTGGTTGATGGTTGGCAGTCTATGTGGTGGTGGTGGTGATGTTAACTTGGTGATTGTTTTCAGGAGATGGTGGTCCATTGAAGGCTCTAAGGTTGCTGATTCTACTGGTGGGTTGGTTGGCTTTCAGTGGTTGCGGTTAAAGCCTGTTAGTCGACAAATGGGATGGCAATTTTGGGATTGGTCCGATTGGTGGAGTTTTAGAAAGCAGGGGAGGTACTGGACGGGCTGACTGCTAGTTGATGGCGAAGTGAATTTGGAGGAGGCCGTGGGACTTGGAGAAATTGGTGGAGATGATGAAGTTGGGATTCTAGTGGTTGTAAGGGAGGGGGAACAGATGGTCGAATCTAGTTGTTGCTGGTGGTGGGGATAAAAGGAGATGGATGAACGATGATTGAGAAGGAAATTCAAACCCAGAAAAACAACAATCCAAAAAAGGAAAATACGAAAAGGAAAACTCAAGCAAATCAATAAAGCAAAACCACAAAAATTCATTATAGATTATCTTTTGATCATAGGAGGAAAAAATTGTAAAAAGAAAATTCAGAATGTTACCTTTAAATCCTACTATTTTGTGATGAACAGTAGACCCCAAATTGAACAAATGATCAACATTGAGCAGGAGTAAAAAGAAACAGCAGCTTTAGTGTGCTGTGTGTGTCTTTTGGTGTAAAATTGTGTGTTTTGATTTTAATGGCTAAAAAGAATATGTGTTTGTATATTTTTTTTCCTGTTTTCTAATTTTAATGGGGGGTATTTATAAAGCTAGTATTATTAGCCTCCAAGAATATCTCAAAATAATTAAAATGCCACCAGTAATAAAAAATTCAAATTTTATTATAAAAAAATTATTTTCGACACACAAAAAAATCAAAATTAATACAAAATGACAATGAACTCCAAAATTTTTCAAAAATTCCAAAAAAAAATTTTCAAGATTTAAAAAAATAAAGATTACAACTTAAAACTGGCCAAAAATGCGTTCAGGTTGTGAAATGACTATTTTGCCCCTATAATGACAAAAATGCATAGAAAAATAGCTACTGGCCTCGAAAAATTACCAAAAATTAAAAATAAGTCTAAAACTTTGGAAAATGCCTTTATGACTCAAAATTTGGTGAAAAATACGTTTGAAATGTGAAAGGATGACTTTGCCCCTAGACAAAGAAAGTACACAAAAAATGGCTATGGGCATCGAAAAATTACCAAAAATTAAAAATAAGCCTAAAACCCTAGAAAATGCATTTTTGACTCAAAATTTGGTAAAAATGCATTTGAAATGTGAAATAACGATTTTGCCCCTAAACGCAATGTTTACAGAAAAATAGCAATTGTTCCTAAAAGAATTTAAAAAATTAGATACATGTTTAAAAGCTTGAAAAATAAATTTTAGACTTGAAATGAGTGAAAATGTTGTTCGCAGGGCAAAATGACCATTTTGCCCTCGTGTTGGTAAAATATAGAAAAATACTAGTTGAACTTAAAAAAAATACAAAAATTCAAAATACGTATAAAAGTAGCAAAATATGAATTTAAAACCCCAAAACTAGTGAAAAAATAATTACAGTGGAAAATTACTGTTTTGCCTCCTGAAATTACTAATTTTGTTCCCCTTTTTATTGAAAAATTAGAATTTGACCCTAAAAATATAAACAGGCCCCCAATGTTTGAAAAATAAATGGTGTGTCAAAATTTGGTGTCTACAATTACCAATGGGCTAATGGAAGAGGTAATCCTAGAAGAAGACAAGGTATGTATGAAATTGATACTTTAGATATGCTTAGAGCTCAAATGCAAAATACGGTGAATGTTTTCAATAAACATGTCTCAAGTAGTCAAGGCTCATCTAGTGTTGCATATTGTCATATTTGTGGTGATTCTCATAATCCATCTACATGTGTATAAGTTCGATGTGTCAACAATTACAAATCTTCATGATAGGTATCAAAGAAGGTCTCTTGAGATCGTGCTTGCTAGTCATTGGAGAATTCATAGTTCAAAGAGTCATCTAACCTTCACACATGAATTGGTGTATTTACTAAGGGTGGATCACGAATTTTTGAGTGGAAAATTGGGCTTAAAGATCATTTATTGGCTTTGGATGAAGCATATTTTCAAAGAAGGTTTTAAATCCAAAAGGTTCAAAAGGTCTAAGATGGTCCAAATGGGCTGGCTTTTGTTGTGGTTGTGGATCAAGTTTGTTTTTTAAAGAGAGAACGAGTCCAATTGAAGCCCACAAGAGGACAGCTAGCCCAAGACATATATTTGGATGAATTTTCTTTTATTTTTATTTTATTTGGACGAATTTTTAGTGTTTTAAGTAGTTTAGATTTGTTTTATTTCAGTTAGTTACTAAATCATGTTTTATTAAGTATTCTACTTATGTTAGATTTAGAGTTTTGGTAGTTTACTTTAGTTAAGCTTCTAGACTTTTCTTTACAAGAGTTTGTAAGCCTATAAAAGGCTAGGTACTGTTCATCTGAATTTTGATTGATTGTGTGATTAATAATATTGAGTTTCTCTTTTAGAGAGTTCTTTGGTTCTTGGATTAAAACTATTCTTGGTCTTATCGACTAATCCCGTAGCGACCATACAACTATCTTAGGATTATTCAAAGGGTTTGATTTAGGTCCAATTAAATTAATTCCAACTAGAATGCTTCCTTTGATAGCTAGAGGTCTAGCAATTATTCTAAGGGATTGAATTCAACAAGCTTGAATCAATTCAAGGCAAACCAACCTGATTTCTTTTTAATTGCTTGGAACGATTTCCTTGAGGTTAAGACAATCAAGTTGTTCAAGCAACATCTTTTGGCTTGATTGTGTTGGACAAATTCCATCAAGGTCAAATTCAATGAGTTGTTCAAACTGATTTTCAAGAATTCTAGGTTGTTTACAATTCCACGCATATCAATTGGTATTAGAGCTTGGCTTCTTGAAATTCAAGTTCTTCCAATCTGATTTTCTTGAATATCTTCTTCTTGAAAATTTGGATATATCCCTCTTGTTTTTCTTTTGAATTTCCGTGACCTTCTTGTTATTCTTGTTCTTTCGTGCTAAAAAAAAATTCATTTTTCTTTTTCCTTTTTTTTTTCTTGCTATCCTAATTGTGTTCGTTGTGCTCTTGTTGTTCCTTGAAATTCTTGTGTCATTCTTGATTATTTCCAATCAAGAATTCTAGGTCTTGTGTGGTGCTTTTGTGAATCTTGACTGTTTTTATTATTTTCTTGATTTTTTTTGTGTTAAAAACTCTCAAGTAAAGGAGATTCTTGAACTTAAAACATTCACAATCAACTTTCTTGAAGGTTTAAGTCATTTCTTGTGGTTTCTTGAAGTTAACAAAAAAAAAGGCAAAAAAAAAATCATGTGCCAAAAAAGAAAAAGCCAAAAGCACAAAGAAAAAGAAGGAAAAAGGGAATAAAAAGGAGTGCACAAAAAGGTAAAAACCATGCACAATCATTTATTCAACGTTTCTTGGTTGTTCTTAGTGTTCTTGATACAAGTTACTGGGTTTTTTGAACTTACTTGTTTAAGTTCTTGGGAATTTAGAATCTGTACAGGTTGCTCTTGAGTTTCATGTTGAGTTTCTTGAATTTCTTGGAGCCCTTGAATAAGTTCTTGGACTTTCTTGGAGTTCTTGATTATTTTCTTGAAGTTCTTGAGTCTTATTTACAAGATCCGTAATCATCTAGTTGCTGAAAATTGACTTCTTGAATTTCTTGATTGCATAACTTCTTTTTCTTGAAAGAAACTTCGACATCTAGCTGAATCTTGATTGGGGGGAGATATTGCACATTTTTTCTGGAGTTTTTGGGTTGTTTTGTTGAATTCTTGACCAGCTTTCTATTTGGGATTGGTAGGATCAAGTTCTTGAACTTGGTTCTTGGATTTTGGTTGAATATAGTTGCTGGAATTTTTGATAATTCTTACCAACGAATTTTTTGAAAATTTTCTAGTTTGTTTGATCTTAAAAAGGGGCAATAAGAAGCTGTTTTGGTGCTTAAATACAAGGGAAATCCTAGTCCTAAAGGATTAGGAAAGCTGTGACAAGGTAAAAGAAAACTAAGGAGGCTGTTGTGAGAAAAAAGGAAAGTCTTTGTTTCCTAAGGCTTGAGGACGGTTTTTCAAGTGCAAAAGGAAAGTATTTCAGTTTCTTTAAGAGCTGATACGCGCGGACGTACGTGGAGTTGCTTGAAGTTCCAAGTGAAGCTTCGAATTTTCCCTTGGAGGATTTCGACCCTTCAAAGTGCTCAAGTAGGACCAATTTGAGCGAGTTCAATATGCCTACCTAATAGCTCTAAAGGACTTAATCAAACAAGAAAGAAACTCTAAGCTAGGGTTTTGATCTTGGAATCACTCGACAAGATCGAGGGTAGTTCTTAATCAACAAAGAACTAAAGAAACTCTCAATTTGAGAACTCACAATAATAATATTCATAAAATCTGATCCAAAATCGTATGAACAGTAGCATAGCCTTTTATAGGCTTACAAAGATGATTCTAGAACTTTAAATTGTAAGTAACTACTAAAACTAGTTGTAACCCATCACAATTAAGCAACTAACTAAAGTTACAACTTGTAAAGACTTAGGAAACTATTAAAAACGAATTTAAGCCGAAAAATAAATAAGAAATTCGTGTAAGAACTCCTCATGGGCTGGACGTCCTCTTTAAGCTCACTTGGGCCTTCATCTTGCAACTTAAAAGGCCTTTCAACAAGTCCAACCAAACCAGCACCTTGGAAGCATGCTATGGACCACTTAAACACTTCAATTGGACCTTCTTTGAATGTAGATTTAATCCATAACCAGTGCATAAATTCTTGACCCAATGAATACACTTGAGTAGCTTGATCAACAAGTCCATTAGCAAGCCCAAAGTCATGAACTACCCCTAAGCAGCAACAAAGTTTGAATGTTTCCACCATGATCAACCACCATTCAAGCTCATCTTGAACTAAACAAGTTGTTCCATGAGAATGTCCAAGCATCAAGATTGTGAGCACTCCTAGGATCACATCAATCCCTCCTCCCTCGAAAAGATTCGTCCTCGAATTTGCGAGGTCAAATAAACTAACATAAGTAACTAAAGGATTGATAGAAAAATATGCACCATTAGTAGACATACACGACACACGAAATAGATTATGTAGCTCAATGTAAGTAAAAACATAAGTAGAGATTAATTCCATGTCCTCAAAAATTAAAACAATATATAACTCAAAATTATAACTTAAAGATGCAAGAACAAATTCTAGCTTAAGAAGAATAAACATATCTAGATGAAAACTATCTTTAAAAACATGCAAAAGAATTAACAAATATGAATGATACACAAATAAATCACAATTTGAATAACCTAAATGACCATGAATGGACTTAAAATAACATGCATTAACAAGATAAAAATCATAATTAAATAAAGACATATGGATACTAGAATGATGCGGCAAAAGCTACATGAATGTCATCACAAGCTATAACAATAGAACATTTTGCAAGAATGAACACATAGCAAAAATGACTTTTAGAAGTTAAACTCTTAAGATAAACAGACTGAAAACCATTAGTATAACTCCCTAAAAATCGTTTAGAAGGTCTAAAATAACACAAAACATAATGACAAATGCAAGAGTTACAAATATGATCATAAAACACAAGAAATCCTTTAAGACAGATTGACCTAGATGAAGTTAAACAAACTAGATGCAAGACATAATCACTTAGACCAATGGAATAAACATGCAAAACTAAATTAAGATGCAAATTAAAATAATTAGAACTAAAAGAACATAAAAACTTATGCCACAATCCAGTAGAATCCAGCAAGTTCTTCAGTTTAGTTGTGGCGTTTGGACTTTGTGAATCAATCCAATTGACACCATGCCACCAATCAAACATATATTTCATCAACCAGTTGGTATTGATTGAATGAGACCAGATTTTTGTCTTAAAACATCTCTTCTTCACCAAATCATGCTTTTGAATCACTTGCATCTCCTTGTTTGATGATGATAATGCTCCATCAATTTGCAACTTTACACCATTGAATGAACAACTTACTGATGGCATCTCTTTATCTTGAAATTGACTTCCAAGTTGCTGCAAAGGAGAAACAAAAACACTAGGAAAACAAGCGTCAGGAATGTTAGCAAAATAATCTATTTCTTTGTACATAGGTACAAGAAGTTTAGGCCTTTCAATCAAAGCACTCTTTTTCTCACTTTTGCTAGCTTTCACTTCCACTCTCTTATTTTCCTCTTCTTTTTCAGAATTGTTCCTCTCAATTTGTTCTCCCTCAAGACCTATGCTATCCTCATTCTTCTCTTGCACACACTCTTCTTTTGGATTATCCTCATTTTCTTCTTCGAGTGCATTCTTTAGTTTTGCTTCCAAGGGTGATGTTTCAACCTTTGTTGTTTCCAAGGATGCTTTACGATCAACTTCACATGGTGGAGTGGTAGCCTCACACATCTCCTTAGGCCATAAAGTTGATGGTTTATCCTTCTCTTCAAAAGCAACGTGATTCCTCCTTTGGATGTGAGGTGATGACCCTTGATCCTCAATTGATGGAGTAGAATCTTTCTCACCCACTTTTTCTTTTTGTGCAGCTACAAGTGCTTCATATTCTCTCATAACACTAGACTTAAACTCCTCCATATCCCAATTAAAAATATCATTGATGCGCTTCCTGAAATCCTCTTTCTTTGAAGTATAATAATTCTTGGACAGCCTTTTAGAGGATTTTGATGCCACATTGTGATCAAATTGATTTGTTCTTTTGGGAACAAAAGCTAACCATGACATGTTTAAACCTACACAAAAAAAAATGTTAGAGCAAAAGAAAACAAAAATAAAGAGAACAACCTTACCACTCCCTTAGTATATACACTCAAGCCCTCGTGTATCACTCCAAGTATTTATGGCTTTTTCCCTCCAATGAGCTCACCCCTAAGCTTTTTTCCACTCTTGAGTAGGTTCTTTATATGTTCCTTGATGAAAGAACCAACTCAACCTTTCTTGTAAAGCTCCAAGAAGTTAAACCACAAGAGTAAATGTGGAGGTCAAAAAAAATAAGCTTAGAGTAATTGTTTGATCAAGAGAATTCAAGAAAAGATGGAATAAACAAGACTTGACTCAAGAAAACACAAATTAGAAACCCTAATGTGTGGTATTCTTGTGTGAAAAATCTTGATTTTTAAAGTTCTCTCGAAAAATATGAATATTCTTATGCAAAAAACAAAAATTCAAAGCAATCCTTGTTGGAGTAGGATTGTATACCCTTTCCAAAAAGAATTCTTGAACAAATAACAATTAAAAACCAACACAAATCAATTAGGAAAGTCAAAAACACGAAATTCACTACCCCAAGAAGCTGAAAAATACGAAAAAAATTAAAAAGGAAACACCCTACAACAGCCACTTTCCAAAAGAGAAAAGGAAACTCTTGCACCTTTAGGATTAGTTTCCAAATTCACTTGCAACTAACTTTCCTTCTCCCAATTGGTTTCCAACACAAACTAACTTCTATTTAACCACAAAAACAGTCCCTTATTGTACCTTTTTAAGATCAAATAAGCTGGAAAATTTTCAGAAAAATCGTAGCTAAAGATTAACAAAAATTCCAGCAAGCATATTCATCCAAAATCCAAGAACCAAGTTCAAGAACTTGATCCTACCAATCCCAAGCAAGAAGCTGGTCCCAAAACTCAACTAAATAGCTCCAAAACTTCCAGAAAAATGTGCTAAACTCCCCCTTTTTAACGTTAAAACTTTCTGAAAAATAACCAGAAAAATTCGTACAGCACACAATGCAAAATTCCAGCAACCAATACTCAAACAATTCAACCCCAAAACCCTAACCAATTGGAGATAGGCTAAAGGTGACTCAAAAGGGCTTCAAGAACTTCAAGAAATGATCAAGAAAGTTCAAGAAATCAATCAAGAAGCTCAAGAATTCAAGACAAAAAAATTCCAGCAACTCTATACTTCAAGAAACTCAAGAACAACTTGGTACAAGTTCAAGAAACTAGTCAAGTAAGTTCAAGATCTTCAAGAATACACCTTGTAACACCAAGAAACTTCAAGAAACTTGAATAAAACTTTGTGCACGGTTTTTAACTTGTGTGCACTCCTTTTTATTCTTTGTTTTCTTTCTTTTTCTTTTCTGCTTTTTTGGCTTTTTCTTTTTTGCACGAATTTCTGCCTTTTTTTTTTTTTCAGAAACGGTTTTTTTTTTCACACAATAAACAACTTAAACTTCCAAGAAAGTTTATTTGTGAATGTTCTAAGTTCAAGAATCTCTTTTCTTGCAAGTTTTTACCACAAGAATTTTCAAGAAAACAATAAAAACAGTCAAGATTATCAAGAAACCACACAATACCTAGAATTCTTGATTGAAGACAATCAAGAACGACTCTAAAACCTTAAAGAAAATTCAAGGAAAAATTATGCACGAATTTTTTTTTATTTTTTATTTTTTTGACAAGAGCATAAGTAACAAAGAGCAAAGAAAGAACACAAGTTGTTTAACTAGGCACGAAGCACTTGAAAAACAACAACACAAGACACGATTCAAAGAAAAATAAAGGGATATATCCAAATTTCTCCAAAGAAAAAATTGGATTAGAAAAACCTGGAATTTCAAGAACCTTCGCTCTGATACCAATTGATACGCGCGGACGTACGTGGAGTTGCTTGAAGTTCCAAGTGAAGCTTCGAATTTTCCCTTGGAGGATTTCGACCCTTCAAAGTGCTCAAGTAGGACCAATTTGAGCGAGTTCAATATGCCTACCTAATAGCTCTAAAGGACTTAATCAAACAAGAAAGAAACTCTAAGCTAGGGTTTTGATCTTGGAATCACTCGACAAGATCGGGGGTAGTTCTTAATCAACAAAGAACTAAAGAAACTCTCAATTTGAGAACTCACAATAATAATATTCATAAAATCTGATCCAAAAATCGTATGAACAGTAGCATAGCCTTTTATAGGCTTACAAAGATGATTCTAGAACTTAAAATTGTAAGTAACTACTAAAACTAGTTGTAACCCATCACAATTAAGCAACTAACTAAAGTTACAACTTGTAAAGACTTAGGAAACTATTAAAAACGAATTTAAGCAGAAAAATAAATAAGAAATTCGTGTAAGAACTCCTCATGGGCTGGACGTCCTCTTTAAGCTCACTTGGGCTTTTATCTTGCAACTTAAAAAGGCCTTTCAACAAGCCCAACCAAACCAGCACCTTGGAAGCATGCTATGGATCACTTAAACACTTCAATTGGACCTTCTTTGAATGTAGATTTAATCCATAACCAGTGCATAAATTCTTGACCCAATGAATACACTTGAGTAGCTTGATCAACAAGCCCAAAGTCATGAACTACCCCTAAGCAGCAACAAAGCTTGAATGTTTCCACCATGATCAACCACCATTCAAGCTCATCTTGAACTAAACAAGTTGTTCCATGAGAATGTCCAAGCATCAAGATTGTGAGCACTCCTAGAATCACATCAAGAGCTAAGGATGTGTGGAAAGGAAAAGGAAAGTGGGGTTGACTTTTGGATTAAGGAAAGTCTTATTCTTGTGTGTGTTTGTTCGTTTTGGAAAGTAGTTTTTATTTTTGCACAAGAATATTATTTTCTTTTAAGAAAGTTTTAAAAATCAAGATTTTTCAAACAAGAATACCACACATTAGGGTTTCCTATTCCATGTTTTCTTGACTCTAATATTGAGTTTTACTCTTTCTTTTGACTTTCCTTGTATTAAACCCTAATCTCTTGTTCATATTCTTATTTATTCCTACTCTATTCTTGAGCTAATTGTTTTGGTTGTTATAAGGTGACTTGATAAGGTTCAATTGAGCAAGTTCTTGTTTAAGAGCCTTATAAGAAGACTCTCTAGAGTGGAAAAAGGCTTGGTGGTGAGCTCATTAGAGGGGAAAAGCCATTGAACTTGAGTGATACACGAGAGTACGAGTGTATACACCTAAGGGAGTGGTGGGGCTATTTTTCTTATTATTTTCTTTTGTTACAAACCTTTTTTTTTTCTTGTAGGTTTTACATCATGTCTAGAGAAGAAGAAGAGTCACGTACTCCACCACCTTTTGACATGAAATACATGATGGAGGTAATGCTTAAGGAAGTGAATAAGGCTGTCACCAATGCAATGGAGGGTGTACATGCTCGAATTGATAGCATTGAGAGGCCAAATCATTCTAAGGCTTCTAGAAATCCTTTTGAAGAGGATGAAAGTGATATGTCTAATTACGAGGATGTCATTACTAGGAGAGGAAGGAGAATGCCACCTACCCGAGACAACAACTTGGGAAGCATCAAAATGAAGATACTATCCTTCCAAGGAAGATTTGATCCTGAAGCTTATTTAGATCGGGAGCGTAAAGTTGAACACATCTTCGAATGCCATAACTATTTTGAGGAGAAAAAGGTGTAATTGGCAGTCGTAGAGTTCACTGATTATACTAGCATATGGTGAAGAATAGAAAAAGGTATGGAGAAGAGCCCGTGCGCACATGGAGAGAGATGAAGACCATCATGCAAAGGCATTTTGTACCTAGTTACTGCACTAGGGATATTCATAGGAAGCTTCAAACATTGAGACAAGGATCCATGTCTATTGATGAGTACTACAAAGAGATGGAGATGTTGATGATCCGTGCAAACTTGGATGAAGATGGAGAAGCTACTATATATGGCTAGATTCATGGGTGGTCTTAATCCAGCAATTAGTGAGAGGGTAGAGTTGCAACACTACGTGGAGATAAGGGATTTGGTAGACATAGCCATCAAAGTAGAAAAGCAACTCCAAGCAAGAAAATTGAGGAGTGGTTCAGACTCATCAAGTGGAGTAAGATGGAGGCATAATGCAACATTTGAGGAGAAGGCAGAGCGTTCCACTTTTACGACCAAAGAGATCGTGACCTCTAAGAATGAAGCAAAGTCTTCAACACCACCAACAAAGACTAAGTCTGAGGTACCACAAAGGAGTAGGGATTTGAAGTGTTTTACATGTCAAGGCATTGGTCACATAGCTTCTCAATGCTCTAACAAGAGAGTTATGATAATGAGAGATGATGGTGAGTATGAAAGTGCATCTTCAAGTGATGAAGATATGCCGCCATTGGAGGGAGAAAATGACGAAGATTTGCACCTAGAGAGGATGGTGATCAAGTGCAATGAGAAAACATATTCCATACTCGGTGCAATGTGAATGATGAGGCATGTAGTATGATAATTGACAATGGAAGTTGCACTAATGCGGCAAGTGTTCTTTTTGTTGAAAAGCTAGGATTGCCCACAAGGAGACATCCTAAACCATACCATTTGCAATGGTTAGCTGATAATTCTAATTTGATGGTGACTAAGCAAGTGGAAGTGGAGTTTTGCTATTGGTACTTACCATGACAAAATGTTGTGTGATGTTGTTCCTATGCATATTTGTCATATACTATTGGGGCGCCCATGGCAATTTGATAGAAACGCCATGTACAATGGGTTGAAGAATAGGTACACTTTTGATTGGCAAGGTCAAAAGATATCACTTAAGCCATTATCACCATTGGAAGCATATGAAGATGAAGTGCACATAGCTAGGGATTGTGAAGAGAGAAAGAATTCTTTGAAAGCACAAGCAAAAGTAAAGAATGCTAAAAAGGATGAGAGAGAGAGTGCTTGAAAAGAATGAATTTGGCGAGTTGAATGAGGGGAAGCAAACTAAAGTTGTAAAAGAAAAGGGAGTGGAAAATAGCAAGAGCGAGAATAAGAGTGTCTTGTGAGACCAAAGCTTCTTGTACCCTTGTACAATAAAGTAGATTATTTTGCTAACACTCTTAACACTTGTTTTCCTAGTGCTTTTGTTTCTTTTATGCAGCCACTTAAAGTTCAAAGTGTGGAGGAAGAAATGCAATCTGAAGTTTGGTTTCTTCTTTGGGATGATGCTCAATTGACGAGATTTGGTATTCAAGTGAATCATGGTCGAGATTTGAGCATTGAGGGAGTTTTCTTGCCCTATGTCATCAATAACAATTGGATTATGAATTATATGTTTGGTTGTTGGCATAGTGTATCTGATTTTTCTATTGTTTGCATTATAGTTTAGGAGATTTTACATGTGTTTACTCTGTTTTCTTCATGTGTTCTAGTAGGTATACAATATGTATAGTGTTTTGCCTTAACCTCTACGGATTAATTCTGATTTTGGCATTTTAATTTGTTTCTCTATCATATTGGAGTCATTGTCTAGTGCTTTAGGATGCATTACATTAGATTCTGAAGAGTTTAATTCTTCTATTGTTAGATTGCATGAAAACTGTGTATTGCCTATCTTCTTAGAGGATGACTTTGATGACTTTTCTTTTGCAATTCATGTGCATGTAGATTCATGTGTCATTGAATTGAGTGCTTTATATTTGTATAGTGCATTAGCTTACTCACATGGCATAGACTTTGTTGTTAACATGCATGAGTTTAATTCTTTGTTTGACTTTCTTGTGCAAGACTATGTCAATCACTCATATGATTTCTATCTTGTGTTGAGATTTTCTTACTCAAACTTGCATAGGGTGTTTAGAGATCATGTGCATGTAAGATTTTATGCTGATTTGAGATGTGCTTTAGTCTATATACATGAGTATTACTTGATCTTCTTTGATGAAAACTTGTTGTCTTATGTGAGTTTGCATATTGATTTTAGGGAAAGCCCTTCCTTTAGAGATTTGATGTTCCTAAATAATGCCTACATTGGTTTCAAAAGTACTTATTGTTATGTTTATGATGTAGGTGATTCAAGAACGAATCCTTTTCAAGGGGGAGAGAATGATAGGCATCAAAGAAGGTCTCTTGAGATCGTGCTTGCTGGTCATTGGAGAATTCATAGTTCAAAGAGTCATCTAACCATCACGCATGAATTGGTGTATTTACTAAGGGTGGATCACGAATTTTTGAGTGGGAAATTGGGCTTAAAGATCATTTATTGGCTTTGGATGAAGCATATTTTCAAAGAAGGCTTTAAGTCCAAAAGGTCCAAGATGGTCCAAATGGGCTGGCTTTTGTTGTGGTTGTGGATCAAGTTTGTTTTTAAAGAGAGAACGAGTCCAATTGAAGCCCACAAGAGGATAGCCAGCCCAAGACATATATTTGGATGAATTTTCTTTTATTTTTATTTTATTTGGATGAATTTTTAGTATTTTAAGTAGTTTAGCTTTGTTTTATTTCAGTTAGTTACTAAATCATGTTTTGTTAAGTATTCTACTTATGTTAGATTTAGAGTTTTGGTAGTTTACTTTAGTTAAGCTTCTAGACTTTTCTTTACAAGAGTTTGTAAGCCTATAAAATGCTAGGTATTGTTCATCTGAATTTTGATTGATTGTGTGATTAATAATATTGAGTTTCTCTTTTAGAGAGTTCTTTGGTTCTTGGATTAGAACTATTCTTGGTCTTATCAACTAATCTCATGGCGACCATACAACTAGCTTAAGATTATTCAAAGGGTTTGATTTAGGTCCAATTAGATTAATTCCAACTAGAATGCTTCCTTTGATAGGTAGAGGTCTAGCAATTATTCTAAGGGATTAAATTCAACAAGCTTGAATCAATTCAAAGCAAACCAACCTGATTTCTTCTTAATTGCTTGGAATGATTTCCATGAGGTTAAGACATTCATGTAGTTCAAGCAACATCTTTTGGCTTGATTGTGTTGGACAAATTCCATCAAGGTCAAATTCAATGAGTTGTTTGAACTGATTTTCAAGAGTTCTAGGCCGTTCAGAATTCCGCACATAGCACTTCATCTTCTAACAATCCTTTTTCAAACACATATAACCTCGGGTGGAGAAACCATCCAAATTTTGGATGTAGGGAGCCAAAGATGATAACTCAACCCGAATGTTCACAAAATAAACTGGTTTTGGAGGTGGCAAATTAGAAAATGTTCAAAAGAATGGAACAATTTGAAACAAGAATGCAAGGGATGGCTAGATCTTTAGAGAATCAAATTGTTCAAATAGCTGAACAAATTAACCATAGGAAACAAGGGGAGTTACAGTCCGGACGTCCGGATGAGCATCCGAACGCTCACTGCTACTTTTGATCCTGTGCATCCCAATGATTTGGATTACCTTCTAATGTATCAGATAGACGTTCGAAAGGTCTTTTTGCTGTCTTTTTCAACCTGTTTGATAATGACTGCAGAGAACACTTGTTTAAACATTAGTTGCTTTCATCATAGGTTTAGTTAATCATCAAAACTAAGAGAATTTAGACCGCATGGTCTTCAATCTCCCCCTTTTTGATGATGACAAACTTATAATGAATTATGGGCACTATGAACTCAGCAAGAGAAAATAACCTCAACATATGCTCCCCCTCAATATATGCAAAACCTCAACATATGCTCCCCCTCAATACATGCAATATTCTTATATTATTCTCTCTCCACCTTTGGCATCATCAAAAACAAAGAAAGATAGAAGAATTACAAGAAGAGAATACATATTCACCATAAGATACTATAAATTAATCATCCCAAGGAACAATATTATAAAAACTACAAGAAAAACATAAGATAATAACCATCATCCAAAGGAACATAAAATAAGTCAAACACAAGAGGTTCTTCACTAGAAAAGAAATCGCTTCAACAACAAAGCCTAATCTAGGAACTTCCACCGGAGGGTTCTTCACTAGGAGTGGATGAATCATGTCTCGACTTTCTTCTATGCTCTTGCCCTTGCCTCCTTGTCCTTATATAGGTTGGAAAATTTGCATGATCATCGAAGTCCCATCCATACTCGTGTGCCAATTCAATGCGTTTGAGCCTTTGATGAAGACCTCGCACTTCTTGCTAAAATTCTCCTTGCAAATTGGTCATTTGAGTGCGTAACCCAAAGAGATCATTTTGCACGTGAGTCATATGAGTTGATAACCCATTATGGCATTGAAAAGTCTACTTTTCCAAGTAGATGAAGAAGTGTGAGATGAAGAGGGACCGAAATGTGGAATACTAGTATAAGGCGTGGGGGAAAAAGGATGAGGATGAGAATCATCTATATCCACATGATGTGGAACATCTTCTACATGTGCAATAGTATCATCAAAAATAAAATCTCGCATCCAATACTCGGGAGAATGTCTGTTTTTCAATTTACTTTGCCTATAAAGCCATCTACCTCCATGAAAGGCTAAGTGAAGTCTCTTAAAACATTCTCTATCAGTACGATCTCCTTCACTAGGGAAAGTGCCCACAATCCCCTCAAAAGAAACCCCATTGTTACGAAAAAGGGAAATCAAAATACGTCTATATGCTAACCCTTTGTTGGAATCTAGCTTACATGTAAACATATATTCAATCGTAAATTGACACAAATTGATAAGAATTGATCTCATAAGCCCATAAAATAAATGGGGTGCTATGTGAGTCACATCAGTCTTATGTCCACCAGTAGGTGCCAAGCTACTCACAGTAATATGGTATAAAACTCTATTTGAGGGAGTTAAATGATTCATCTTATAGTATGAAAGGCTAAGACGATCAGGATTCCCAAAGAAAGACCGCTTAAGATCATCATAATCGATAATAGGTGATGGTTCTTTAGGGACACAAAAATCACTATCCTCATTTTGCATGCCAAAAAATTCATTCAACTCTCGAGCATCAAATGTGAAGTGTGTGTTATTCACAATGGATTCTACATTGCCATCAACTTTCCTCAAATTTGCATAGAATTGTTTTACTAAATCAACATACACAAATTCATCCACTTCACAAATTCTATCCCAATGATTGGCTCTTAACATAACAGGAATATCATCTAAGTCATTGTCAAAATCATAAAAAAACACAATACTTCACTCCAATAACATTCTTATTATCCAAATTTTGATATAACTCCAACGAAGGAGGATAAAAAATGGTCTTACCAAGAAATTTTATAAATCCCTCTTGAGTGATAGTATAGTTGACATTACCACGGCCTCTACCTCGTCCACCCCTTCCACCTCTACGTGTTTGATGAGAACTAGCTAGATGGGGTGCAAATGTTAAAATAAAATGGAGAAAGAAAGTAGAAACAAAAAAATCCCTAAATCAAGAAACCCTAAAAATGGAAGAGAGAAAATTTGATGATGATTGATTGAGAAAAAGAAAAAGATTTTTAAGAGTAATTGAAATTGAGTGTAAAAGTTGGGCAGAATTTTGCTTGGAAAGTATTTTGGAACTGTTTTGGCTTGAAAGAAACTAAGGAGGCGCGAATAATCTGAAGAAACACAATTTTCTTAACTTAAAGTTACGCGATCCTGACATCTGGATTGCGTGATTCGCGTCCGAACCAAGTGTCCGGATGATGAACTTGTTTGATTAAAAAAAATTGACCATCTGACGTCTGGATCCACTCAATGGTTGTCCGGATCAAGCTTGAGAAAAGAATTTTTCAGAAAAAATCAGTGAAAACATTTTTTTACTACTCCTAACTTGTTTCTAAGGAAGATGAATCTATTCTCGGGAAGAGCTTTTGTGAAGATATCAACTAATTGATCTTTTCTAGGAATATAATCTAAACTAATCTCACATTTCATCACTAATTCTCTTATGAAATGATGCTTCACATCAATATGCTTAGTTCTAGAGTGTTGAATGGGATTTTTGGAGAGATTGATAGCACTAGTATTATCACAATAAAGAGGCACACAATAAACGTAATACCAAAATCAACAAGTGTGTGTTTCATCCACATAATTTGTGCACAACAACTACCGATAGCTATGTATTCGGCTTCCGCCGTGGATATAGAAATAGAGCCTTATTTGATAGGTATCATGGAAGGCCTATTGAAGTCATTCTTGATAGTCGTTGGAGAATTCATAGTTCAAGGAGTCATCCAAACTTCATGCGTGTATTGATGGATTTGCTTAAGGTGGATCACGACTTTTTGAGGAGGAAATTGGGCTTAAAGATCATTTATTGGCTTTGGATCAAGCAGATTTTCAAAGAAGGCTTTAAGTCCAAAAGGTTCAAAATGTCCAAGATGGTCCGAATAGGCTGGCTTTTGTTGTGGTTGTGGATCAAGTTTGTTTTTAAAGAGAGAACAAGTCCAATTGAAGCCCACAAGAGGACAGCCAACCCAGGACATATATTTGGACGAATTTTCTTTTATTTTTATTTTATTTGGACGAATTTTTAGTATTTTAAGTTACTAAATCATGTTTTGTTAAGTATTCTACTTATGTTAGATTTAGAGTTTTGATAGTTTACTTTAGTTAAGCTTCTAGACTTTTCTTTACAAGAGTTTGTAAACCTATAAAAGGCTAGGTACTATTCATCCAAATTTTGATTATGTCATTGTGTGATTAATAATATTGAGTTTCTCTTTTAGAGAGTTCTTCTTTGGTTCTTGGATTAGAACTATTCTTGGTCTTATCGAGTGATCTCGTGGCGACCATACAACTGGCTTAGGATTATTCAAAAGGTTTGATTTAGGTCCAATTAGATTAATTCCAACTAGATTGCTTTCTTTGATAGGTAGAGGTCTAGCAATTATTCTAAGGGATTGAATTCAACAAGCTTGAATCAATTCAAGGCAAACCAACCTAATTTCTTCTTAATTGTTTGGAACGATTTCCTTGAGGTTAAGACATTCAAGTTGTTCGAGCAACATTGATGAGGACATGTTGATCACTCATGACGATCAAAATCGCGGAGTTAGGGTGCCTAGTGGACTAGTGACAAGAGCACGGGCTAAGGAATTCCAGAACGCGCTACAAGTATTCATTCGTGCAATCCAAGAACAAGTGGGTGCCTCAAAAACCATTGACGAAGTGTCCAAGGAAGGAACAAAGGGATGCACATTCATTCAAGTGGAACGAGGCAACCAAAATACAAGTGTAGGTGACAGGAGAGAAACCGCGGATCCAACCGCGGATGACCTTCCCGCGGGTCCACACGCGGTTCACGTCCAGAAGCGTTGATCAATTCACGAGAGAAACCGCGGATACTCCATCGCGCGGTTTCTCTCGCGGTTCGTGTCCAGAAGTGTTGATCAAGTCACGAGAGAAACCACGTCATAAACCGCGGATACTCCATCGCGCGGTTTCTCCCGCGGTTCGTGTCCAGAAACTCTCTTCAACACAACCGCGGAAGAACCCGTGGATCATCCTCCCACGGTTTGTCGCGCGGTTCACTTCCGGAATAATACGGGCTTTTACGAGGTTTTATGTTTTTTTCCTGTTTTTCAAGTTGTAATAGCCTAGGACCTAATGTAAGGGCTTTAAGGCAATTAAGCCTTGTTTCTTTTAGCTATTAATAGACACTCTATTGTAAGAGAGGAGAATTAGACTTCACGTTAAAAAAAATTAAGGGTTTTTCCTCTTGGCTTCTTGAAAGCTTTTCTTTGAATACCTTAGGAATTCTCTGGGTGTTCTAGGCTTATCAATCCAAGTAATCACCTTGGCTTGTGGCGCCATCTACCTTCAAACTTGGTTCGCTAACTCGTTGGATCGTGGGTCGAGATCGTATCAAGGTTCGCCATCTCGAGGGTTAGAAGGGTCGAGTCTTTCATTATCCAAACTTAGGTATTGGCTAGATCGCCGTCTCGTATCAAACATCTTTTGGCTTGATTGTGTTGGACAAAATCCATCAAGGTCAAATTCATTGAGTTGTTCAAACTGATTTTCAATAGTTCTAAGCCGTTCACAATTCCGCACGTATCATTATTTCTTACTAAACTAAGAAACTAAACATTGTCCAAGAAAGTTACAAATCCCACTAGTACTTTTTCTATCAATCCTACAACCGGCAAAATCAGAATCTGAATAACTTATTAAATCAAAAGAGTTTGTTCCAGGATACCACAACCCATAGTTAATACTACCTCTTAAATATCTCAATATCCTTTTCATAGCAATTAAATGAGAATCCCAAGTAGTTGTTTTTTCACCCCAAAGAAATAAACAATACACAATAAGGCTAATTAATTCAAATAAGCAATAATTTTAAGAATTTAAAAAGTAAAGGTAGAGAACACAACCAATTTATAGTGGTTCGGCACCAAGCTCGATGCCTACATCCACTCCCAAGTTGATCACTTGGAATTTGAATTCACTAGTGAGCTTCTTCAATTGGTGAAGCAATACCAATCATACAACTTTGAAGGATTACTTTTGCTCACACCAAACACCTTTAATTGAGCGAAAAGTTTTACAAACTCACTCACTTTAACCCTCCCAAGTTACAATTGAAAAGCTCTCACACAACTAAGAAATAACTCCACTAGTATGGTACAATTATCTCACTTGAAGGAACAAAGTTTTTACAAAAGAGAGTATTTTTCCCACAAAAATCACTCTTAAATCACCAAAATTCAAGTAGACAAAAGTTAGTTACAATTTTGCACACTTTTTCTTTTATAGGGAGCAGGAAAACTGCCCAAAATGGGCTCTAACAATCAAATTCAAAAACTAGCCGTTAGATACAATATTGTTGGTCCAGACGTTTGCGAGGAGGGGCCCAGACGTCCGGAACACCATCCGGATTGACTTCCGGATGCCTTCTGTATATCTTCAAGTGATCCACACACCCGGATGATCGTCCGGATGAGCGTCCAGATAGCTACTGACTTTCTTCATCTTAAGGGCTTTTAGCAGTCCGGACGTCCGGATGCTCATCCGAATGAGCGTCTGAATAGCTACTGACTTTCTTCATCTTGAGGGCTTTTAGCAATCTGGATGTTCGTCTGGATGAGTGTCCGGATGCTCACTACTACTTTCGATCCTATGCATCCCAATGATTTGGATTACCTCCTAATGCGTCCAGATAGACATCCGAAAGGTCTTTTTGCTATCTTTTTCAACCTGTTTGATAATGACTGCAAAGAACACTTGTTTAAATATTAGTTGCTTTCATCATAGGTTTAGTTAATCATCAAAACTAACAGAATTTAGACCATATGGTCTTCATAAACCTATTCCTAACCTATACTATGTACATTACGAGTATTGATCAAGAAACCTCGAGCTACATTTGAGGGGAGTTTAGGTGAGAAGAGAATTACATCAGAAAAATAGAGAAGACAGGTCACGCAGGCCCTATTTATAAAACCAATATAAGCCAACCAAAATAGAAATAATGACCATTCAATCACATTGGTCTAGTCTATAATCATCCACCATACCATCATTCAATTAAACAATTAAATAAATTACTTTATTTAATTTTAGTTATAAATCACATGGTCTAAATAAATTAGATAAATGCTCTTGAATTTATTTGTCTCAAAAATATAGTTATAGAAAGTGTAGGTTTCCAAATTTTAACTTTTCAAATATTAACAATTAAAATTGAAAAGTATTTTCCTCAAAGAAATTGCCAAAAATCAAGTTTTCCAAAAATTTAAAAAATTTCTCACAAAACTTCTAACCAAATCTGCGACACCAATCTGCGAGACATTTCTCCTAGATCTGTCCGCAAATTGGTGTTGTGTACCTGTGGCTAAGCCCGCGGATTGCGTTGTGTAACCAATCTGTGAGTTAGGTGTCCAGCTGTGAATACACTACCCACGGCTCAGCTAGCGGCTAATTTCTGCAGAAAATTTCTGATCTGATTTTTGTAATTTTTTCGAAACTCTTTTGATCTAATTCTTGTCAAAACCTTTTAACATATAAAATAATTTAAAAACCATAAAAAAACCTGAAGAACTTATCTTAATTATTTAAAACATTTTTAAACAATCAAGAACTTTTCTTAAAAATCAAACTCTTGATTTTTCTAAAGCAATTTTGGGACAAATTTCATCAAGAACAAACCATCCATATTTATGACAATTAAATAAACACAAATCATATAGATATAATCAAAGGAGGTTCTGATACTATTGTAAGGTAATAACATAGGTAACGCAGTGAAAAAATAAAAATTTCATTACCTTAACCATGGATATCTTTGATAGATCTATATGATTATAAGGGGGTTTGCACAAGAATTACCTCAAGCACTAAAGATTTCTATGCTTCTGTGGCAAAGAACCTTTGATGAAAGGGTAAGATCTACCGCGAAAATCCCTCCAAGCGTCGAGTTTCTAATGATATCCACAGAAACAACTTCTTTGGGAACCTTGAAGGCTTGCTCACTTTGACTTTTAAGTGCTAGCTCCCTTTAATTAATTAAGAACACAAGAGAAAGAAAAAACCTAACAAATTAGGAGGAGAGAGAGAGAGAGAGAGAGAGAGAAAGAGACGCCACAATAAGAGAGAGAGTGGCGATTTTCTTCTTGCAATTTTTCTCTCACTAGTTTTTCTTTTGTGTTGCAATTATAATTCAAGTGTCAAAGCATGAACCTATTTATAGAGGAAGTATTCTAGTCTTTTAGGAAATAAAGGTAATTGGAAACCAAAAAGGTTTAGGTAACTTACCTTAAGCTAATCTTTCTTATGAGGACATGGTGATCACTCATGAAGATCAAAGTGGCGGAGTTAGGGTGCCTAGTGGACCAGTGACAAGAGCACGGGCTAAGGAATTCCAGAATGCGCTACAAGTATTTATTCGTGCAATCCAAGAACAAGTGGGTGCCTCAAAGACCATTGACGAAGTGTCCAAGGAAGGAACAAAGGGATACACATTCATTCAAGTGGAACGAGGTGACCAAACTACAAGTGTAGGTGACAGGAGAGAAACCGCGGATCTAACCACGGATGACCTTCTCGCGGGTCCACACGCGGTTCACGTCCAGAAGTGTTGATCAAGCCACGAGAGAAACCGCGTCATAAACCGCGGATACTCCATCACACGGTTTCTCCCGCGGTTCGTGTCCAGAAACTCTCTTCAACACAACCGCGGAAGAACCCGCAGATCATCCTCCCGCGGTTCACTTCCCGAATAATACGGGCTTTTACGAGTTTTTTGTGTTCTTTCCTGTTTTTCAAGTTGTAATAGCCTAGAAACCTAATGTAAGGGCTTTAAGACAATTAATCCTTGTTTCTTTTAGCTATTAATAGGGACTCTATTGTAGGATAAGGGCATCATGAGACATCACGTTAAAATTAAGGGTTTTCCCTCTTGGCTTCTTGAAAGCTTTTCTTTGAATACCTTAGGAATTCTCTGGGTGTTCTAGGCTTATCAATCCAAGTAATCACCTTGGCTTGTGGCGCCATCGACCTTCAAACTTGGTTCGCTAACTCGTTGGACCGTGGGTCAAGATCGTATCAAGGTTCGCCATCCCGAGGGTTAGAGGGGTCGAGTCTTTCATTATCCAAACTTGGGTACTGGATAGATCGCCATTCGTATCACTTTCTCCTTTTGGAATTCTATTCTACAAGGCAATCAATTAGTTTATTTCTTTTAGGAAACTAATTTCCTACCAGACTTAGACTATTTATAAATAAGTCCTTTAAGTTAATTGATCCATAATTAACCGCATAAGTATCTCATACTTATCTTATTTTAACCCAAAGATTATGTTCTTTATATGTGTGACCTATTAAGTTCTATTCACATTGGCAATTGTACAAATTATAACTCATTAATTAATTAATTAAGAGCTAGATAGATTAAGCACTTTAATTTATCATTGATTCACAATTAATTAATTCATACTTATAGATCATGAGTGGCATCTAGCAATATATCATGACCACCCAAATGAATAGGAAAGTCATATGGTAGACTACACCCGTCAATAACAATGTTATCGTGTATTTAATATCCTTTCACCACAATATATCCCAATTAGTCTAAAAAATATAGTGCATACTTTTAAATGACTAATTAATATTTTCTTGTCCCAGAGATATAACTCACCATGATGTATAAACTTGAAACTACTTCCAAGTTATATTATCATTTCTATAGAAGATTTGAGTTAATATTTCTAACAAGTGGCCATAAAAGGATATACTCTCCTATATTGACCACTCATTATCGTTCCATGCTTCAAACTATACCCAACCTCTATCTTATGGGTTACTCTTTTACAAGTACCGAGAAATAGAGCCAAAATATAGCAATCTACACTCAAGATACTATGGTAATCTCAAGTCAAAGGATCACTTACACCATTGCCATTAAGAGTTCAACCATTGGCACTATAGTTGAAAATTCTTGGTGGATCAATCTAATGAACTTGTTCCCAAACAAGCATACACATACCATCTTAAGTGTCACGTACACCATAGTCAATGAGATCGACTACTACTTACCAAAAGTAGAGGCAAAGTATGTGCTATAGTCTATCTGCATTAATGATGTCCAATCTCATTAATACTATGACTAGGAATGTTTAAAAATATGACTTTATGTATTAGAGTCTCATAATTGTAACCCTTACAATCTCTAATACACAATTAATATTCTAAGGACTTTATCAAACAAACAAGTAACATAGAAATACAAGTATAGATGATAAAGAAAAATGCCACATGAATAAATATAATATAAATAAGTGTAAGTACAAAGTACCTTAAATCAACTTGGTTTTAGGGTATGCACTAACACAAGAATCCAAGGCATACACTAACACACAACACAAACACACACAAGAATTCAGCACACACACAAACACACGTACAAGCATTTCTACATCAAAGTGCATCAAAGTTCATTCCTCATTCAAAGTTCAACCATCGTCTTCAACCAAGGTAATATTTTAAGTTTATTTGTTTTTTATTCATCTTCTTTTATTTAGTTATAGATAATCTGATAACATATAAATTTGTTTTTGGGATTCTCTTTTTTCTGGATTTTTTTTGGGGTTTTGTTTCTGGGTTTTTTTTTATTTTTTTTTATTTTTGGGTTTGGGTTTCTAGATTTTATTTCTCTCGTCCCTGCCCCACCTTCTTCCACCGCCTACTCCACCTATAACTACCACCACCTGACCTCCACCGTTCACCCAAATCCTCCACTAGCTTCATCAGCCGACCACCACCATCTATCTCTTTTCCCTGCCCAGAACCATCTTCTTCCTATCAATCTCAACCAGCAATACAAAACGTCCACTATCATTCTGTCCCCAAATAATAACCCAAAGACCAAAGCCTCCACAAACCAAACTTGTAGAAAACAAATTTATCACAAAAACTCAGCCACGAATAAACCAGGACAACCCCAACTGTCTCAGCCCCAAAGACACTAATAACCCAAAATAACCAAAAAAACAGAGACAAACACTATAAAACATCATCAAAACAACTTTACAACCCCTTGAACCAACCAAAACCTCCAGAACAACATCACTACAACCTCCAGAACAACACTACAGCCCCAACTCCACAGCCTACATCACTACTTTCGGCTGTCCTTTTTCATTCGACCACTACCACCGGACCACCTTATCCCTCCTTTCACCACCATTAGTCAGCCCATTTCCACCATGCCATCCCCACAAACTTTCCAGACCCAGACCACAAGATCCAGACCATAACTACCACAGCATCACCTCCAAACCACCAACAAAACCACCAATTTCTACCACCAAATAACTAGCAAAAACTAAAACCAATCCAAACAAACACACATAACCAACAAAAAACTAAAACCAATCCAAACAAAAACACACAGCCGCAACACTAAACTCAATGATACGCGCGGAGGTACGTGGAGTTGCTTGAAGATCCAAGTGAAGCTTCGAATTTTCCCTTGGAGGATTTCGACCCTTCAAAGTGCTCAAGTAGGACCAATTTGAGCGAGTTCAATATGCCTACCTAATTGCTCTAAAGGACTTAATCAAACAAGAAAGAAACTCTAAGCTAGGGTTTTGATCTTGGAATCACTCGACAAGATCGGGGATAGTTCTTAATCAGCAAAGAACTAAAGAAACTCTCAATTTGAGAACTCACAATAATAATATTCATAAAATCTGATCCAAAATCGTATGAATAGTTTCATAGCCTTTTATAGGCTTACAAGGATGATTCTAGAACTTAAAATTGTAAGTAACTACTAAAACTAGTTGTAACCCATCACAATTAAGCAACTAACTAAAGTTACAACTTGTAAAGACTTAGGAAACTATTAAAAACGAATTTAAGCAGAAACTCTTGGCGGATCAATCCAATGAACTTGTTCTCTAACAAGCATCCACATACCAGCTTAGGTGTCACACGCCATAGTTGACGAGATCAACTACTACTTACCGTAAGTAGAGGCAAAGTATGTGCTAGTCTTCCCATATTAATGATGTCCAATCTCATTAATACTACGACTAGGGATATTTAAGAATATAACTTAATGTGTAATAAGAGTCTCATCATTGTAACTCTTACAATCTCTTATACACAGTTAATATTCTATGGACTTTATCAAATAAACAAGTAATATTAATAACAAGTATTAAATGACAAAGAAAATGCCACATATATAAGTATAACACAAAATAAGCGTAATAAAAATCCCAAAAATCAACTTGGTTTTAGGGGATACACTAACAAAAACCACTCCAAATCGCCACCAAAGCTCACCAAATAGCCATCATATTGTATCCCAATACAACTTCCAAACCTACATCCACAATTGGCACCACCAATTACCACTGTAATCCCACCAATAACAATTCCAAAAAACACCATTGTGGCACCACTCTTTCTCTCGATGAAGAAGACAAAGTAAAGAGAGAGAATAGAGAGCGAAAGAGAAAATCAGAGATGGAGAGAAAGAGTAAAACACAGAGAGAAAGAGTAGAGAGGAGAAGAATAAAGTTTGAGGGAGAAATCAGAAGAGAAGGAGAAGGAGAAGAAGAAAGTTTGAGGGAGAAATCAGAAGAGAAGTTAGTCGGAGAAAGAGATGAGTAAAATGAAAGGAGGAAAATAAAGAGAATCACAAAGGGGGAGAAGAGAGAAGAAAGAAAGAAAAATTGGCAAAATTCGAGAAAAATGAGTAAGAGAAAGAGCACGGTTCGGGTTTGGGGAAATCTAGGTTTGGTTTTTATATTATTTTATCTTTTGTCTAGATATTGTAATTTTTCAATTGATTTTTGTTATCTTTAATTAGTTTAATTTAGTTTTGATTTCTAGTAGATTTGTTAATTATTTAATCGATTTTGGTTAATCAAGCCTTTTGATCTAGTTAGGTATCTCGTTGGTAATGTTTCTTTATTTATGTTGTAGTCCATATAATTTTGGTTCATGTTGTTTTTTCCCAAGAACTTTATGGGTTTTGCATTTAAGTCCCCATTTTTTTAGAGATCAACCCCTAAGTTTCATTTTCTTTCAATTCAAGTCTTAATTAATTGCATCTTAGTTTTAAATTTTGTTAAATTTGTTGTTTGAACCCCTATTTTGTCTTAATTCTTAATTTTAGCCCTTGATTAGTTGAATTTTCAATTTTACCACTTAAGCTTTAGAATTTGTTTTCAAGCCCTTAGTTCAATAGAATTTGCATTTTACCCCCAATTTGTTAGAATTTTATGTTTTGTGATTTATTTCATTAAATAGTGGCACCTTTAACGCATTTGCTTATAGTCTTAGCATTTAGTACCAGGTCTTCAAAGAGAGGTACCTCTATCACTTGTTAATTTCTCTTTATGTGCTCCAAGGTGTTTCTATGTGATTTTTTATGCATTTTCTTCATGTGTTTCTTATTTCACATACCTTTTGCATATTTATTTGCTTTATGCTATTTAGTTTCAAATTTTTACTATTTAGCAAAAATGTAATTATTAGATCACGATTTCCTGTATTTTGGCTTATTTTTTTATTTAGCTAGTCAATGTAATAGTTAGGTTACATTTCGTATTTTTTACAAATATTTGTGTTTTTAGATAGTAAGGGTAATAGATAGGTCATTTATATTTTTTCCCCCCTTAAATAGTAAGTTAAATCCTGCGGTGTAATAGTTAGGGCTTAGGTGCTTTTGCTTGTTTATGTGCTTATTTGATGTGCGCACGGTTGCGTTGCCAAGAAAGTCTTGGATTTCAGGTATGCAACTCGTTGAACTCAAGACCTCGTTTGATTCGTGAACCAAGGAACCCTTGACGTGGAGTTGTTTTGCCTTGAATCTTCCCTTGAAGAAGATGAACACGCCTAAGACAATCTAGATTAAACCAAGTTGAGCGAGTTCAATCGTTTAACCTAAGTTACCTAAGACTTGATCAAAAACACAAGAAAAACTCTAAGCGAAGTTGGTGGTCGCCACAAGTAAGCTTGATAAGACCAAGAGTAGTTCTTAATCGACAAAGAACCAAGAAAATTCTCAAAGAGAACACACAATATTTCTGAAAATTCTGATTAAAAATTCGTAACTAATAATATGGCCTATAAATAGGCTTACAAAGAACATTCTAGAGTTGTGGAAATAGCTTAACTTCTAAGACAAAACCAATACTAATGAAACTACCAAAACAAAGCATGAATTAACTAAAATAACTAAGTCTATTACAACTTAAAGACCCTAAAAATCGTAACTAATAAACCCTAATGGGCTGGCGGTCCATTAAGCCCACAAAACCATCAATTGGACTTCAATTCTTCAAGCTCCCCACTTGTGTGGCCCATGAAGTCCTCATCCAATGTTTGTTCAGCCCAAATCACATTAATGGGTTGTTTAGATTGCTCCTTTGAGCTCAATTGCAAAGCCTCCTCATATGAGTCCAATATGAGTCCATGCAATGCATCCTTCATTCTTCTAGTTCTTGCTCTAGTCATAGGACCATCCAAACCATTAAACACATCATTGGAGCTCCTCAAACTCGATCCATCATCCTTGGAATGTCCCTCTTGAAGGTCTCCACCTTGGGACTCATCATTATTTCTTTTGCCGTTTTCGTTAGGATCTTGTGTAACGCCCTAGAAATTCACATCAAAACCCATTTAATTCATGTTATGTCCGTTAGTAGAAAAAAAAGAAAGAGAGAAAAGAAAAGAAAAGGAAAACCAAAATGCATTTTATAAGGAGATTTCTTTTATTTAGGGTTTAGTGTTAATCTTTGATTTATTAGTCGAAAGATTTCTTAAGTAAATTAGGTTAAGTAAATGAGATTCTTTCATGATTAAGGGGGGCACCTAAGTACCCAATTTGGATTAATTTCATTGGATCATTAGTTTATTATAGTGTTTAATTTTGACTACTTCATCCTACCATTTTCTAGTCTTTTGACCAATTGAACTTTAGCTCAATTTTATTCAAAAATTTCACTTATTCTTTTGCTTTCTTTTCTTTCTTCTTGGCCGAATTTTTTTCTTCTTTTCTCTCCTCTTGGCCGAAATTATTCTCCCTATTTTTCTCTCTGATATGTCCCAAGGGTTGAAGGATGAACAAGGACGTTCCAATGGTGATGGACGAGCTGAGCAAACTTCCAAGGATGCTAATGATGTACTTGGAGGTTTGGATGGACCAATGACTAGAGCTAGAACAAGAAGAATGAAGGATGCTCTTCATGGACTAATTTTGGATACACTTGAAGAAGAAAACCAAGCAAGTTGGGCTAAGCATTCTCCACGGTTGGTCTACACCATTTGGGCTGAACAAGGCCTAGAAGAAGGTCCAAATAACCAGCTAAGTGTGAGGATTGAAGACTTGGAGGCCGCTGATCCATTTGTAGTGTAACGGGCTAAGAGGTGTCAAGATGGTTCACTTGGGCTGGTTTGGAGCATGCGCATTTTATTAAGCCCAAATCCACTTCACTTGGGCTGGTTTGGGCTGATTATAGTTAGTTTAGTTCGTTTATAATATGTTTAAGCTAGTCCATTTAGTTAAGTAGTTTGTTTTACTACAAAACCCTAGCATGTTATTTGTGTGCCTATTTAAAGGCCTAAAATCGTTACTGTAGGAGGCAGCCATATGATGATATTTTGAGTGAATTCTTTTTAGAATTTTCTTGGTTCTTTGGTGATTAAGAACTACTCCTTTGGTCTTATCAAGCTTTGCTTGTGGCGACCACAATCTTGCTTAGAGTTTCTTCTAGTTTTTGATCAAGTTCTTAATAGATTAGATTAAACGATTGAACTCGCTCAACTCGGTTTAACCTAGTTTTCTTAGGGACGTGTTCATCTTCAAGGGGAGATTCGTGAGCACACCAACTCCACGTCAAGGGTTCTTGGGTTTACGAATCCAACGGGGTCTTGAGTTCAACGAGTTGTTGACCTAAAATCCAAGGGGTCTTGGCATACGCAACCGTGCAGCACATCAAGTGGTATCAGAGCCAAAGTTCTTGGATTTCCAGGTTCTATCAATCCGTTTGTTCCTTTGGAATTGCGGATATATCCCTTTGTTCGTTGTTTCGTGATATTAAGGCAAGAGCTTCGTGCCTAGCCTTAATATTTTGTTTGTTTCGTGCTGCCTTTTCTTTTCAAACTGTGTTTGCCTTCGTTGAATTTTGTTTCTGTCCGTCTTTAACATTCTTAAAATTTCAGCCTTTAGTTTTCGTTGTTTCCTTATTAAATTCGTGGTTTAGGGTTTGTTTAGAGTTGTTCTTGATTGCTTCTCAATCAAGAATTCTAGATTGGTGTGGTATTTTGTGTTTCTTGACTGTTTTTATTGTTTACTTGGAATTCTTGTGCGAAAACCTTTCAATTGGTATCAGTTTCTTGGACTTGTTGTTCTTGGGTTGAAGATTCTTGAAAAAAAAAAAAAAAAAGTCGCGTCACGGTACTGTAGCGTCACTGTTCACGACGGCTACTGTTCACGGACGCACTGTTCACGCTAGGGTTTACTGTTCATCGGGAAAATTACTGTTCATTCGGTCAATTTTACTTGTTTGTTTGAGTTTTATGGGTTATCTGAGTTTTTGAATTTAAAAAAAAAAAAAGTCTTGCACAAAGAAAAGTCGTGCAATACAAAGGAAAGAGAAAGAGGCGTGTAAGGTGACAAAAGCCAAGCACACGAACTAAACCAATTAAACTGAAGTATATTTAGGCTGGAATACTGTCCTTGTGCAACCGAATAGACCTGTTGAAACAAACAGATCGTTGGACAGAGAACAACGCCACGTACGAAAGTTTAATTGATCAGATTTCACTCTTTTTGTTCTTGGTGTTTTGTTGGAGTATTATTTTTGCACAAGTTTCATATTTTCAGCCAAGAAAACATTAAAAATCAAGAATTTTCACGCAAATTTACCACACATTAGGGTTTTCATATTGTGTCAAATCTTGATTCTTGGTCACTCTTTGTTATTCTCTTGATCAAAAGCACTCTAAGCATAATTTTCTTGACCTCTACATTTACTCCTACAGGTTGAGGTTGCTATTGGCCTTGGTAAGGTTTGAGTGAGCTGGTTCTTCTCTAAAGGGCCAATAAGAAAATTCTTTGAGTGATAAAAGGCTTAGTTGTGAGTACAATTGAGGGTAACAGCCATACTACTTGAGGGAAGCGAGTGCAAACACTAAGGGAGTGTTTCCTATATACTTGCTTTATCTTGTTCTAACGTTTCTTTTGCAGGTTTAGCATTCTAATGGCGCATGAAGGAAATCCACCTCAAGAGCTTTCAAATGATTTCAAATTGCTTAGGGATGCTATAGTTGGTGATATGGACAGAAAATTGCGCCTCATGAGAGAGGAATTTTATGACGAATTGGAGAGGAGAACTAGTACTTCCCAAGCACGTGTGTCAGCCACCAAAAATCCTTTTGAAGAGGAGCATGAGGAGGAGTCTGATTTTGAAGATATAGCTCCAAGGAGAGGAAGGAGGGTGAACAATAATCAAGACAATAATCTTGGAAGCATTAAGATGAAAATACCTCCATTCCAAGGAAGGCTTGATCCAGAGGCATACTTAGAGTGGGAACGCAAGGTTGAACATGTGTTCAATTGCCATAACTATTCAGAAGAAAAGAAAGTGCAATTAGCTGCAGTTGAGTTCACGGCTTATGCTAGCATTTGGTGGGACAAACTTGTGAAGGAGAGAAGAAGATGTGAAGAGGAACCTGTACGTACATGGCGTGAGATGAAGAATATCATGAAGAAAAGATTTGTTCCTAGCTATTATGTGAGAGACCTCCATCATAGGCTTCAAACTTTGAAGCAAGGTTCAATGTCTGTGGATGAGTATTACAAGGAGATGGAGATACTTCTCATTCGAGCTGATGTTAAGGAAGAGGAGGAGGCATTAATGGCTCGTTTTATTGCAGGTCTTAATGTGGAAATTGCTGAAAGGGTGGAACTTCAACACTACATTAACATTCCTGACTTGGTGGACCTAGCCATCAAGGTTGAGAGACAACTGAAAAGTAGGCGTTCAAGGGGGTTTTCTACTACCCAAAACCGTACTACTTGGAGGGTTGAGCAGCCACGTAGGAGTGCGAGGGAGCTTGAACAAGTACGCCATCCTCCAAACCGTGTTCAAGCGTCTAAGCTCGATTCAACTACAAAGCCGGATGTCAAGGGTAAACTGGTTGAGAAACCTAGGCAAAGGGAGGTTCGTTGCTTCAAGTGTCAAGGTTATGGACACATTGCTGCAACTTGTCCAAACAAACGTGCTATGATGATTAGTGATGATGGTGAGATAGCAAGCATTGCATCTAGTGAAGATGATGAGGAGATGCCTCCATTGGAGGGAGGTTCTGAAGATGAGGGTGACTTGTTTGGTGGTGATCAAGGCGAAATCCTGGTCACAAGGCGTGCCCTTAGCATTGCACCTAAGGAGGAATGACTTGGACATACAAAGAGAGCATATTTTCCACACTAGGTGTACTGTGCAAAACAAGGTATGTAGCATGATTATAGATAGTGGTTCTTGCACTAATGTTGCTTCTACTTTGTTTGTAGATAAATTGGGCCTAGAGACAAGAAGACATCCTAAGCCATACAAGTTACAATGGTTGGCTGAGGATTGGAGACATGAAGGTTACCAAACAAGTAATGGTGCCATTCTCTATTAGTAAGTACAAGGATGAAGTGTGGTGTGATGTGATTCCCATGCAAGCATGCCACATCCTACTTGGACATCCTTGGCAATTCGATAGAAGAGTGACATATGATGGCTTCAAGAATAGGTACTCATTCATGTGGAACAACCGCAAAATCACTTTGGATTCCATCAAACCTTCTGAAGCTCATGCGGATCAAGTGAGAATAGCAAAGGAATTCAAGGTGAGGGAAGAGCAACAAGCTGGCCGAAATGAGCATAATGAGGGGTCACGAGTTGGGCAAAATAATGAGTCAAGTGGCGGATTCAAGGCTGGAAAGAAGGCAATTCGTGATTTGAAGAAGGAAGAGAAAAGGAAGGTTAATGCTTTTGCAACCAAAAGTGAGATCATTTCAGCTTTGGAAGCTAAGGAACAACTTTTAATTATTTTATATAAAGATGTGTTTCTTTCTTCTATTGAGCTTAATGAACTTAACCCTTCCTTGCCAAGTGTTGTGGTGTCTCTTTTGCAGGATTTTGAAGACTTATTTCCTGAAGATATAGCACAAGGATTGCCACCTTTGCGAGGGATTGAGCACCAAATCGATTTCATACCTAGGTGCTAGCATACCCAACCGTCCCGCCTATAGAGCAAACCCGGAGGAGACAAAAGAAATACAAAGACAAGTAGATGAGTTGGTGGAAAAGGGGTTTGTGCGAGAAAGTATGTCGCCATGTGCTGTTCCCTGTGATTTTAGTACCCAAGAAAGATGGAACATGGCGCATGTGTGTTGACTGTAGGGCCATCAATAAAATAACGGTAAAGTATCGTCATCCTATTCCTAGGTTAGACGATATGCTTGATGAGTTGCATGGTTCTACTATTTTCTCTAAAATTGATCTTAAAAGTGGTTATCATCAAATTAGAATGCAAGTAGGTGATGAATGGAAGACTGCCTTTAAAACCAAATATGGATTGTATGAATGGTTAGTTATGCCTTTTGGTTTAACTAATGCACCTAGTACATTCATGAGACTCATGAACTATGTGTTTAGGGCTTTTATTGGTAAATTCTTGGTGGTCTATTTTGATGATATTCTGGTCTATAGTAAATCCCTTGAAGATCATGTTGAACACTTGTATCAAGTTTTGTGTGTACTTCGTGAACATCATCTTTATGCTAATTTGAAAAAGTGTTCATTTTGCATGGAAAGCATTATATTTCTTGGATTCATTGTTAGTGCTAATGGCATTCATGTTGATGAATCTAAGGTGCAAGCCATACGTGATTGGCCGACACCTAAAAGTGTTAATGATGTACGATCTTTCCATGGCTTAGCAAGTTTTCATAGGAGGTTTGTACATAATTTTTCTACCATTGCTGCACCCCTAAATGAACTTGTTAAGAAAAATATGGTTTTTAAGTGGGAAAGCAAACACCAAGAGGCGTTTGATATGTTAAAAGAAAAGTTAACTAATGCACCTCTATTGTGTTTGCCTGATTTTGATAAATTGTTTGAGGTTGAATGTGATGCTTCTGGAGTGGGTATAGGTGCTGTTCTTATGCAGGAGTCTAAACCCATAGCATACTTTAGTGAGAAGTTGAATGGTGCAACCTTAAACTACCCCACTTATGGTGCATCCAAGGGGGGACGGACCTTTTCAAATTCTTGAGAGGATCGGAGATAATGCATACAAAGTGGACTTACCTAGTAAGTATGGAAATGTTAGTGCTACTTTTAATGTGTCTGATTTATCTTTGTATGGTGTAGGTGATTCGAGGACGAATCCTTTCGAGGAAGGAGGGAATGATATGTCCCAAGGGTTGAAGGATGAACAAGGACATTCCAATGGTGATGGACGAGCTGAGCAAACTTCCAAGGATGCTAATGATGTACTTGGAGGTTTGGATGGACCAATGACTAGAGCTAGAACAAGAAAAATGAAGGATGCTCTTCATGGACTAATTTTGGATACACTTGAAGAAGAAAACCAAGCAAGTTGGGCTAAGTGTTCTCCACGGTTGGTCTACACCATTTGGGCTGAACAAGGCCTAGAAGAAGGTCCAAATAACCAGCTAAGGGTGAGGATTGAAGACTTGGAGGCCGCTGATCCATTTGTAGTGTAACGGGCTAAGAGGTGTCAAGATGGTTCACTTGGGCTGGTTTGGAGCATGCGCATTTTATTAAGCCCAAATCCACTTCACTTGGGCTGGTTTGGACTGATTATAGTCAGTTTAGTTCGTTTATAATATGTTTAAGCTAGTCCATTTAGTTAAGTAGTTTGTTTTACTACAAAACCCTAGCATGTTATTTGTGTGCCTATTTAAAGGCCTAAAATCGTTACTGTAGGAGGGAGCCAATGATGATATTTTGAGTGAATTCTTTTTAGAATTTTCTTGGTTCTTTGGTGATTAAGAACTACTCCTTTGGTCTTATCAAGCTTTGCTTATGGCGACCACAATCTTGCTTAGAGTTTCTTCTAGTTTTTTATCAAGTTCTTAATAGATTAGATTAAACGATTGAACTCGCTCAACTCGGTTTAACCTAGTTTTCTTAGGGACGTGTTCATCTTCAAGGGGAGATTCGTGAGCACACCAACTCCACGTCAAGGGTTCTTGGGTTTACGAATCCAACGGGGTCTTGAGTTCAACGAGTTGTTGACCTAAAATCCAAGGGGTCTTGGCATACGCAACCGTGCACACATCACTCTCTTTTTGCTTTAATTTTGTGCCATAAAGTTTGTTAATTACTAGGAGATAAATGATTAAAATCATCACCAATCAAGATTACCCAAGTTAGCCATTATTTCATTAAAAGCATACAACCTAACATGACTCTTGTCTTGCTATAATTGGTCATTCTTTTTCTCAATATTTTCTTTATTTCTTTTCTATTTTCTTGACCTATTTCTTTTCTCTTTTGCTTCATCATGGCCGGCCCTCCCTACTCTCTTTTCCTCTCTTTTGCTTTAAAAATTTATGTCATAAAGCTTGTTAATTATTAAGTGATAAGTGATTAAAATTTGCACCAATCATATTTAACCAACTAGCAACTATTATGTCAAAATATCTAAACCCTAGGATGACTTTTGGCTAGCTTTAATTGGTTACACTTTCTACCATTATTCTTTTCATTTCTTATCTACTTTCTTGACCAATTTCTTTTCCATTTCTTTAGCTCCTTGGCTAGCCCCTCTTGTGCTCTCTTTCTACTTTCTTTTGTTTTCATTTTCTTGAACTTTCTCTCCAAATTTTGGTCATCTCCACCATAGAAAGTGAGCTCAACTTCTTCCTAAGCAAAGTTCTAAGCTTGTTTGAAGTATTTACTATGAACTTTTGCTATTGATTTCAAGTTTTATTTAACTTTTGTTCAAGTTTTATACTAGGTACTTGTTACTAGTACTTGAAGATCTAAGCTTGGAATGAAATATTATTTGCTAGTTAAAGTGTTTTCTTGGTTAGATAGACTAGTAATTAGCATTTAAACCTTGAAATTTCATGTATTATGTGATGAATGGTTGAAGAAACTTGGGCTTGAAATCTTGGATTTGAGTGGAATTTTGAGTGAAATTAAGTTTGATTTAAATATGGAAGCTATAGAACTTGTTGGAAATTGGATTGGTTAGTTGACTTCTTGCAGGTAAAAATTTTGGGTAGTCCGATTTTAAGGGGAGATACTGCCCAAATTTCGGTAAAACCTAAGAAATACAGTGATTAGGCTATGATTTAAAGCTTTATAAGCTGTGATTTAGTGATTAGAACGTGCAAAAATTTTCATAGATTAGCTAGTAGTGAATTGAACCTTTCCGATCAAAACCCTAAAAGTTAGAAAAACCCTAACTTCGAAAACCCTAAACCCTAGGGTAAAACCCTAAACTCCAAAACCCTAGAAATTAAACCCTAGAAAGACCTGAGGTATTTCTCAAATTTTCTTATCGAATTACTTAGATTTTTATCCGGTTTTTATACGACTATTTTCTTTTGAATTTCAGGCTCCGGAAGTGAAACCTGACCGTATTACGAAATATTTTCTTAAGCACTTAAGATGAGTGTCTCTATGTGTGCATGATGCATGAAATGCCATGTAATACTTGACGTTATTATTTCGATGCATGAAATGATATGTTATACTTGACATGATTATCTAATGAAATGTGTTACTTGAGGAGAGATGCGTACTTTATCGCATCTATTCCGCAATGTGTTACACGCTTTCATTATCCAATGTGTTACTTGTGCATGAGACTTCTGTGACTAACTTCACCGTTACTTCACGAATAGTCAACCCAGACAGGCTTGGGAGGATATAAGGTGCTGGGTGTTTTAGGACGTGTTGTTCTTTCCCTTTTGAGTTGTGAATCCTCAAAGAGGCCAACTCCGGATTGAACTTTCTCGCGTGTTGGCCCTCCAAGGTCGAGATTACTCCCTGGATGTGGTAGCCTGTACGGAGGTTATAAGGTGAATGGTGGCTTGGGCTTGCGTGATAATACTGGCATGACCTTTGGCAAAGACCTGAGCTATTATCTTGGTCCTAATGTCATGGTTACATGATTAGTACTTGCTTCTCCTACGGTTGAGCTTGCTCCCGTAGTTGAGCCTTGTATCCGCCATTGACTACTTGTTAATTAAATTGTTCATACCCTGCTTATTTAATCTTGTCCATTACTTTATTCTATTAAATAATGAATTCCTGATATGGTTGCATGACTTGGGCACTCACTGGGCTATTATAGCTCATCTCGTTCATTTGTTTTCTTTAATCAGGTTTTCCAAAATACTAAAGCTGGAAAAACTGCTTTTGGATATAGTAAATGTTTTGTTCATGTATTTTGATAGCCTAATTGTGTAAGCTTTTATTGTAAATGCTATGTATATTTTGGAATGTAAACTTCTTGTGATACTTGTACTTTCGAATAAATTAAATGAATGTGTTTCGTTATGAATGTATTTTATTTGAGTTAAGTATGCTTGGATGTTCCGAGTGAGTGTTTGTTTGAGTCCTGGCGAGAGCCAGGCAGGCAGTCCGCTAAGCCCTTTGGTGCGCCTCTGGGTAAGGTTGGGTTGTCACATCTTGTATCTAAATATTATGTTTATATGTTATGTGCTCCTACATACTCTTCTATGTCTTTATATGTTTATTTGCTTTCGATGGAAACGGTTTAAGATAGTTAATCCTCTGCTTGGAAGACCTTTGCTTCAGGCCCAAAAGCTATAGCTGATGAGTGAGGTTTGACCTGCACTTATAAGATGGTCAGGATACTTCCCCTTAGTCGATGTGGGACTTGAGTCATAGACCCAATATTATCACCTCCACCAAGGTTGGCTCTAATACCACAATGGCCCAGCCCTAACTCAGGCCCAAAAGCTATAGCTGATGAGTGAGGTCTGACCTGCACTTATAAGATGGTCAGGATACTTCCCCTTAGTCGATGTGGGACTTGAGTCATAGACCCAATATTATACACTAGTCCAACGATAGTTGTGGTTGTACCGCTTCCCTACTAGTCCAAGATAGTGGGAATCCCTAGAAAGGGTTAGTCCAATGCTAGACCCTTAGGTCATTTTAGTAATAGTTTTGCTCCTCGTGTGCATTTCATCTCATTCGACACACTTTTTCTTTTTAGGATTTTTCATGTATTGCTTGATTTTTGTATATATTTTATTCTTAATTATCAGTTTTTGGCAAATATTCAGTGCATGGCATTTTGGTCGCATTTCACATAGAATTTAGGTCATTTGTGTGATCCGACTAGAAATAGTTGCCTACTTACATGGGAAGCGATGGTTTAACAAGCAGTTCTCCTCTCCGTGAGTAAGGAACAGTCAATCACGAGTTTCTTAGTCTCCCGTACCCGTTATATTGCATACCGACTCTCTTTGTTCACTTACTATCTATATTACTATTTTTCTTTTCTTTTTTGCATCTACACTCGTGACTCCCTCAAGGCCTCATTTCGAATTTTGCAATTAATGTGATAATCCCGATCAAGTCTCAACGGGATATTTTGACCCTCTCGACACCACATTAGATTGAGGATTTGTATTCATTTAGACACATCCAAATACGATAGAATTTAGGGTTACTTTAGAAAAATTCGATTAAACCTCGCAACTAGCCTGGCTAAGTAGGAAGGATGCCTTAGACGCGAGTCTTTGCCTTCCCTTCCTTCAAAATGTGACTCCAGAACCTTTTTCTCGTGTTTTTTTCATAGACCGGAATCAAAAAAGGTTTTTCAAACATGTTTTTTCTAAAAAGTTTTATTTTTGTTTTTCATAAAGGTTTTTTGGGTGACTTGGTACACCCTAACTCGATACCAAGTGGCGATTCCAATTTTTTTATAAAAAAACCCTTTTTCAAAATATTTGGCCAAACTGTCGCATTTTTTAGTTCCAACCTTATTTTATTTTCAAAAACTATTTTTCCTAAATAACACTTTTTTGCTAAAAACATGATTTTTTCTCACACACGCACGGTTTTTCCAAAAACTTTATTTTTGAAAAGGGTTACCAGACCGGACTGCCTTTTAGGGGTGCGACAGTCACAGACCGACCAGCGCGTATTTTGGGGCGTAACAATGTAGATACCTCGAAATTTACAAATGAAGAAATAATAAAAATTGTTAAACAAAAAAATTATAGCAATTTAAATTTACATACAATATCTAATCAACTAAATAAAGTAGAAGGAATTATACAACAAAATTCTTTAGCATACAACCCTACAAAACCATTAACTTCTCAAAATAATAATAATATTTTCCTTCCTAAAATCTCCCCACCTGAAGACTTGCCACCAAATGTATTAAAACACAAAATTCTCAAACTAATGAACTAGTAAAAATATTAACAGAAAAATCAATAATATATCTTTGTCTTCCTCTTCTTCCTCTCAACCCAAGGTCAATGTTTTATCTAAAGAAACTCCAGGTATTTTGTCTTCAGATTCTGAAAATGGTAAAGAAAATAAGTCAGAAAAGGATATAGAAAATTTAGAAGTCATGTTTAAGAATTTAAGTGTTAATGAAAATTTAGAATATAATCCTATAAAAAGAAAAAGAAGCAATATATGATACACTGAAACCCTAGCTTTCTTCCTCCTAAAAACGTGGAATTTAAATTTTAAATTTCTGTTTGTTTTCTGATCTTGGCTGGCTGGAGAGGCCTCCTATCCGGTCTAGAGAGCTTCAGCTCATTTTTTCCTTTTATCTGTCTGCCCTTATGGCAAGACTTCAGTAACTGGGGGGGCCAATTGGGGGCCTTTTTCCCTTTCATCTCCGTCTAAAAGGTCTTTTGCAGACCTGTTCTCTTCCAAAGAAGCATCTGTCGCGCCTTTGATGAAGGATCTAGAGATGCATAGAGGCTGTCCTGCCATTTCCTTTTCTGATGATGAGGTTAAGCAGATGGCCATGCCTTTTAAGTATTCGCTAGTGGGGAAATTCTCCAAAGGAAGGCCCTCTATGGAGAGTTTAAGAAAAGAATTCTTGGCAGTGGGTTTTAAGGAACCTTTCACGTTGGGTCTCCTGGATTTCAGACATATGCTTATTCGTTTTGATCTTGAGGAAGACTTCCATCATTACTGGCTTCGGGGTTTTTGGTCTCTTCAAGGCTTTGCTATGAGAGTTTTTAAATGGTCTCCATCTTTCTCCGTTGCTATAGAATCTTCAATAGTTCCTGTTTGGATTCGGCTCCCTCAACTACCTATGCATTTGTTTGCTAATGGACCTTTTTTTCTCCATTGCTAACTTAATTGGCAGTCCTTTATGCATGGATGCTTCCACTGCGTCATTGACCAGACCAAGTGTCGCCCATATTTGTGTGGAGGTGGACCTGCTTCAGGCTTTACCGGACAAAGTTTGGATCAACAATGGGAGTGCTGGTTTTTGGCAGTCAGTTAAATATGAAAATATTCCACAATATTGCAACTCTTGCTATAAGTTTGGAGATTCTAACTCTTTGTCACGTCCAAAATCGATGGCACTGTGGGGTCCGGGACTATTGCGCCCAAAAAGTCGGTCCGGTTGGATGACCCATTTTGAAAAGAATGTTTTTGGAAAAATCATGCGTGTGTGAGAAAAAATCGAGTTTTTAGTGAAAAAGTGTATTCTTAGAAAAAAATGGTACTTAGAAAAACAAAATAAGGTCGGGACAAAAAGTACGACAGTTTTGGCCAACTAATTTTGAAAAAGGGTTTTTATTTTAAAAATGGAGTCGCCACTTGGTATTAAGTTAGGGTGTACCAAGTCACTCAAAAAATCATTTAATAAAATAAAAATAAAAAATTTTTAGTAAAAACATTTAAACAAACTCTTTTCCAACTCCAGTTTACGAAAAAATGAGAGAAGAAAGTCCAGGAGTTACATTTGAAGAAAGAGAAGGCAAAGGCTCGCGCCTAATGATACGATCAGGGGGTGCACCCTCTCGTATATCAGAAGAATATCATCACCTGTCCAAAGACTCCAAGAACTACTTGAGTTGTGGTGCTTGAAGATTCAACCAAGATCGTTGAACTCCTCCTTTTACGCTGCAAGTTAGACTCCTAACCAACCCATGGCATAGACTCCTATCCAATCTGTGGAATAGACTCCTACCCAACCCATGGAATAAACTCCTAATTGACGAACACAAAAGAACGAATCAAACCAAATGGAAGAAACCAAAAGCGGAGATTTTGGTCGCCATGAAATCACTCCAATAAGACCAAATTTAGTTCTAATCCAAGAACTAAGGAGAACTCTAATAGAGAGAAAAACTCATAATTTTATTAATTCGTCTTAAACTTATGAAAACCATACAATAGTTAGCCTTATATAGGCTTAAAACCCTAAATAACAAATTTATAAAAAAAAACCCTAACTAACAAATATGAAAAGTCTAAAGTGAATAAAAGTGACAATAACAAATGAAAATCCTAAAAGTACTAAAGTCCGCAATTGCTGCAAAAGTTCTGATCGTACCCGCGGCATGGCTTCATGCTGCAGTGTCGGTTAGAAGCCTTTTTGTCCTATTTTCTTCACGCCTTGCTTCATCCAATCGTTCCACGATGCTTCAACCTCTTGCGCTTAAGTGGATGATAGGTAGGCTACTTGACTGATACGTGTGGAGCTACCAGGAACATATCAAACTCCCCCTCTTAAAAACGATTCGTCCTCGAATCGTCGCCCATGGTTTGTAAAGAATGGGGTACAATTCCAATCTCACAAATCTGCAAAATTCATATGAACAACAAGAATCTCTTTTTTTTTTTCATCCAACTTTGGCTTTTCTTATAGAATCTCACAAATTTGCCTTTTTCCACTCAAGAAATTATCCCAATTAGCAACTCTCCTTTTTTTTTTCAACAACACAAGCAACTCACAAAACACAAAACTCAACTCCAAAAACAAACAAAACAAAACTGAAAAAAAATATTCTGAAAAAATTCGAATGAATAGTAGCCGGAAGTGAACAGTGCTCCGTCATGAACAGTAACTCCGCCATGAACAATGATTCCGTCATCAATAGTAATTTTGTCATGAACAGTCGACGAGGAAACAGTAATTCCGTCATAAATAGTGTTGTCGATGAACAGTGATTCCGTCGATGAACAGTGCGCCATAGTACGATTTAAAAAAAAATCAACAACAAAAGATCACAACTTTGGTTCAAGAAAAGTCAGATCTTGAACCAAGAACGACAAAACAAAAATTAAAAACATATATTCAAGTGGATTGACAACAAAAAAATTAAAAGGATATACCCAAACGGGTTGACACAAAACTCGATTTCCTTTTAAGATCCCAAAAGATCTGATACCACTTGATACAATAGGGGGTGCGCCATCTCGTATATCACAGGAATATTGTCCCCAAGGGACCGTCTCGAAAAGAAATCACACAAAACAACCGAATCTTCTTGACTCCTTTGTCACCTGTCCAAAGACTCCAAGAACAACTTGAGTTGTGGTGCTTGAAGATTCAACCAAGATCGTTCAACTATTCCTTTTACGCTGCAAGTTAGACTCCTAACCAACCCGTGGCATAGACTCCTATTCAACTTGTGGAGTAGACTCCTACCCAACTCGGGGAATAAACTCTTAATTGACAAACACAAAAGAACGAATCAAACCAAATGCAAGAAACCACAAGCGAAGATTTTGGTCGCCATGGAATCACTGCAATAAGACCAAATTTAGTTCTAATCCAAGAACTAAGGAAAACTCTCATATAGAGAAAAACTCATAATTTTATTAATTCATCGTAAACTCATGAAAACCATATAGTAGTTAGCCTTATATAGGCTTAAAACCCTAACTAACAAATTTAAAAAAAAACCCTAAATAACAAATATGAAAAGTCGTGATAAAAGTGACAACAACTAATGAAAATCCTAAAAGCACTAAGGTTCGCAACTGCTGCAAAAGTTCTGATCGTACCCGCAGCACTAACCTGCGACACGGCTTCATGTTGCAGCTTCAGTCAGATGCTTTATTGTGTTATTTTCTTCACGCCTTGCTTCATCCAATCGTTCCATGACACTTCAACCTTTTGCCCATGGGTGGATGATAGGTAGGCTACTTAAATGATACATGTGAAGCTACCAGGAACGTATCAAACTCCCTCTCTTAAAAATGATTCGTCCTTGAATCGTCGCCCATGGTTTGTAAAGAATGGGGTACAATTCCAATCTCACAAATCTGCAAAATTCATATGAACAACAAGAATCTCTTTTTTTTTTTCATCCAACTTTGGCTTTTCTTATAGAATGATACGTGCGTAGCGACACCCGTTTCATTCTTAGAAGCCTCGCCAACGGATTTCATCAACTTAAGCAATTTGGAGGTTTCAAGGTGCTCAAAGCATGATATTTTGGGATTGGAGGTTCATCATTTAGCATCCACTCGAGAGTTGAAAGGCTGGTACTCAAAGTTTAGATCCAAAGTCTGAGGAAAGGTTTGGCAAGGAGGAGTTTGGCATGCTCTTAAAGCATCCCCGGAGTGGATTATGTTGCCAAGCTTAGAGGCTGATTTGAAGACTTCAAAAGTTGCTGAAAAAACTGGGAAAGAAGTTTCTGACCGAACCCGTGGCATGAACCCGAGCCGCAGATAGCCTCACAGGTACCATTAGAGAGTTGGGCATGAAGAACAAAAGTTTCTGATCGAACCCGTGGCATGAACCCCCGCTGCGGTTACGCGCCACGGCTACGGACAGACTTTACGTTTTTTATTGTTTTAATTAGTTTTAGTTTAGTTTTTGAGTTATACTTAGTTTAGACTTTCCATATTTATTTTGTAGGGTTTTAATGCCTATATAAGGCTAACATTAGTGTCTTTTTATTAATGAGTTATGATGTGTTACGTTTTACGATGAATTAATCAATGGAAATTAATATTTTCTCTCTATGAGAGTTTGTGAGTTCTTGGAAGAGAACTTTCATGTGACTTTTCAAGAGTGATTCTTGAGAGTTTACTTTATACCTCGAGTTCTATTCAACAAGTTTGGGTAGGGTTTTGGATTTGTTCTTGTTCAATTAGATTGGTTTCAATCCACGGGTTAAATTGGGGTCAAACTATTCAACAAGGAGTTCGTGTATTTTGATAATCTTGGTCCAATTCTGCGAGAGGTGTTGGATTGGATTATCGCTTGATCTTCAAGACGGTCCTTTGGGAATATTCCTATGCGAAGATTCGAGGGTTTTAGGAGCGTCGCCATCCTAGGGTCCCCGATTCTCTGTCAAGTGGTGTCAAAGCTCTTGGGTCTTGTTATCAGGTTTTATCCAATTTTTCTTGAGATCTCTCTTGAAAATTGGATATATCCCTTTGAGTCTTTTTGTTTTCTTGTTCTTAATTCGTTTGATCGTGATTCTTGTGTTCTTTCTTATTATCTCTTGTGTTTAGTCGCCACTCTTGATTGGGTTGTTGATTGTTTGGATAGTTCTTGTTGTCTTTCCATTATTCCCTGAATTTTCTGCGTTTGTCCCTTCATTTTTCTGCAATTTTCTGCAACAAAATTTGTCCTTCGTTGCTGTCAATTTTTAGGTTGTTAAAAACGTCAAAAAAAAACATTGAGTCTTTTATTGTGCTGTTGTGTAGGTTGTTGAATTTTGGTGATTACTTGATTCATTGAATTCAAAATCATCAAATTTTCAATCTTATTGTGAGATTTGTTTCTTTGGGGTCAAGCAAATCACGAAACTTGTCTAGGATTTTCTTGGGCTAGTTAGTGAATCTTGTGTGTGGTTGTTGTTGATAAAAAAAAAAAAGGAGTACATGTTTGATAAAAGGCAAGAGAGGTAAACATATTGCTAAGTAAAAGCCATAAGCAAGTGATACACGAGCGATTGAGAGTAAACACTAAGGGAGTGTGTGAGGCTTTTAGTACTAACGTTTTTTGGCAGATACACGTGACACAATATGACTCACGAAGGGGAATCTTGAGCCTTTGACATTGAGGACTTGGCAGATACCTTGACTGCAAGCATCCAACAAGGTATAAGGCAAGCGGTGGATGCAGTGCATGATCGAATGGATAGATGGGAGCATACATGTGCTAGATCAAGAAGTAGGAGAAGGAGAACCCCAATAGCCGAGTTTGGGGATTCTAATGATGAAGAAGTGTTTGATAGGAGGCCTAGAAGAGGAGGACGTTTCATGATATTTTTGAGTGAATTCTCTTCAGAGTTTTCTTGGTTCTTTGCTGATTGAGAACCACCATAGGTCTTATCAAGCTTTGCTTGTGGCGACTGTCCAATCTCGCTTAGAGTTTCCTTTTGGTTTTGTTCAAGTTCTTTAGAGAATTAGGTTGAATGATTGAACGCGCTCAATTCAGTTCATCTTGGTTTTCGTAGGATCGAGGGCATCTTCAAGGGGAAAAGTTCGAGCAACCTACTCCACGTCAAGGGTTCTTGGAAGATCCATCCAAGGGGTCTTGAGTTCAACGAGTGGTAAGCCTAAAATCCAAGGTCTTGGTAGTCTTCCGTACGTGCGATCTCATCAATTGGTATTAGAGCTATTGGATCTTGAAAGAAAATCAGGTTTATTCGTTGTGTTTAACCCACTTGGGTATATCTTTTTGTTGTTAATCCGTTTGGATATATCTTTTAATTTTTGTGTTTGAGTTGTTTAGTATTGTTCTTGGTTCAAGATCTGAAATTTTCTTGAATCAAAGTTGTGATCATTTGGTTGTTGATTTCGAGAAAAAAAAATACTGTTCATCATATTGTAGCACTATTCATTGGTACTGTTCATGCAACGTCCTGTTCACGACGGGTACTGTTCATACTAAAATTTTCAATTTTTGTTTTGTTTGTTTTTTAAGTTGATTTTTTGTGTTTTGTGAGTTGTTTGTGTAGTTAAAAAAAAAAGAAAAAAAGAGGGTTGTAAGATTGAAAAAAATTCTTGAGTGGAAAAAGGCATAAAAGTGAGATCTTCGTAAAAGCCGAAAATTAGGAGAGTATATGTGTATTTTTGCAAGCTTTTAGAATGAATAGTGAAGACCTTAATCTATTAGTTCGAGAACTCCAAAGAGGCCTCAAGGCAAATAGAGACAGTTGGGATGCCAAGAGTTCAAGTGACAACAAGAGCCATTCCAAACCCTCTACAAAAGCAAGCAACAATGAATATGGCTATGAAGGTATTGCTTCAAGGGGGAAGGTGAGATATCCGAAATCCAAATCTTTTAGGAGATATAATTCTGATTCCATATGGGAAGAAGTGAAGGATCGATGTGAAGCAATCATAGAGGAGGGTGTGAAGAAATTTGTGGGCAAGCTTGAATCATTTATTGTTGCTCCAAAGAAAAAACCAATTCAAGAAATGCATGAGGAAGAGCATCAATCAATTGTGGAGCTTGGAGCCGAAGAACATCCACAACCAATAGAGGCACGTATTGAGATTGAACACAAAGCACCATTGGACGAATCATTGGAAAATCCACCAAGTGTTGAATTGCCTCCTCGGATCTTGACACATTTTTCATCTACTATAGGCGACAATTCGAGGACGAATCGTTTCGAAGAAGAGGAGTTTGATACGTGTGTAGTGACCCTCGTTTCATTCTTAGAAGCCTCGCCAACGGATTTCATCAACTTAAGCAATATGGAGGTTTCAAGGTGCTCAAAGCATGATATTAGGGGATTGGAGGTTCATCATTTAGCATCTACTCGAGAGTTGAAAGGCTGGTACTCAAAGTTTAGATCCAAAGTCCGAGGAAGGGTTTGGCAAGGAGTAGTTTGGCATGCTCTTAAAGCATCCTCGGAGTGGATTATGTTGCTAAGCTTAGAGGCTGATTTGAAGACTTCAAAAGTTGCTGAAAAAACTGGGAAAGAAGGTTCTCACCGAACCCGCAGCGTGAACCCGCGCCACGGATAGCCTTGCGGGTACCATCAGAGAGTTGGGCATGAAGAACAAAAGTTTCTGATCGAACCCGTGGCATGAACCCGCACTGCGGTTATGCGCCACGGCTACGGACAGACTTTACGTTTTTTATTGTTTTAATTAGTTTTAGTTTAGTTTTTGAGTTATACTTAGTTTAGACTTTCCATATTTATTTTGTAGGGTTTTAATGCCTATATAAGGCTAACATTAGTGTCTTTTTATTAATGATTATGATTGTTATGTTTTACGATGAATTAATCAATGGAAATTAATATTTTCTCTCTATGAGAGTTTGTGAGTTCTTGGAAGAGAACTTTTGTATGACTTTTCAAGAGTGATTCTTGAGAGTTTACTTTATACCTTGAGTTCTATTCAATAGGTTTGGGTAGGGTTTTGGGTTTGTTCTTGTTCAATTAGATTGGTTTCAATCCACGGGTTAGATTGGGGTCAAACTGTTCAACAAGGAGTTCGTGTACTTTGATAATCTTGGTCCAATTCTGCGGGAGGTTTTGGATTGGATTATCGCCTGATCTTCAAGACGGTCCTTTGGGAATATTCCTGTGCAAAGATTCGAGGGTTTTAGGAGCGTCGCCATCCTAGGGTCCCCGATTCTCTGTCATAGAATCTCACAAATTCGCCTTTTTCCACTCAAGAAATTATCCCAATTAGCAACCCTCTTTTTTTTTTCAACAACACAAGCAACTCACAAAACAAAAAACTCAACTCCAAAAGCAAACAAAACAATACTGAAAAAAAAAATTCTGAAAAAATTCGGATGAACAGTAGCTGGAAGTGAATAGTACTCCGTCACGAATACTAACTCCGTCACGAACAATGATTCCGTCATCAATAGTAATTTCATCATGAACAGTCAACAATGAAACAATAATTCCTTCATAAATACTGCTGTCGATGAATAGTGATTTCGTCGATGAACAGTGCGCCACAATACGATTTAAAAAAAAATCAATGTCGCGCCCCATTTTTCGAAAGAAAGGAAATAATAAATGAATGATAGATGTTTGGAAAAAAGAAAAAGAAGTGTTAAATGTGGTTGTGTTTTATTGGAAAAAGAAAAGCGTGTAAATTTTTGTAAAAAATAATTTTTAGAAAAATGCTTTGTAAAAGATAATTCGATAAAATGTGACAAACAAATACTTTATTTTTTAAAACAAAAGAAAAAAGGGCCTAAAATGGGACTTTGAAAATGCGACGGTTTTTGGGCCCGAAAATAGAGTCTAAAAAGGGTTTTTTAGTGAAAAAGGAGTCGCCACTTGGTATTGAGTTTTGGTGTACCAAGTCACCCGAAAATATTTTATAAAAGGTAAAAAAATCAAAAATGATTTATTTGAAGAAATGGTTTTTGGAAAAAATAAGGAAAAACAAGAAAACCCTTTTAGACGACTCCAGGTCTTTGAAAAACAAGAGAAAAAGGTTCGGGAGTCACAGTTGAAGAAAGGGAAGGCAAAGGCTCGCGCCTAAGGCACCCTTTCAACCTAGCCGAAACTAGTTGCGAGGTTTAGTCTAAATTTTCCTAATATAACCCTAAGATTTTATCGCATTTGGAATGTAACTATATGCATACAAATCTAGTCCTAAAAATGGGTATCGTTAAGGGACAAAATGTTCCATTGAGGTTTAGTCGGAATTACCGCATTAATTGCGAAACCCGAATGTAGACCTCGACGGAGTCACAAGTATAGGTGCAAAATGGAATGTAAGAGAAAAGGAAAATAGCAGCATAGATAGTAAGTGAACAAAGAAAGTGGGAATGCAACATAACGGGAACGGGGGACTAATGGACTCGTGACTAACTGTTCCTACTCACGGAGGGGGGAACGACATGTACGCCATCGCTTCCCACGTGAGTAGATGACTATTTCTAGTCAAATCACACAAATGACCTAAAATTCTATGTGTAGTGGAATCTAAATGTTATGCACTAAATAGATGTTGAAAATAAGTAATAAGTTATAAAGTATATATAAAAATTCATAGAAAAATGGAAAAAGGCCTAAAAAGATAAAATGTGTGTGAAATGTCATGAAATGCACACGAGAAATGATTCCTAATACTAAAATGACCTAAAGGTCTTAGCATTGGACTAGCCTATTTTCTATAAGTTCTCCGCTAGCGTTGGACTAGCGAAGAAACCGAAATTAACCACAACTAGCGTTGGACTAGTGTGGCGACGATACACATATATAATTAAAGCAAGTAAATAAATAAAGCATAGTATTAAAGCAATAATCACATAAAAGCAAATAATAGCACATAGGAGCACATAACACATAGGCATGATATTCTAGATGCAAAGTCCTAAAGAAAAGCAAATAAAACACATAAGCACATAGCACACATAGCACACAAAACCTAACTATTACACCGGAGAAGACCTAATTACAATCTAAAATGGAAAAGATGATCAAAGTAGTCTATCTAACCTTATCTATTACACTTTTCTAACTAAAATACAAATTTTTTTTTTAACTAGATATACACTATCTACTACATTAACTATCTAAATACAGAATTTTTGCTCAATAGAATATTACCTATCTATTACATTTCTTTGAATAATCAAAAATTAATTTCTAATAAATAACATGGCATAACTAAATAAACACTCACATATGTATAAAAATTATAAGCAAAAGGAGATATAAAAAAAAATATAGAAAAACACGTAGCAACACGTAGGAGCACATAAAGAGAAATAAAAGGGTAATCGAGGTACCTCCCATTCGTAAACCCGGTATAAATTGCTAAGAAAATCAACAAACATGTCAAGGTACCACTATTTAAAGTATAAAATATGAAATACTTAAAAATTGAGCATAAAATGTCGATTTCGAACAAATTAGGGACTTAGGATAAAATTCCAACAAGTATCTAGGGTTTAAAACTAAGATTTCAACAAGTATAGGGACTTAAACTAAAATTCCAGCAGGTATAATGACTTAAATAAAAATTTCAGCAAGTTTAGGGGACAAAAAATAAAATTTCAACAAGTATTCTAAGGCAAAATAAAATTTCCAGCAATGTTGGGGTACAAAATAAAATTCCAGCAAAATTTAGGGGTCAAAAATACAATTCCAGCAATGCATAATAACAAAAATAAAATTTCTGCAAGGTTGGGGGGCAAAAAATGCAATTTTCAGCAACACTGGGGACCAAATTTATGATTTTCAGCAATATCTAAGGGCTAAAATACAATCCCAGCAATATCCTAAGGTCAAAAATACAATTCCAGTAATGTATGGGGGTAAAAGGTGAACTAGAGCAAACCTAGGGGGGGTGAAAACATAATTTCAGCAATATTTAGGGACAAATTTGCAATTTCAGCAGACTAAGGGGTATAGAATTGCAATTTCCAGACATATTAGAACATTTTGTAATTAACTTAGATGTAATTGAAAGAAACTACAAAATTCTAGGGGCCAATTAAAATAAAATGAAGACTTAAATGAAGTAAATTAAAGTATTGAAGGGCATAATTAAACAGTTAAGCATCTAAGGGGAGCAAAATGTAATATAATCAGATAAAGATGATGAAAATAAATAACTAAAGAAAAAAAAACTAAGTCTCGGCTACAAATTTTCTTTTCTTATCCTCGGTTTTCCCCTCTTTGGATTTTTCTCTTCGGCCTCCCTCTCTTCGGCCAATATTCTCCTCGGATTTTCTCTCTTCAGCTTCCCTCTTCGGATTTTTCTCTTCGGCCACCCTCTCTTCGGATTTTTCTCTTCAGTCTCCCTCTTCGGATTTTTCTCTTCGGCCTCCCTCTCTTCGGCCAATATTCTCTTTGATCTCCCTCTTCGGATTTTTCTCTTCAGCCTCCCTCTTCGGATTTTTCTTTTCGGCCTCCCTCTCTTCGGATTTTTCTCTTCGGCCATTTCTTTTCGGCCTCCCACTCTTCGGATTTTTCTCTTCGGCCATTTCTCCTCGGCCGTTTCTCTTTGGCCATTCCTCCTCGGTCGTTTCTCCTCGGCCGTTTCTCTTCGGCCATTTTCTCTTCGGCCATTCTCCTCGGCCATTCCTCTTCGGCCATTTCTCTTCGGCCATTTCCCCTCGGCCATTCCTTTTCGGCCACTCACTCACTCTTCTTCTTCTCTTTTTCTCTTCGGCTCACTCACTAACTCTTTTCTTCTCTTCTTCTCTTCTTCTCTTCCTCTCTTCTTCTCTTCTTCTCTTCGATATGCTCACTCTCACTCTCCAGCTCCTCTTCTCTTCGAACTATACTCTAGTTTTTTCTTTCTTTCTCTCAGCTTCTCTCTCTCCGTTCTTCCTAGTTAACTTTCCTTTTTCTCACCCGAAATTTTTTTTTTAATCCATCTTTAATTTCTTCATGAAACACGATTGTCTAAACCCAAATAGCAAGGCTATCGAAATTATGGATTAAGCGGCAATAATTCAGAAATTCTAAGCAGGAACATCATAAATTTATGGTATGCAAAAATCAGTTTAAAAGGGCTGAGAACCTTACCTGGTTTGGCTGAGAAATTGGTGGAACTTGGCAACGCTGGTGGATTGATTTTGGCAGCTGATGGTGGTGTAATGCGTGTGTATGCAGTGAGAGCCGAGAGGGAAAAAAAAAAAAAGAAAAAAGTGTCTGTGTTTTTCTTGAGAGAAAAAAAACGGAACTGATGGTTGAGTATGTGTGTTGTCCCTGGAGAAGAGAGAGTTGGAAGTATTTTTGTGTTGTTGAATGTGATCATGAAAGTGGGTGAAGAAGGAACAAAATTCATCCAAAATCCCCTCAAAATCCGTTTTTTGCAGGGGTTGGTTTGATTTTCTTGCTGGTTGCGTGCAGCAGCTGCAGAAACACTGCAGCTGCTGTAGCAGCGTCTTTTCTTTTTTTTTTTTTTTTAATTTGTAAGTGACAAAGAAAAACAAATAGAATAAAATAAAATAAAAAAAATGTGGACTCTCTTCTTTTTTTTTTAATAAAAGAGAACTAAAATAAAACTAAAATTAAAATTCAGCATTACTAAAAAAGAAAATTTAATAATAATAAAAAATAAAAATGTTAAAATTATTTCAGTTATTGAAAAACATGTGATAGACAAAAGATACTATTTGAAATAAGTAACAAATATATATATATTTTTTAAATTATTAAATATATTTTTTATAAAATCTATAAATATTAAACGCACATGTAAAATATTTCACAAAAATTCTTAAATAAAGGTGCATTGGAAAATGCGACATAATATGACCAAAATTTATGAAAATCACAAGAAATACTAAATGACTCTTAAAAATTACAAAAATTTTACACAACATATATTATTACATGAAACACAATATACTGAAGTTTTCACTAAAAAAAATTTAATATTAATGCATTCTTGGGAAATGTGTCCTTAATAAATAAATAAAAGATAAAAATTAAATAAATACTAAATGACCTCTAAAAATTATGAAATTTTTGCAGAAAATTTATGAATATACAAAATGCATATATAAAATTTTTCACTTGAAAATTCTCGTAAAAATAATACATTGGAAAACGTGCCGTTGAATTAAAAATACTAAAATTTTAAATAAATAATAAATGACTCCCAAAAATCATTAAAATCATAAATAATGATAAAAATAGTAAAATTATGTATTTAGAAAAATAAAATAAAATAAACTAATATCTACCTAGTGAAATTACCATTTTGTTCCTGACACAACAAATTAGACGTAATATATAAAAAAAATGCCCCCTAAATGAAGTAACGCACACATATATTTACAAGAGGTGTGTCAAAATTTGGTGTCTACAATCAACAACAAAAGATCACAACTTTGGTTCAAGAAAAGTTAGATCTTGAACCAAAAATTAAAAACATATATCCAAGTGGATTGACAACAAAAAAATTAAAAGGATATGCCCAAATGGGTTGACACAAAACCATATTTCCTTTCAAGATCCCAAAAGATTTGATACCACTTAATATGATCGGGGGGTGCGCCCTCTCGTATATCACAGGAATATCGTCCCCAAGGTACTGTCTAAAAAAGAAATCTATACAAAACAACCCAATCTTCTTGACTCCTTTGTTACTTGTCCAAAGACTCCAAGAACAGCTTGAGTTGTGGTGCTTGAAGATTCAACCAAGATTGTTGAACTCCTCCTTTTACGCTGCAAGTTAGACTCCTAACCAACCCGTGGCATCGACTCCTATTCAACCTATGGAATAGACTCCTACCCAACTCGGGGAATAAACTCCTAATTGACAAACAAAAAAGAACGAATCAAACCAAATGGAAGAAACCAAAAGCGGAGATTTTGGTCGCTATGGAATCACTCCAATAAGATCAAATTTAGTTCTAATCCAAGAACTAAGGAAAACTCTCATAGGGAGAAAAAGTCATAATTTTATTAATTCATCTTAAACTCATGAGAACCATACAGTACTTAGCCTTATACAGGCTTAAAACCCAAAATAACAAATTTTAAAAAAATCCTAAATAACAAATATGAAAAGTCTAAAGTGAATAAAAGTGACAACAACTAATGAAAATCCTAAAAGCACTAAAGTTCGCAACAGCTACAAAAGTTCTGATCGTACCCTCGGTGCTAACCCGTGGCATGGCTACATGCTGCAGCTTCGATCAGAAGCCTTTGTGTACTATTTTCTTCACGCCATGCTTCATCCAATCATTCCACGACGCTTCAACCATTTGCCCTTGAGTGGATAATAGGTAGGCTACTTGAATGATATGTGTGGAGCTACCAGGAACGTATCAAACTCCCTCTCTTAAAAATGATTCGTCCTCGAATCGTCACCCATGGTTTGTAAAGAATGGGGTACAATTCCAATCTCACAAATCTGCAAAATTCATAAGAACAACAAGAATCTCTTTTTTTTTTCATCGAACTTTGGCTTTTCTTACAGAATCTCACTACCTTTTTTCACTCAAGAAATTATCCCAATTAGCAACCCTCTTTTTTTTTTTTTTCAACAACACAAACAACTCACAAAACACAAAACTCAATGCCAAAAACAAATGAAACAAAACTGAAAAAAAAAATCTGAAAAAATTCGGATGAACAGTAGCCGGAAGTGAACAGAAACTCCACCATGAACACTGATTCCGTCATCAACAGTAATTTCGTCATGAACAGTCGACGATGAAACAGTAATTCTGTCATAAATAGTGCTGTCAATGAATAGTGATTCCGGCGATAAACAGTGCAGATGAACAGTGCGCCACAGTACGATTTAAAAAAAAAAATCAATAACAAAAGATCACAACTTTGGTTCAATAAAAGTCAGATCTTGAACCAAGAACGACAAAACAAAAATTAAAAATATATATCCAAGTGGATTGATAACAAAAAAAATTAAAAGGATATATCAAAATGGGTTGACACAAAACATGATTTCCATTCAACATCCCAAAAGATTTGATACCACTTGATATGATCGGGGGGTGCGGCCTCTCGTATGTGACAGGAATATCGTCCCCAAGGGACCGTCTCGAAAAGAAATCCTCACAAAATAATTCAATCTTCTTGACTCCTTTGTCACCTCTCCAAAGACTCCAAGAACAACTTGAGTTGTGGTGCTTGAAGATTCAACCAAGATCGTTGAACTCCTCCTTTTGCGCTGCAAGTTAGACTCCTAACCAACTCGTGGCATAGACTGCTATTCAACCTGTGGAATAGACTCCTACCCAACCTGTAGAATAAACTCCTAATTGACAAACACAAAAGAACGAATCAAACCAAATGGAAGAAACCAAAGGCGAAGATTTTGGCCGCCATGGAATCACTCCAATAAGACCAAATTTAGTTCTAATCTGAGAACTAAGGAAAACTCTCATAGAGAGAAAAACTCATAATTTTATTAATTCATCTTAAATTCATGAAAACCATAAGTAGTTAGCCTTATATAGGCTTAAAACCCTAAATAACAAATTTATAAAAAAACCCTAAAAAACAAATATGAAAAGTCAAAAGTGAATAAAAGTGACAACAACTAATGAAAATCCTAAAAGCACTAAGGTTCGCAACTGCTGCAAAAGTTCTGATCGTACCTGTGGCGCTAACCCGCGGCACGGCTTCATGCTGCAGCTTCTGTCAGAAGCCTTTTTGTGTTATTTTCTTCACATCTTGCTTCATCCAATCGTTCCACGACGCTTCAACCTTTTGCCCTTGAGTGGATGATAGGTAGGCTACTTGAATGATACGTGTGGAGGTACTAGGAATGTATCAAACTCCCCCTCTTAAAAATGATTCATTCTCGAATCGTCGCCCATGGTTTGTAAAGAATGGGGTACAATTCCAACCTCACAAATCTGCAAAATGCATATGAACAACAAGAATCTCTTTTTTTTTTTTTTCGTCGAACTCTGACTTTTCTTATAAAATCTCACAAATTTGCCTTTTTCCACTCAAGAAATTATCCCAATTAGCAACTCACTTTTTTTTTCAACAACACAAACAGCTCACAAAACACAAAACACAAAACTCAACTCCAAAAACAAACTGAAAAAAAAATTTCTGAAAAAATTCGGATGAACAGTAGCCGGAAGTGAACAGTACTCTATCATGAATAGTAATTCCACCATGAACAATGATTCCGCCATCAACTGTAATTTCGTCATGAATAGTCGACGATGAAATAGTAATTTCGTCATAAACAGTGCAGTCGATGAACAGTGATTCTGGTGATGAACAGTGCGCCACAGTATGATTTTTAAAAAAAAAATCAACAACAAAAGATCACAACTTTGGTTCAAGAAAAGTCAGATTTTGAACCAAGAACGACAAAACAAAAATTAAAAACATATATCCAAGTGGATTGACAACAAAAAAATTAAAAGGATATACCCAAACGGGTTGACACAAAACCTGATTTCCTTTTAAGATCCCAAGAGCTCTGATACCACTTGATACGATCGGGGGGTGCGCCCTCTCCTATATCACAGGAATATCATCCCCAAAGGACCGTCTCGAAAAGAAATCCACACAAAACAACCCAATCTTCTTGACTTCTTTGTCACCCGTCCAAAGACTCCAAAAACAACTTGAGTTGTGGTGCTTGAAGATTCAACCAAGATCGTTGAACTCCTTTTTTTACGCTGCAAGTTAGACTCCTAACCAACCCGTGGCATAAACTGTTTGTGTATGCCCTAAAACCAAGTTAGTTTTTGGGATTTTTATTACGCTTATTTCGTGTTATACTTATATATGTGGCATTTTCTTTGTCATTTAATACTTGTTATTAATATTACTTGTTTATTTGATAAAATCCATAGAATATTAACTGTGTATAAGAGATTGTAAGAGTTACAATGATGAGACTCTTTTTACACATTAAGTTATATTCTTAAATATCCCTAGTCATAGTATTAATGAGATTGGACATCATTAATATAGGAGGACTAGCACATACTGTGCCTCTACTTATGGTAAGTAGTAGTTGATCTCGTCAACTATGGTGTGCGACACCTAAGTTGGTATGTGGATGCTTGTTAGAGAACAAGTTTATTGGATTGATCCGCTAAGAGTTACTATTCATAGTGCTAATGAATTATACTCTTAATGGCAATGGTGTAAGTGATCCTTAGACTTGAGATTACCATGGTATCTTGAGAGTGGATTGCTATGCTTTGACTCTATTGCTCTGTGCTAGTAAAAGAGTAGCAAATATGGTAGAGATTGGGTATAGTATGAAGTATGGAAGGATAGTGAGTAATCGATATAGGATTCACCACTCCTTATTATAGGAGAGTCTATCCCGGATTGGCCAATTGTTGAAATATGACTTAAAGAATCTTTTGCGCAAAAGTGAAAGTATGACTTGAAAGAGTTTCAAGGTTATACATTTATAGAAAGTTATATTTCGGGAACAAAAAATCATTAATTAGTCATTTAAAGAGTGCGCACTACACTCTTAGACTAATTGGGATATAGTGTGGTGAAATGATATTAATTACACGGTAACATTGTCATTGATAGGTGTAGTCTACCATATGACTTTCCTATTCACTTGGGTGGTCATGATGCATTGCTAGACGCCACTCATGATCTATAAGTGCAAATTAATTAATTAGTAAATTAATGATGAATTAAAGTGTTAATTTATCTAACTCTTAATTAATTAATTAATGAGTTATAATTTGTACTTATTGCCAACGTGAATGGAACCTAATGGTCACACACAATAAGAACATGGTCTTTGGGTTAAATTGTTATTAAGATAAGTATAACATACTTATGGGGTTAATTTATGTGATAAAATTAACCTTAAAGGACTTATTTATAAATATTCTAAGTCTTGATGGAAATTAGTTTCCTAAAAGGAATTAGAAGCTATTTGGTTTCTTTTTGGAATAGGTTTCCTAAAGGAATAGGATTAGCTTAAGGTAAGCTTCCTAAACCTTCTTGGTTTCCAATTGCTCTTGTTTCCTTAAAGACTAGGATACTACATCTATAAATAAGTCCATGCCTTGACTTTTGAAGGATGGATGAAACACAAGATAAACTTAGAGAGAGAAAAATTGAGAGAGGCGTGTTTTCTCCCAAGAAAAACACCACACCCTCTTCTCCCTAAGGGTTAGGGTTTTGTCTTCTTCCTCTTCTTGTTTTTGTGTTCTTCATGAAATTCAAGGGAGCTAGCACTCAAAAGGCAAGGCAAGAAAGCCCAAAGGTTCCTTAAGATCATGTTCGTGTGGATACTGTTGGAGGCTCGACACTTGGAGGGCTTTTCATGGTAGACCAATACCTTCATCGAATAGGATCTTGCCATTTGAAGCATAGAAACCTTATATGTTTGAGGTATTTGTGCTAAACTCCATTTAATCGTATAGATTATATCAGAGAGATCCATGGCTAAGCTAATAAAATTTTAAAATTTTCTACTGCGTTACTCCCCTTATTAGCTTACAGTAGTATCAGAGCCTTCTTTGATTATATCTATATGATTTGTGTTTATTCAACTGTCATAAATATGGATGGTTTGTTCTTGCTAAAATGTGTCTCAAAATTGTTTTAGAAAAATCAAGAGTTTGATTTTTAAGATAAGTTCTGATACGTGCATGGGCACAAGGCATGGCAATGGAGCATGGAAGATGGCCTATCTAGCATCCACTCAAATGGGAAAATATGAAAGAAGGATCATAGTTTTTGGTGTTATTTATTTTTACAAGTTGTAATCTTTATGTTAGTTATCTAATTGTGATAGGTTACAACTAGTGATAGGTTTTTAGTAAGTTTTCTAGAATATTCTTTATGAGCCTATAAAAGGGCATTCCTTGTATTATTTTAACAATGTTATGATGAATCAATAAAAATTGTGAGTTTTCTCTCTACGAGAGTTTTCTTAGTTCTTGGAATAGAACCAATTTCTGGTCTTATTGGAGTGATTCCATGGCGACCAAAACCTACGCCTAGAGTTTCTTTCACTTGATTTGATTCATTCTTTTGGGTTTGTCAATTAGGGGTCTATTCCACGAGTTGGTTAGGGGTCTATTCCACAGGTTGGTTAGGTGTCTATTCTACGGGTTGGCTAGGGGTCTAACTTGCAGCACAAAAGGAGAATTTCAACGATCTTGGTTGAATATTCGAAGCAACCCACTCGAGTTGTTCTTGGGGTCTTCGACAAGTTACGAAGGGGTCAAGAAGATCGAGTGGTTATCACAACTCAAGTTGTTCTTGGGGTCTTCGACAAGTTACGAAGGGGTCAAGAAGATTGGGTTATTTTGTATGGATTTCTTTTCAAGACGTGCATGGGCACAAGGCATGGCAATGGAGCATGGAAGATGGCCTATCTAGCATCCACTCAAATGGGAAGATATGAAAGAAGGATCATAGTTTTTGGTGTTATTTATTTTTACAAGTTGTAATCTTTATGTTAGTTATCTAATTGTGATAGGTTACAACTAGTGATAGGTTACAATTAGTGATAGGTTTTTAGTAAGTTTTCTAGAATATTCTTTATGAGCCTATAAAAGGGCATTCCTTGTATTATTTTAACAATGTTATGATGAATCAATAAAAATTGTGAGTTTTCTCTCTACGAGAGTTTTCTTAGTTCTTGGAATAGAACTAATTTCTGGTCTTATTGGAGTGATTCCATGGTGACCAAAACCTACGCCTAGAGTTTCTTCCACTTGATTTGATTCGTTCTTTTGGGTTTGTCAATTAGGGGTCTATTCCACGAGTTGGTTAGGGGTCTATTCCACAGGTTGGTTAGGTGTCTATTCCACGGGTTGGCTAGGGGTCTAACTTGCAGCACAAAAGGAGGATTTCAACGATCTTGGTTGAATATTCGAAGCAACCCATTCGAGTTGTTCTTGGGGTCTTCGACAAGTTACGAAGGGGTCAAGAAGATCGAGTGGTTATCACAACTCAAGTTGTTCTTGGGGTCTTCGACAAGTTACGAAGGGGTCAAGAAGATTGGGTTATTTTGTATGGATTTCTTTTCAAGACGGTCCTTTGGGAATGATGTTCCTGTGATATACGAGAGGATCGACACCCCGATCGTATCAAGTGGTATCAGAGCTTTTGGGATCTTGAAAGAAATCAGGTTTTGTGTCAACCCGTTTGGGTATATCTTTTGTTTTTATTGTCAATCCACTTGGATATATGTTTTTAATTTTTGTTTTGTTGTTCTTGGTTCAAGATTTGATTTTTCTTGAATCAAAGTTGTGTTCTTTTGTGGTTTGATTTTCAAAAAAAAAAAAAAAAAATTTGTACTGTTCATCGGCACTGTAGCGGCGGCGTCACTGTTCATGCTAGGGGGTAATGTTCACTGACGGGTACTGTTCATCGCCGGTACTGTTCAGCCGATTTTTTTTTTCTTTTTTTTCCAGTTTAATTTTTTTGTTTGTTTTGGGAGTTGAATTTTGTATTTTGTGAGTTGGTTGTGTTGTTAAAACAAAAGAGAGAGAGAGAGAGAGAGGTTGTTAGAAGTGAAAAAAAAAAAAATATCTTACTGTTCATCGCACTGTAGCGGGGCACTGTTCACGCTCTATGGTTACTGTTCATAGGGGGCACTGTACACGTCGGCGTTACTGTTCATCCGAATTTAATTTTTTTTTTCAGTTTATTTTTTGTTTGTTTTTGGGAGTTGGATTTTGTATTTTGTGAGTTGTTTGTGTTGTTAAAAAAAAAAAAGAGAGAGAGAGGGTTGTTAGAATTGAAAAAAAAAAAAAATCTTGAGTGGAAAAAGGCAAATTTGTGAAATTTTATAAGAAAAGCCAAAACTGTGGTGAAACGAAAAAAGATATTCTCGTCGTTCTTATAAACATTTTGTAGGTTTGAGCTTGAGTTGTGCCCATTCTTTGCATGCCATTGGGCGACGATTCGAGGACGAATCGTTTTGAAGAGGAGGAGTTTGATACGTGCATGGGCACAAGGCATGGCAATGGAGCATGGAAGATGGCCTATCTAGCATCCACTCAAATGGGAAGATATGAAAGAAGGATCATAATTTTTGGTGTTATTTATTTTTACAAGTTGTAATCTTTATGTTAGTTATCTAATTGTGATAGGTTACAACTAGTGATAGGTTTTTAGTAAGTTTTCTAGAATATTCTTTATGAGCCTATAAAAGGGCATTCCTTGTATTATTTTAACAATGTTATAATGAATCAATAAAAATTGTGAGTTTTCTCTCTACGAGAGTTTTCTTAGTTCTTGGAATAGAACTAATTTCTGGTCTTATTGGAGTGATTCCATGGCGACCAAAACCTACGCCTAGAGTTTCTTCCACTTGATTTGATTCATTCTTTTGAGTTTGTCAATTAGGGGTCTATTCCACGAGTTGGTTAGGGGTCTATTCCACAGGTTGGTTAGGTGTCTATTCCACAGGTTGGCTAGGGGTCTAACTTGCAGCACAAAAGGAGGATTTCAACGATCTTGGTTGAATATTCGAAGCAACCCATTCGAGGTGTTCTTGGGGTCTTCGACAAGTTACGAAGGGGTCAAGAAGATCGAGTGGTTATCACAACTCAAGTTGTTCTTGGGGTTTTCGACAAGTTACGAAGGGGTCAAGAAGATTGGGTTATTTTGTATGGATTTCTTTTCAAGACGGTTCTTTGGGAATGATGTTCCTGTGATATACGAGAGGGTCGCTCCCCGATCGTATCAAGTTCTTAATTGTTTAAAAGTGTTTTAAATAATTAAGATGAGTTCTTATGGTTGTATTCAAGGTTTCTAAATTATTTTTACGTGCTAAAAAGGTTTTAACATGTTTTGATTCAAAAGAGTTTTGAAAAAGACCAAAAAATTTCAAAGATCCTATTTTCTGGACACAAACCACGCGAATACTCGCGCGCATTTTTACTCGCGGTTAAAATCCCGTACGTTCTGTCCACAAATTGCGGATGAAACCACGGTTTGTCCCACGGTTTGCTGGCAGAGTTCTAGTAGGATTTTTCCTAATTTTTTGGAAAACGCGAATTTTTGAAAATTTCTCTATAAAAACACTTTCCAATTTTAATTGTTAATATTTGGAAAGTTAAATTTTAGAAACTTACACCTTCTATATCTTTATTTTTGAGACAAATAAATTCAAGAATATTAATCTAATTAAATTAGACGATGTGATTTATGACTAGAATTAAATAAAGTAATTTATTTAATTGTTAAATATTATGATGGCATGGTGGATGATTATGGACTATGACCAATGTGATTGAATAGTTGAATTTTTATCAATTTTGATGGTTGGCTTGTATTGGTTTTTCAAATAGGGCCTGCGTGTCCTGCCTTTTCTATTATTCTCATGTAATTCTCTTCTCACCTAACTCCCCTCGAATGTAACTCGAGGTTTCTTAGTCAATACATGTAATGTACATTCTGTAGGTTAGAGTTAGGTTTTAATTTTCTAAATTGTTTAGAATAGAATTACATGTGTAATGTACAAAGAAGATGGAGATGGAACCAAGGAGCAACCATGGAGGCTCATCAAGAGTTGAAGACCTCCCAAGGAATGCATCAAAGAGTTGATCACTTCCCTTAGGAATTTGACCATATATTTTCCTTAAAGCTTGAGGAAAATATCTTAGTAAAGTCCATAATCATCCACGGTTTATTATGCATGTTTTTATTTTATATGTCGATATATTTTAATTACATGCTATGATGAGACTGTATATTGAATAATTAAAATAAAATCCCTCAAATAAAATATTAAGTCACTTGCCTTCCATTATTATAGTAAAAATCATAGTTCTTGCTAAGTGTTGACACGTTGGCCTCCGTCAAGGTCACCTTACCTAGAGCATGTTTTTCAATATGAGATGTGATCTCCAAATAATGGGTAAGACTTAACAAAAATACTCAACTTGCTGGTCTCCATCATGGTTATGGTGTTTTTGAGGCGATATTAAGTCAATATATAAGTTGCCTTCCATTATTATAGCAAAAACAAAGAGTTCCTATTAAGTATTGACACGTTGGCCTCCGTCAAGGTCACCTTACTCGAAATATGTTTTTGCTATGAGATGTGATCTCTGAATAATGGATATGACTTAACAAAAATACATAATGAGTTTGGCCTCCGTCAATTTTATGATATTTTTTAGGCAATGTTGGGCAACACATAAAATGTGCATATCAAGGGTTGATACCTAACTATCTAGGAGTCGCAAGAGTTGTGATTGATAAAAATTATCTACCTAATCGAAGTTACCTTTGGGGCATTGGCCTCCGTCAAACCCAAAGTTAATTAGATGGGATCCTAGCCCACTAGGAATCTCCAACGGATTCCTAAATCAATAGATTGAGGGTTATTGATTTGAAGTAAAATAGTGGGAGCAAACCAAATAAATTCGAAGCCCACATTTTTGGTTTGCAATTATAACATGAAACAAATACCTGTACTATCTTTTCACTTCTTGTAGAATGCATGCACACATGAACACAGTTATCACCCTATATCTCCATACATATACGATTTTCTTGGACTAGTGTAAGACTTGAGAATAGTTCTTAAGCACATTTGGTTGTGTCCTTGATACCCACTTCCACCTATCTTATAGTGACAATTATAGTTAGGAAATAATGTACATACAAGATGCATAAAAGATGATAATGATATTGCTACTTATATCATAATGTTATCTATAATTTCTAAGCTATAAAAGTAGCACAAATTGATAGATCTTTTTGTCTGTGATTGTATTCTCAAAGAGTTGTTGATACACAATCTAGGACCATTAGATATAAGATATCTAAAGAGTAGTCTATCAAAGAAGAAAGAGGCACTTTATTGCTTGTTAAAGGAAAATCCTATCATGGTCTTGAAAAGACCCAAGTAGCTATGACAAAGCCTAAAGGTGTGATCGAAAGGACAAGTCTAAGGGCACATGTTTCCAATTCTATTAGAAAGGGAATTGTAAGGCTCGTTTCAATACTAAGAAGATAAAGAGGCCTAGTGAAGCTTCTACTTCTAAGTATATTTATATTTGAGATAAATTCATCTACTAATTAAGACCCTTGGGTATAAGATACTGGATTTAGATCCCATATTTGCAAAATATGCAAGGTCATAAACATAGTAGACAATAAGGAAAGAGAGAGTCAAACTACGTGTGATGAATGGAGCAAGAGTTGCTACACTAGCTGTAGAGACTTATACACTTTTTACCATTGGGCTTGTTCTAGAATTTAAAACATTGTTATTATGTTGTGATACTTACAAAAGAATATGAAATCAATTCACATTAAATGTGAAAAGATTTACCATTACAAAAGAGAATATGTACTATTCTTTTACGTAATGGTGTTCTTTGTGGTATTAGATGACTAAAACAACGTTTTACAAATCCTAGACCTTGATAAGTCCATTCTCAAACATAGACAAAAACTCTATATTTTGAAACAACTATCCTTCTGGCATAATAGACTTGGTCATGTGAATGAGAAACGCACTTCCAAATTACATAATAGTTGTGTACTTGGACTCATTCAATTATGAATTGTTTGAAATATGTGATTCTCATTTACTTTGAAAGATGACCAAAATACCTTTTTGAAAAAGATGAATGTGCTAGTGATCCTCATAGAACTTTAACATATAGATGTTTTTGGCCCAATGTCGATCCATGCTAGAGGTTGTTTATCATACTTCATCACTTTCATGGATGATCATATGGGATATGATTATGTGTATCATATGATACACGCATCCGTGGCCTTTGAAATGTTCAAAGTCATTAGAGTTGAAGTAAGAAAAACAAGTTGACAAGAGTATTAAAACACTAAGATTTGTTCTATGTGGATTATACTCAATGTCAAATGTTTCAAAATAATTAAAGAAGAATGTGATTCTTTCTCAATGTCTCCACTTGACACACCATTGTTGATGATGTGTGAAAGAGGAGAAGTTGTACCCTATGAGATATGGTGCAAACCATGATGAGCCATGCTACAATTCCTAACCTCATTTTAGGGGTTCAGTCTTAGACACTAACTCCTATACACTCAACTAATGTCTATTTGTGGGGTATCCTTGTGAAAACAATGAGCACCATTTTTCTAATCCCCTGAGCAAAATGTTTGTCTCAAGAACTGTCTTTTTCTAGAAAAACAGTTATTCTTAAAAGAGACAGTGTGAGCAAGATAGAACTTGAAAAGTTTCAAGAACCGCAAGTTGACAAAGATCAATAGTTGGAACTAGAGCTTACGCCACATGTTGATGAGGCACAACGGAAGCTCAAAATGCACAAAATCTTCAAAAGACTGGTAAAGTGCGGTATACTCTGAAGAAATACAGATTTCTCACATATGAGAGATATAGATTTCTCATTAGCAAGAGCAATAATGTACTAGTCATATATGATGACAAACCTACTAGTCACGAAGAGGCTTTGTCTAATATAGACCCCTTGACATGGCAAGATGCCATAAAATCCAAAATGGATTCCACGTACAAGAACAAGGTGTAGACCTTGCTCAAGGCACCTAATCGGATAAAACCCATAGGGTGCAAGTAGGTCTTTATGAGAAAGACTGACATGGATGGTAATGTAGTTGCCTATAAAGCAAGATTAATGGGAAAAGGATTTAATTCGAAGGCTTGACTTTGAAAGAAACTATTCCACCATTGACTATGCTTAAATCCATTTAAGATTTTACTTGCAATAGCTGCTTTTATGGCTATGACAAATGGATATAAAGACTTCATCCCTTAACAGGAATTAAAAGGTATGCATATGACACATCCCTTGGGGCTTCACTTCCATTGATAGTCATTGGGTACGCAAGTTTCAAGGGTCCATTTGTGGACTCTTGCAAGTGTCAAGATGTTGGAGCATTTGTTTTGATAAGATAATCAAAGCGTTTAGATTTTTTTGAAAACAAAGACGAGTTTTGTGTAAATGTAAAGATTGAGTGGGAGCGTTGTCATTTTCTTGATACTATATGTGGATGACATATCGTTGATGGAAACAACATACTTTAAAGGTAAAGATATGGTTGTCCAAGAATTTTTTACTAAATGAGAGGCAATCTCTAATTTGAGAATTAAGATCTATATAGATAAATCCAAGAGGTTGCTTGGTCTCACTAGATCCATGTACATAGGCTAGATGCTAAAGGGTTTAGCATAGTGCAATCGAAGAAGGGGTTTTTTCTATGTGATAGGAGATTACTCTTCTGAGAGACATGTGTCTTTGACACTTGTTGAGGTTGATAGCATTAATAGATCCCGTATGCTTTTGCAATAGGTTCTATTGTATATGCTATCCTATGTACGAGACCTAATGTCTTCTGGCTTTAAGTGTTACGAGCAATTCTGGTGAGTGTCACTAGATGGTTATCAAAGAATATTCTTAAGTACTCGAGTAGCACTAAAACGACTATTCTTAACCATGGAGATCACACTTAGGAAGTTGGATTTAAAGATACAAACTTTTAATCCAATAGGGATGATAAATAAATCATGAGATGAATTGGTGTTCACGTTGAACTGTAGTGAATAAAAGCGTTTTATGATAGACACTACAACGTATTCTACAACAAAGGCAAGTACATGGTAGCTTTAAGAAGTTACTATGGATCAAGGCATTCTTTGTTGGACAAAGAATAGTTCCTTCTATTTTTTTATGAAAACAATTGTGCCATCGCTTAATCAAGGAACTAATGTCTCATCCATGATAATAAAGTGTAGGTTCGTGCCGCCATCTATTTGTGGAAATAGTTTGGTACAAATGATGAAAAGGTGGAGGAAGTTCCCACAATGTAAATGTCACTAATCCTTTCACCATGGCCTTGCCCCAGAATAGACACGATAGTCATGCTCATGGCCTAAAACCTATAGGTGATTGGTTTTAGTGCAAGTAGGAGTTTGTTAGTGTATGCCCTAAAACCAAGTTGGTTTTTGGGATTTTTATTACGCTTATTTTCTATTATACTTATATATGTGGCATTTTCTTTGTCATTTAATACTTGTTATTAATATTACTTGTTTATTTGATAAAGTCCATAGAATATTAACTGTGTATAAGAGATTGTAAGAGTTACAAGATGAGACTCTTATTACACATTAAGTTATATTCTTAAATATCCCTAGTCGTAGTATTAATGAGATTGGACATCATTAATATAGGAAGACTAGCACATACTTTGCCTCTACTTATGGTAAGTAGTAGTTGATCTCATCAACTATAGTGTGTGACACCTAAGCTGGTATGTGGATGCTTGTTAGAGAACAAGTTCATTGGATTGATCCGCCAAGAGTTACTATTCATAGTGCTAATGAATTATACTCTTAATGGCAATGGTGTAAGTGATCCTTAGACTTGAGATTACCATGGTATCTTGAGTGTGAATTGCTATGCTGTGACTCTATTACTCGGTGCTCGTAAAAGAGTAGCCCATACGATAGAGATTGGGTATAGTCTGAAGCATGGAAGGATAGTGAGTAATCGATATAGGATTCACCACTCCTTATTATAGGAGAGTATATCCCGGATTGGCCACTTGTTGAAATATGACTTAAAGAATCTTTTGCGCAAAAGTGAAAGTATGACTTGAAACAGTTTCAAGGTTATACTTTTATGGAAAGTTATATTTTGGGAACAAGAAATCATTAATTAGTCATTTAAAGAGTGTCCACTACACTTTTAGACTAATTGGGATATAGTGTGGTGAAAGGATATTAATTACACAATAACATTGTCATTGATAGGTGTAGTCTACCATATGACTTTCCTATTCACTTGGGTGGTCATGATGCATTGCTAGACGCCACTCATGATCTATAAGTGCAAATTAATTAATTAGTGAATTAATGGAATTAATGATAAATTAAAGTGTTAATTTATCTAGCTCTTAATTAATTAATTAATGAGTTATAATTTGTACTTATTGCCAACGTGAATGGAACCTAATGGGTCACGCGCAATAAGAACATGGTCTTTGGGTTGAATTGTTATTAAGATAAGTATAAGATAGTTATGGGTTAATTTACGTGATAAATTAACTTAAAGGACTTATTTATAAATATTCTAAGTCTTGATGGAAATTAGTTTCCTAAAAGGAATTAAGAAGCTATTTGGTTTCCTTTTGGAATAGGTTTCCTAAAGGAATAGGATTAGCTTAAGGTAAGCTTCCTAAACCTTCTTAGTTTTCAATTGCTCTTATTTCCGTAAAGACTAGGATGCTACATCTATAAATAAGTCCATGCCTTGACTCTTGAAGGATGGATGAAACACAAGATAAAATTAGAGAGAGAAAAATTGAGAGAGGCGTGTTTTCTCCCAAGAAAAACGCCACACCCTCTTCTCCCTAAGGGTTAGGGTTTTGTCTTCTTCCTCTTCTTGTTCTTGTGTTCTTCATGAAATTCAAGGGAGCTAGCACTCAAAAGGCAAGGCAAGCAAGCCCAAAGGTTCCTAAAGATCATGTTCGTGTGGATACAGTTAGAGGGCTGACACTTGGAGGGCTTTTCATGGTAGGCCAACACCTTCATCGAATAGGATCTTGCCCTTTGAAGCATAGAAACCTTCTATGCTTGAGGTATTTGTGCTAAACGCCTTTTAATCGTATAGATTATATCAAAGAGATCCATGGCTAATGTAATAAAATTTTAAAATTTTCCACTGCGTTACTCCCCTTATTACCTTACATAGACTCCTATTCAACCTGTGGAATAGACTCCTACCCAACCCGTGGAATAGACTCCTAATTGACAAATACAAAAGAACGAATGAAACCAAATTGAAGAAACTAAAACCGGAGATTTTGGTCGCCATGGAATCACTCCAATAAGACCAAATTTACTTCTAATCCATGAACTAAGGAAAACTCTCATAGAGAGAAAAACTCATAATTTTATTAATTCATCTTAAACTCATGAAAACCATACAGTAGCTAGCCTTATATAGGCTTAAAACCCTAAAAAACAAATTTAAAAAAAAACCTAAATAACAAATATGAAAAGTTTGAAGTGAATGAAAGTGACAACAACTAATGAAAATCTTAAAAGCACTAATGTTCGCAACTGTTACAAAAGTTCTGATCATACCCGCGGCGCTAACTCGCGGCACGACTTCATGCTGCAGCTTCGATCAGAAACCTTTTTGTGCTATTTTATTCACGCCTTGGTTCATCCAATCGTTCCACGACGCTTCAACCTTTTGCCCTTGAGTGGATGATAGGTAGGCTACTTGAATGATACGCGTGGAGCTACCAGGAACGTATCAAACTCCCCCTCTTAAAAAGGATTTATCCTCGAATCGTCACCCATGGTTTGTAAAGAATGGGGTACAATTCTAATCTCACAAATCTGCAAAATTCATAAGAACAACAAGAATCTCATTTTTTTTTTCATCCAACTTTGGCTTTTCTTATAGAATCTCCCAAATTTGCCTTTTTCCACTCCAGAAATTATCCCAATTAGCAACCCTCTTTTTTTTTTTCCAACAACACAAACAACTCACAAAACACAAAACTCAACTCCAAAAACAAACAAAAAAAAAACTGAAAAAAAAAATTCTGAAAAAAATCTGATGAACAGTGCCGGAAGTGAACAGTACTCTATCATGAACAGTGATTCCGCCATGAACAGTGATTCCGTCATCAACTATAATTTCGTCATGAGCAGTCGATGATGACATAGTAATTTTGTCATAAATAGTGCAGTCGATGAACAGTGATGAACAGTGCCGATGAACACTGCACCACAGTATGATTTAAAAAAAAAAAAATCAACAACAAAAGATCACAACTTTGGTTCAAGAAAAGCCAGATCTTGAACCAAGAACGACAATACAAAAATTAAAAACATATATCCAAGTGGATTGACAACAAAAAAATTAACAGGATATACCCAAACGAGTTGACACAAACCTGATTTCCTTTCAAGATCTCAAAAGCTCTGATATCACTTGATACGATCAGGGGGTGTGCCCTCTCGTATATCACAAGAATATCATCCCCAAAGGACCGTCTCGAAAAGAAATCCACACAAAACAACCCAATCTTCTTGACTCCTTTGTCACCTGTCCAAAGACTCCTAGAACAACTTGAGTTGTAGTGCTTGAAAATTCAACCAAGATCGTTGAACTCCTCCTTTAACACTAGAAGTTAGACTCCTAACCAACTCGTGGCATAAACTCCTATCCAACCTGTGGAATAGACTCCTACCCAACCCGTGGAATAGACTCCTAATTGACGAACACAAAAGAACGAATCAAACCAAATGGAAGAAACCAAAAGCGGAGATTTTGGTCACCATGGAATCATTCCAATAAGACCAGTTTAGTTCTAATCCAAGAACTAAGGAAAACTCTCATAGAGAGAAAAACTCATAATTTTATTAATTTATCTTAAACTTATGAAAACCATACAATAGTTAGCCTTATATAGGCTTAAAACTCTAAATAACAAATTTAAAAAAAAACCCTAAATAACATATATGAAAAGTCTAAAGTGAATGAAAGTGACAACAACTAATGAAAATCCTAAAAGCACTAAAGTTCGCAGCTGCTACAAAAGTTCTGATCGTACCCGCGGCACGGCTTCATGCTGCAGCTTCAGTCAGAAGCCTTTTGTGCTATTTTCTTCATGCCTTGGTTCATCCAATCATTCCACGATGCTTCAACCTTTTGCCCTTGAGTGGATGATAGGTAGGCTACTTGAATGATACGTGTGGAGCTACCAAGAATGTATCACCTAAGGCACCCTTTTCACCTAGTCAAGGCTAGTTGCGAAATTTAATCAAATTTTCCTAAATTAACCCTAAATTCTATCGCATTTTGGATATGTCTATATGAATGCAAATCCTAAATCTAAATGTGAGTAGCGAGAGGGTTGAAATGTTTCGTCGAGGCTTGGTCGGGATTATCTCATTAATTGCGAAACCCGAGTCGACACCTCGAGGGAGTTACAAATGTCTATGCAAATTGAAATGCAAAAAGAAAAGAAAAATAGTGATATAGATAATAAGTGGTCGACGAAAGTGGGGATGCAGCATAACGGGTACGGGAGACTACTAACTTGTGACTAAATGTTCTTACCCATGGAGGGGAGAACAGCATGTACGCCACCGCTTCCCACGTGAGCTGGTGACTATTTTTACTTGGATCACACAAAATGACCTAACTTTTAAGTGAAATGCAACATAAATGTCATGTACTGTCAAATGCTAAAAATAGGTAATGATAATAAAATATATATCCAAAAATCATGCAAATATGAAAAATTCTAAAAAAAAGGAGGATGTGTGTGAAATGAGATGAAATGCGTGTGAGTGAAACTAGAACTAAAATGCCCTAAGGGCCTAGCGTTAGACTAGCCCTTTCTAGGAATTGCTCCCTAACGTTGGACTAGCGAGGAAGCGGTAAAAGCCACAACTAGCATTGGACTAGTGTGGTGACAAATTAACAAAACTAAAAAAACATGAATTAAAATAGTAAAACATGAATTGAAAGTAAATGAACATATAAGACATATAAGAACATGTACGAGTACATAACATATAAGTATGATATCTAGATGCAAGATCCTATGAAAATCAGTAGAACAAATAAGCACATAAGCACGCAAAAGCACACAAGCTCTAACTATTACATCAGGGAGTTAGCTACAATTTTTAGGCGAAAAAGTAAAAAATGACCTATCTAGTAGTACACTTGCTATCTAAATACACAAATATTCGTAACAATATGAAAAGAAAATAATTTAACTATTACATTGTGTAGACATCAAATTTTGACACACCATTTATTTTCAAACATTAGAAGGGCATGTTTGCTCTTTTTGGGACAAATTTTAATTTTTCAATAATATGACGAGCAAAATAGTAATTTTATTTGTAAATATTTTTCTATCAGCTTTTTGGGGTTTTAAATTGATATTTTTATTTTTATGTGAATTTGTTAATTTCTTATGATTTTTCTGGATTTAATTGGTATTCTTTATATTTTTACCAGCACAAGGGCAAAATGATAATTTTGCCTCGCGGATACCACTTTAGCTCATTTTTTAGTTCCAAATTCATTTTTCTAATTCTTTAAGCATGTTTTTGAATTTTCTTGATTTTTTCAGAGATGATTACTATTTTTTCTGTGAATTTTCATTGCCCAAGGGTAAAATTGTCATTTTACAAATTAAATTCATTTTTCACCAATTTTGAGTCACAAATGCATTTTCTAGTGTTTTAAGCTTATTTGTAATTTTTCATAATTTTTTGAGGACAATAACTATTTTTTTGTGAATTTTCATTGCCCAAGGGCAAAATCGTCATTTTACAGTTTAAATTCATTTTTCATCAATTTTTGAGTCATAAATGCCTTTTCCAGTGTTTTAAGCTTATTTTTAATTTTTGATAATTTTTCAAGGTCAATAACTATTTTTCTGTGAATTTTCATTGTCTAAGGGTAAAATCGTCATTTTACAGTTTAAATTTATTTTTCATCAATTTTTGAGTCATAAATGCATTTTCCAGTGTTTTAAGCTTATTTTTAATTTTTTGTAATTTTTTGAGGTGAATAGCTATTTTTCTGTAAATTTTTATTTTCCAAGGGCAAAATCGTCATTTGACAGCTTAAATTCATTTTTTGTCAAATTTTAAGTCAAAAAGGCATTTGCTAATGTTTTAAGCTTACTTTTAATTTTTGATAATTTTTGGAGGCTAATATCTATTTTTTGTGAATTTCCGTTGTCCAGGGGCAAAATCGTCATTTTACACCCCGAGTGCATTTTTATCAGTTTTGAGCTCTAATTTTTGAAATCTACTATGAATCCTTTTTTAAAATTTAGAGATTTCGGTCAGATTATTTGTATTAATTTTTAATTTTGAGGTTAAAGATATTTTTTTAATAAAATTAGCATTTTTAATACCGGTGACGTTTTCGTTATTTTATAACATTCTTGGCCAACAAGACAAGTGGCTTATAAATACCCTTTTAATCATCAAAACCAAAAAAGGAGAAAAAAAGCAAACCCTAAAAACACATCTTGATTTTACCCAAAAAGATCAAACACATACACAAAACACCCAAAAACACACACAACATTCTAAAACTGCCGTTTCTTTTACTCCTATTCACTGTTCATCATCAGCTTCAATTTAAAGCAATTGTTCATCATCAGATTCTTTACAAGGTTCAAAAGGTGAAATCTTATGTAGTTTTTCTTCTTTTTTTTTTATTCATTTTTCTCCCTTTTTCTTTTGTGAAACTCATTAATTGTATATATTTATTTGAGACTTTGGTTCAATTTTTTTTTTCTTCTGTTTTGATTTCTGCATGTTGTTCTTATTTCTGGGTTTTGAGTTTGATCTTGGACTGGTTTGTTCTTCATCCTCTTCAATCTCCACCGTCCCTTTCTTTCTCCGCCTAGCTCCTCCCTCCATCTTCTTTCTCCATATTTCCATCGTCTAATTGCTCCACCACTGTCTCCACTGAGCCTCCCCACCAAATAACTAGTAAATTTCCAAACCACCAGAAACCAGTATTCAGCAAACCACCACAACCATTAACAAACATAACACAAGAAATCAATTCCAGGCCACCCGAAATCTCCATCCCTCTAACAGAACCACTACCTAACGGTCTCCCATTACCAATCTCTATCCCCTGCCCGAAATTCACCATCAATCCCAAATTTACCCAAAACCCTCGAGTCATCATCCCTCAACGTCCACCAGTCCAGACGGCTTTAAACTATGATCCCTACCACTCCCAACTCTCCTATGCTAACCAAATTCACCAATTATAAAAAAAAAAAAGAGCCATTACACTACCAGTACCTAAACCATGATTAGCAAATGCAAAGCAATCACAACCTAACCATCCTGCTACCGAGCCCTAACGCCGCCAGTCATGAACAACCCCTGTCACCATTTTCAACCATTCGCCCCTGTCTCCACCATCTAGCTCCTCCACAATCGGAGCTCTAACTAGCTTCACCACCCTCCCTCCACCATTGACTCCACCAACAGCTACCAAAAACCAATCACAAACACACACGCACAACTAGCCTACTGATTGCAGCCCTTGAATCCCCACAAAATCAATCCCAAAAGCCACGGCATCACAGCTATAACCGCAGTCTAAACCACTCAATTCTACTACCACTACCCAAAATCAAAATCCCCCCCCCCCATTGGCAACTAGCAGCAGCGAACCAGTGTTGCCTCGTGCCACCACCACGACGAAGTCCAAACTGCAGAAAACCTGCGTCAAAGCCTCCTATTGACATCAAACTTGCAAAAAAAAAAAAAAACATCAAAACAATACCACAAAAAAATCCATTCAATTCAGCCAAACCAAGCCACTGTAGCCACCCATTTTCGCCTCCAATCAACTCCTCAGCACCTTCGGTCAGCCTCGAACAAAATTTCACCCAAACTCACCTTAATCCCCCCACTACCAGTCTTCTTCAACCATCACTACCACACCCCTACCTCCTTTGCTCGAAGGAGCAATTGATTTTGGAGTGAGGAAGAGAGGAACAAAGTCGTGAAAGAGATAAGAGAGAACAGGGAGAAAGAAAATAAAGAAAACCAGAGAGAATGGAGAGAAGAGAAGAGTGAGAGGTAATCGGATAAGAAGAGAAGGAGAGAATAGGAGGGAGAGAGAAAGTGAGAGAAAATGGCGAGAAAAGGAAAAATAAAAAGCTGGGAAGAAAACAAAGAAAGAGAGAGTTGGAACAGAAAGGTAGAAATACAGAGAATAAAGGGAGAATGAGACCGAGTCCGTCGTAAGGTTGGGGATGAAACTGAAGGGGAAGGGAAGAGAATTTCTCTTTTAGATTTTAAGTGGACGTCTGATGTTTCTTTCTCTAGATTTCAGTGTTTCAATTTTGTTTAAGCTAAACTATAATTTGCTTTCTTTTTTGTACATTTTTGGTGATTTGGTCACGAATTATTTATTCATATATTGGCTCTTGGAAGTTGGTTTTTTGTCAATTTGCTAATTTATGCACTTTAAGTCTCGATCTTATAGATTGACCTTGCTCAGTTTTATTCTTTTTAAATTAAGCCTTCACAATTTTATTGTTCATAGTTTATCAATTTGGTCCTAGTGTGTTGTGTTTTTTAATTTGGCTTCTATTGCTGGAATTTGTCGGTTTAATCTCAATTTTGTCATAATTTTTATTTGTGCCCTTGATTAGTTGGAGTTCTAATTTTGTCCTTAAAGCCCCTTAATTTTACATTTTTTTTTCTTTTTCTTTTTTTTTTTCAAACCCTTAGTTTAATAGAATTGGCATGTTGCCCTCAATTTGATTAAAGTTTGGTATTTTTTGTGATTTATTAAATTGTGGTACCTTTAATGCGCTTGTTCATTTTGTTAGCACTAAGTATTAGATCTTCAAAGAGGTATCCCTACTACTATTGAATTCTCTTTATATGCTCCAATGTGCCCTATTTGATTTATTACGCATTTTCCTCCTATGTTTCTTATTTTACGAGCTTTTTTTGCGTACTTATTTATGTTATTTAATTTTAAATTTTTATTATTTGGAAAAAATCTAATATTTTTGTAACACCCTAGAAAATGCACATATAAGAGGCATTTTTTTTTCTTATTTAGGGTTAAGTGCTAATCCTAGAATTATTAGTTGGGAGATTTCTTGAGTTAATTAAGTTAATTAGTTAAGATTTTCATTCTAAGCAAGAACACTTAAGTACTAAAGTTAGAATAATTTTTCTTGACCATTTAACTTATATTAGTGTTTAAATTTTGACTAGTTCATTTCACTATTTTCTAGTCTTTTGACTACTTGAATTTTGCTCATTTTTTGTTCTCAAAAGTTTCACTTATTTTCTTACTTTATTTTCTTTTTCCCTTGGCTGAAAATTTTTTTTCTCTCTTTTCTTTCTTTCTTGGCCGAAATTCTCTCTCTTTTCTTTTCCTTTCTTTGGGCCGAAATTTTTCTTTTCTTTCTTTCTTCATGTGGCCGGCTCTCTCTCCCTAATTTACTCTAGTTGTGCTTTAATAATTTATGTCTCTTTATTGTTTATATTAAGTGTTAAGAGTTAATAATTTCAACCAATTAAATTAAACCAAGTTGCTACACTTGCATTAAAAGCTCACTTTTTACTTTACTCTTGTTATGATATTATTGGTTAATTATTTTCTCACCTTTTCTTCAATTCTTTTTCATTTTTCTTAGACTATTTCTTTCTCTTTTTCTCTCCCCTTGGCCGGCCATCTTCTTTCTTCTTCTTCCCTCATTTTTGCTCTCAACTTCTTGGACTTTCATCTCTCAAGTTGACACAAATCCACCATAGGAAGTGGGCTTCTATCTTTTCTAAGCAAAGTTCTAAGCATATCTAAGGTATTTACCATGAACTTACCTTATTAATTTTATGTTTTAATTAGTTTTTATGCAAGTTTAAGACTAAGTTTCTTGTTAATACTACTTGAAGAAATTAGTTAGAACTTGATATATACTTGTTAGATAAAGTGTTCTTGTGGTTAAATAGACTAGTATATGGCATTGTAACCTTGAAATTTCATGGAGAACATGTTGTTTGGGTGAAAGTTCTTGGAGCATAATCCTTGAAATTTAGTGAGATTTTGATTGAATTTGAGTTTGGATTGAACTAAGAAGTTGTAGAACTTGTTGAATTATGGGTTTGATGATTGAAATCTTGATGAAAAACAAGATTGGAAGGGCCGAAATTTAGGGGAAATAATGCCCATTTTTTGTTAGAAAAACCCTAGAATAAATACCCTAGAATAAAAACCCTAGAATGTAAACCCTAAACCCTAAACCCTAGAAAAAAAAACTAGAATTTAATGGGGTATTTCTTGAATTTTCTTACTAGGTTAATTAGGGTTTAAATTGGGTTTTTCATTAGATTATTTCTTTCAAATTGCAGGACCCGATAGTAAGACCCGACCATTTCACGAGATATTTTCTTAGGATTTCAAGGTGAGTGTCTTTATGTGTGCATGATGCATGGAATGTGATAATTTTATTTTGTGATTATTATGCTTAACTTGCAATTATTATGTGAGTACATGTGTTATTTGAGGAAAGATGTGTACTTTATCACATCTATTTCACAATGTGTTATACGCTTTTATTATTTAAAATGTTATTTGTGTGTGAGACTATCGTGACTAACTTCACCGTTATTTCACAGATAGTCAGCCCGGCTGCAAGTGGGAGGACATAAGGTGCTGGGTGTTTTAGGGTGTGATATTCTTTCCTTTTGAGTTGTGAATCCTCTAAGAGGCCAACTCCGGAATGAACTTTCTTGATTGCTTGTGGGCCCTCCAGGTTTGAGATTTTCTCCCGTGGATGTGGTAGCTTGTTCGGAGGTTATAAGGTGATTGGCGGTTAGGGCTTGTGATTGATAAAACTGATATGTTCTTCGATAAAGACCTGAGCTATTATCTTGGTCCAAATATCGTGGCTACATGATCAGTACCTGCTCCCCTACGGTTAAGCTTGCTTCCGTAGTTGAGTCCTGTATCCGCCATTGACTACATGTTAATTTAATTGTTCATATATGGTTGATTTAATTTTATTGATTATTTTAATGACCCGAAATTATGAATTCTTGGTATGATTGCATGAATTGGACATTCACTGGGCTATTATAGCTCATTCCATTTTATTTGTCTTCCTTTACTCAGGTTACTTGAATAATTAAAGCTGGACCACTGGGTTTTGATTATGATAGGTGTTTTAGTTATTGTAATAGTCGAACTGTGTTAGGCTACTGTGAAAATTATGTAAATTATGGCATGAAACCTTTTGATGTGACCCGTATCTCTAAGTTAAATAGTAAGAGTTATTTTACTTGGTTCCATTTTATTTTATGTTATTTATTTTAAGTTAAGTACGCTCGGATTTTCACGTGAGTGCATGCACCGAGACCTGGCGAGAGCTAGGCAGGCAGTCCGCTAAGCCCTTTGGTGCGCCTCTGGGCAAGGTGGGGCTGTCACAATTTTGTATTTAGCTAGTCAATGTAATAGTTAGATTATTTTTCTCATGTTTTAGCAAAGAATTGTGTAATTAGATAGAAAGTGTAATAGATAGAGCATTTTAATTTCCTCCCTTAAATTGTAAATTAAACCCCCGATGTAATAGTTAGGGTTTATTTGCTTTTGCATGCTTACGTGCTTATTTGTTTTACCGCTTTCATTAGGATTTTATATCTAGATATTATGCTTATGTGTTATGTGCTCCTACTTGACTTCATATGTCTTTATATGTTTAATTTGCTTTTAATTCACGCTTTAATATTTAATTCATGATTTATGATATTCCGTCACCACACTAGTCCAACGCTAGTCGTGGCTTCATTCTTTTCCTGCTAGTCCAACGCTAGTGGGATTTTTTTTTAGAACGGGCTAGCCCAACGCTAAACCCTTAGGGCACTTTAGTGTTAGGTACATTCGTGTCCTTTTTACATCCCACTTTACACACTTTTAGTTTTCTTTCCATTTGGCATGATTTTTATTATTATTATTATTATTATTATTATTATTATTATTATTAGTATTAGTATTATTATTTTGACACATTTTTAAATAATGCATGACATCTAGGTTGCATTTCACTTAGAAATTGGGACATTTGTGTGATTCGACTAGAAATAGTCGTCTACTCACGTGGGAAGCAGTGGCGCACAGGCCGTTCCCCCCTCCGTGAGTAGAAACATTTAGTCAGGAGTTATTAGTCCCCCTTACCCGTCATGTTGCATACCAACCTTCTTTCTTCACTTACTATGTATTATTATTTTCTTTTCTTTTTGCATCGCATTTTGCATAGATACTCGTGACTCCCTCTAGGTCTCGACTCGGGTTTCGCAATTAATGTGATAATCCCAACCAAGCCTCGATAGAATATGCCGACCCTCTCGATACTCACATTTAGACTTAGGATTTGCATTCATTTAGATACATCCGAACGCTATAGAATTTAAGAGTTAATTTAGGAAATTTTGATTAAACCTCACAACTAGCCTTAGCTAGGTTGAAAGGGTGCCTTAGGCCCAAGCCTTTGCCTTCCCTTTCTTCAAATGTGACTCCCGGACCTTTTTTCTCTCGTTTTTCGTAGACCGGAGTCAAAAAAGGGTTTTTAAAATGTTTTTTCTAAAATTTTTATTTTGTTTTGTTTAAACGATTTTCTCGGGTGACTTGGTACACCCTAACTCAGTACCAAGTGGCGACTCCATTTTTCAAATAAAACCCTTTTTTAAAATTTGTTGGCCAAAACTGTCGTATTTTTAGTCTCGGCCTTATTTTCTTTTAAAATATCATTTTCTACTAAAGAACACTTTTTTCACTAAAATACCATTTTTTCTCACACGCACGGTTTTTTTTTAAACTCTATCTTTTCAAAAAAGGTCTCGAACCGGACTGTCTTTTCGGGACGCGATAGTCAACGACCCCACTAGTACCCCTTTTACTTACGATTTTTTAACGCGCGACACATTGACTAGCAAAATACAAAAATAGGCCAAAACAAAAGAAATTGGGACCTATTTATTACATTTCTGCCCAAAATGATAAAATTCGAAACTAAACAACTTAAAATAAATAAATAAGAAAAAAGTATGTAAAATAAGAAACACATGAAGAAAATGTATAAAAAATCACATAAGAGCACATTGGAGCACATAAAGAGGAATTAACGAGAAATAAGGGTACATCTCTTTGAAGACCTAGTACTAGATGCCAAGAAAATGGGCAAATGCATTAAAGGTATCACTATTTAATGAAATAAATATAAAATATAAATTTTAACAAATTGAGGATAAAAAATGTAAAGTCCAGCAACTAAAGGGCTTAAAAATAAATTTTTATAAAGCTTAAGGAGGAAAATTGGAAATTCTAACTAATCAAGGAGTCATGATGCAAAACAAAGCAAATTAGGGGTAAAATAGTGAAATACTAGCAATTTAAAGGACAAGGTCAAAATTAACCAAGACTCAATTGAAATCAAATAAAAATTGGAGGGTCAGTTTGTAAATAATAAAGACTTGATTTGTAGCAAAAAATGAAAATTTTTAGGGCATGTCACTAATTCTAGAGCAAGACAAGAATCTAAACATAAATATACTTATCTCTGATAAAATTCCCCAAAATAAATTAAGCTAGATTAATTAAAAAAATTATACTAATTAATTAGATTAAACATTAGCCCAAACTAAAGTAAATAAAAAATTAGAAACCAATCGAAATTGAATAGCTAAAAAAAATTCAAACAAAACTACTAGACACCCCTGCCCAAAAACTAAATCGGTTTGCCCAAAGTTTCCTAAAACACTTTAGTAGCTAAAATCCTAAAATTTGACCCAAATATGGAAGCTGTTCCCAAGCATCTTTTTCTTCCAACAACACAGAAGACTACCCCAAGTTCAATCTCTCATCTCTCTCTCTCTCTCTCTCCCCTCTCTATTTTTCTCTCCGATTACCTTTTCTCTCCCTTTCCCTCACTGTTTCTCATTTCTTTCTCTCACTTTCCTCTCCCCTGCTCTTTTTCTTTTCTTTCTTGACTTACCGTCATTGCTCCCTCAATTATTTCTCATTTTCTCCCTCGTTCTCTCCTTATCTCGTTTCTCTTTTTCTCTCTTTTCTGCTCTCTCTCTTACCCTGCTCTCCGCTTCTCCATTTTCATTCTTTCTCGTTGTTCGCTGTCTTCTCTCTTTCTGTATCTCTCTTTTTCTGGTTTCTTGTCTTTCCCTCAACCCTCTCTTTCTGGTTCACTTTTTTTTTCACTAAATTTTTCCTAAATCAGCCCTTAATCCCTTTATGATATATGAGTTCCTAAAGTCCAAATAACAAGGTCATCAAAATCATGGATTAAACACTAGCAATTCATACGATTATGGACAGGAACATCATGAATTGAATGGCATGCAAAATCAATGAAAAGGGGTTGAAAGCCTTACCTGGTTTGGCCGAGAAATTGGCGGAGCTGATTAGTTGGATGTGGTGGCTCTCTTTGGTCTGCTCTATTTGCTCTTGGGTCCTGGTTGTTTGCAGGTTTATTTGGCCTGAAGATGGTGATAATTTTGGCCATTTTACAGTGATTGTGAGCTTTGGATGGTGGATTGGCTGAGTTGGTCTTGATTGGGGATAAGCGGTGGCTGGGTGAATTTGCTGCGTGGTATGGTAAACTAGGCTAGGCAGTGGGCTTGGGATTATGAATGTCGTGATTGCTTCTTGTTAGTGGTGGTACTACTTTCTAGTGGTGAAGGGGACTGTTGATGGCTAGAATTGATAATTGAGATGGGTTAATTGGGCATTACTGATAATTTATGGTGGCACCTAGCGTGGATATTTGGATGCTGGTGGATGTGCTGCTGAAAATTGGGGGTGGTTAATGGCTGTAAGTGTGGTGAATTGTGAAAAGGCTGTTTTGAATATGATTTTGGTGATGAATTCAGGGGTTGTTCCAATGGTGAATTGGCGAGAGTCTAATGGTGGAGGAGGCTATGGGAGTATTTGGTGGTTATCCTGTGGCTAATTCTGATGGCTTTTGGGTGATAATTGCAGGTATGAAAGATGGTAGTGGTGAATTTGGAAGAGTTGGTAGTAGCCGATTTGTGGCTTGGGGATTGGGCTAGTGAATTTAGTTGCTGATTTGGGTTGATGGTCATGGATTTGGGACTATTTTTGAAGTGGTTTTGGGGCTGGGCAATAGTGGATGGCAATGGGTGATTTTGGGTTGGCCGGAGAAAGCTTTGATTGTGATGAAGTTGATGAATTTGGGGCTATTGGAGCTGTGGTTTTGTAGGTAGTTCTGGGTGATTGAGTGGTGGTCATTTGATTGATGGAGGCTGCTGTGATGTGGCTGATTGATTAGGCAGAGGTATGGTGGTTGTTGGTTGACTGCCGGTGGCTCTGGTGCTTGGTGAAACTGATGGAATTTGGTGGTTATAATCTGATCTATTGTTTTGACATGATCAAATAGGGATGAAGGAGGAGAAAACTATTGTGGATGAACCGCTCAACAATGTTCTATTTGTCTGGTGGAATTGGTAGAGGTCTATGGCCTTTGGGTGGCTGAAAAATTATTTTGTTTGACTATTTTGTAGGTGGTCATGGAGGTTTTGAGGAAATTGTGAGCTATGGATGCGTTTGTGTGTGAGTGCGTGAGTGGTATGTGTGTTACTGTGTGAGGTTCTGGCTATGTGTTTTGTGTGATTGCCAGTGTGTGAGCTATATGTGTACTCTGTGTGTGAGAATGTGTGACATTTTGTGTAAGCAATATGTGTAACATGTATGTGAATGTGTGTGAAGTAGTGTGTGAAATTTAGGTAAGTGTGCGTTCTTGGTGTGTGGTGTGTGTTTGTATGAAGATGTGCGGTGTGTGTTTTTGGTGTAGTGTGAAAAGTTGAAAATGTACTTGGAATGTGGTGCATGTTCTTGGTGTGTGTGTGTGTTTGTTTGAAAATGTGTTTGAAATGTGGTGTGTGTGTATGAATACGTGTAAACAAAAATTAAAAATCTCACTAGGCTTTTTTTCCCCCCAAAAAATGGCTATTTATAGTGCAAAAGTCTTCACCTCCAAAAAATGGGCAAAAATGACTGAAATACTTCCTCAACCTTTAAATTACAAATTTATCCTTAAAAAAAATTTTTGACACCCAAAAATAAAAACAAACGTCATGCTTTTTTCTAAAAGAAACTCCGCAAAGTGAAAAGAGAAAAAAGAAAGAAAGAAAAAAAATGTAATAACAAATTTTATATAAACAAAAAAAATTCGGTCAAAAATGTTTTTCTTGTATAAAATGACCATTTTGCACCCAAACAAAGTTTTTACCGAAAAATAGTAATAGACCCAAAATAAATCAAAAAAATTTAGAAAATGCTTAAAAAGCCTGAAAAATAAATTTGGGACTCGAAAATGGGTAAAAATGGTATTCGAGAGGCGAAATGACCATTTTGCCTTTGCACTAACAAAATGTACAGATAAAATAATACTTAAACTCGAAAAATCACAAACTTTCATAAAAACGTATAAAAATGCAAACTGTACATTTAAACTCTAAAACTAATGAAAAAAATATTTTCAGTTGAAAATTACTATTTTGCCCCCACCACCTCTCCTGAATTTGTTCAATTTGTCCCTTTTTGCTCAAAATTAGAATTTGACCCCAAAAATTGAAAAAATACCCCCAATGTTAAAAAAATAAACAGTGTGATGCGAATCCAAGGATGCCTACACAAGTTAAGCAAGCTAAGCATGGATTTGATGACCACTTAGCACGTTTTGAACTTAAAGAGGATTTGATCATCATTGGAGTAAACGTGCATGGTTGCTATTCGAGGCTTACGCATTGGTTGTGGATCAAGAGTGAGTACAAAGATAGCTACTTTAAGATAATCATCAATGGTTGGCTTGATGGAGGATCAAAGGAGAATGAGCAAAATGTCCAAACCAAGCCAAAAGGTGGAGAGTTTCATCTTCTGACCAAGGCCGCGCCACGGCCTTGGTCACGGCCTTCATCAGAAAGTTGTTGTGGACGAGATGAAGTGGGATGAAACCTCTGACCGAGGCCGCGGACAAGGCCACGCCACGGCCTTCCCCACGGCCTTCATCAGAATTGAAGAAATGCGTTTTGCTTTATTGTTTTACTTAGTTTGTGAGTTGTAACTTTTTCTTAGTAGTATTAGACGTGATAAGTTACAACTAGTGTTTCACTTTGGTTAGAGTTTCACTAGTGATTTTCTTTCCATATTTGTAATGCAACTTATGCCTATTTAAAGGCAGATTTCATTTGTTAATGAGATAGATTATTATTCATTGAGAAAAACAACGTGTATTTTTTTTTTTTTTTTGAGAGCTCTCTCTGAGTGCTTCTTGGGTTCTTGGATTAGAACCGTCATCTTTGGTCTTATCGGGGTGATCCCGTGGCGACCAAACCCCTTTGCTTAGGGTTCTTCCAAAAGGGTTTGCTCTTCGTCTTGTAAGATCGTCAACTAGGTGTCTATTCCACGGGTTGGGTAGGAGTCTAGGTTGCATCATAGAAGGAGAACCAACGATCTTTGGTAGTATTCAAAGCGACTCAATTCAAGTTGTTCTTGGATTCTTTGACAGGTTACGAAGGGGTCAAGAAGATTGAATTGGTTTTCTTGGATCTTCAAGGCGTCCTAGGCTTCACGCTCGTCCGTCGCGCATCAATTGGTATCAGAACCATCTCCTTGATTATCCCAGTTTTCAATCCAATTTTTTCCACTTGGAAGAAATTAGGATATATCCCTTTTAATTTTCTCTTGTCAAATCGTTTGTTCTTCTTGTGCCTTGTTTTTGTGTTTTGCTCTATTGCTTCCTAATCTGTCCAAAATTTCTTGTTTAACCCAATTCGTATTCTTCTTGTTTTGTGTTATTTTCTTGCCTCTAAATCTTGTTCTAGTATCATCCTATATTGTTCTAGGGTTTAGAGTCGTTCTTGATTCTCTTGGATCAAGAATTCTAGGTTTTTGTGTGGTGTTCTTGAAATCTTGTTGTTTCTTGCTTTCTTGTGTTCTTGTGTAAAAACAATGTTCAAGGGGGCTGAGATCTTTAGGAAAGTTGTGGTGTTTGTTTTATTTGTGGCTTAAAAAAAAAAAAAAAGAGAGAAGAAGAAAGACTGTTCGGTACTGTTCATCGGTATTGTAGCGTACTGTTCACCGAATTCACTGTTCATCCATGAATTTTTCTTGGTTTGTTTGAGTTTTTTGGGTGATTAAATTGTGGGATATCTGTGTTTCCTTAACGAAAAAAAAAAGAGGTGTGCACGTTAGAAACAAAAAAAAAAAAAAAAAACCGTGCACAAAAGAATTAAAGAAGGAAAGAGGCGTGCAAAGGAAGAAGAGGAAAAGCCTTGCACATTCTGTCCAGATTTGATTCTTGGTGTTTTGGTGTGTTCAAAATTGTTTTGATCCTTATCAAGACTTTTTGCAAGCTTTCCAAAATCTTTAGGATTGTGGCTGATTTGTTACCTTTTGTTTTCACACGTTTTGTGAGAAAATATACGAACAAACCGTGTGATTGTTGGAGGAAAAATAGGAGGTAGCATCATTTCGGAGAGAAAAGTTAGGAGTTGTCCAAAATTAGTTGGAAAGGGAGCCATGGATTGTGGAGAACTTATAGGAGTGTGTTGTTTCCTTGAAGAGAAAAAGTAGGAATTTGTCCTAAATTTTAGGGCAATAGTAATTTAAAAAAAAAATAAGGAAACTATTTGATTTCTATCTTTCCTTAAAATAAGAAGGTGTGCTAAAGAGGAAAGAGAAAGATTGCATGCTTGGAGAAATTATAGGAGGTGTTCACTTGTTTCAAAAAAAAAACAGGAGTTGTCCTAAATTTGAGGAGATTTGCTAGTGTAAGAAAAAAAGGAAAGCGTAGTGACTTTTGGGTAAAGAAAGCTTTAGTCTTGTGTGTGTGCTTATTATTTTGGAAAGTAGTTTTGTTTTCACAAGAATATTGTCTTTTCTTCAAGAAGGTTTTGAAAATCAAGATTTCTACACAAGATACCACACATTAGGTCTCCTAATTTGTGTCTTCTTGATTCTAAATCTCATTTCTTAGTCATTCTTGAATTCTTGTGAGTCAAACCTACTCTAAGCTTTCTTATTGAACTATCTTCCTATTACTCTCATTATTTGGTTAACATTGGTCTCTTGGTAAGCCAAATTGAGCGGGTTCTTCATTCAAGAGCTTACAAGGAAATATCTCAAGAGTGGTAAGAGGCTTAGTGGTAAGACTAGCATCGGGTAAAAGCCATAATTCTTGAGTAATACACGAGAGTGAGAGTAAACACGTAAGGGAGTGTGTGAGGATAATTTTGTTTCTTATTCTTTGGTATATCTAACAGTGTTTTGCAGGTAAAATTACAATGTCTGACCATAGTGAGCAAAAGTTGCTAGCCTAGAGTTTTCTGTAAGGGTTATGCAGGATGAGTTCAGGCGTATGTATGCCCGTATGGATGATATTACTTCAACTGTAAAAGGGAAGAGCGTGGCTACTGTGGATGAATATGTGAAACGGATTATGGATCAACATGAAGCTCATGTTGCTGACCAAAAGGGGGTTCAAGGAGTTTGTGAAGATGAGTTGCCAGTTAAGGAGTTCATAGAGAAAATACAACTTGAATGCAAATTCTACACTAGATGCATTGTGAGCAACAAGTTATGTAGTGTTTATATAAATCATGGAGGTTGTGCTAACACGGCTAGTGTTCTATTTGTGGAGAAGTTAGGATTGCCTACATCAAGACATCCAAATCCATGCAAGTTGCAAGGGTTGATTGACCACGGAGAGTTAGAGATTACCAAGCAAGTGGAGGTAGATTTTCCTATTGGAGAGTATCATGACAAGATTTTATGTGTTGTAGTGCCCATCCAAACTTGTCATCTTGTACTGGGGCATCCATGGCAACTAGATAAGCAAGCCATATATGATGAGCTAAATCATAGGGTTTCTTTCAAATGGAATAGACGGAAGCTCATACTAGTACCTTTGTCATCACTCGAGGCTACTAAGGATCAAGAGAGAATTGCAAAAGAGTGCCAACAGAGGGAATGGAAGCGCAAACAATCAAAGGAGAAAAGTGCAGAAAAAGAAGAGTGTGTAGAAGAAAAGAGTGTGAGTATTGAGAAGAAACAAAATGAGTGCCATGTGAAACAAATTGAGTGGGAAAGTTCTGAGATAAACGGAAAAGATAAGAAAGTGGAAAATAGCAAAAGTTAGGAAAGGAGTGCTTTGATTTTGAGGCCAAAACCTCTTTGTTCATTCACTAACTCTCTTAACTTATATTTCCCTAGTGTGTTTGTTCCTATTGTGCAGAGTTTTGGTGATATCTTGCAAGGAGCAATACCCCCAGCCATAACTCCTCAAAAAGGTGCTAAATTCCAATTTGTTTGTGCTTGTTAATGCCCATCCCAATGGTTGCAAAAGGAGCACGGACATGTCTTGATGGTTAACGAAGACGTTGGAATAAGTTTTTGTTCTCATGCCATTATTAAGAATTGGTCGTTAGATTATGTGTTTGATTGGTGGCATGGTGTACACTGGTTTTCTAGCTTTAAGTTTACTTATGAATTACCTTATAGTGTAGCTTTTCATGATCTTCTTCACTCTGACTTCAGTAGTAGTGTGTATAATTTTGCATTGCCCATAATATGTCATCGTAGTTCACATGACTCTTTACATTGTGTCATTAGTGTTAAGATGTCTACATATAAGCATGCTTTTTGTCCTATAGCTTTCTTGTGAGAAGAAGTAATGCTTTCAATGTTTTAGTGAATGATAAGTATGCCTATAGTAGATATGTTTATTTTGGCTATGGCGTCAATGTGAATAAGCATGCAATGCATATAGTATTCTGCTATGAGTTACATTCTAATTGTGACTTAGGTCTTTTAGGGAGTTACATTGTCGTTGTTGGTTTTATTAATTGTGCATCATGCATCTTAGTTTATCGTAACTTACATGATTCCTTATGGAACATTGGTTGTGTTAAGGTATACTTACATGTACCTACATTCTGTTTTATTGTTTCGATTACGTCTGAAAACCATATTCTACTTATTTTAGTTTGTATTTTGGAGTATTCATTGCATGAGGTACTTACCTTTTCACGTCTTGCTAGGGTTGATTTTGAGTCATGTTATTTATCTAATTTGTTGAATTTATTGTCTTTTCATAGTTGGTCGCTATTTTGTTTTTATGTGTTATTATGTTTCCATGTATTTAGATATTATGCTCATAGGAGTGAGTTTATCAATTTAATGCATGACTTGATCTCTACATCATTATTGTGTTTCATTTCTTATTCACGGGTTAATCTTATTGAGTCATTCTATCTAGTTTTTGATTTTCAAAATTTGCCTTCTTTTTATGCATGTTTGTCACATGTGTTTGGTGTAACAAGTACACGTGTGTCATGTTTTCGTGTTTTTAGAGATCATGTGCATCAAGGAGCATTTGCTATTCTCAAACATGAATCGATTTTTGCTTCTTTAGTGCATGTATTTGGGTTTTATAGCTTAGGTTCATTAAAATTTGGACTAAGTTGTGCAATGCCTTACTAGGTGGATTTGATCACTCTGAATATGTTTATACGCACACCTACGGTCTAAGGTTGCAAGGTGAGCCTTTTAACTTGGTTAGAGATTCCATTGTTACTTATATTGATTTATATGCTGTAGGCGATTTGAGGACGAATCTTCGCGAGGAAGGAGGGAATGATGCGAATCCAAGGATGCCTACACAAGTTAAGCAAGCTAAGCATGGATTTGATGACCACTTAGCACGTTTTGAACTTAAAGAGGATTTGATCATCATTGGAGTAAACGTGCATGGTTGCTATTTGAGGCTTACGCATTGGTTGTGGATCAAGAGTGAGTACAAAGATAGCTACTTTAAGATAATCATCAATGGTTGGCTTGATGGAGGATCAAAGGAGAATGAGCAAAATGTCCAAACCAAGCCAAAAGGTGGAGAGTTGCGTCTTCTGACCAAGGCCGCGCCACGGCCTTGGTCACGGCCTTCATCAGAAAGTTGTTGTGGATGAGATGAAGTGGGATGAAACCTCTGACCGAGGCCGCGGACAAGGTCGCGCCACAGCCTTCCCCACGGCTTTCATCAGAATTGAAGAAATGCGTTTTGCTTTATTGTTTTACTTAGTTTGTGAGTTGTAACTTTTTCTTAGTAGTATTAGACGTGATAAGTTACAACTAGTGTTTCACTTTGGTTAGAGTTTCACTAGTGATTTTCTTTCCATATTTGTAATGCAACTTATGCCTATTTAAGGGCAGATTTCATTTGTTAATGAGATAGATTATTATTCATTGAGAAAAACAACGTGTTTTTTTTTTTTTTGAGAGCTCTCTCTGAGTGCTTCTTGGGTTCTTGGATTAGAACCGTCATCTTTGGTCTTATCGGGGTGATCCCGTGGCGACCAAGCCCGTCTGCTTAGGGTTCTTCCAAAAGGGTTTGCTCTTCGTCTTGTAAGATCGTCAACTAGGTGTCTATTCCACGGGTTGGGTAGGAGTCTAGGTTGCATCTTAGAAGGAGAACCAACGATCTTTGGTAGTATTTGAAGCGACCCAATTCAAGTTGTTCTTGGATTCTTCGACAGGTTACGAAGGGGTCAAGAATATTGAATTGGTTTTCTTGGATCTTCAAGGCGTCCTAGGCTTCATGCTCGTCCGTCGCGCATCACAGTGTGTCAAAATTTGGTGTCTACACTGTTCTTGCAGAATTGGAAAGTCAGTCAATGATAATAAGGAGAACGTTGTTGCTAACCAGTGGGTTGTAAAAGAGAAGACTAAGGTGGATGGAATACAAAAGAATGCTTCGGTCACAGTGAACCATCAACAAGTGACTGACCTGGTGAAGGAAATGGATACTCAAAGGGGCCAACAAGAGGTCTCTCAAGTTGACAAGATGCCTATGGAGATGGTTGAACAGTAGTAGCAATCTGAAGTGCTTGAACAGTAGCAATTTGCTGAACGTTTGAATGTATAGCAGCAGCTACAGCAACTTAAGGAACCGATATCTCTTCAAGTGTCTGGCCAGGTTGTTCATGACCCTCAAACTATTCGTATAGGATCTATAACTGTTCCTGATAATGGTGAAGTCCGTGGTTTGCAAAGAGGGGCTCTCTTAGGATCTGCATCGAGGGATAATGTTTCTGTGACAGCCCCACCTCCCCTTAAGGCGAACCAGAGGGTTTAGTGGACTGCTTGCCTAGCTCTCGCCAGGACTCAAGTCACTAAAGTAATAAACACGTAAACTAAACTTCAAAGTATAAGTAAACTCGCAATATTTTCAAACTAGTTGCCATACAAATATATAGAATCCCAAACTATTACAACTTAACTTAGATAAGATAAAATCCTAGTACAACATCAAAATATACATCAAGAGAAATGACTTAGATGACTAGTACTCACACTCGTACTAACCTTCGCAGTCAATCGGAGCCTGCTAAGGAAAACAAGAATAAAAGGAGGTGAGCTAGAAAGCTCTAATGAGGTTCCAAGGCATGCAAACATACAAGCAACTTGTCAAAGCGATAAAGTATGTAAAAGACAAGTAAAGATAAAGTAGGATACGGATCAACCGTGGGAGTCACTCGACCACGGGAAGGACAATTCAATATCATTTCAAGTATAAGGATAAGTATCTTCTCAACCATTGGCGAACAATGTTAACTTTCGCCAAAGGGAGAAATATGCAATTAAGATTCAAGTCAAGTGATTCAAATCAAGTAAGATTCACATCATTGTTTTTGGATCAAATGGCAATAGCGCTTGGACGTTTCATTTTGTCCTTGCCAATGATCAAGGTAATTCTCCATCCCACCAATTCACCTTTCCTCCTCAAGACCACCACTCCATGTGAGATCGTCCTCAATGATGGAGGGCTAAAGATAGGGTAGCTCAAACCTAGGAAATGCCTTGTCCAGGACTTACATTCGTAAGGAGAGAGTTTAAAGTCCCTTAACCCCAACACCTTATAACCTCCAACCACTTATATGGTCCAATATCAATGAGTCAAGTATAGTTCAAGATCAATGAGTCAAATATAGTTCATAATCGAAAGCTAGGGTCGAATACGATAAAGTATATATTCGCCCTTGTAATCACATTCTCATGCTTTCAAGTAAGGCAAATAGCACATGGAATCTAATAGGAAAAGCAAATAAACACTCGCAACACTCACCTCAAGAGATTTTCACGAGAATTCGGAATAAGGAGAAGTATTTGACTGGAACCCTGGAAGTTCAAAAGAACTGGGTTTAGTTACTATTCTAAGGTTAAATTCATAAATTTGTGGAAATTTAACTAAGGTTGCCAAAACGTTAGTAAAAGGAATCATACTAGAAGGTTATATGTTAACTTAGTGTATACGTTGAAAGTTTATGTTCAATTATGGCTAAAATGAGTTTAGCACTTTTTCTAGGAAAATTAGATTCTAAAACCCCAAATTAAGTTACGCCAAGTCTTAATAATATAAGTAAAATTCGAAACTTAACCTTATATAAACATAGTTTTAGTTTAAAAGTATTAAAGTGAACATTTTAAGGTTTCGGATCAAAAACTAGTTTCTAAAGAAAGGAAACTTAATTAGGTATAAAGTTGGAAAATCACTATTAGGATTTACTATTAGGGTTTAGGGTTTACAACTACTATTAGGGTTTAGGGTTTTGAAACACTATTAGGGTTTTAGGGTTTAGGGTTTAGATATTTTTAGGACTTATATGGAATAAGTAAAACTAATCAAGACATAAACAAATATAGCTAATAAGTTAAGGGTCTAACTTGCAATAAACACTATCTATACTAATATTCAAGTTCTTGGAAGATCAAATGACATAAAAATGATGCAAAAATGTCAAGAACATGAAGGAAAGTGGGTCGGCCAACAAGAAGAAGATCAGACCAGAAATTTCCAGATTTGAAGATCAAATTTGATAGCTAATTCACTAGCCAATTCATCTACCAAATCCTCCAACTTTTCTTGGGCAACTAAGGCATCATATGAAGCATTAAAAGAGCTAACAATTGCAGGAAATATATGGTGCAAGATGGAGTAAAAACGTGCCACAAAACAGGTGCAAAATCTGAAACCAAAACTGGAAAATAAGACTTCAAGTATGTCCGATTCTGTTTTAGTATAAAACAGAAATTTTTGAGCTCAAATTCTACAAGTTAGTTGAAGAGATAAATACCCCAAGATATTAGGTAGATGTAGGAGCAATTTGTTGGTGGAAAACCTCTCCAAGGCTGCTGATTCACGGACTGGAAATCTGAGGAAGAAAACTGAATTCTGGTTTAAAGTTTTGAGTTGCTAAGTTTCTAGCTTTGTCTTAAAGTTTTTGTGTGTTGTTTGAGTAGTGCAAATGAAGTGTTTTGGGCTGAAATTCCAAGCTATAGCTGGCGGCTGAATGAGGGCAGAAATGGAAAGATTTTGGCTGCCAAAATTGAAAAAAAATGGTGAATGAATTAACTTGGCTCAAATGAATCCAACAAGCTAGCTTAGTTGATCTTTCATTCCCTAATTCAAGGAGTAATATTAGGGAATTGTCTCCTCTGCACATGGCTTGGTTTAGGGCTGAAATAAGAGTGGTTTAAGGTCTACTAATGAAGTTGTTAAATAAAATACCCGTTTAAACGTCGAACGGGCAGTTTTATGTAAAAGCGTTTTAGCGTAAAACTTATATATATATATATATATATATATATATATTTTCCAAGTTAACACTTGAAATTGTGAAAGTTAACAATGTCAAATATTTGAAAATCATGAAAATGGTTTAAAACTCCATTTTACACAAAACACACACTAACACACACTCACGGTGTTTTCTCTCTCTTCTTCTGATATATATATTTTTTTCAAAATGGAAAACCTTTCTCAACTAGCAATAAATCAAAATAAAATGCATGAAATAACATGTAATTATAAAATTTGAATAGTAAAGCCCTATGGCACTATTCCCGAGTTAGGGTTTTCACAGTTTCACACTCAATCGAGGCTAGAAATTTGGAGACTATGATGGATCATGACTCACTGTGGTAGGTCCAAAAGCCAAAATTATTTCGGGGTATCAGGGATAAATATCCATCTAATTGTGAGTTGTGTTTGTCAGTAAGGAATTCTCTAACTTTCTTTCATAATGTGACTTAATGATTTCATTTTTATTTTGGAACATTAGGGGAATTTTGAAGGCCCTGAATTTTAAAAGGTTGAAATTATTGGTGAAGCTTCATAAAATTCAGTTTTCGATGATCTGTGAACCAAAACAAAATGTTGATAAGTTGGATTGGTTTAAGGTTCGCTTGAAGTTCGATTTTGATTTGGCTAATTCTTGTGGTTCGTTATGGGTATTCTATAATAAGCCTTTTGTGTGTTCTATGGTGGCTCAGAGTAGTCAACACATTTCTCTTTTAGTAAATCATGTTCATCTTCCTACATCTTTTGTGATTTCAACTATGTATGCTAAATGTCTACCTCATGAACGCGTGGGGCTTTGGGATTCTTTGCTTGTGGATAAACCTCTTGTTTCTCCTTAGATTTTGATTGGGGATTTTAATTTAATTGTTGATTCTTCAAAAAAACATGGGGGAAGAGCCTTTTCTCCATCAGAAGCAACTGACTTTTTATCCTTTTTAGCTGCTAGTGGTTTCTTTGATCTTGGTTTTTCATGTTTTAGATTTACTCGGTGTAATAATCGATAGGGAAGGAGGAGAATCTGGAAGAGATTAGACAGATTATGTGTTAATATAGAGTGTTTTGACAAGATAAATGTTGTGGTTTCTCACCTAGCAAGATCTCCATCCGATCACTCTCCTTTGCTCATTGCAACATCTACTAGATTGGACAACAAACCTAAACCCTTTGGGTTTTTGCATGCTTGGGTTCATTACAATGACTTTTTTGGATGTGGTCAAGTCTTCCTGGCAACGTCCTATTCATGGCAACCCTTTGACTATTTTATCTGTTAAACTAAGGAGACTCAAGATTGACTTGAGACAATGGAGTAAACAGAGAATTGGAGATTTTTTCAACAATGTCATGGAAGCTGAACGTGTGATTGAGGAAGGAAAAATTGCACTTGAGATTAATGATTCATTAGAAGCCTTGGAGAGACTTGGTCAGGCTAGGGCTTCTTTACAGTTTCATTCTTCTGTGGTGGAGTTTGTTTTGGAAGAAAAAGTCCAGGGTTAAATGGCCAAAGGAAGGATACCGCAACACAAAGTTCTTTCATTCAGTGGTGAAACAAAGGAGATCTCAAGCTGTTGTCCATTGTATTAAGAAAGAAAATGGGACTTGGGTTGAAACGAATGAGGACATTGATAATGAGGCAGTTCTTTTCGTTCAATCTTTATTTTCGGCTAAGGAGTTGACTGGGTCAGATGAAATGTTTAAGGTTATTCCTAATCTAGTCATTCAAGATGATAATCATTTCTTGAGTGAACTCCCAACCATTGAAGAAGTCAAAGCTGCTATTTTCTCAATGGATGCTAATAGCTCAGCGGGTCCTGATGGTTTTTTCGGGGTCTTTTTTACATCTGTGTGGGAGATTATATGTCTAGATGTGTACAATGCTATAGTGGGTTTCTTTTGTGGCGTGGATCTTCCAAGGAGTTTTACTGCTACCTCCATTGTTCTCCTTCCAAAGGTTCAGCATCCTCAACAATTTTCAGAGTTTCAACCTATTAGTGTGTGTAATTTCACTAATAAGGTTATTTCAAAAATTCTTGCAAATAGGTTGGCTAGGTTGTTACCTGGGTTGATTTCTCCTAATCAATGTGGGTTTGTTCAGGGAAAGTTGATTTTAGAAAATTTTTTTCTTGCTCAAGAAGTTATTATGGGGATTGGAAGGAAAGTGAGAGGGGGTAATGTGGCTTTAAAAATTGACATGGCTAAGGCTTATGATCGGGTCTCTTGACTATATTTGATTAAGGTTCTCAGGGCCTTTGGGTTTGGCGAGCAGTTTATTGATATGGTTTGGAGGCTGATTTCCAACTCATGGTTTTCCGTAGTATTGAATGGTGCATCTCATGGTTTCTTTAAATCTTCACGATGATTGTGTCAAGGAGATCCTATTTCTCTAGCACTTTTTACATTGGGAGCAAAAGTTTTATCCCGGAGTCTGAATATGGTGTTTAGAGCCAACCCCTAGTTATGTTTTTCTATACCTAGGGGATGTCCTATGGTATGTCATTTGGCCTATGTGGATGATGTGTTGTTTTTTTGTAATGGAGGGAATTATTGTTTAAGGAAAGTGGTGTGGATTCTGGAAGATTATCAAGCTGTGTTTGGTTAGAAAATAAATTCTAGCAAGAATTGCTTTTTGATGCATGATAAGTCTTCCAGTTTGTGAAGGTAAGTTGTTGGTCAAATTACTGGCTTTTTGTGTAAATCCTTTCCTGTTAAATACTTGGGTTGTCTTTTGTACTTGGGGAGAAGGAAGGCTGTTTTCTTTGGGGATCTTTCACAAAGCATAATAGCCAAAATTAACGGTTAGGAAAAATGTTTGTTGTCGACTGGTGGTAAAATTACTCTTATCAAGCATGTTTTGTCTTCAATTCCAATTCATGTTTTAGCTACTGTTAACCCCACTAGAGATGTGCTTCGGACTATAGAAAAGGTTTTGGCCAATTTTTTTTGGGGTATTTGGATCAAAAATAGAAATTCCATTGGCTAAAGTGGCAGGATCTTTGTCTTCCTTGTGATGAGGGAGGAGTTGGTTTCCGCTCCTTGTTTGATGTTTATGATGCTTTTCTATTAAATTATGGTGGTTATTTAGAGCTAATAATTCTCTTTGGGCAGATTTTGTGCAAGCTAAATACTGTTTGCACACTCATCCGGTTTTGATTGAACAATCTCCCTTGGATTCTCTCACATGGAAACGTATGCTCAAGGTGCGTGACAAGGTAGAGGAGCATCATTCGTTGGAAGCTTCATGGTGGTGACTTTAGTTTATTTTTTGATAATTGGACTAGTATGGGGCATTTGGCAGCTCATATAAACCATTCTAATGGTGCCTTTGTAAGGGATTTTGTGGAGAATAAACAGTGGAATGCAGATGCATTGTCTCGACTGCTTGGACAATCTCTTTGTTCGAAGTTAGCCACATTCCTCCGCCTATTTTCTCCTGCAAAGGCCGGTGCATTTGGGATTTGAACTCTTCTGGGAAGTTCACTTTGTCTTCGACCTTTCAATTGATTCAGCATGCCCAAGGGTCCACTTTTATGTGTGGTAAATTATGGAACTCTTCTGTCCCTCAAAAGATTTCATTCTTTATGTTGAGACTTATTTTAGGTAAGTTGCCTTTAGATTCTTCATTAAAGACTTATTTTAGGTATTTACGGGCCATCTAGATGTGATTGTTGCTTTGCCTCTCATGAAGAATCTATCGATCATCTTTTTCATTCTAGAGAGATTGCACGTAGAGTAGGGTCTTATTTTTCTATTGAATGCGACATGTTGCATGTTCATTGTTCTATTCGCCCGTTGCTTGCGTCGCGGTGGTTCAAAGAGACTAAAAACCAATATTATGCTTTCCTACTTCATGTTATTCCCTTGGTTATCTATTGCCATGTTTGGAAATGGAGAAACTTAGTAAGATTCCAAGGGAAGCATTTGCCTTTTGGTTCTTTAGTTTCGAACATTGTTGATGAGGTTCAAGTGAATTTTAGTTGTAAGTTTAATAAGGTTGTGGTGGCTAAAGATAGTTGGTCTTCATTTGTGCAATCTGTTAAAGGCCTTCACAAATCATTTTCTATTATTCTAGTTAAGTGGATTAGTCCTCTTATGTTGGAATTGAAGCTCAATACAGATGGTTGTTGTAAAGGAAATCCAGAGCCATGTGGTGGTGGTGGAATATTGTGGGATTCGGGTAAAATGATTTTTGCATTCTCATGTTTTTTTGGGGATGGCACTAGTTTAATAGTAGAGATAAAAGCTCTTTTGTTTGGAGTAAAAAAGTGTGTCAGTTTGGGGTTTGATAAATTTCATGTGGAGTGTGATTCTCAGGTACTTATTTCGATGTTGGAAAAGCAATTTGAGGCTCCATGGTTTGTGGCATTGGATATTGAGGAGTTGCTTCATTTTTTGCCATATTTTCTAACTTTTAAACATGTGTATCGTGAGGCTAATAGAGTTGATGGTGTTTTAGCCAAAGATGGATGCAATTGCCAAAGGGATTCTATAATTTTCCACAACAAAGATCTTCCAAGGGATGCAAGGGGTGAATCTAGACTGGATAGATTAGGTTTTTCTTCAGTTCGAAGATGTAAAATTTAAGTTTTTGTAAGGGAGTGGTACTCCTTTTTTAATTTAAGTACTTTAAGCCTTTTGCTATGTAATTATGAGGATAAGGTTGATGTTCCCCCTCCCTTTGGTTTTTAAATTAATAAAATTTAGGAGCGGCACCCTTCCTCGTGTACGGGGTTAGCCAAAAAAAAAAGCAATTATAGAAAATATGATAATAAGCAAAAATTTATTCCTAAATATGTAGATTTACCATTTTACTACAACAGATTGTTCCCTCGAGATATCTTACATGAAGAAAAAACCCATCATGCTATTCAAGCAAGTTATCAAAGTAAAAAAAAAAATATGAATCGGATATTGATGGTATGTCTAATTATGAAATTCAAAAAACTATGCAAAAAATGATTATATATTCACAATCTTAAAACATGATAGAACTTTTGATAAAAATTGTGCTATCATTATTCCAAATGGATTCACAGGTTAGCTAAAAGGATGATAGGATTTTTATCTCGCTCAAGAAAAAAAATCAAAAATTTTGTGTGTGGTTAAAATTATTGAAAATCCCCTAAAAAATGAAGGAATTTCCCAACAGCAACCTCAAATTATTCAGGATACTGTATTTACTTTTTTTTTTTGGGCAAAAACCCCGTACATAGGGAGGGGAAGCTAGCCCCAAAATTTATTAATTAAAAAAAAATAGAAAAGGAGGGGGACTAGACCAAAACCTCCATTACATGAAAAACTATTAAAAAACCATAAAAAGGAGTACTACTCCCTTACAACTAGGGCGCTTATGAATATAAGGAATCCCTAATCTATCGATAAGAGAATGGCTCGAAACTTATGAGGGAACATACTAACAGATGAGGTGGTGAAATCATCTACGCTTAGGAATGTAGCCAAAAAATCAGTAGCTGCATTTGCTTCTTGATAAATATGGGTGATTGAGGTGAACTGACTATGCTTAAGATGTCTTATTCTCCTCAAATAATGATTTAGAGGCTACTTCCCCAAGGAGTTTCCTTCAATGATTTGAACAAGATTACTAGAATCACTTTCCACCATTGCATTAATAATGTTCTTATTCACACATAATTGAAGGCCACACAATAAAGCTAAACATTCAGCTTACATGATATCAATCTCTCCAAACTCCTTGTAAAAGCAAAGATAAGCTTCCCAATATGATCTCTGAGTAATCCTGCACCTAAAGCTTCATTTCCATGAACACTCGCATCCGTATTCAACTTTAAAAACCCATTATCTAGTTTCATCCACACAACAACTGAAATCTTCAAAGACTTAAGAGGCTTAAACCTAAAGAAATTAGATATATATGAATCCGTATCACCTTCGAGTTGCTGTAAATTTATCTCTTTAGATGCACCCAACAGCTTCAAAAAATTGTTAACCTAAAAATGATTGAATCAGCAGACATGGGTTTATTATTAAAAATTGCTCCATTTCGTGCTTTCCATATAAACTAGAAAATTTAGAATAGGGATCAACCATCTGATATGATTTTCCCTTGGGGAAGACAGAATACCATGACATAATACGGCTTGCTACACCCGAAGCTGAAGAAAATTGAAGGCCAAAAGCTTTAAAAAAATTCTCCCATACCTGTTCAGCAATGAGCCCTTCCTAAGAAGACATGTGTCACTGATTCCAAATGCTCATAACAACAAGTACATCTAGAAACAATATTGAATCCCCTTTGTTGCAAGGAAACATCAAGAGGAATAAAATTAAAGAGTAACTTCCATGCAAAGAAGATATTTTTAAAGGCAACAATTTACACCATACCACTTTCAAAACCGTTGAAACATTCCTTCCGTTGTCTAATATGCTCCCAAGCTGAAGGTAGAGAGAATTCCCTGTCTGAAGTAAGAGCCAACATGATCTTATCTGGTTGTTGGGATGCAACCGAGATCTAAAGAATTTGGAGAACAACATTAGAAGGAACCCACTGTGACAATTTCTCCACATTCCAGCCATTATTGTTGAAAAATTCAGCAACTAAAAAGTGAGGAGGATTGCTGGAATTTGTTACATTCATGAGTAGTTCATCTCCACACCACCTATTTACCCAAAAATCCACCATCACCTCCCCTACACACCACTGAATATGTTCCTCAATAGCTTCCCGAACTTGTAGTAGTCTTCTCATGGCACCTGAAGGTCTTTTGCAACTTACAAAAAGAGGATGAGCTCCCTTAATATATTTGTCGTGCATAAATGAAGCCCAAATAGAATCCTTGGCTCTCAATTTTCACCAAAGTTTAATGGAAAAAGCATGAAGCATATCGTGAAGAGATCTCACATTCAAACCCCCTTCATCTAGTGGATAACATAAATTCTCCCAAGAAGACCAATGAATTCCCCTTTTATCTCCTCCAGAACCACACAAAAAATGATTAAATATCCTCTCCAGTGATTGAATCACCTTCTTCGGTGGCTGTAATACTTGAAAAGCATACAAAGGAATAGATGTTAGCACATGTCGTAAGAAAATAATTTTACCTCAATTCGAAAGAAATTTTGTACTCCAATGTTGCAATCTTCCTCGAACTTTAGCCAAAATCCCATCATAATATACACACTCAAGTCTACCTTTAAACATAGGCACACAGAAGTATGTGAAGGGAAGCTGTTTGGATGAGCAAAGGGTAATGGTCAGACCTACCCCTGGAAAGATGAGAAACTCGAGAGAATATGTAACCAAGGTGCCATGTTGGGTTAACCAAAACTCTATCAAGCCTTTGACATACACGGCCATTGGTCCATGTAAATGCTGACCCATCAAAAGGCATTTGAGACAGCCCCGAATTTTAAACTACTATATTAAATTCCTTCATGCTTTGCGCCAAAGGGGGGTTGCCACCAACTCGTTCCTCTGTTGAAGCTACCGCATTAAAATCACCTGCCACCAGCCGTGGAGTATATTCCACTAAGGATTTGAACAATTGCCACAACAATCGTCTAGCTACCCTATTGCATTTTGTGTAACAGCCCCACCTTACCCAAAGGCGCACCAAAGGGCTTAGCGGATTATCTACCTAGCTCTCGCCAGGACTCGAGTCAAGCACTTGCTCAATACGTACACATAATTAATGCAAAATAAAACACATTGGATAATGAAAGTGTGTAACACATTGCGGAATAGATGTGATGCGACCTACGCCTTACTTGTGACATAAACCACGGATCAAGGGTTTCAGGATCGTTTGGGATCTGATATTAGTTTGAGAAAAACCTCAACCCATTGATGACCTACACCAACGAACCTTGGTATAGGGGTTTGTGGCACCACAATCAAGCAAGACTCGATTGATAAAGCCGTTGAACACCTCTAGAATGAACCCAAGATATTCAAGAAATCCTTTGGAAGAAACCAAAGAGGAACTCTCAATTTTCATTCAACCATTGTCCCCCCATGACATTCACCAATTAGCCTTTAATAGGCAAATACTAAAAAGGAAATAATACTAGAGTTCTAAACATACTCAAATACTAAATGCTAGTCGTAACTTATCACAACTAATCTTTATTTAAAAATTACAACTTTGAAAACCTAAAAACAAATGACGTCTGCAGGCTTTCTATTGAAGGCCGCGGGCCGGCCTTGTTCGCGGCCTCAATCAGTCCCTTCGCTGCTTTGAGGTCAAGCTTCTGATGAAGGCCGTGGGGAAGGCCGTGGCGCAGCCTTGGGCGCGCCCTAGGTCAGAAGCTTTAGTTCTTCCATCTCGCAAGCCACTTCAATTCGTAAGTGGTTCTGATGAAGGTCGTGGGGAAGGTCGTGGCGCGGCCTTCCCAGCGGCCTTGGTCAGAACGTCTGAATCTCCACTATGCACGTCCTCCTCTTGCTCCAAACATACTTGAAGTATATTGACATGCTTACAATCATCATCACGTGTCCTTTCAATCTTCTTTGCCTTCTCTTGCTCTTGTATAGCTAGGACCAACGCTTGAAGAGCTTCTTTAAACTTCTTGGCTTTGGCTCGAGTAACTGGACCCGTTGGAACTTGAACCATCTGATCGTCATTTTTAGCTTGTATAACTGCTTCATGCCTCGGAATCACATCAGTCCCCTCCACTTGATGAGGATTTGCCCTCAAATCCAACTCGTCACCTACATCAAAAGGAGCTAAATCAGTTACATTAAATGTTGCGCTTACGTGATACTCACCAGGAAGATCCAATTTGTAGGCATTGTCATTGATCTTCTCCACAATCTGAAACGGTCCATCTCCTCTAGGAAGTAACTTGCTTCGTCTTTGTGTTGGGAATCTTTCTTTTCGGAGATGAAGCCATACCCAATCTCCAGGTTCAAATAGCACTTGGCGCCTCCCTCGGTTTGCTTGCTTGCATATTGAATAGTTCTCTTCTCAATGTTGTCCCTTACTCTTTGATGAAGCTTTTGCACCATTTCTGCTTTCTTCTTTCCATCTAAACTAACACGCTCAGACAATGGTAAAGGTGAAAGATCCAAGGGAGTTAAGGGGTTAAAACCATATACTACCTCAAATGGAGAGAATTGCGTAGCACTATGTACAGTTCTATTGTATGCAAATTCAACGTGAGGTAGGCACTCTTCCCAAGTTTTGATGTTTTTCCTAATTATGGCACGAAGTAAAGTAGCTAAAGTCCTATTTACTACTTCAGTTTGCCATCAGTTTGTGGATGGCTAGCAGTAGAAAATAAGAGTTTAGTTCCCAACTTTCCCCACAGAGTCTTCCAAAAGTAACTAAGAAATTTGACATCCCTATCAGAAACAATGGTTTTTGGAATGCCATGCAATCTCACAATCTCCCTAAAAAATAAGTCTGCAACATGAAGTGCATCGTGTGTCTTGTGGCATGCAATGAAATGTGCCATTTTTGAAAATCTATCTACAACTACGAAGATAGAATCATTACCTCGTTTAGAACGTGGCAATCCCAAAATGAAATCCATCGAAAGATCACACCACGGTTCCTTGGCAATTGGTAGTGGTGTGTACAATCCATGTGGTTGTACCCTGGACTTGGCTCTTCGACAGGCAATGCAGCGTCCAACAAACCTTTCAACATCTCTTTTCATCTTTGGCCAGAAGAAATGCTCTTGTAAGATGTTAAGTGTCTTGGACACTCCGAAATGGCCCATAAGTCCTCCTCCATGAGCTTCCTTCACTAACAGCTCACGAATTGAACAATTAGGAATGCAAAGTTTATCAACATAAAACAAAAAACTCATCATTCGTGAAAAACTTGCCTCGACCTAGCTTTGGCACACATGCTATAAATTTCACCAAAATCAGGATCATTCTCATAAATTTCTTTAATCATTTCAAAACCAAGTAATCTAGCATCTAGAGCAGTCAATAATACGTACCTCCTAGACAGGGCATCAGCCACAACATTGGTTTTACCTGTCTTGTACTTAATAACGTATGGGAATGTTCTCCACAAACGCTACCCACTTGGCATGCCGCTTGCTCAATTTGTGTTGTGCCTTGAGATACTTCAGTGACTCATGGTCAGTCTTTATCACAAATTCTTTGGGTCGTAGGTAATGCTGCCACGTCTCCAAAGCTCGTACCAACGCGTACAACTCCTTGTCGTATGTGGAGTAATTCAAAGTGGCTCCTCCCAACTTTTCACTGAAGTAGGCTATGGGTCTTCCTTCTTGCATCAGCACTGCACCAACACCTACACCTGAGGCATCACATTCAATGTCAAATACTTTATTAAAATCAGGTAAAGCTAAGACTGGTGCTCGTGTGAGTTTTTGTTTGAGCAATTGGAAGGCCTTATCTTGTTGCTTCTCCCCAATAGAACTTTTCAGTTCTTTTTGGTAACAACCGTCAATGGGGCTGCTACGGTGCTAAAATCCCTCACAAACCTACGATAGAAACTTGCCAGCCCGTGGAAACTTCGCACCTCTCCAACTGACTTGGGTGTTGGCCAATCTTGGATTGCCTTTATCTTGTTCTCATCAACCTGCACCCCAAATTCACTAACAACAAAGCCTAGAAACTCAACTCGGTTAGTACAAAAATAACACTTCTTAGGATTAGCAAAAAGCTTTTCCTCTCGAAGTACGTGCAAAACATGCCTTAAATGCTCAATATGCTCTTCTAGACTCTTGCTGTAAATTAAAATGTCATCAAAATACACAACGACAAATTTTCCTAGGAAACTGCCTTAAAACATGATTCATTAGTCTCATAAAAGTGTTGGGTGCATTTGTAAGACCAAATGGCATTACAAGCCACTCATATAACCCATGTTTAGTTTTAAAGGCTGTTTTCCATTCATCCCCCTCCTTAACTCTAATCTGATGGTACCCACTTTTTAAATCAATTTTTGTGAAAATCACTGACCCACTAAGCTCATCTAACATATCATCAAGTCTAGGTATAGGGTGACGGATATTTTACCGTAATGGCGTTCAGAGCTCGGCAGTCTACACACATTCTCCAAGTACCATCTTTCTTGGGGACCAAAATTACTGGTACAGCACATGGGCTAAGACTCTCTCTTACCCATCCTTTCTGTAGCAACTCATCAACCTGTCGTTGGAGTTCCTTTGTCTCCTCAGGACCCATCCTGTATGCTGGCTTGTTTGGCAACGAGGCTCCCGGCACCAAATCAATCTGGTGCTCAATCCCTCTGAGGGGTGGTAGTCCTTCTGGCAAATCTTCAGGGAATACATCCTCAAATTCCTGCAAAACAGATAAAATACCAGGGGAAAGAGAATTGGTGTGATCACTGATATTAATGTAAGACGGTTTGTACAATAGTAGGATCACTTGCTGTCCCCTCTCTAATGCCTTCCCTACATCCCTAGGTGTTGCCAACATAGTTTTGCTTTTTCTTTAACCTCCCACCTTCCTCTATCTTTTCATCTACACTAAGCTTACTCTCTTTCTTTTCACTCTTTTCCAACTCATTTTCAACCTCCCTTTGAACCCGCTCTTGATCTTCCCTAACCTGTTTAGGGGACAAGGGAACAAGGGTAATCTTCCTATTATGATGAACAAATGAGTATTTGTTGGCCTTGCCCTCAAATGTCACTTGCTTGTCATACTGCTAGGGACGCCCAAGTAGGAGGTGGCAAGCATGCATTGGAACGACATCGCATAACATCTCATCTTCGTATCTTCCAATGCGGAAAGGGACTTTAACTTGCCTGGTGACTCGTACCTCTCCAGAATTGTTTAGCCATTGCAACCTATATGGCGTGGGGTGCCTTTGCGTTGGTAAGGCTAACTTCTCCTACCATCAATTTACTAGCTACATTCGAACAACTCCCACCATCAATAATAAGGCTGCATACCTTGTCCTTGATATGGCATCTGGTGTAGAAGATGTTCTCTCTTTGTAGCTCCTCGTCCTCCTTGGCTTGTGTAGTCAAGGCTCTCCTTATAACCAACCCTACTTGATCGTTGGTAGGGACCTCCTCACCACCATCTTCATCATCTTCAGTAAGTGATGGCATACCCTCATATTCACTCTCATCTTCAGAAACTAATTCACCATTTTCCAAGATGATTAATGCCCTTTGATTTGGACATTGAGACATTACATGCCCAGTTCCATGGCATTTAAAACATTTGATATCCCGGATCCTTCCCTTAGGTGCTTCAACAGTAGCCTTTGAAGTGACCTTAGAAGTCTCTCCTCTAGGCCCTTTTGAGGCCTGAAATCCACCGGACTTGTCATCTCTTCGGGATAGTGGAGTCTTCCAAGTTGACCTCTGTTGCTGTGGAAGGGTGGTAGTAGTTCGAGAACTACCTTTGCCCTTGAGCCTCCTCTCAATCATGGAAGCAATGCCCACCAAATCTTCTACATCCACATATGGCTGTAGTTCTGCTTTCTTAGCAATTTCTGGCTTTAGCCCATCCAAGAAACGGGCCATGGTACTCTCCCTATCTTCCTCTATTCCAGCACGCAACATAGTGATCTCCATCTCTTTATAGTAATCCTCCACACACTTGTTGCCTTGTGTAAGAGTTTGCAGCTTCCTATGCAGATCTCGCTGGTAATGCACTGGAACAAATCTTTTTCTCATGAGCTTCTTCAGCTCTCTCCATGTGGTGATAGGGTCATCGCCATATTTTCTTCTGCTGGTGGTAGTTTGTTCCCACCATACTATAGCATAGTCGGTGAACTCTAATGTGGCCAATTTTACTTTCTGCTCCTCTGTGTAGTTGTTGCAGTCAAACACCATTTCTATCCTCCGCTCCCATTCCAAGTAAGCATCTGGGTCTGACTTCCCTTGAAAAGAGGGAATCTTGATTTTGACACCTCTGAATGGATCTGTTTGCTTCTTTTCATATCTTGGCCTCCTTGTAGACCCTTCCTCCTCATCCACTGATTCGTCTACTTCATGTGGAGGAGTTCTTTCTTGGTCAGTTCTGGCTCTAGTTTGTGAATTTTCCAGTTGATCAATCTGCTGATGAATTGGATCCAGGGATACTCGAAGCCTCCTATCCAATTCTCCAAGAATAGCTTCAGTTAGAAGTTTAATGTCCACGGTAGATGAACCACCTTCTTTGGCCATTGCTAAATGTAGCTGCACAAAACAGGTTAGTAAAACAATAAAATTTTCCTCACTTCACTCCCTGAGTGTTTCACTCACTCTCTAACGTTTTCACTCGAGAAGTGTATGTTGCTCTCAGCTCACCTTCTCAAAGGCTTCTCACTAGCTCTCTTGAAGAAATTAGGTAATTCCTCAAGGAGTCAAGACTTAATCAATTAAAGTGAGGTTGACAATGATGCCACGTAACTGAAAGATGTCCAGAAAGAAAATACGAATTGAGTAGGAACGAAAAGGAATAATGACTCAACTTGCGTAAACAGGAAAGGATAAAATTTCTTATAATCAAGGAAATCAATCCAATTCAAATTGGAAGATGATTTTGCGGTTCAATTTATGACTAGAAGAAGCCCAGACAATTTGAAAGGATAGCAATCTATCAACTTAAAGGGATTTAAAATTTCCTTATCTGGTTCAATTAGTACCAAATAAAGAGTTCAAGGTTCAATCCCCCCAACTTAAGGAAGTTGCCCTTTTTCTTCTTGATCTGATTTTCTTTCCTTTTCCTTTTTTTTTTTTTCAAAACTTCAGATCAATTTCTACCCCAGAATTGCAATGATCTCACAAAGACTAGAATCACAAGAGTAGAATAATCTCAAGAAGCACAAGACCCAAACAAGAAAACTAGACAAAATTTCTGATGAACAGTGTCACGGGATGAACAGTAGCACGGTGAAAAGTGTTCCGTGAACAGTAGCGATGAAAAGTTTTTTTTTTTTTTTAACAGTCAAGAACACCACCAGAATTTTGACAAGAACACAACGAATTTCACAGAATGATATATGGCTGAACAAATGAAGACAAGACTAGAATTGATGAACACAAAATAAAAGAAACACGGGACAAGACAAGAATGATTCACGAAACGAACGGAAACACAAAGAATAACACAAAAGAGATATAACCAAATACCTCCCACCCTGGCTCTGATACCAAGTTGATGCGACCTACGCCTTACTTGTGACGTAAACCACGGATCAAGGGTTTCAGGATCGTTTGGGATCTGATATTGGTTTGGGAAAAACCTCAACCCGTTGATGACCTGCACCAACGAACCTTGGTATAGGGGTTTGTGGCACCACAATCAAGCAAGACTCGATTGATAAAGCCGTTGAACACCTCAAGAACGAACCCAAGATATTCAAGAAATCCTTTGGAAGAAACCAAAGAGGAACTCTCAATTTTCATTCAACCATTGTCTCCCCATGACATTCACCAATTAGCCTTTAATAGGCAAATACTGAAAAGGAAATAATACTAGAGTTCTAAACATACTCAAATACTAAATACTAGTCGTAACTTATCACAACTAATCTTTATTTAAAAGTTACAACTTTGAAAACCTAAAAACAAACGACGTCTGCAGGCTTTCTGTTGAAGGCCGGGGCTAAGGCCGCGGGCTGGCCTTGTTCGCGGCCTCGATCAGTCCCTTCGCTGCTTTGAGGTCAAGCTTCTGATGAAGGCCGTGGGGAAGGCCGTGGCGCGGCCTTGGGCGCAGGTCTAGGTCAGAAGCTTTAGTTCTTCCATCTCGCAAGCCACTTCAATTCGTAAGTGGTTCTGATGAAGGCCGTGGGGAAGGCCGTGGCGCGGCCTTCCCTAGCGGCCTTGGTCAGAACGTCTGAATCTCCACTATGCACGTCCTCCTCTTGCTCCAAACATACTTGAAGTATATTGACATGCTTACAATCATCATCACGTGTCCTTTCAATCTTCTTTGCCTTCTCTTGCTCTTGTATAGCTTAGGACCAATGCTTGAAGAGCTTCTTTAAACTTCTTGGCTTTGGCTCGAGTAACTGGACCCGTTGGAACTTGAACCATCTGATCGTCATTTTAGACTTGTATAACTATTTCATGCCTCGGAATCACATCAAGATGTGATAAAGTACACATCTTCCTCAAGTAACACATGTTATAAAATAACAATTACAAGTATAGCATAATATTTCTTAATATAACATTCTCAAGTATGACAAAGCAATTCATGCATCATGCACACATAGAGATACTCACCTGAAATGTCTAAGAAAATATTTCGTAATACGGTCGCAATTCGTTTTCGGATCCTGAAATTTAAAAGAAATAATATAATGAACACCCGATTAAAATCCTAGTAAATTTAGTAAGAAAAATTCAAGAAAATACCCCACTTATTTCTAGGGTTTTGGTTTTAGGGTTTCTAGGGTTTGGGGTTTTCTTATTCTAAGAAAATTTAATCTATCACTAGATCATTTTCTAAAAATTCCTGCACATCAACTTCCTTAAATTGAGCATATCCTAGGTTTAAAAATCTCACTTGTCAATTTTTCTTCTTTTAATTCTACCAAAATTTCGGCAGCATTTCCCCTTAAAATCGGACTAACCCAAATTTTTTTCCTGCAAGAAAATCAGCCATCCAACCAAATTTCAACTAGTTCTACAACTTTTATGTTCAATTCAAGCTCAAATTCAATCAAGATTCCACTAAATTTCAAGAATTCTACTCCAAGAATCTTCAACCAAACAACATATAACACATGAAATTTCAAGGTTTAAATGCTATTTACTAGTCTATCTAACCACAAGAACACTTTATCTAGCAAGTAAATCTCCAATTCAAACAAAGTTCTCCAAGTAGTAACAACACGAATCTAGGTTTAAGCTTGCATGAAAGACTAATTAAAACTTGAAATTAGTAGGAAAAGTTCATAGTAAATACCTTAGATAAGCTTAGAACTTTGCTTAGGAAGGAAAGAAGCTCACTTTCTATGGTGGATTTGCCCAAAATTTGGAGAATAAGCTTCAAGAAGTTGAGAGCAAAATGAGAGGAAAAGAGAAAGAGAGATGGCCGGCCAAGAAGAAAGAAAAAGAGAGAGAAATAGGCTAGGAAAAATGGAAAAGAAATAAAGAAAAGGTGAGAAAAAGATTAACCAATAAAAACATAACAAGAATAAAGTTAAGATGTAGTCTTTTAATGCAATAGTGGTTAACTTGGATCAATTTGATTGGTAGAACTTTGTAATCTCTTATCACTTAATACTAGCAATATTATGGCACAAATTATTAAAGCAAAAAGAGGGGAAAATGGAGAGAGAAAGATCCGGCCATAAGGAGAGAAAAAGAAAGAAAGAAATTCGGCCAAAAAGAAAAAAAAAGAAAGAAGAATTTTCGGCCAAGAGAAAAAGAAAAAAAAAAGAGAGAAGAAATTTCAGCCAAGGAAAAGAAAATAAAGCAAGAAAATAAGTGAAATTTTTGAGTAAAATTGAGCTAAAATTTAAGTAGTCAAAAGACTAGAAAATAGTAGAATAAACTAATCAAAATTTAAACACTAATATAAATTAAATGGTCAAGTAAAATTATTCTAAATTTAGTACTTAGGTGTCCTTACTTAATAATGAAACTCTTAGTTAATTAACCTAATTAACTCAAGAAATCTTCCAACAAATAAATCAAGGATTAACACTTAACCCTAAATAAAAGAATGTCTCTTGTGAGTGCATTTTCTAGGGTGTTACATTTTGCATAAACAATAGATACCAAAATAGAACAACCCGAAGGAAAAAGAAGCCAACAACGTATCAATTGATCAACCAACTGAAGAAAATCACAAGAAAATTCTGATGTCCAAAAACACCAAATTTTTCCATCAAGAAAAGCTTGACCATAATCAAACCGTAAGGAAAGCCTTACATTTATTAGTTGGGTTTCCCTAGACATTGGTTTGATTAAAGCCAAAAATTTTACTTGATTCTTATTGCAAATATCATATAAATAGCACAAAGAATCCCGTTGGGATGCCCCACGAATGTTCCAAACTAAAAAAATTAGATGGACTTAAGAGAAGAATGCAAAGAATACTTAGCTTGTGAAGTGGAGGATTCATCAACTTTTTGTTTAGTGCCCTTTGGACTTCCTGGTCTTCTCTTAACCAACCTTGTCAATAATTGATCATTATCAAGTAATACCCCATGGTCTTGCTCCTTATACTTCTTAGAAAACCAACTGTGAAAATCTTTCAATTCCTCCATCGAACAAACCGCCGCTGTATAACCAAGTGACATCCTACGAGATCTCTTGGAATTTGAGTTCTTCTTAGGCGATAATAGAGGTGACATTAAAGAGCTACGGTTCAAGTGTAGTCTCCCTACCATCCCAACCTTCTGAAAATCAACTTCTTGCCTCTCTAAAGCCAAACCAGCAACTGGTGCAACAACTGGCATCTCGACTGGAGCAACAACCACCTTAGGCTTGGAGGACATAGAAATTGGCATAGCCGAAACTGCTGGAACATCAATTGCTAGCCTCAGAACACTAGGAGGATGAACGCCATCCCACTCAGATATCAACTGCTACTGTGAAATAGATCCTTCCACTGCTATAATGTCTGATTCAGTAGACAAATTTTGCTGTAGAAGGACAACTTCCACAGACAAAGTATTTTGATTGGTTTTCACCGGAGCCTGGACAGAATTGCTGGTTTTTTTCATGTAAACTTTGGTGACAGGTAAGTTTTTCTTCTCCACAACATGCTTCTTCCTTAATTCAGGGAATTTTTTATGACAAAAATCCTCACTATGCCAACCCTCGAGCAGAATTGACAGGAGGATGGCATGTTCTCATACTTAACCATTTGCCAAAACCCAAAACCCTTATCACCAATCCAAATCCTTTTTCTCACATCCACTACAACATCCATTTCAACCGAAATTCTCCCCACCAAAGGCCTCTTCAAGGTTGAAGTTGCTTCATCCACCTTTAAAGGTCTCCCTATTAAACTAGCTATTTTATGCAACATACACATGGAAAAGAACAATAAAGGCAACCCTGGTAAGTTGATCCATATAGGAGCTATTGAAGCTTCTTTGTTGGGACGAAAATCAAAAGTCCATTTAGACAACACCATAGGAAAATTATTAGCAAACCAAGTTTGTCGACACCACAATAGTGTATATTTTTCCTCTAATACAAGTCTCAAAAGAACATGTTTCTGGTCGAACAAACCAACTGGCCACTCTCCCTTTAATCCCAATGAAGTGACAAACTTACAAATATTCTCCAATGATGGCCTACCAACGGAAAATCTCCCCACCAAAAAGTTATTGAATGGCTGTAATAACTTGTTGATTTCCTGTTAAGAAAGCCTAAGAGATGGCTCCCTCTTGTATGTCGAAAATTGTCCATTGTCCATTGCATTAGTGGGAGGCGACAACGAGGAAAGAACCGCAGCAAAAGACTTTAGAGGAGAAGGGATGTCCAGCTGCAGCTGCCCCCCAAACTGGTGGAGGACCACCATAAGGGACTAAACCCTCCAAGAATACTGTTGTCAAAACCTACTGGAAAAAGCAGTGATGTTGGCTGTAATGATTTTGAGATCTAAAGATTCAAAGATTTCATGTATCTTCACTATTTTGTGCATTTTTTTAAAGCGTGTATGGCTCACAACATTCTTGGTCTAGTTGCAAAAACTAAAAGTAAAAATCTTTCTCGGCTTTTCCTTTTTTTCTCCCTTTTTTTCCCCTCAACTATTCTATTTACTTTAATTTGTACTATTGTAAAACATTTTTTAGGTAATACTTCAATACATTATCAAAATGCTTATACAGAATTATTAATGAATCTAAAATGTCCAACTTTATCTCATTTTAGATGGTATAAAAATACATTTTTATCTAAAGTCATGATAAGAAATGATTCACATTTAAGTTTTTGGAAAGATAAATTTGTTGCAAGTTAACAAAATTATTTAGGGAAAAAATAAAAACTACTTTAAAATCACATTTTGACAATATAAATATTGATTTTAATGATATTACATAAGGAGAATTAATTTCATTCTGGCAAAGTTAGGGTTTTATGTTTAAGAAGATTTGGAATCAATTTGTGCCAAAAAAATTGTCTTTTTTGATGTTAAGAGTATTATATAGCAGAATTCCCAAGGCTGATGTTATTCAGGGTTTGGGTTTTCATGGCCCCTCTAAGTGTCACTGTTGTTCTCTACCCTCTTCTAAGTCTATTGATCATATTTTCTGTTGGAAAGACTTACCACCAAAGGTATGGAAATATTTTGGAGCACCTTTTGGTATTAAATGGGGAAGAGAGTATATAAGAATGAGATTAATAAAATAGTGGATTTTCCCAGTGGTAAATGTGTATATGGATTTCTTGATTCAGATAATTCCTATTCTTGTCATTTGCCATTTGTGGAAGGTGAGGAATGATTTTATTTTCAATGGGGTTATTCATCATTGGGAACGACTGGTTTCTTATATCTTCGCTGACATTAAAGTTGCTTTTGTGGGAAAGTTTAAGCAGGATTTGGGGCAACTATGTTGGCTTGATGTTTTTCACTGCTTTGAGAAGGTCAAGAATATAAAATTTCAGCAATTACTATGATGGATAGTGGTGCTGAAGGATTAATTCCTACAAAATATTATAAAAAAACTGAACTAGTACTAAGAGTTGCTCAGGGATAAAAAATTCAAAGTGATTATAAAATTTCTAATGTTTGTATTTTTTCAAAAGAAGATAATTATATTTGTTTGCCATTTGTTTTAACTAAACATGTGTCTCAACAAGTAATTTTAGGCACATCTTTTTACCATGCCATGCATCCTTTTATATGTAATCGTAAAATGATAGCCAAAACAGATCAATTAGTATCATTTGATTTCGTGTCAAAACCCCAAATAAAACAATTAAACACTCTTGAAGACATTATGAAATTAAAATTAAATCAACTTAATTTTATACAAAAAGAAATATTTCATATAAATATAGAAGAACAACTAAAAAATTACAATGTTCAGAATGAAATTAAAAGGCTTACCCATAAAATTACCACAAATATATGTAGTGATTTTACCAAATGCTTTTTGGAATAGAAAACAACATGTAGTTTCTCTATCATATCAAAAATCTTTGAATGAAAATTTTATACCTACTAAGCCAGAGCTACTCAAATCAATAAAGAAATGATTGAATTTTGCAAAAAGGAAATAGAAAAATTATTAAATAAAAAGATAATTAGAAAAGTTACTCATCTTGAAGTTGTGCAGCTTTTTATGTAAATAAAAATTTTGAAATAAAAAGAGGAGCACCGTATACCTTTTTTCTCTCTTCTCTCTCTTCTTTCTCAGTGGGTTTGAATTTGAACTTGACAGATTTCTTAACAGATTTTTCCATCCATGCAGTCGGAGAATGGTCATTAACAGCCAAACAAATCCTTTGCAGAAGTTCTCAAGGATTCTTTTGTTGTTTCTCCATGCAAGGTCAAAGCAGTTTCTCATTTTCGTGGGGAACCTGCTTTGATTTTTATAGCCTAAGAGATAAGCAAGATGGCTTCTCCTTTCAAGCATGCTTTGATAGGAAAATTTTCACAAGGAAGGCCTAATCTGGACTCCATCCGAAAGGCCTTTCAAAAGATAGGATTCCAGGCATCGGTTTCCATTGGATTGCTGGACAGTAGGCATATTTTGATCAGGTTTTCGCATGAGGATGATTACCTTCGTTGTTGGCTTAAGGGATTGTGGAGCATTGCTGAGTTTCCACCTGAGGATATTCAAGTGGTCGCCTGATTTTAAACTCCATGTAGAGTCTTCTCATGCTCCAATTTAGATTTCCTTAGAACACCTACCTGTTCATTTCTTTGACAAGGCAGCTCTCTTCTCCATAGCAAGTGCTATTGAAAGCCCCCTCAAGATAGATGCAGCAACTGCAAACCTCTCCAGGCCCCATGTAGCTAAGGTGTGTGTTGACTTAGACCTAACCAAGGAGCATCCAAGTCGAGTTTGGATTGGTGCTGGCTAAGATGGGCTTTGGCAGAAAATTGCTTATGAAGATATCCCTTTCTATTGCACAATCTGCAGTAGACAAGATCATGCTCCATCTAACTGTCGAAAGGGTAAACAAGCATAATCGTTTAAGCCACAGTAGCCGAAAGCTTCTGCAGTGGCATATGTTCCAGTGAGTGCAGCCTACACTGGTCAGGAGAAGGCTGGAACTGATCTGATACTAAGCCAAGAGGTTGGAATGAAGCCTTAGCAGGTAGCTGAAATGGTCGATGATGGTCAAGCAAGGGGACCGATAGCAGTAACGCTGGCCGAAACTCAATAGCAGCAGGTGTTTGAAAAGGCTGATGCTACTTAGGCAGTTGAATTGGATGATCAGGCAGATGGTTAGGGAACATAAATGCTAGGCAATAACCAACAACAGCAGGGTTTTAAAATGGTCGAGACTGGTCAGCCATGTGGACAGGAAGCAGAAATGCTGGGTAGCAGCCAACAACAGGAGGGTTTATATGCTGTTCACAACCTGGACGTGGAAGTGGATGTTGCAGGCACTAAGCAACAGCAGCAAATGAAGGAAGTTGGGGAGCCTTCAGCATCCAAGGAGATGAAGTTGATTACTACTCATGTGACCAGGCAGCAACTTAGTGAAATTGTAGATGATTCCCGGATTAGAAATGGTGAACAAGCAGTTGAACATGCATCATCAGCCTCCTTTTCTAACTCAGAGTAGCTTTGTCGTGATCAACCAGGGGTTTTCTCCTTGCAAAGCTTGAGGGAATTTAGCGAGCTCATTAGAAGGAAATTGCACAAGGAGGCTGATGAGGAAGGTTTTACACTGGTGGAAACCAAAAAGTCTAGGAAAAAGAAGGGCATTCGACTACCTAGACAAATTCTTACAAGGCAAGCATCTAGAGCTTTTAGAGACTTATCCTCCGTGGTTTATAATGAGTAACATGCTAGTATGGAATATAAGGGGAGCGATGGGTAAGGTATCTATCGTCGTTTAAAGTTGTTAATTAGAATTCATAATATTTCTTTTTTGGTATTATTGGAACCTTTGGCTGCAGTAGAGAAAGTTGAGCACTTACGAGTTAGGTTATCTTTTTAGTATTGTTTGTTTAATATTTCTAATAAAATCTAGATTTTGTGGAGAGCTAGTTTTCATGTGAATGTTTTAGCAAATAAAGACCAAATGATGCACTTAATGGTGGCTCATGATGATTGGAACCAAATGGTGGAAGCAAGTTTTGTGTATGCAAAGTGTACTACAGTTGAAAGGAGACAATTGTGGCATAAATTGGAAGAAGTAGTTCTGAGTGTTGGCAAACCGTGGCTGGTAGGTAGAGATTTCAATGTTGTTCGAACAGTTGGGGAGTACTTGGGGCCATCGGGACAAGATTTGCGAGCAATTGGGGAGTTTAATGATGCTATTTCAGCTTGTGGATTGCAAGAATTGTCCATCTCGAGTAGTCTATATACTTGGTCTAGGATTAGAGCTGGTAGAAGAGTATGGAAGAGGCTAGATAGATTGTTAGGGAACCAGCAATGGTTAAATTTTGAGCCTGATGCAGTTGTTTGTCACTTGAATAGGGCTACTTCAGATCATATGCCGCTTTTAATCAACTTAAGGTAAGAGTTTTCTCATGCCCTAAACCTTTTAAATTCCAGAAGATGTGGATTTCTCATGAGTCATTTTTTGAAGTAGTGAAGCATAACTAGAACTTTCTTGTAGAAGGTTATGGTATGTATGCGTTTGCTTTTAAACTAAAGAGGTTGAAAGCTTGCTTGAGAAATTGGAATAAACAACATTTTGGAGACATATTCCAAAAGGTAAAGAATCTGGAGGACGTGGTGAAGTAAAAAGAGATTGATTATGAGTCCATGCAGACGGAGGATGCTAGGGCTGAGCTACACCAGGCACAAGCTCATTTGTTGCAATGGATAAAAAGAGAGGAGTATTGGCAATAGAAATCAAGGATTAAATGGTTGAAGGAAGGAGAAGGCAATACTAAGCTTTTTTCATGCTTTAGTTCAAGACAGGTGCAATAAATTGAGGATTTTACGTATTAAAGACTCAGAGGGTAGTTGGATTGAGAATGAAGAAGGTATTGCCAAAGAAGTAGAAGATTTTTATCAACATTTGCTGAGGGAAGAAGCTGTATATGGGTCAGAGGAATTGGTGAAGGTCATTCCTAATTTGGTTCAACCATGGCAAAATGAGCATTTGTTGGGTATGGTTACCATGGATGAGTTACAAGATGTGGTGGCTGGGATGGATAGTGGAAGTGCTCCGGGGCCAAATGGTTTTACTGGAAAGTTTTTTGTGTATTGTTGGGAGATTATATCAGAGGATTTGCTTCATGTTGTGCACGACTTTATGGCCGGAGTGCCTATGCCAAAAAGCATAGCTAGCTCACTTATTATTTTGATCCCTAAAAAACAAAATCCTCATTCATTTGTTGATTTTCGTCCAATTAGTTTGAGAACTTTCACTAATAAAATTTTTTCTAAGGTTTTGGCAAATAGGATGAGGAAGTTGCTTCCATCTCTTATTTCATCTTAGCAATATGTTTTTGTGAAAGTAAGAGAAATTTCAGAAAATATCTTGCTGGCACAGGAGATGGTGGCATCAATGGATAAGAAGACAAGGGGGCGTAATTGCCTATTCAAGATGGATATGATGAAGGTTTTCGATAGAGTTTCTTGGAGCTTTTTACAACTAGTGCTATGAAGCTTTGGCTTTACAGACAGATTTATCAGCCTAGTGTTGGGTAATCTCTCTCAAAGCTGGTTTTCAATTCTTATTAATGGAAAAAGCTATGGTTTTTTTCAGGTTTCCAAGGGTATTAAGCAAGGGGATCCCATGTCACTCATTTTGTTCATTCTGGTTGTTGAAGTTTTGAGTTGCGGAATTAAGAAGTTGGTGGATGAACGGAAGATGGAACATTTTGCATTGCCTAGAGGATGCCCAGTGATTAGATCATTTGGCTTTTGCGGATGATATAGTGGTCTTTTTAAAGGGAAATAGGAGGTCAATCAAGAACTTGCTTGGGTTTCTTGAGGATCATCAAAAAGGCTCGAGACAGAAGATAAACTTGGCTAAAAACTTTTTTATTACTTCGAAACGATGTGGAGGAGGGCAGAAAAGGATGATTGAGAGAGTGACCGGATGAAGTAGGGAGCTTTTCCTTTCATGTATTTGGGTTGCAATTTTTTTAAGGTAGGAGAAAGTCAAGTTATTTTTATGTTATTGTTGATAAGTTTGTGGCCAAATTGCAGGTTGGAAGAAGAAATTGCTCTCTCAAGGTGGAAGATTGTTGTTGATTAAGCATGTTCTATCAGCCATTCCTCTTCATGTGTTGGTGGTTGCAATGCCTCCAAAACAGATTCTCAGAAGATTAAATAAGCTTATGGCTGATTTTTTCTGGGGAAGTTTTGAGGTGGCAATAAAGCAAAATTGGGTGGCATGGGATGATCTCTGTTTACCAGAAATAGGTGGGCTGGGAATCAGAAGATTAGATGACATGCTGACATCTTTTAGCTGTAAATTATGCTGGAAGTTTCATCAAAATGACACATTGTGGGCTCAGTTTATGGCTGCAAAATATGGGGGTATGGATGGAACTCGTAATCATCAGATTGCCACAAATGTTGGCTTGGCGGTTGTTGATGGTGAGAAAATTTGGAAGCACACTACAACAGGTAATTTTACCATTTCTTCAGTGTGGCAAGTAGTTAGACAAAAGAGTGCAAATATGCTCTCTTGAAAATTGATCTGGGTGCCCCGTTTGCCATGCAAGATATCTATATTTTATGTGGAAATTATTAAATGAGATTCTGCCTTTTCCTAACATTCTTTGCATGTTTGGTTTTCAATTGCCTTCCAAGTGCTATCTCTGTGGTGTTTAGGTGGAAACCTTGGATCATGTATTTTCTGATTGTCAAATTGCTACTTTGGTTTGGGAATTTTTTTAATATCTCTTGGATTTGAGAACTAACGTGCCCAGGCAAGGTTTTAGGCAAAGGTTGCAGTATTGGTGGATGCGTGGGTCTGCCAAAACTGCAACTGGAGAGTTATTAGTAATAATGCCTTCTATAATATGTTGGGAGCTATGGAAGGCTAGGAATTCATCATGCTATGAAGAATGTCAAGACTACATATTGGAGTATTTGTAGTACAATCCAGCAACTGGTGTTGGGAATCACTCAGGCTAAGCCTTTGCAACAACATTGCAGTGATGATAGACGATTGATAAATGTGAGATTGATACACAGATTGCAGTTAAACAAGGTGAATACCCCAAAACTCGTTTCGTGGAAATTTCCACAAAAGAATTTTGTCAAGCTCAATGTGGATGGTGCTTCAAAGGGGAATCTAGGGCATTCTGGTGATGGAGGTCTAATTAGAAATGAAAAGGGAGAGGTAGTAATTGCTTTTTCTATATACCTGGGTACATGCACTAATATGGAGGCTGAGTGCATGGCATTGTTGGAAGGCAAAATTCTTTGCATACTTCACCAATTCAGACAAGTTGAGATTGAGATGGATTCACAGTTACTACAACGTATGCTGAATGGGAATGTGAGTGTTCCTTGGAAGATTAAAAGAGTTGTCAAGATGATCAAGATGCTCTCTTCAAATAAAGTTTTTCTTTTTTCTGACATATTTCGCGAAGCTAATTCAGTCACTGATGCTTTAGCGAGCTTAGCTTGTGGAGGTATTACTCAACATTTTGGTTTGAGGGACCTTCCTAAGCAGATTTTAGGTTTAGCTAGGCTAGATGAAATGCAAATACCATATGTAAGATGCATGTAATTATTTAGTTTTTAGTTTTTTGCTTTTAATTTTATTTTAAACTCATGTAATAAATATTTGAGGTAAGGTTTTATGCCCCCGTCAGATTTTATTAATAAAATAAAAGGAGTGGTGCCCTTCCCCGTGTACGGGGTTAGCCAATTAAAAAAAAAAAAGAGGAGCGCCAAGATTAGTAATAAATTATAAACCATTAAATAAGGTTTTACAGTGGATTAGATATCCAATTCCAAATAAAAGAGATTTATTAAATAGAACAATTGATTCAGTAATATACTTTAAATTCAATTTAAATTCAGGATTTTGAAAAATACAAGTTAATGAAAAAGATAGATACAAAATTGCTTTTACGATTCCATTTGGGCATTATGAATGGAATGTAATGCCTTTCGGAATAATAATAGAGCTTTAAATGTAAGTGTTAGAAACATATATATTCTCTCTCCTGCATGATTCTCTCAACAAAACTTCTGCCAGTTTCAACTAACTTTTGAATTCAAATCTTCAGGCGGCCATCGTTGTCCATTGGCCGCCAAAGAAGTAGGTTCCACCGATGCAGGACCTCTCTCCGATGTCAAGAAAATCTTTTGCTCAACTCTTTAACTGGCCTAAACCGATTGCGACTGTGGAGATCAAGTCTCCTGCAACATACAAGGGACGAGCAGCAGTGTTCTTTGCCAAGTTTGATATTGCTAAATTTGCTACTCCGTTCAAATTTGCACTCGTGGGGAAGTTCTCTCATGGACGTCCCAAGCTTGAAGAGATCCGTAAAGTCCTTGCTACATTGGTAAAAAGTTCTGTCACTATTGGCCATCTAGATGCAAGACGCGTATTGTTTTGATGCACTTCGGAGTCTGATTTTCCTTGCCTTTGGACAAGAGGTTTATGGCACATTGGTAAATTTCCCATGTTGCTGGAGAATCACCATTGGTTCTTGTTTGGTTTTCTTTGCCAGCGTTGTGCATTCATTTCTTCAACAAGCAATGTTTGTTTTCAATCATAAATGTTGCTGGTGGACCATTGTTTACGAATGCTGCAACATCATCACTTGTTCGCCCAAGTGTTGCCCAAGTATTTATTGAGGTTGACTTAACAAAGCTAATTCTAGATTGTGTATGGATAGGAGTTGAAGGGGAGTCAGAAGGGTTTTGGCAAAGTTTAATCTCGGATAATATGCCTTCATATTGCAGTTCTTGTTGGAAGGTTGGTCACTCTTTAGCCAAGTGTAAAAACGAAAACGTGATGGAATGAAATAAGGGAGGAAAATAGTCAAAGAACAATTGCCAAGAGGAGGGCACTTTGCAATATATATCTATGCACAAGTCAAATGATCAGGGTCTTCCAGAAGTGAAGAATGTGGTGAAAAGTGTTCTGGAAAAAACCTGATGGGTTGCAATGATAAGGGCAACAAAGGGATTGCAGATGATGGTGTTATAGGTGCTACTGTTGCTTACTATGTAACCCAAAATAATGAGACATTAACTACAATGGGGAAGACAGGAAATGACCAAGTAGTGGAAGTGGAAGTGGGTTTAGTAATGGGGGTGGACCAGATGCATGGTTAAATGCAGGAGGACAAAGCTGCAGATGAGGCAGTGACTACTGCTCCATGCAATGTTCACTGCAATCTTTCTGATGGTGTAGTGCCTCAGGCAGGTGTTTTTTATGTTGGGAATGAGGGAGGGGAAGTCATGGAGGAGCAAATGGTGGCATTTTTTGGGAAGGAAGCTGGCTGACGGTGGGGAATCTAATGAAACTGAAACAGCAACTACAGCTAGAGTGGGCAACATAGCTAAACTACAACTGGGGGATGAAAAGGTTGAAGCGTCTAATGAAGGTGATGTAGCAGCTTTAGTTGGACCAGAAAATCAATAGCTATAGCTGTTAACCAAAGGAGGAGAGCATCATGAGGGACCAGTGGATTGTAGTAGGGACATTATGGTTGCTGAGGTTTTAGCCAATGCTTCTGCTGGGATTTTAGACTCTTCGTTTCAAAAATTTCAAGAACCAAAAACAGGTACAAAGGCCATTCAACCTAGATTTCCTTTCGATTGTTATCCGATGATTAAGTCTCTATTTTGGAATGTAGAAGGCTTGCTAAGCGTACATGTCCTTTTCCACTTATCGTTTTGAATTCTCTGAACTTTCTCGAGAATTGCAAGCAGTTATATTATCTCGTGTTTGTAGGCAAGATATTTTCTATTTTTATAATTTCTGTGAAGAATTTGGTATTTATTATAGACGTTTAGTTTGGTATTATTCCCCTGCTGTAAAATTTCCGTAGAGTGAACATCCAGTTCCTTATATCCATTTACTATGAGTTCTTCAGCAAGATCCAGTTCTGCTAGTATTTCTGATAGATTAGATTATCTATATGAAATATCTGTAGATCTAGATCAAGTAAATCCCACATCATTACCCCTACTTAATCCATATTCCTCTTTTTCTAAACTTCATAATTCTGCTTTTAGTTCTATAAAATCTTTAATTAAGCACAGGGCTAAAGAAGAGAAATAATGCAGTTTTTCTACTCCAATGGTTCTTGTGCTTAGTAACCGGGAGTCTTCATCCAAAAATGTTGATTTTCGCGTCAAACGGTACTTGAACTATGAGTAATGCATTGCAAATTTGAGTAAGTAAATTGTTGAGTAACTAGGGGTCTTCATTTAATCAATGTCGATTCTTGCGTAAAAAGGCGATTTTACTTCTCAAATACAGTTTCTGCTACTTGCTTAGAGATTGAGGTGTTGAGTAACCGGGAACCTTCATAACCAATGTCGGTTTTCGCATCAAAAGACATTCTCGTAGCTTGAGTGATTAGTTTGATATTACAAATATCCCTCATGTGAAAAATGAAATTGATTATAGACATGTGATGTTTTCCGATTGATCATATGATTTGTTTACTTGTGAAATTTAGTATGGCGAAGAAATTAAGTTGAAATTGCTTAATTCTGATATAATTCCTTCTCCTTTACTCGATATTATAAGTATTAAAGACAAGATGATAAATTGCATAATGGTTGTTTACTCAGTTTTGAGAAAAGACATTTTAGAATGCACATGTGTGATTTCAATGCTTGAATCATTAATTGATCTCATATTTTTCAAACAATTTGAGGACAAATGATGATTCAAATGTGGGGGAATTGACAAGTGTCAAAATGATGCATTCTAGCACATTGGCAGATGATGTTAATATATCTATCCCAAATCAACAAGGGTAGATTGCCTTACTAATACCAAATATTCTTCGAGCACTAGCTTGTTTTAATAAAAAGGAGAATGTGACAAGTTGAAAACTCACGAATGAGAAAGCCAGTATGCCAACATGGAAGTCATTGGGAAGTTGATGACAACAATTGATTGAGGTTTTTCGTCTGCATTGATTAGTTGTTGCAATATCAGAATTCAAATGGGAATGACATCCAAAGATCAAAAGGCATCTTTTAAATTGATTTTTGTGAAAAATGTTTCATTTAATTGTATTTCATTTAGTCTTTGTGTGTTGTTTACTGTACATAATTTCTTTTACATTATTGTATGTGAAGCATTTTTTTAATCAATTCATGTTTTGAAAATTTTGACATTTGCTTTGTTCAAATTTGAATAAAAGCAAAGGTGATTCTAGATTTATCAGAAGCTAAAATCATGCACGAACTGCAAGACTATTTTGGGAGATTTGGTCTGGGTCGTGATTCAGAGTTCACTGAATGGGAAAACTTGCAGAAGGAAAGGCAAGAAATTGCTCGAAGACTCAAAATGACAATACTCATGTTTATATGCGCTAGTAGAATCAAGGGACCGCCAAATGGTGGCATCACTTTTGCAATTATAGTTGCTTCCTCTTTTCGCAGATGCAATCACGTCGTCATCAATTGAGGCCTTCATCAAGAATGAAAACTAAGGCAATTTTTTTAAGATAATGATGATTTGATCAATAATGCAATTCATTTCAAAAATTGATTTCAAAAATTGAAATTGGGGCAAATCTTTTGGCAAAAATTTGATTTTGAGATTCATTTGTATTTGGATAAGTTTTTTTTTTTCAAGGGATAAGTTTAAATGGATTCTGATACCAAATCTCAAAAAGAGTGGTTTCGAGTTAGTTTGATGCCATACACTGGGGCAAAAAAAAATTTTGAAAATTTTGATCTTTGGGATGATTTAGATACAATATTCGATAATTGTTTTAAGTTTTCCATGTCTCAAATTTCTTTACGCATTTTTTCCTCAGTCTGTATCTCATTTTGTTCATTTTAGTCTGGTCCATTTTGTTCATCAGTTTAGGATCATGCATTCATGCATTTTATCTAACAGCCTGTGTTACATCATCTTGTGTTACTTTTTCAAACTGACATTTGTTCATCATTTGATTAGCATGTTACATATTAGTTTGATTTTTGTCTAGTGTTACGCATATCTTACTTTTCTGCTTAAGTCCCAACTCGTCCGTTGGGCCCCAACTCGTCCGTTGGGCCCCAACTCGTCCGTTGGGTTTACTTTTCTGCTTAAATCCCAGCTCGTCCGTTGGGCCCCAACTCATCCACTGGGTTTATTTTTCTGCTTAAGTCCTAGCTCGTCCGTTGGGCCCCAACTCGTCCGTTGGGTTTACTTGTCTATTTAAGTCCCAACTCGTCCGTTGGGTTTACTTGTCTATTTAAGTCCCAGCTCGTCCGTTGGGACCCAACTCGTCCGTTGGGTTTATTTTTCTACTTAAATCCCAGCTCGTCCATTGGGCCCCAACTCGTCCGTTGGGTTTACTTTTCTGCTTAAGTCCCAACTCGTCCGTTGGGCCCCAACTCGTCCATTAGGTTTACTTTTATGCTTAAGTTCCAACTCGTCCGTTGGGCCCCAACTCGTCCGTTGGGTTTACTTTTATGCTTAAATCCCAACTCGTCCGTTGGGTTTACTTTTCTGCTTAAGTTCCAACCCGTCCATTGGGTTTTAATTTCTGTTTATTTTAATCAGGCCGCTTACACTCTTCATTTTCATTTTTATATATCATGCATTCATTTCTCAGTCCGTGCTCAATTAGCATGTTTTACTTCTCTAAGTTTGCATTCATTTAATAATTGTCTTGTATTTTTCAGCATATTGCACGGTGTTTTAATGTGTTTAGTAATTTGCATATTGTGTTCACACTTTTTCGTCTTTATTTTTAATTCTCGGTAGGCTCAATCTTTACATTGGGTACCGATTTTTATTTTCATTTTGCGGTAGGCTCAATCATCAGCATTGGGTACCGTTTTTATTTCCAGTTCTCAGTAGGCTCAATCTTTGCATTGGGCACCGATTTTCATTTTCAGTTTGCGGTAGGCTCAATCGTCAGCATTGGGTACCGTCTTTATTTTCTAATTCTCGGTAGGCTCAATCTTTGCATTGGGTACCGATTTTCATTTTCAGTTTGTGGTAGGCTCAATCGTCAGCATTGGGTATCGTTTTTATTTTCAGTTTTCGGTAGGCTCAATCTTTGCATTGGGTACTGATTTTTCATTTTCAATTGGCAGTAGGCTCAATCGTCAGTATTGGGTACCGTCTTTATTTCCAATTCTCGGTAGGCTCAATCTTTGCATTGGGTACCAATTTTCATTTTCAGTTTGCGATAGACTTAATCGTCAGCATTGGGTACCGTCTTTATTTTCAGTTCTCGGTAAGCTCAATCTTTGCATTGGGTACCGATTTTCATTTTTAGTTTGCGGTAGGCTCAATCGTTAGCATTGGGTACCGTCTTTATTTCCAGTTCTCGGTAGGCTCAATTTTTGCATTGGATACCGATTTTCATTTTCAGTTTGCGGTAGGCTCAATCGTCAGCATTGGGTACCGTCTTTATTTCTAATCTTCGGTAGGCTCAATCTTTGCATTGGGTACCGATTTTCATTTTTAGTTTGCGGTAGGCTCAATCGTCAGCATTGGGTACCGTCTTTATTTCCAGTTCTCGATAGGCTCAATCTTTGTATTGGGTACCGATTTTTATTTTCAGTTTGCGGTAGGCTCAATCGTCAGTATTGGGTACCGATTTTCATTTTTAGTTTGCAGTAGGCTCAATCGTCAGCATTGGGTACCGTCTTTATTTCCAGTTCTCGATAGGCTCAATCTTTGTATTGGGTACCGATTTTTATTTTCAGTTTGCGGTAGGCTCAATCGTCAGTATTGGGTACCGATTTTCATTTTTAGTTTGCAGTAGGCTCAATCGTCAGCATTAGATACCGTCTTTATTTCCAGTTCTCGGTAGGCTCAATCTTTGCATTGGATACCGATTTTCATTTTCAGTTTGCGGTAGGCTCAATCGTTAGCATTAGGTACTGTCTTTATTTCTAATCCTCGGTAGGCTCAATCTTTGCATTGGGTACCGATTTTCATTTTCAGTTTGCTATAGGCTCAATCGTCAGCATTGGGTACCGTTTTTATTTCCAGTTCTCGGTAGGCTCAATCTTTGCATTGGGTACCGATTTTCATTTTCAGTTTGCGGTAGGCTCAATCGTCAGCATTGGGTACCGTTTTTATTTCCAGTTCTCGGTAGGCTCAATTTTTGCATTGGGTACCGATTTTCATTTTTCAGTTTGCGATAGGCTCAATCGTCAGCATTGGGTACCGTTTTTATTTCCAATTCTCGATAGGCTCAATCTTTGCTTTGGGTACCGATTTCATTTTTCAGTTTGCGGTAGGCTCAATCGTCAGCATTGGGTACCGTCTTTATTTCCAATTCTCGGTATGCTCAATCTTTGCATTGGGTACCGATTTTCATTTTCAGTTTGCGGTAGGCTCAATCGTCAGCATTGGGTACCGTCTTTATTTCCAGTTCTCAGTAAGTTCAATTTTTGCATTGGGTACCGATTTTCATTTTCAGTTTGCGGTAAGCTCAATCGTCAGCATTGGGTACCGTCTTTATTTCTAATCCTCGGTAGGCTCAATCTTTGCATTGGGTACCGATTTTCATTTTTAGTTTGCGCTAGGCTCAATCGTCAGCATTGGGTACCGTCTTTATTTCCAGTTCTCGGTAGGCCGAATCTTTGCATTGGGTACCGATTTTCATTTTCAGTTTGCGGTAGGCTCAATCGTCAGCATTAAGTATCGTCTTTATTTTCAAATTTCATTAATTATGTTTTGCAACATTAGATATCATATTGTTCCAAATGCATGTTCAGTCATCTTACTGCAATATTTTGTTTCTTCTTGTGTCATCATACATTAGCCATAGCATTAGTCCATTTCTTTTATGTTTTCCAAAAAAAAAAAAAAAAAGAAGAAGAAGAAGAAGACGGAGAAATTTTGCTTTCAAAATTGACATTGGGGCAAAATTTTTTGGAAAATTTTTGACAAGTTATGTTGATTTGGATGCAACATTTGATGATTGCTTTTAGGTTTCTTGATGTATTAATTTTGTCATGCATCCGTCTAGCAGCCTGGTCGGCATCTTTTATTTATGTTTCCAAGTCTGGCAGCCCAGACCTCGCATTGCATTTTATGATTCCTGATAGCCCAGGATCATTTATTACTTTCTCAAGTTTGGCAGCTCAAACTTTGCTTTCATTAACCTTGACAGCCCAAGGTCATGCATCCGTCCAGCAGCCTGGTCGGCATCTTTTATTTATGGTTTCAAATCTGGCAGCTCAGACCTTGCATTGCATTTTATGATTCCTGACAACCCAGGATCATGTATTTACTCTTTCAAGTTGGCAGCCCAACTTTGCATTCATCAACCTTGACAGCCCAAGGTCATGCATCCGTTCAGCAGTTTGAACGGCATATGTTTACTTACAATTTTCAAGTCTGGCAGCCCAGACATTGCCTTTAACTTATTGATATTTATTTTGTTTAGCAACTTGAACTCATTTTTTGACTTTTAGTTTAAGCACTTTGTTTTGTCTTGCAGTCTTTTGCCAATTTATGTTATCGTTGTGACAGCCCCACCTTACCTAGAGGCGCACCAAAGGGCTTAGCGGACTTGCCTGCCTAGCTCTCGCCTAGGACTCGAATCACGCACTCACGCAAACATCCAAGCGTACTTAACTCAAAATAAATAAAATAAAATAAAATGGAATAAAATAAAATACACTCATATTATTTACTTAAAGGTACAAGTCACATCAAAAGTTTACATGTCATAATATACATGATTTTCACAAAGATAGCCTAACACAGTTTGGCTATTACAATAACTAAAACATCTATAATATTCAAAACCAGTCGATCCAGCTTTAATTTTTCAGGAAACCTGAGTAAAGGAAAACAAATAAAAGGAATGAGCTATAATAGCCCAGTGAATGTCCAAGTCATGCAATCATATCAAGAACTCATTATTTTAGTAAATAAAATAATCGATAATTAAATAAACAAGATATGAACAATTTAATTATCAAGTAGTCAAGGGCGGATACAAGGCTCAACTACGGGAGCAAGCTCAACCGCAGGAAAAGCAAGTACTGATCATGTAACCATGACATTTAGACCGAGATAATAGCTCAGGTCTTTATCAAAGGACATGCCAGTTTTATCACGCAAGCCCTAACCACCATTCACCTTATAACCTCCGTACAAGCTACCACATCCAGGGAGTAATCTCAACCTTGGAGGGCCAACACGCAAGAAAGTTCAATCCGGAGTTGGCCTCTTTGAGGATTCACAACTCAAAAGGGAAAGAACGTCACGCCCTAAAACACCCAGCACCTTATAACCTCCCAAGCCTGTCCGGGTTGACTATCCGTGAAGTAACGGTAAAGTTAGTCACGGAAGTCTCACGCACAAGTAACACGTTGAATAGTGAAAGCATATAACACATTACGGAATAGATGCGATAAAGTACACATCTTTCCTCAAGTAGCACATTTTATCACATAATATTTGCAAGGGTAACATAATATTTACAAGTGAAACATAACATTTCATGCATCATGCACACATAGAGACACTCACCTGGAATGCCTAAGAAAATATCTCGTAAAATGGTCGTGATGCGTTTTCGGACCCTGAAATTTAAAAGAAATAATATAATGAAAACTCAATTAAAACCCTAGTGAATTTAGTAAGAAAAATTCAAGAAAACACCCCACTTATTTCTAGGGTTTTGGTTTTAGGGTTTCTAGGGTTTAGGGTTTACTTATTCTAAGAAAATTTAATCTATCACTAGATCATTTCTAAAAATTCCTACACTTCAATTTCCTTCAATTGAACATATTCTAGGCTTAAAATCTCACTTGTCAATTTTTCTTCTTTTAATTCTACCAAAATTTCGGCAGCATTTCCCCTTAAAATCGGACTAACCCAAATTTTTTTCCTGCAAGAAAAATCAGCAATCCAACCCAATTCAACAAGTTCTACAACTTTTATGTTCAACTCAAGTTCAAATTCAATCAAAATTCACTAAATTCCAAGAATTCTACTCCAAGAATCTTCAACCAAACAACATATAACACATGAAATTTCAAGGTTTAAATGCCATATACTAGTCTATCTAACCACAAGAACACTTTATCTAGCAAGTAAATCTCCAATTCAAACTAAGTTCTCCAAGTAGTAGCAACAAGAATCTAGGTTTAAGCTTGCAATAAAAACTAATTAAAACTTGAAATTAGTAGGAAAAGTTCATAGTAAATACCTTAGATATGCTTAGAACTTTGCTTAGAAAGGAAAGAAGCTCACTTTCTATGGTGGATTTGCCCAAACTTTAGAGAGAAAACTTCAAGAAGTTGAGAGCAAAATGAGAGAAGAAGAGAAAGAGAGATGGCCGGCCAAGAAGAAAAAGAAAGAGAAAGAAATAGGCTAGGAAAAATGGAAAAGAAATAAAGAAAAGGTGGGAAAAAGATTAACCAATTAAAACATAACAAGAATAAAGTGAAGAGGTAGTCTTTTAATGCAAGAGTAGCTAACTTGGATCAATTTGATTGGTAGAACTCTTTAACCTCTTATCACCTAATACTAGCAATATTATGACACAAATTATTAAAGCAAAAAGAGAGTAAAATAGAGAGAGAGAAATCCGGCCATAAGGAGAGAAAAAAGAAGAAAGAATTTCGGCCAAAAAGAAAAGAGAAGAAAGAAGAATTTTCGGCCAAGAGAAAAAGAAAAGAAAGAGAAAAATTTCAGCCAAGGAAAAGAAAATAAAGCAAGAAAATAAGTGAAATTTTTGAGTAAAATTGAGCTAAAATTCAAGTAGTCAAAAGACTAGAAAATAGTAAAATGAGCTAATCAAAATTTAAACACTAATATAAATTAAATGGTCAAGTAAAATTATTCTAACTTTAGTACTTAGGTGTCCTTACTTAATAATGAAAATCTTAGCTAATTAACCTAATTAACTCAAGAAATCTTCCAACTAATAAATCAAGGATTAACACTTAACCCTAAATAAGAAAAATAGTCTCTTGTAAGTGCATTTCTAGGGTGTTACAGATTTTGGGGCTGTTGATTTCTGAGTGAGGACTGGATTTTAGGTGGAGGTTATGCAAGTGGTAGAAAGAAGGTTGAGGGAGATGGTGAAGCAGAATTGAACCCAAATGGTGGAACAAAAGAAAGGAATTATTGATGGTGATTTCAGGGGGATGAGGAAAAGGAAAGGAGAGAACAGAACCCAGAACATTGCATCTCAAACCCAGTAAACGATAGAACAACAAAAAGAAAACTAGGAGAAATACTCTAAAAAACACATAATCAGATTTAATTAAAAAAATGGAAATAGATAAAATTGAGAAAATGCCTTGTGAATGATTGATGATGATCTGATGATGAACGCTTGCAGCTTCTGTGGATGAACAATAACATGAAGAAGATGAAGTGTGTGTTTTTTGGTGAGAGAGTATGTGTTTTGATCTTTTAATCACAAAAAATAAAGTGTTTGTAGGGTTTTCTATTTTTTCTTCTCTTTTTTTCTGCTGATTACAAGGGTATTTATAAGCCACTTGTCTTGTTGGCCAAGAATCTTATAAAATAACGAAAACGCCACCGGTATTAAAAATGCTAATTTTATTAAAAAAATATTTTTTAACCCTAAAATTAAAAAATTAATACAAAGAATCTGACAGAAATTTCTAAATTTTCAAAAAGAATTCACAGTAGATTTCAAAAATAAAATTAGAGCTTAAAACTGATAAAACGCGCTCGGGGTGTAAAATGACGATTTTGCCCCTGGACAACGAAAATACACAAAAAATAGATATTAGCCTTAAAAAATTATCAAAAATTACAAGTAAGCTTAAAACATTAAAAAATGCCTGTATGACTCAAAATTTGACAAAAAATGAATTTAAACTGTAAAATGACGATTTTACCCTTAGATAATGAAAATTTACAAAAAAATAGCTATTGACCTCGAAAAATTACGAAAAATTAAAAATAAGCTTAAAACACTAGATAATGCATTTTTTGACTCAAAATTGGTTAAGAAATGAATTTAAACTGTAAAATGACGATTTTACCCTCAGACAAGGAAAATTCACAGAAAAATAGTTATTGTCCTCAGAAAATTATCAAAAGTTACGAATAAGCTTAAAACACTAGAAAATGCATTGTTGACTAAAAATTGGTGAAAAATGAATTTAATTTGTAAAATGACGATTTTGCCCTTGGGCAATGAAAATTCACAGAAAAATAGTAATCATCTCTGAAAAATCAAAGAAATTAAAAAAACATGCTTAAAGAATTAGAACAATGAATTTGGAACTAAAAATGAGCTAAAATGGTATTCGCGGGGCGAAATTACCATTTTGCACTCGTGATAGTAAAAATATAAAGAACACTAATTAAGTCCAGAAAAATTATAAAAAATTAACTAATTCACATAATAGTAAAAATATGAATTTAAAGCCCCCAAAAGCTGATAGAAAAATATTTACAGATAAAATTACTATTTTGCCCCCCCAGATTATTAAAAAATTAAAATTTGTCCCAAAAAATGCAAACATGCCCTTCCCGTGTTTGAAAATAAATGGTGTGTCAAAATTTGGTGTCTACAATATTAATTACACGGTAACATTGCCATTGAAGGGTATGGTCTACCATATGACTTTCCTATTAACTTGGGTGGTCATGATGCATTGCTAGGCGCCACTCATGATCTATAAGTATAAATTGATTAATTAGTGAATTAATGATAAATAAAAAAAAGTGTTTAATTTATCTAGCTCAATTAATGAGCTATAATTTATACTTATTGCCAACGTGAATGGAACCTAATGGGTCACACACATAAAGAACAAAATCTTTGGGTTAAAATGTAATTAAGATAAGTATGAGATACTTATGGGGTTAATTTATGAGATAAATTAACTTACAGGACTTATTTATAAATATTCTAAGTCTTGTAGGAAGTTAGTTTCCTAAAAGAAATAAAGTAACTAATTGGTTTCCTTATGGAATAGATTTCCTAAAGGAGAAGAATTAGCTTAAAGTAAGTTACCTAAACCTTTTTGGTTTCCAATTAGCTTTATTCCTAAAAGACTAGAATACTTCTTCTATAAATAGGTTCATGCTTTGACTCTTGAATTATTATTGCAACACAAAAGAAAACTAGTGAGAGAAAATTGAAGAAAGAAAAAGGCACGCCTCTTTCTCTCTCTAGGCGTCTCTCTCTCTCTCTCTCTCTCCTAATTGTTAGGTTTTTCTTCTTCTTGTATTCTTAAATAATTCAAGGGAGCTAGCACTCAAAAGTCAAAGCAAGCAAGCCTACAAGGTTCCCAAAGAAGTTGTTTGTGTGGATATCATTAGAGGCTCTACGCTTGGAGGGCTTTTTCATAGTAGATCTAACATCTTCTTCGAAGGATCTTTGCCTAGAAGCATAGAAATCTTCTGTGCTTAAGGTGATTTTCATGCAAACCCCCTTATTAATCATATAGATATGTCAAAAAGATCCATAGTTAAGGTAATAAAATTTTATTTTTTCACTGTGTTATCTATGCTATTACCTTACACCTCCTTGGTCCAGGTAAAAAAAACTCTCAACCCCTCTGTCATTTTTGTACAATTAATTGATGAAATTGAATGGATGATTTAGGGATTTTCGGAGAGAGAGAGAGAGAATAGAGAACAGAGAGAGATTAGAGAAGAAGAAGTGGGAAAGAAACAGAGAGGGCCGAGAGAGAAGAAATCCGACGAAGAGAGAGAACCGGAGAAGAGAGAAGAAAAAGAAGAAGAAAAAAGGGAAGAAAGAAGAAAGAAGAAAGAAGAAAGAAACAGAGACGAGAGAAGAAGGAAAAGAAAAAGAGAGAAATAAGGAAAAAGAAAGAAAAAGAGAAAAGAAAAATGGGGAAAGAAAGAAAAAAGAGAAAAGAAAAATGGGGAAAGAAAGAAAATAGGGAATGAAAAAAAAAAAGGAAAAAATAGAAAGAAAAGGGAAATTGGAATTTTGTGAAAAGAAAAATTGGTTGGTGGGTTTGTTTATGTCTAATTTTTTTAGTTAATTTTAGTCTTTTGCTTAATTTCTTCATTTTTCATTTATTTAGTTTATTTCATTCGTTATTTACTTAATTGTCTACATTTTTTAAGATTTGTTTAATTTGGTTAAATATGGCCATTGATTGAGTATTTGATTTACCTAATTAGGATAGTGTACTTGTTAATTTAGTTTAACTTAGTCTAAGATTTTTGTTAATCATTTCATTATAGTATAAGTATTTATCGATTGGCCCCTAAATGTTCAGTAATTTTGTAATTAAGTCCCCTAGTTTGCTAGAAATTACAATTTGGCCCTTTAAGATTTCTAGAATTACATTTTTACCCCTTTGATGTTGCTGGAAATTGTAAATTTGGTCTCTCATGTGACTGAAAATTGCATTCTTGTCCCCTAACCTTGCTGAAATTTTACTTTTGCCATTATGCATTGCTGGAATTACATTATTACCCTACAATCTTGCTGGAAATTATATTTTTGCCCAAAACTTGCTGCAATTTTTATTTTTGACTCCACATATTTACTGAAATTTATTTTTCATCCTTTAAGCTTGCTGAAATTGCAATTTTGACCTTTGGATGTTTGCTGGAAATTATGTTTTGGCCCTAGAACATTGCTGAAAATTGCATTTTTACCCCCATACTTAACTGGAATTTTTCAATTTAGCCCAAATACTTGCTGTATTTTTTTTAAGCCCTAAAATTGGATGTCTCTTATTTTTTTGATTGCATTCACAACCATAGAATAAAGAGCCCTGGCAGGGTGCTCTTGTAGGATACCAAAAACATTTTCTCATTTTCTTACATTTTTCTCTCAAAAATGTTTTTCCAGAGAAATCATTCTTAATTTTTCTTACCTTTAGTAATAAAACATTTTTGGTGACTTGGTACACTAAAACTTAATACCAAGTGGTGACTCCCTTTTCACTAAAAACCCTTTTTTAGACTCTACTTTTGGGCCCAAAACCGTCGCATTTTCAAAGTCCCATTTTAGGCCCTTTTCTTTTTATTTTCAAAATAAAGCATTTTCTAAAAATTACATTTTTGTCAAACTACCTCTTCTTTTTCCAAAAATAAAGCATTTTCTAAAAAAAAATCATTTTTACAAAAACGTACATTTTTTTCCAAACTAATAAACATATTCCTTTTTCCGTCTTTCAAAAAATGGGGCGCGACAAAAGGACTAATCCAACGCTAGACCCTTAGGTCATTTTAGTGATAATTTCACTCCCCGCGTGCATTTCCTCTCATTTCATACGCACTTTTCCTTAGAATTTTTCATATTTACATGACTTTTTTGGTATATATTTTATTATTATTACTATCTATTTTAGCATTTAAAATGCATGACATCTAGGTTGCATTTCACTTAGAAGTTAGGCCACTTAAAGTCGATAGGCCATTTGCCCCTCCGTGAGTAGAAAAATATCAGTCATGAGTTATCAGTCCCCCGTACCCATTATGTTGCATATCCATTATGCTGCATACCCATTATGTTGCATATCCACTGTTTCGATCACTTATTATCTATATTACTATTTTTCTTTTTCTTTTTGCATTTCATTTTGTATAAACACTCGTGGCTCTCTTGAGGTATCGACTCGGGTTTCGCAATTAATGCGATAATCCCAACCAAGCCTCAACAGAACATTTTGACTCTCTCGATACCACATTTAAATTTAGGATTTCCATTCATTTATATATATCCGAAGGCGATAGAACTTAGGGTTAATTTAGGAAAGTTTGATTAAACCTCGCAACTAACCTCGACTAGGTAGAAAGGATGCTTTAGGCGTGAGCCTTTGCCTTCCTTTCTTCAAATGTGACTCTCGAACCTTTTTTTCTCATTTTTTTGTAGACCGGAGTCGAAAAAAGGTTTTCAAATATTTTTTCTAAAAAAAATTTATTTTTGTCTTGTTTTGTTAAATAATTTTTCGGGTGACTTGGTACACCTAATTCAATACCAAGTGGTGACTCTATTTTTAAAATAAAACTCTTTTTCAAAAAATATTTGGCCAAAACTGTCGCACTTTTAGTCCTGGCCTCATTTTCTTTTAAAATACCATTTTTTCTAAATTACACTTTTTCACCAAAAACCCAAATTTTCTCGTACACACACAGTTTTTTCCAAAAATTTTCTTTTCAAAAAAGGTCATTGAACCGGACCGCCTTTTTGAGGCACGACAGTCCCGGACCCACTATGCTTGTCATTTTGGGACGCAACAGTGGGCAGCTGGCGTGTGACAGCCCCACCTTACCCAGAGGCGCACCAAAGGGCTTAGCGGACTGCCTGCCTGGCTCTCGCCAGGACTCACATCACGCACTCACTCAAAACATCCAAGCGTACCTACCCCAAAAAAAATACATTCATAAAGAAATACATTCATGAAATTTACTTGAAAGTATAAATATCGCAAGAGTTTTACATCCCAAAATTATAAATAATATTTACAATAAAAGCCTACACATTTAGGCTATCAAAATACATGAAGCAAAACATTTACTATATCCAAAAGCAACTTTAGTGTTTTGAAAAACCTGGTTAAAGAAAACAAATGAACGGGATGAGCTATAATAGCCCAGTGAGTGCCCAAGTCATGCAACCATACCAAGAATTCATTATTATATTGAACAAGATAATTGACAATATAAATAGACAGGTTATGAACAATTTAATTAACAAGTAGTCAATGACGGATACAGGGCCCAACTATGGGAGCAAGCTCAACCGCAGGAGAAGCAAGTACTGTTCATGTAACCATGATGTTAGGACCGCGATAATAACTCAGGTCTTTATCAAAGGACATGCCAGTATTATCACGCACGCCCTAACCACCGTTCACCTTATAACCTCCGTACAAGCTACCACATCCAGGGAGTAATCTCGACCTTGGAGGGCCAACACGCGAGAAAGTTCAATCTAGAGTTGGCCTCTTTGAGGATTCACAACTCAAAAGGGAAAGAACAACACGCCCTAAAACACCCAGCACCTTATATCCTCCCAAGCCTGTCTGGGTTGACTATCCGTGAAGTAACGGTGAAGTTAGTCACGGAAGTCTCATGCACAAGTAACACATTGGATAATGAAAGCGTGTAACACATTGCGGAATAGATGCGATAAAGTACACATCCTTCCTTAAGTAACACATGTCATCAAATAACAATTACAAGTATAACATAATTTTTCATAATATAACATTCTCAAGTATGACAAAATATTTCATGCATCATGCACACATAAAGACACTCACCTTAAGTGCTTAAGAAAATATTTCGTAATACGGTCGGGTTTCACTTCCGGAGCCTGAAATTTAAAAGAAAATAGTCGTATAAAAACCGGATAAAAATCTAAGTAATTCGATAAGAAAATTCGAGAAATACCTCAAGTATTTCTAGGGTTTAATTTCTAGGGTTTTGGAGTTCAGGGTTTTACCCTAGGGTTTAGGGTTTTCAAAATTAGGGTTTTCTAACTTTTTAGGGTTTCGCTCGGAAAGGTTTAATTCACTAATAGCTAATCTACGAAAATTTCTGCACGTTCAAATCACTAAATTACAGCTTATAAAGCTTTAAATCATAGCCTAATCACTTTATTTCTTAGGTTTTACCGAAATTTCGGTAGCACTTCCCCTATAATCGAACTGACCCAAAATTTTTAACCTACAAGAAAACATCCAAACAACCCAAATCTCAAGTAGTTCTACCAATTTCACATCAAACTAACTTCAATTTCACCCAAATTCATCACAAAAACACATAAACTACTCCAAGGTTCTTCAACTCAAATCAAACCTAAATCATGCCATTTCAAGTTTAAATCACTAGCTACAAGTCATACAAGTCCATAAACCTCATATTCATGGAATAAAAATTCATATTTCATCGCTTAAATAAATCATACTTAACATTAAAGACATGGTTTAAAAGCTACAAAACTACAAATTTATACTTGAAATAAGAAGAGAAGTTCTTGAGAAATACCTTGAATAAGGCAAGATTTGTACTTAGGAGGAAGATTAATTCACTTTTTATGGATAAAAAGTGATCAAATGGAAGTAAAAGCTCCAAGAAAATGAAAGAAAATGGAGAGAAAAGAGAGAAGAGAGGAGCCGGTTTTTGAGAAGAAGAAAAGAGAGAAAAATGCCTAAGTAAAGAAGAAAAGAATTGGCAAAGAATTGGGAAAAAGTTTGACCAATCAAAGCAAGACAAGAACAAAGTAGATCTTGACTTTCTTAACCATAATAGACCACACTTGGCCATGTTTAATTAGGAGGGATTTTGTCATTTATCCTATAATTAAATCTTGCAAGACATTCTAGGTACAAGTCTTAAGGGTAATGGTACAACATGCTAGTAAAATAGAATATCATTCCTTATTATTTTTTTCCACTAATTCGGCCCTTTTTTTTTTTCTAATGAACATAATACAAAATAAATAGTTTTGGCATGAATTTCTAGGGTGTTACATGGCGAATGGTGTTTGGGAGTATTTCTTTGCTGCTTTTGGGATTACAAGGGGGACTTTCACCTGTATATCGTCGTTGCTAATGCAGTGGTTTGTTTCGGCTCCTTCAAATGCTAAGTTACATGTTCATACTATGGCTCCTATGGTGATTTTATGGTTCTTGTGGCTTAACCAGAATGAGGGTAGATTTCAAGGGACAAAAGTCTTAACAGGCAAGATGATAAGGGAGATTGATTGTTTCATGCAAAAACTTGGCATGTCTTCACCTGCTAATGCTTCTCTATTCCTTGGAGATTTGGATATGTATTGTAGTCAGTTCTTCAATTTTAGAAACCCTCCAAAGTGTCAGTTTTGTGCAATTTTGTGGGAGAAACCTCCTTCGGGATTTTATAAGCTAAACACGGATGGTTCTATGACCTCACAAAAAATGACAAGTGGTGGCTTACTTTGAGATGCAGTTGGAAAAGCTATCTTTGCTTTTTATAAAGAATTTGGGGACAGCGACGTTGTTACGGCCGAAACACAAGCTCTCTTGACTGGGTTGCATTTGTTTTGGAACAAAAGCTAAAATATATTGTGGTTGAGGTGGATTTGTAGGTACTATCTTCACTTCTTCAAAAGCATCAAAATGGAAAATGGCCTCTCTATCTATTGCTTAAGCGTATTTAGCATCTTCTTTCAAAGACTTGTGGCTCAATTCATCATATTCATCGTCAAGCAAATGAGGTAGCAGATAAGTTAGCATCATTGGCATTCTCTTCTTATCATGTGTTTGACTCTTCAAGCTTGCCTTCAATAGTTAAAAGCTTAGTTAGATTAGATTTGGTAGGCTTTCCGTCATTAAGACATACCGTCGTAAGGGAGTAGTACTCCTTATTTTTTTCAATTTTTCAGTATTACCACATGTTACTGGAGGTTTTGGTCTATGTCCCCCTCCAAATTTTTAATTGTTTTTTGACTTTTTTTAATAAAATTGGGGCTGGCATCCCTTCCCATGTACGGGGTTAGCCAAAAAAAAAAAAAAAAAAATTGAGTCATCCCATCTCATCTTGTCTGCTAACCAAACAAACCCTTATTGGTTTCCCAATAACTTATTTCCAAAAGACTTGTATTTGTTAGCTATTAATAGGTACTCAGCATTGACCCTTCAACTACCACAACAATACTACACAAGACTTGAAAGCGAGAATTATGAAGAGAGAAATTTTAAGCACATGTTTTTACAAGAAAGAAAACACACCTCCTTAGGGATCTTTATTCTCTTCCTCAGTTTTGTGTTCTTGTTATATTGTTCAAGAGGACTAGCACTCAAATGTTAAAGCCAGACAAACCGCAAGGTTTTTAAGAATTGGGTTCGGGTGAATATTGTTATAAGCTCAATGCTTGGAAAGCTTTATCGTGATAGACACAATACCATCGACATAAGGATTTGCCTATTTGTTAGCATGGGAACCTTCCATGCTAAAAGTATTATTCATTACACTCTCTCGTCATCGTATAAATTAATCAAAGTGATTATGTGCTAAAGTAATAAAATTTTAAATTTCCATTGTGTTATCCATTTTATTACCTTACATCTTTACAATCAAATACAATTCAAAACCTTTGAGTAATTTGGAGGTTGACCTCCTTGAAGCGATTGAATTCTTATTCATCAATCTTAGTTTTCGTTTCAATTTTCCTAATTTCTTTAGATCAAACCCTAGAGTCTTACCAGAAGCTTGTTGTGATTTTTATATTTTACAAATCGTCTATCCATGAGAGCCTACTAAATGTTATAGGACTCAACCTAAACTTCTCTTAGCCAAAGTGCTCAAGTCTCTACAGTGGAACCAACTCGTATTAGCTACATTCAACTTTCATAAGCCAATCCTTTATTGTTAATATTGTTGTTATTGGTTTTTTTTTTTAACAATCCAATGAAAGAATAAAAGCCAAATTTTTTGCCTAACATTCCAACACAACCTTTCTTAAGACTGAAAGGTGCTCATCTACTTAATACTTGGATTGAGTTCGCGTAGATGAGAATTCGTTCAAGTTTGGTTCATCTGCTAATCAAATTAAAATTTGAACAAGATTTAGCACTTGATGACTTTTCAAGTTCAGCCATATCCATAAAACATAAATTATATTGGTCAAAAGTTCAAAATACTTGAATTCAACTCGATAGATACTTGTTTAGTGCAAAACATAAACAAACCAAACTTAAATACATCTTCAAACTCGTTAAAATAACCAAACAAGCATAAATACTAAAGTATTCGACTTATTTAAACTCCTATCGATACTTTTTTTTTTTTTTTTTTGAGAAAACTCCTATTGATACTTATTTTTTAAAATTCGCTAACCCAATTTTTATTCTATGCCGTTAGGCACCACGTAGAGAAACCCTTTTTCCCACTTTTTACGATGTGCTCTTCAAGAGTTTGGGCTATGCCATGTTCGTTCTTTCTTTATTTCTTTCTTTCTTTCTAAAAAAGAAAGGAGCTGCTTCATTGTGAAGTATTTATGCAACCAATAGGTTTCAATTTCTTTCTGCAACACTACGTTCAAAAAAACTACCAACGATCCACAATACCAGTTTCGCGCTTTAAGAGATCAGCAAATTATACTTACAGAAAGGGAACGCGCATTTGCCTTCACTTTTAAATTTTAGGGAGTTATCCTCTTCATTAACCTACTTACCTTTTTTTCAAAAAAAAATATATATATATATATATATATATATATATATATATATATGGAAAATAAAAAGTGGGCTGCTTCATTTTGAATTGTTTTTGCAACTCGGTTTTAAGTTCTTTCTGCGACAATAGCGTTCAAAACAACTACCAACTATCCGCAATACTAGTTTCACGTTCAGCAAACCATATTTACAGAAAGGGAACGCGCGTTTGTCTTCGCTTTTAAACTTTAGAGCTTAACCCCGAACGCATCCTCAGTCAAAGTCTGGATCATGTGATTAACACCCAAGGCTCCTTGCAGACAGGCTAATACAGAATTTGAGAGTAGAGCAGCAACTTGCACAAACAGCTCAGAATAATTAGCTTAAACTTTCAATAGCATTCTTTAGATAACACAGCTCTGAAACTGTATCTAGATGTTTATGAAGCTTTTTTTCCATTTTAACAACCAAAATTCTTTTCAGAGTTGTACTCTCTGTACATAATACTACATATGCTATCCAAAGTCAGTTCGTCAGCCTTGTGGGTCTATAGATATTAGCTTACATGTATGATATCGATAAAGCTCTTTTGGTGTCAGCATTGCGGCTTTAGGAATTAGAATAGCTTTAGCATTTCATTTTGCTGTGCTGCTTAAGTTACTCCAGCAATGGTAGACCAGGGTAAGAAGTCTTACAATGGGGGATGATCCTCCTCTGGAGTCTGAGGTGGTTTAGGTTTCCAACCAGGCTTTTCATCCCAATAGATGTCATAGTATATGTGGCCCGGAGTGTGATCTTCCACACAACACCATATACCTGTATATGCTTTCACACGTCTCCTGAACTTTTCCTCCTTTGACTGATCCAAAGTTTTATATATTTAGTGCCACTACGACAACAAATAAATTCCAGAAAACTTCACAAATATAAATAAGAGATGCATGCCTCTGTGTGTGTGTGAGAGAGAGAGAGAGGGAGAGACAGAGCTGTAATTTACCTTGTCAGAGAAGCCTGTGAAGGCATCTTGCATGGTTGAGAACTGAATGACTTTGACATCTTGGAATGATGAGAATACAGTCTTGTACTAAGATTCAAACAACCAAAATGTATTGGTCAGAAATCACATATGCGTAAGTTGAGGCATCAACAGCATACATACGTAGAACTGAAAACACAAAATGCTATCCAAAAATTTGAAAACAGCTCCAGAATGATTACTTTTATATGCTTTATGGAAATTTACATGTTTCAGTACCATTCATTACCAGGCACTCACACAAGATAAAATACATCCTATTCCTATGCAAACAATCCCCATCCCCGGCAGACGGATTAAGGGAAAAATCGCATGTAAGATCCTTGATTGACTTAAAAAACTGGTCTTCGAATATTCATTCCAAGATGATTAAGAGAATCTAGGTCTGGCAATGCATTTTGGCATAAATTAGGATATCAACCTGGAACTCTGGCCAAGAACAGAAAAATGTGATTCAAAAAGCATTACTGCACATTGGTTGAGAAAGAAGGCCCTGCTTTCACACAACGGAACTCTTTTTCCAAAGGTTCAAATGAAAGAAAATATTCCGCAAGTAGTAATTGCCCCAATAGTTTTAGAACATGTTGAATGGCTATAACTTTGTAGAAGCTAAAATTTTTCCTGAAACAAGGATATAACAGATTGCATTCTATTTCAGAGGCTACAAAGGACTAATTTTAAAGCAGCAAGAAAGACATGTAATCCAGCTTCCATAAGTGGGTTAGACAAGAAGTATGCCTTTGAAAGCCCGTAACTAAAGCCATGGGATCACTTGCAAGCAAGAAGGAACTTTGTTCTAAAGGAAGGTGTCCATGGTGATTCCCAGGGTCTTAAGATGGTTTATGTATCATCAGATTATTAATAGATGTCTTAAGGGTCATTATTTTGAACTTTGGGTCTCAACGACATTTTAATCTTTCACTTATTTGCAGGAATTTTCAGCAATTGTGTTGTTTGAGTCTCAGTTATTTAATTATATCATACAACTAATTAAAGTCGCAGTTGTCATAAACATTTTATTTTCCAATTTAGAATAGAAAGTAGAAATTCTATTCAAGATCAAATTCTATCCTTAGGTAAGCTGTAAGTTTATAAATACTTTTGTTATTTGGCTATTCTAGGTAGAAAGATCAATGAATAAAAATTCAATTTATTTGTTTTTTAAATTGTTAGTTTTCCTCCCTCAGATTCGTCCAAACTCCCTCTTTCTTCTTTACATCTTTTCCCCTTACTGTTCACATTATTGTTCATAGGCCAACAGTTACTGTTCATGTCACTATTCACGGTCTGTACAGCTACAAAATAGCCTCAAATCCCTCAAATATTCTGCTTGCGTTCAAAAGAAAGGTTACATCTGTTCATTGTATGTTGTCTGTTACTACGGTTACCAACCATATTTCTACAACAATCCCAAAGCAATTTCAATTCACTGCTAGTTCACCTCAAGGAATTTTTCCTTCTATAGAAGGTAATACATCTTACTTTGCACCTCAAACACAATTCCAACTTCAAGCCCCCTCCCACCTCAAAATCAGTTCTACCATAACAATAATGTGGATATTTGACATAATTCCAGCAGAGTGAAGCTGGATGTTTCAATGGGGATGGTCATCCTGATGTTTTCTTGTTTGGATGCATAGTTTAGAATCCTATTTTAGTTGGTATGGAATGAATGAAGCCTGGCAGCTTTATTTCGCTGTAGCTGACTTAAAAAGGGACCCCATGTGTGTGGTGGATGAAAGAACTTGCAAACCATAGGAAGATTGGATTGGGTGATGTCCACACTCGGGAGGAGATGAAGCAAGCTATGATGCAACACTTCTTTCCTCCTGATTACAAGTAAAAAGTTCATCTCGAATTTAGGCAGTTAAGACGGGACCATGACACTTGATGAATACACTAGCAAGTTCTATTTACTCGTAGTGACTTTGAATGGGGTGAAGATATTAGATTGCTTTGTATAGAAGGATATTGAAATCATAGATTTCATCAAAGTTAGCAACTGTTGTTATTACGCTAAGTGATGCTATACACACTGCTAGCTAAATCCAAACTGAATATTTTACTAGGTCTTCTTTTCGATCTCCCAAATCTAATGGTCGTTCAGGTATGAAATCTGTGCTGATTTTAACAAACCAGTCACCGCGCAAGGTAGCATGAGGTCAACCGATCCTAAGGGTAAGGCTCTGATTACTGATGATCGCAAGAAATTTAAAAGGGTGGCTGTTTTCAATGTGGACTCCCAGGTCATATCAGCTGACAATGTCCAAAACAAAAAGAGTTTCCAATTGATGCTGTCTCTTAAGGACAAGAAAAGGAGATTATTTTTTTGGAAAAGCTGAAGAAGATGATGAAGACATGCAAGGTCCTGATGAAAATGAACAACCTTGTCTAGTTTTACACCCTCTTCCTAGTAAACAAAAGGATGACGAGGCTGAAGATTGGTGACGAAATATTATATTTCATACTAGTGTTCTGTGTAATGGAGCATTGTGCACCATGATTATTGACCCTAGAAGGTGCAGCAATGCCATATAAAAAATACTGGTTATAAATTGGGGTTTGAAGACCGAGCCTTATCCTAATTGCTACTAGGTTGCTTGGGTTATTAGTTCTAATCTTAAGGTAACTAAGAAGTGTTAGGTCGCTAATTCTATTGGAGGTTTGATTGAGAATGTTAAATTTGATGTACTACCTATGAAAGTATGCCATCTTTTGTTAGGTCAACCTTGGCTTTTTGATAAAAAGGTGCAACAATGTGGATATAGTAATAATACATATACATTTAAACAAGGGAACCTGAACCTAAATGTGAATATAATAATAATGCACATACATTTAAACAAAGGAACCTCAACCTAAAACTCGCTCATCAAAGGATTTACGACCGACAAAGATCAAAAGATTTTTCCTTTTGAAATGCTTACACCAAGGAGATAGCAATTTTGGACCACATCCTAACTCGTGGAAGCCAAGTTCTTTTCAATGGGGGAGAGATGATGTAGCTGCTATAAGCTAGTTGGATAAAAAGAATCATCTTTGGAAGCCTGTAACTAAAGCCACGGGATCACTTGCAAGTAAGAAGGAATTTTGGTCTAAAGGAAGGTGTCCGTGGTGACTCCTAGGGTCTTAAGATAGTTTATGTGTCGTCAGATTATTAATAGATGTCTTAGGAGTCATTATTTTACTCTTTTGAGTCTTAAGGATATTTTAGTCTTTTATTTATTCGCAGGAATTTTCAGCAATTGTGTTGTTTGTCTTAGTTATTTAATTATATCAAACAACTAGTCAGAGTCATAGTTACTATAGGAACATTTTCTATAGATATTTTATTTTGCCTATTTAAAATAGGAAGTAGGACTCTATTCATGATAGAATTCTATCTTTTAGGTCAACTATAAGTTTAAAAATACTCTGTCAATAGGCTATTCTAGGTAGAGAGATTGATGAATAAAGAATTCAGTTTAGTTTTTTTTTTTTTTTTAATTAGATTGTTAGTTTTTCTCCCTCAAATTCCCCTAAACTTCCTCTCTCTTTTTCCCTTCCCCCTTCATTACTGTTCACAGCCAATAGTTAATGTTCATGTCACTATTTACACACCAGACAGTCACAAAACAGCTTGAAATCCCTCTAATCTTCCACTTGCATTCATATGAAAGATTACTTCAATCTTGTGCTACATCATGATGTCACCAGTATCCTTTACTCAAGGAAGTGGGGCTGGGGGTTAGAAATGGTGTAGTGTCACAATATAGCCTGGGGATAATTGCTTTCCACCTCCAACTCCTAAACGGTACTTGTTTTAGTCAATTCTCAAAACACATTCCTCTTAAATGCATTCACTAAAATTTCCAATCATTCATTTGGATGTCACTGAAAAGATGAATCCTTCGTAACTTAATACCTACTAAGATGAAGTTTTAGCATCAATTCTATTGTTAAAACCCAAAAAAAAAAAAAAAAAAGGAAATTCCTTGAAGGATAAAATATTTTGCAAGTGACTTAGCTATTTGCAAATTTTTCGTGATTAATGAGTAACCGATCCAACAAGTCACCTCCAACACTGTCCTAGTACAAATGCATATGAGATCCCATATTTCCCTTCTCAATTTTGTTTGTTAATTGAAGCAATACATTAGGATTTAGTATTACTGGCAGGCTGTTATCCACGTTTTAGAACTAATTCAACAATCTCCTTGACTCTTTACTTCTACTTTGAAAAAGAGAATGGACAATATGAATTATGGCGACGGGGTAAGAATGGGCAAAAAAGATATGAAATCCTCAAACCAGATAGAGTTTATTTTCTGAAAATGTAAGAGTGGAGCTATATATCTACTTTCATTTCATCTAAAGGTCCATTTCATTAAACTGAAAATTCAATGTTGAAAACTAAATGATGGATTTTAGGTGTTGAAGGCTTCAAGTTGCTGAATCTAAAAAGCCACGTACGGCTTATTACTCCATTAAATTTATGCACTGAATTGAACCATCTTCATGAATTTTATCATTAGAACATAGATAGGCTTATTCTGTCTCAATTTGGTCTTTTAAAGTATCCTATCAAAAATTTTCTCCAAAAGAATTATTCCAATTTAATAATTATTAAGAACCTAGATAGGTTTACTCTTATCTCAATTTGGTCTTTTAAAATATCCATTTCAAATATTTTCTCCAACAGAATTATTCCAATTTAATAAATATTAATATTTATTTGTCTTATTTATCGTCACTTTCATTTATTTAATAATCTTATTTGACTTTTTGAGCCACACTAGCTTTAGCAAAAAGTGAAGAATAAAGGTTACAAGAAAGAGAATTATTAAATCAAAAGACAAAAAGATTCAGTATCTTAATGCAAAAGTACGTTGTATTTACTAGTACACAGATCACTCAGTAAGCAGACATAACCATACATGCACCTAAAATAAATTTAGTTTCTCTGTGTAAGAGAGATTTTTTTTTTTGTGGTTTTGCTTGGGGGGGTGGTTAGAGAGAATATGTTGTGTCTCAGTGCATGAGCGAGAAAAACAAACTACCGTGTGCGAACTTTTGAAAACACAATTCACGGAAATTAATCAACACAGAATAAATGGTGCTTGATCTGTTCAGCCCCAGGCAAATTTTGTTATCACACGGATAGATTCTTAATGTGTTCATCTAATCACATAGTAAAGTTATCAAATGATCTCCTGCCTTTTTTCCCAGTGAATCCACCTTCATCTTAATTTTTTTTCTTTAACTACTATCAGATGGACCACGTCAACCAATAATTGTTTAGCAGTACATTTATTACCGACCTATAGAAGTGATTTGTACGTCACACAAAGTAATTTTCACAAAATCTGGGTTTACTGACAAAATGAACTAATTCAGGCCATTGCCCTTTACTGAAGGAGAGTAGATGCAGATCACTAAAAGCATTCCGACATTCATCTAGGAAATTTTTTGGATACAAAAAAAGTTATTAGCTCTTATTTTAACAGCAGGAATTTTGGAATCTGCTAAATAGCAATATAAAATCATATAGAAATCTTGATTACCATTTCTTCAGAACTGTTCTTCGGAAATTTGAGAACTCCCACTTGACTTGTATTGTTTGAAACTTGACAACCTCGTGACCCCTCTTGACAAAGATTCACATAAATCCATGACTCTTTCACCTGAAAATAATCAAAATAACCGAATTTTTGTTAGTGATAAACCGTGAGACATGTAAAGTCATTAGCAGTTATTTGGGCATGCCACTGAAAGACCTTCTTGGGCATGGATGGATTATCAAATAAAGAATACTCCCTAATTCCGATTGGTGGTCCAAATTCATCCTCCGGAAAATCTTTCAACATTATATTAACCTGAAACAGAATTGACAAGATATCAACTGAACTGAACAAATGACAGAATATTGTGCAGAAACAGATCCTCTGTACATTTCCTTTGTCTTCAGATCTGAAAGTAAGTCAAGCTCAGTAATTTATCTATTTAAAGGAGATAAGAATTTGTTCGAAACTTGACTCAAATACCATGATAGCAAGAAATTAAGAAAATAAAGTTAAACAATGGCAAATAAAGTTATTTAAATGCTATCCAGTATCAAAACGCAAATAGGAAGTCATAGATGCATTTAACTAAAGGTTTTACATCCAGTTTGTTTCATGAACTCATGTTAAGCCCCTTTCAGTGTGTGATGGACTCGCACGAAGTCTAGTCTGGCTGCATCGGATCTCATCAAGCCAGAGTCACATCTGAAGGAGAGTGTTAAGAAACAAAATCTCACATTAGGATCCCAAGAATTCTAAACTAGTTCATGAAGTTCACAGGCCGCTTCACTCATCGCCAATTGGTTGAGTTGGAGGCTTAGGTTCTTTAACAAACTCTATCAGTTCCAATCAGCAAAAATAATACTAAAGATATAACCCAGATTTTGGGGTTTAAATGAATACTGGATTGAATAAAGAGACCATTGAGTGTCTCTTTTGCTGCACCTTGAGTGAATCTATACTTATCAACCAAACAAATGAGCAGATTATAATTAATGAATATATAGGGAAACCACTCCCAATTGATAATGTAAAATACTTCGAAGGCAATTACTGGAGAGTGTTGTGCCAACTTCATCCCTTCCAAGGACTGGACCTAATAATAACTAAATTCCTTAACCAGTCAATTGCTGCTTGGGAGATTTCTACTCTTGGCTCTCTTTTGAGTATCGCATGCTACTGTATGCCAAAACCTCAATACATTGGCTGCATGTACAACTACGAGTAGAGTTTTATTTATTAAAGGAATGAGCTTTTTCTAAACACTGTAGTTTTGAACTGGCATGCTTGCATCTTAAATGTTTATTGGATGGATCTTAAAATTAAAAACCAAATTCCATGAGATTTATTAATAAGTTGTCATTTTATATTTGAATATTGCAGCAAACAAACAAAAAAAGTAGATGCCTCTGCACAGAGATTTTAAATGGCACAAATGACATCTTTCACAACTGAAAAAGATTTTACTTCAGGGATTTGGGACAACATAAAAAGAATTCTTCCATAAATCTGAAACATTTTATGATGAATCTTTCACAAATGTGGATTTTTTTTCATTTGCCCCACTTCCACCCAATACGAAAAAAACCCCACCCTCATGGGGTATGCATACTTCTCCTCATGGCAGTTGAAGATAAGTCCCATAAGAATTAGTACCTCAAATACATGATCCAAAGGACAGATAAAAGGTTGTTTTGTGATACTGCCTTGCAAAATTCCAGGATGTCCAAACCACAACCTATCCAACCTGCACCATAGCGGAGGCATTACCTAAAATCACAAACAACAAAGAGAGATCAGACACGAAAATCATACTGCATCTCCAAAAGCTATGTGATACTTCATTCCAATAACATTTTTTTGCTTTTGAATATTAGTACTCCTGGAATTTCCTATTGTTTGCACATACCTACTTTAACTCAATAAGAGAGTGCTAATGATTATGTTTAACATATAAGTCAAAAGAGGCAAGAGTTCTCACCAGTGTACGATTTAGCAATGAAGCAATAGCAAGTGCAGTCCTTATTTGTTTTATCTGTATAAATGTATTCAACGATGAAACATAAGGAGATACAACGAGGTAATGAAAACAAATAGGGCCATGTTATTACACACATACTTGGTAATTCACAAGAGCAAAGTGTGAATCAAGATTATGTTCTCCATCTAGTAACAAGCTCTTGGGTATGGAAGGTTTAAATGTCAAGAACCCTCCTGCATCAGATTCTAAAAACATTAATTCTGCTCCATTAGCACAAGAAACAGATTAGGAAAATGAAAGCTCCAAAACTGATTGCTTCTACAATTATTACAGGATAAGGTAGCTAGTAAAAACACTTTAGAGGCAATACACTTCCTGCATAATAGTTTAATCATTTGCTGGGTGAAACTTAAAGAATGCAAAGAATATGTCTAAAAATCCCTTGCTCAGTTACACACAAGTTAAATATCACATCACACAGGACATCCACCACGCAACAATCAGAAACAACTCATCATTGAGGGCTGATTTAAATATGAAGATGTGTTTAACTTGCGAAGTATTGGATGGAAACAGACAACAGAGACCAGTCCAATATGAGTTGGAAACAGAGATCCTGGTCTCGAGTTCAAAAAGTTTCTATAATATAAAATATCTAAATTTTTAATTGGTAAATAGAGATTACCTATAAAAACCATTACAAATTCCAGTAAGTGGAAATAAATCCAATTTTTTGCATCATTTCAGAGTTAGAAATGTCCAGATCGGCAGCCATTTTGCCCAAACAGATTAGAACTTTAAAGATTCTCCAGCAACGTAAAATAACCCAATCACTTTGTCCCTCAAAACTCATTTAAGTTTACCACTGTCACCTAAGCTCAAGATGGTTCCTATTCTTATCCAAAGAATAAAAATCAGGCTAAATTTACACCTCCATCCAAATCCATCAAATGGCCTGCAAATTTCAGTAAATAAATAAATATCTCGTTCTAGACCATTCATGGCATTGAATGACCATCCTTCCTGATATATCATGCTATGTTTTGAAACTCAGACCAAACCGGCCAAGCATCCGGTCCAAGTAATTTAAAAAAACTGGATTTGAAAAAAAGGTCACACCTGGTCAAAAACCAAGTTTGACCGGGTTTAACCAGGAAAAAACTGGATTTGACTCCGAAAAAACCAGAATTTTTCTAGTGTTTTTGGCTAGTTATGATTTTTTTTGGATTTATTGACCCTTTTTAACTATTGACTAACAACTAAAATTAAACAAGAAGGAAAAAATTAATAGGTATATATAATATATATACATATATACATATGACATATTTATGACGTCATCCGATAAGACCCGAGTCGACCCCCGGTCGAACTCATTGACCCCTGGCTCCTGAACTCGGCCTAGTTGATGCCCCGTCCGAGTCTGAAAACATAGATATCATGCTGGAACTAAAAAGTGATTTTGCCTTAAAACTATGCCATTAAGGAGGCATAGAACCGCAAAGGCCAAAATTTTGGGAAAAATAAAAGATATTTGTGACTAAAGATAAAACAAATTGTCTAAGCTGAGATGCATATATCTTAAACTTGAGTTCCAGTACTTGAGTTCTAAAGAAAATGAAGAAATTATTTTAAACTTATATTTACCCATAAAAGAATTCATGCAATCCAAGAAAGATTAGCAATCAGACAGCAAATATGGTGGATATGATGGGGAAAGTGGGGTACGAAACAATTCTTTAACAGACTTCACATCTTATTGTGGAAATCTTATCCATAATCAATTAGAGATTAGATGGATTTCCATAATCAACTAGAGATCAGATGGAATTTATTTTCTTTTTTCATATCTGGTTTATTGCAATAATTATCTGCCAGATCTTATCTCATTTTTCTTTCCTTAGTTAATGGAGGAATTTCCTCCATTAGTTTGTTTAGATCCTAATTTTGTGGCTGCTATCCCTATTTATATATCTGAAAGTATTCAACAGGAAATAAGAAGAATTCTCTGAAATTATTTATGGAATTGACAAGAGATAATTTTACCTATTTTCATGTATGTATTATTATGTGTTTTTAGTATTTTTAGTCAAAATGTGGCTCAATTTGATTGAGTTTCTTCCAATTGAAGAATTTCTCAAAAATTAGAGTTTTTACCCGATTTTTATAATTTTGAAGCAAAATTTATATTTTGAACAAATTAATGCACAATCTTTGTACAATCTTTCAGGTTTTATACATTCAATCACAATTTGGATCAATTGGAGTAAAGGTTATCTCATTCTTAGTAGATTCAAGAATGATTGGATTTGGAATTTCAATAGAACAACTTTTATATTCAAATTTGGAGGATTGTTTTGCTCAACTTTCGAAAAATTCTCATCAACAAATTCACCATGGAATTAAAGGATCAACATCACAACAAGGTCTCAAGGTCACAAGAGGCATAACAAGCAAAAGAGAAATGCATAGAAGCAATGGAAGTGAATAATTGAAGAAAAACTAGGCGTCGGTAACAACAACATATTTCTGTATTTTGGCAATAACTTAATCTACAAATATTGGATTGAGATGATTCTTGTGGAATTTTAAAGCTAAGAGAATACTCTACAATTCTTATGAAGACATCGAAATCCAGTTCTTACATCTTCATAGCCAAAAATTCAATTTACTGAAGAATAAAGCTCTCTCAACCACGTCTCAGTATTTTGGCCATATCTTTGCATCTAGAACTCCAAATGACCTGATTCTTGTGGTTTTGGAAAGCTAATTCAAAGGGCTACAACTTTTGTGTTTTGAGATAAAGCTGATTTTGACTTCTTCTGGGAGCAATATGCATCTGAAGATACGCGGCTAACCAGACGCGTATCGTCAGGCGGGTATCATGCATGTCGACCAGAAAATGACACTTTCAACTTGCAGCTTATCTTCTAGCCTCTTTTGACTTTTTGAAGATTCTTTGCACCTACACCACCTAAGGAAACATTGCAAAATTCAAGGAAAATCTTTTTTGTGATTTAAAAACAACTTGTCATGCAATTTGCCATGCAAGTTGGTGAGATGATTAGGGTGAATTTGTCTATAAATAGGGAACTCTTACAAGACATTTAGAACAAGTCTTGAAGGAAGGAGCACTCCCAAAGTAATTAGTTTACTAGTTTTCTTTGTAGTTTTATAAGAAATTTCAATATTTGTAAGAAAACTCTTGGAGAATTCACTTGTACTACATCATATTCAAGGAAGAAACGAAGGATTGGAGCCATTGAAATGAGAATTTCTATCTCTTTCTCTTTATTTCCTTATTTGTTGTGAATTATTTTAATGAATTATTATACTTTCAAATTTTGAATTCCATGCTTAACTAAGTGTTTGTCTTAGGGTAGGATGAAGCTAATTATATGATTTGAATGTTATTATACTTGCTATAACTTATATTTGTTTGTTCATCTATCAAGGTTTAACATTTGTAGTAGCTTGATCAACTATTGCAAATCATTTAGATGTTATTTGACAATAAGAATTGGTTATAACATTGGAAAATGGTAGATGAAACTTATGTTGTACACATGCAAATAGTTGTACAAGTAGGTGGATTGAGGTTGTTGAATACCACAATTCATGCATTTCACAAGAGTTCATCATGAACATCGTTGAACTCTATCAATTCATTGTGAAAACAAGTCTTGATTTCATATAGAATTGCAATCCTAAGCAAGACAAGATTAATATAGTAAAGTGCTAATTCATTCAATCATATTAATGACAATTAGTGGATTCTAAACCCTTTTACTCGTATTTGTGAATTTCTTCTATTTGTTTTACTTCTAGTATATGAATTTTCTTAGCCTTGCACACCACATGTTTGATAATTTGTCTAGATAATAGAGCAAGTTAGTAGTTTTGGTACTTGTTAAGTCTTGTTTCCTCGTGGAATCGACCCTAATACTTCTCCTATTACAATTGACTCGTGCACTTGCGGAAAGGGGTATTAGGTTATAAATTTTATTACTTGTTTGTGTGAATTTTGCTTAATTTATTACTTGTTTTTAAGCAAACAAAAGTTAGCTTGTCAAAATCTTCTAGTTGTTGAAATATTTACATGTAGCCCTTTTGATCCATATAAAAAGTAGTAGTTATTATGTGATAAATGTTCTTGTTTTGAGGAAAGTATCTTAAGAGAAGAAGTAATTATGCCTAAAAGGACACAAGTTTGTAGGAAGCTTCTTTTCTTTATTCGGTCTTACAAACAAAGCAATGAGTATAGAAGGTTAAGGGGTCAAAATGCTTTATGATTATTAATTTAAGAGGGAAAATAGTCAGAAAGAAAAGAAGAAGAAATGAAGAAAACAATTGCTATCAAAGTACTTAGTAACTGGAAATCTTCATCTAAAAATGTCGATCACATCAAACGGTACTTAGAAAAAGAAAAAGCAAAAGCAACTTGAGAGTGAAAATTATTAAGTAACCGGGGATCTTCATAAAAAAATGTCGATCTTCGCATAAAAAGATGATTTGTCACTCTTAAGAAAGCAATTGAGCAAAATAGAAAAATAAATGAAGTGTTAAGTAACCAGGGATCTTCATCAAAAAAATGTCGATCTTCGTGTAAAAAGACAACTTCATGAATATGACAAATGCATGTGAACTTTCCCTCTTTTATGGCATAATCATAAGTTGTAAAGATCACTTGATCAACTACATGCATTTATGTTTGTAAAACTTAGTAAGGCAAAGAAATTTACTCCAAACAAGTGAAAATTATGGTATAATTGTTTTTCCTTCAAATAAGTAATATGAGTACCAGAACAACAAGATATCACATATGAATTATTTACTTGCATAATTTTGGGTGAAACTATTTGAAAAAGTTACATGAATTATCTCACTACTTGAAGCATTATTTTGATCTCTTGATTTTCTAATTGCTTGAGGGACAAGCAATGATTCAAGTGTGGGGGAGTTTGACAAGGTACAAAATTTGCACATATTTATATATATATTAGATGGTATTTTTAGTATATTTTTAATTAAGTTATTATATTTTTTCTTTGAATGACATGTTTTCATTTAGTAAGGTTTATTTTCTAATATTAGGATTTTTGCATTAAAACTATTATTTTGATGTATTTAATATCTATTTTTGTAGAAACATCAAGTAAGGTCAAGAATAAGGTGACAAGGTGAACAAAAGAGGGTAAAAGAATGACTTTGATAAAAGAAAAGAACAACGGGAGGAAAAATAGAAAAGTCAGCAAAAATTCCAAAAGAAGTCATGAAAAAGGTACCAAGACACTTAGAAGGACAAATTAGCAAAAATTTACACAAATGGGACCAGAACATGCGATCCGGGCCTAACAATACGCGGCTGACCTACCGCGTATCGACAGGCGCGTATTGCCTCCAACGTGCCAAATTGCGGCTGCTGCAACTTGCTTCCTTCCCCAGCTGTTCTTGTACACTTTTGAACTATACCCAAGTTTTGCAAGTTGTAGATTGCATTGGAAAAGCAAGTGGAAGACTTTTAAGGCCTCAACTAGGGTTTTCATCATTCCAACTCATTAAATGTAATTTGCAAGTTGAAAAATGACTTGTAGTATCCATGTCTATAAATAGAAGTCATTTGTGAAGAGTTAGGGGGTGCTAGGTTGGAGATTTTGTAGAGAATTGCTAGAATTCAATAGAGATAGTGTGAGTTTAAGAGTGTTTCTATATTCAAAAACTCTTGTAAGCAATTCTTGTGAAGAGAATACAAGTTCTTAAAGCCATTCCTATATTGAATAAACTTTCTCTAACTTTGTATTCTTCATTTACCTTAATTGCTATGAATGGATGTTGTCAATTCCTATGTTTTAATATGGAAACAATAATGTTAAGCTAAATCCTTATTTCTAAGGTTTAGATGAAACTAATGCATCTACATTAAAGCTTGTAGTTGGTTACCTTGCCCTTTCTTGCTTGTGTCTTTTCAATTATCCAAGTGTTAATCTTTGTATATGAAAGGCCATCACATACAAAGCACCATAGTTATTAGGATACAATTGAGTTTGATCTTAATAATAGAAAATGAGTAATTGAACCTAAGTCTTAACACATGAAATTAGTGTTATGCTTAGGAGGATTTAATTAAGCAATTCATGCACACAACAACAATTCTATCATGGTAATAGATAGATTGAATCATTTCATTGTAAAAACAAGTTTTGATAAAAAAGGAATTGCATCCCTAAGACAAGGAAAGCTTAGTGTGGCAAGAAGTTAATCATTTCATCTTAATTTAGATCATTAGTATCATCATTACTCTAGAACATCTTCATTTATATCCTCTATACAAAAGTCTTGCATTCATACAAATTTTCTTCTAGTCTAGTAGATATTGGGACAACTCACTTGTTCAAATTTATGATTGCTCAGATAATAAAGAAGGTGACAAAACTCTAGTAATTGCTTATTAAAGTGGTTCCTTGTGGGATTCGACCCTAATTTCCATACTACAACTACCCATATACTTACGGAAAAAGTTGGAGATTAGGTTTTATTACTTGACTTTAGTGTATATGCAACACTCTTTTATATACCTAATCTACATCACGTCAGGTATCAAAGCACCCTATGTAAAACTAATTATCCCATGACAAAATACGGCATGGCTATAGAGAGACAAAGCTCTTCATTTGAAGTGACCTCCAATCAAAATAACCACCAACTCGAAACAATCATGGGGGAACAGAAAGCACTTCACTTCTTATCACCAGCCATAAACTCAATGCGCACAGTTACCTTCAGTGGTCTTAACATGTAATGATGTATATTTGCCGATAAGGCAAAGATGACTATCTCACGGGTGAAGTTACAATCCCAAAGAAGGATGATCCCAAATTCAAGAGTTGGAAAGCTGAAAATCACACAGTGATGCCATGGTTAATTCAATGAACAATGACAGAGGAGAAAATTTTCTCCTTTATGGGATTGCAAAGGAAATCTGGAATGCTGTTAGTCAAATTCAATCTCCGAATTGGACAATTTTTTACTGATAGAAAAAAAAAAAAGGAAGGATATGATTGATAGAACAAGCATAATCAAAAATCAAATGGAAAGAACCCCAACCACCAGAAGGACGACGTATTCGAACATTCAAAACACTATAGAACTGTTCAAGATTGAAGCAAACCTGCATGATTTATGCCAAGGAGACCTCATAGTGACCCAGTATTTCAACAATCTTGCCCGTCTTTGGCAACAACTCGATATGTTCAAAGTTCATGCATTATATCAGAAAATTCTTTAGCAGAAACAAACGTTCAAATTTTTACTTAGCCTCAACAAAAACTTTCACGAAGTTAGAGGGGAGAGTGATGGGAACCAGACCTCCTCCAAGTCACCGAGAAGCCTTTTCTGAAGGTCGGCACGAGGAAAGCAGGAAGAAAGTGATGATGGGATCCCTAAACTCTATCCCCACCCTACAAGGGTCTACTCTTGCTGTGCATGGCCACCAATACAATTACAGCAGTGACACCCAAAAAGGAAAAGGGAGGCCTTACACAGCTAAACAATGGATTGGAGGCCTTCACAAACCCACAACCAATCAAGAAAGCCGTGTCAACGTTGCTACTTCCACTAACAACAATCCTTCTATGAAGACCATTCATTTTACCAAAGAACAACTTGAGATGCTACAAAAGTTTTTCAACCAAAACTCTGCAACTCAGACTAGCACCTCTGTTTCTAGATCTAGCATGTTAGCATAGAAAAGTAAATTTTCAAATGCCATCATTGTCAATAAAAAACAACACTCAAATCCCTAGATCATTGACTCAAGCACATCAAATCATATGACAAGTGATGTTAATTTATTCTACGAGCACCATCCATGTAAAGAAAATTATACAGTTTGAATTGCCGATGGGTCTCCATCAAAAGTTGAGGGAATGGGTTCTAGACCTAACTCTAAACTCTGTTCTTCATGTTCCTAAGTTGGATTGTAATTTGATATCTATTAATAAACGGACTAGTGATCTCGATTGTGTGACTAAATTTTTCCAAACTTGTGTGAATTTCAAGATTTGGATTTGGGGAAGATGATTGGCTGAGATGTGTTCTGAACTCTATCTCATCAAAGACCATATCCCTCTTGGAAGAAAAACTCAAAATGCAAATTGTATGCCCTTTAAGAGTCCATCAATTTCAAATTCCAGCACTTTTTCTTTCTCCTTCTTGGATAACTATTATCCTGCAATGAAATTTTCTTGAATTTTTTCTTTCTTGTACTCCCCTTTTTACATTCAAAGCATCTTCCTTTCATCTCAAGATCAGGCCTTTTGCATGCTTCATCAATGCATCTGTTTCCTTTCAAATATTCACGAACCACTTCTCGTTTGTTGCAAATGTCATTGAGTGCCATGAAAACAGCTTGTCGGATCTGTCCAGGAGTCAAATTTATGATAGATCCATGCTTGTTCTGGATTTGACTTTCTACAGCAGTGGCCAAAGTATTAGGAGGTGAAGTAATGAAAGCTTGCTTTAGACTAATATCAGCTTTTAAAGTATAAAATAATTTTGTCATTTTTTGCAAATGTTTGCTGATATCCTTCCTATCAAATGAGTTACATTTCATTCTGAAAAATTCTTTATACTTTTGTTCCAAATTGAGCTCAAATTCACCAAGAAAGAATTTATGCAAATAGTGAGATTATCTTATGGGATTTCCGCCTTTCCAAACTTTATATATCTAGAAAAAACTATTTTCTTCTATGTTTATCAATAAAAATTCAAAAACTTTCTGTTGTGAAATTTGCAAATTAGCCAAGCATACCCGTACCAATTATCCCAGGCTCTCATATAAACCATCTCACTTGTTTGCCATGATTCATGGTAATGTGTGGGGTCCTTCAAAAGTAAAACAAAAAAAAACTTAATAAGAGATTGTCGGATTGTGTCATATGTCGATGATCACACTAGGTTGACCTAGATATTCTTGATGAAAGAAAAATCAGAGATAGGTCAAATTTTTCAAAATTTCAACATCACGATACAAACCCCATTCCACACCAAGATTCAAATCCTAAATATTGACCATGGCAGAGAATATATCAAGTTTGTCTTATGCTCATATCTCTTAAATCAAAGCATAGTCCACCTAAGTTCTTGCATTGACACGCCCCAACAAAAGGGAGTTGCAGATAGAAAAAATAGACACTTACTAGAAGTAGCCTGATCTCTTAAGTTCTCCACACATGTCGCAAAACACTTCTAGGAAGAGGCAGTCCCTATAGCAGCATATTTCATTAATAGAATGCCTTTTAGAACACACAAATTTCAACCCCTTGTAAAGCCCTCTTACAAATATTTCCAAACACCAACACACTCAACCAATCCTAAAGTATCACCATGCACTGCATTTGTTCATGTCCATCAACACAACCAAGGAAAATTACATCCCAAATCCATCAAATATATATCCACTGGGTATTTTTCTAACCAAAAGGCTACAAGTGTTACTCTCCCATCACCAAGAAATTATACAACTCCATGGATGTCACATTTTTTGAACATCAGGCATATTATCCTAAACCTTCAATTCAAGGGGAGAACATTAACGAATATCAATTTTGGGATGATTATCATAGCAACGAAGCTAATCTTCTTGAGCCAAGTAGGGATTTCTCACCACCACTATCATACCCATCAAATGCCATTCAAATCCTAGAAAAACCTAAGAGTCATCCTCCAACAAACACAATTCAACCTCTTGAACAACTGGGGAGTCTTCCTCCTCAACCTCTTGACCAAACAGAAAGTCTTCCTCCTCTTGGAGACACGCTTTAAACCCTTTTTTGTAATATGTCCAAATCTCCTCAATTTGCAAGCAAAGAGTTGCATGTCTCTGCTAGGAGGATGAGGCCTGTCAGACAGATAGTGCACTGAATACCTCACTCTGGACCAAGACTCCAAACCACATTCAATTCCTACTCAAGTTCACCCAAGTAAGGTAAATTCTAGTCATGAGAACACTGTACCTATCACTAATGATTTGGAAATGCCAATTGCTCTGAGAAAGGTGTTAAGTCTTGTACCAACCACCCTACTTGCAAATTTGTGCCATATGAAGGACTCTCACCAGCCTATCAAGCTTTTGTCTCTTCTCTTAACAGTGTATAGGTACCTCACTCTATTCAGGAGGCCCTTAATAATCCTGTATGGAGAACGGCTGTCAATGAAGAAATTAGTGCTTTGGAAAAGAATGGTACATGGGTAATCTCTGACCTTCCTAATGGAAAGGAACCAGTTGGGCGTAAATGGATTTTCACTGCTAAACACAAAGGTGATGGAAGTATCGATAGGTTGAAAACCCGCCTTGTTGCTAAGGGCTTCACTCAGTCCTGTGGGATAGACTACTAGGAAACTTTTGCCCTAGTTGCCAAACTTAACACTGTTGAGTCCTTCTCTCTCTTACCACCGACAAAGATGGCCCTTGCATCAATTTGATGTCAAAAATGCATTCCTAAACGGTGATCAAGAAGAAGTGTACATGGAGATTCCACAAGGACTAGAAACTACTTCTAATCTTTGCAATTTGAAATCAAGGACCTCAACTATCTCAAGTATTTTCTTGGCTTGGAAATGGCCCGGTCTAAGAAGGGGATAAAGGACACAGATATGATGTGATATAAACTAGCAGATACTCTCATGGATCCATCCAAGAAGATTGGAACTAAAAGAATAGGGCACCTGCAGACAAAGGAAGATATCAAAGACTTGTTGGCTGCCTCATTTATCTCTCACGCATTCGACCTAACATTGAGTTCCTGGTTAGTGTTGTAAGTCAATTCATGAGCAACTGAACAGAAAAACATATAATGCGGTCAACAGGATTTTGAGGTATCTTAAGACAACCCCGAAAAGGACTGTTGTACAAGAAGAGTGACAATAGAGAAATTGGAGTCTTCTCAGATGTTGATTGGGTAGGAGATGTATCAAATAGGCATTCCACATCAGGGTACCGTAGCATTGAGACGGAATTCAAAGCTCTAGCCTAGGTATTTGTGAAGGAATATGGATACAAAAATTGCTCAATGAACTAACCCCACGTTTGGTACATGGAAATGACTCGAAATGGCAAGCCTTTCCACCTCGAATGTCTTTCCACCCAGAATGGGTTGGCAAAAAATTTTCCATCCCATTGTTTGGTAACCAAAGTCAAAATAGAATATTTATTTCTTTTCCAATGTTTTGGTACAATCAAGCTGAGATGTCAGAATGAAATAAAATATATACTGATTTGACTAAAGTGCCCTAAATTCTTTATAAAGTATAATTTTTTTTTTTTTTTTTTGGTGTGCTCTTTGTACTATCTATGTACTTTGAAGAAATTTTAACATTTTTTTTATTAATAATGATGATAATCTTATTATAAATAATTCAGTTATATTAATTATTTAATTTTACAATATAAGTAAATATTTTGACTTTTTTTTTTTTTGTACTTTTTAGCAATATAACTAGCAATGTAAGAAAATTTATAATAAGAAAACAAACATATTCTCTATTTATTGTGTTATTATTTGTACTTTATCGACATGAAATTTTTTACATTGCAATTCAACTAAGTAGTTTAGCATATAATAATTGCAAAAGATTAATCTCTTCATTGAGTTTTCTTTATTGTTTTAATCATGAAGTTTTATATGAAGTGTGGGTGGGTGGGGATAAACTTGCCCTTGTTCGATTTTTTGTTTCCAGGATGAAGTGGGAATAGCCTTTCCCTAGGCTTTTCTAAGCAATGACATTTCTAGGAAAAAGGTGGAATGACCATTCTTGGTAAAAGGGCTTTCCAACTTCAAAGGCTCATACCAAGTGATTCCTATGTACCAAATATGAAGTAAGAGTTACTAAAAAGCCTATCTAGATGTTTTGTGATAATCAAGTGACAATTAGTGTAGCAAAGAATCCCTTGCACCATGACTAGACAAAACATATTGAGATAGATCGACACTTCATATCTAAGAAAGTTAAAAACATTGTTGTGCAACTCATCTACACACCTACGAGGTCTCAAACAACTAACCTTTTCACCAAAACTATTCCACAAACTAATTTTGAAGAATTAAGTCACAAAACTGTGCATGTACAGCATTTACAACCCAATGTGAGGGAAAGTGTGGAATTCTTATCCATAATCAATTAGAGCTTATTCATCATCAATTAGAGATTAGATGGATTTTATTTTTTTTATTTTTTATTTTTTTGGTATATTGTAACAAAGAGAATCTGGTATTATTCCAGATCTCTTCTTATCTAGTATTATCTGCCAAATCTTAACTCATTTTTCTTTCCTTACTTAGTGGAAGAACTCGTCCGTTAGTTTGTTTAGATCCTAATGTTGTGGCCTGCTATCCCTCTTTATGCATCTGAAACTTTTCAAAGGAAATAAAAAGAATTCTCTCAAATTATTCACTTACATTAGTTATCTGTGAGAACCATGACAACGAATTGAGAAAAAAGAGGGCTAGAGAAGGAAAAATAGGAACGAGTTATCAAACACTAAAGGGACTCTCCATAAGTCTAAGATTGAACCACTGAGGTATACAAAACTAGTATTAAGAGACAGAAAAATCCATGAATACAGCCACTTGTTCGAAGAAAACAAATGCAGAAGGATTTGCCAACATTTTGAAACAATAGGAAAAGTAAAAGGAACCTGGCACATCATAGTAATTCAGTGGATCATAAAAAACCATTGCCTCTCGTAGTCTATGGCGTTTTCCCTCGGTACCAGCATACTGGAACGTGGTATGTACAGCATAAGGTTCCAGTCTGAGTTGTTGATACATGGCCTGTTAAATGACATGGGTACATGTAACTTCATGTCCAAAAAATATCTTTAAGATTGAAGAAGTAAATTCCTAAATTGACCAAAGATGAATACCTCATAGTTATCAGAACAAAAAGGTCGAAATTTGAGTCAAGGAAAGATAGCCTTTTGTTAAGGTTTACCTGGACAAAATAAGTATGCCCACTGCAAAATATACTTGCAGGGAAAAGGCCCAGCTTGAGGTTTCCATCATAAGCATAAGCAAGTCCACTTTCTTCATCAACAGATGGTCCCAGCTGCCGTCGGACAAGTTCATTAAAACCACTCTGATCCCATACATTATCATCAGCTAGAAGCAATTCCTTCCATTCTTTTGCTAATTTTTTGGCAGACTCAGATGGCCGCCAGTGAAATATACCTATGTTGTATGCAGCCCCAACTATCCAAGAAAAGCATTTCATTAATAAAATGGCAGCTTAAGACCAATATTTTCGTGATTGCATCATATTACTTCACCATTTTAGCATTATATTGTCATTGTTTTTCAAAAATCAAGCACACGACTAGCAGTCAGTTATTTGTATGTTGGAAAAACACGCACACAAACACACACACCTAAAAAAAAATGATAAATTTGAGAACCGACTAAGGTCTACAACTGAATAGTGGACTCTTAATTAGCTTGTTTGTGAAGGCCCAGTAATGGCATGGGAATCATGCTTGTGACAATAAAGTGGCATGAATAGGTTAAGTCAGCATTTCAATGTCCTCCAGCTGATGAGTTTGATTCAGTAGAAAAATATTCCTAATTTATCATCATGTAAGCGTTGGTGATACCTTGTAGTTTCATACATTTATACTCAGTTCTACCAGTGGGAATATGAATTGCATAAATCATTGGATGCCTGTCTAGTTTACAGCCAATTATGCATAAGCATGACCATGTCCTGCCAGATATTCAAAATGCCAAAGTCTAATCCAAGATCCTAGCAACTAAGTAAAGGATTCATGTTATCGCAATCCTCCCCATCCCCAAAAAAAAAAAAACCAAAAACCCCAAACCCGAAAAAAAAAAATGCCCTTGCACTTATAAAGAAAAAATATTTGAATCTCGTAAAGATCACCAAGTTACATGTTAAACAAAATGAGTTTCACTTATGACTGAACATTTAGCTGTAATCATGCTTCAAGATTAAAAATCCCCCACTGTGGTCCATTTGTTCTTCAATTCAGAATTTTTAGAAACAGAAGTAAAACAACCCTACAAACATTTTCATATTCAATGTCTCAACAGGGTGGTTTTGGCAGGAAAAAAAAAATTGCAGGATCTGTACAAATCTGAGGGAAAAGAAATACAGACTACTTACACCGATTGCTTAATGAAATTAAGGTATTTCAAAACCTATAAAAGGGAATTTGATTTTTATATTTTATTACAAGACTAAATCAATGAACCATCTTTAAATTCTGGAAGCTTCAAATTTTATTTCTCAAGTGGAGATCCAACTAAATGAACAAGGACACAAGATTACTGGAAAATATTGAAAATAGTAGAGCACTTTCAGCAAGATAATTCATGCCACCATCTGATTTATACAAAAAGTATCTATCTATCAGGCCTCCAATAATCCAAGAACTCAATATTTACAAGAATGAAACCATCACCCAGTTCAGTATTTACTTAAAATAAGCATAAAGGCAGAATAAGTACATCTCCATATTCTTATAACAATATGTCAACGAGAGCCCATCTATGAGATATAAAAGTGCTAGATAAAGAAGAATCAAACATGCTCACTTAAGTAATCAATTAGGGTTCCACAACCATGTAAAAAGGACAAGGTTCAGAAGTAATTTCCCTTTAAATATTTACCTTGTTGCCAAATGTCCAAACTGTCATCTACAACTGTTGGTACAACTGAATCAGTGGAGGTCAAGACATCTGCTTCAGGGTAACGTGCTAGATATGGTAGAGGATTCTATTTGACGGACATAGTACAGTGCAATGAGAAAGTGCAACAATGAGAAGGTGAAAATTAGGCAGGCAGATCAGAAGACGTGAAAACAGGAGTTCATATATCTTTAAGACCCCATCAAATGCATGAAAAAAAGCATGTTATTACCTAGTCTGTTTTATAGAACTAATATTATTACCCAAAAAAGAAAAAATTCAGAAGAATAGAAAACAATGTGATTCAAGGGTACGAGGAGTAATATTTATATGAACACCACATCATCTATGTGTAATGTGTCTATCCTAACTGCTGGTCATGCTCCCATTGGAAGGGCTACTAAAAGGAAGTAGCTAACTTACAATTATTCACTCTTCAAGTTCATAATGAACCAATTATTTACAACACCTATTTCTACCAATGCTCTAATACATTCTTTCAACTTTCATGAAGATCTATTGAAGTCTTTCTCTCTGTCTCAATCTTGAAAAACTACCCTATTAAATTCTCTTCCATTTCTCAGATCCAATTTTGTGGATTTACTTGTCTATCAATAGAAAGGCATCCTAAAATTCAGACACCTTCCTCATTCTCCCTCCCTCCCTCTCCCAGCAGAGGTCAAAAAATGAGCAAGAGCTGATAAAGAAAATTTTATGGTTACTTGACCTCCATGAATCCTGTTAAACTTTGTCAACTGCTCAAGATTCCATTTAAATGGACTCATTCATTCATCATAAATATAATTTCTAAATTTAGACTTCTAAATCTTCCTTTCCCTCTCTCCTTTTAATTTATGAGCAACAGCATATAAATAAAACGTCATGGTTCTACATACTTCACCTCCTTCCCTCCCTTGATCCCTCTCTCACTCTCTTCTGTGATTCTTTCCAAAGCCAGCAAAAAACTGCAGTAATAGATAAGTACAAGTTACAGTTTTATGCATCTTTATCCAGCTCACAAATGATGCAACATGATTTACAGCACCAGACAATTTTTTTTTTTGTTTTTTTGTTTTTTTTGTTTTGGTCAAATGGCACAAATGAATAGGTTATGAGTTTAGCTTAATGAGGGGAAAAAATATTTGAGCAAGACAGATTACCTTCAACCAGACCATATCTGTGTCACACATCAATAGCTCAAAACCAAATGGTAAGATGGTATCTATCAGAACAACCTTCTCCCTTCCCATCTTGTGAAATGCTTTTGAGCCCCATCCAACATCTACTGTGCTCATATGACTACCCATATCAAAAGCTGGTACACCTTTCCAGTAAAGAGCCTCCAGCAGTTTTGTGTCCATGGCCCCTGCATTAGTTGAGTTGATTTTCAAATATTTAACAGCAAGCAATTTAATACTTCTTCTTGTGTTCTCCACCTCTATGAGAAGATAACTAACACTTACCAACAAGAAAGTTGTCGATGCCAAAATCTGTCAAGTGCTTTACCCATGTTAGAATGAAATCCATGAAAGCATAGTTACCAAAGGTGACTATTATAATGTTATCCTTCACCCTTTGCTGAATCAGTTCCTCGGTCAGTCTGAAGATCTTAAGTGGTGGCATCTTAGAACCAGTTGGTGGGAATTCCCAAAGGGGTTTGATTGATTTATTGTGTCTCTCAGACATAGACACATTTGCAACAGTTATGCGAGAAGAGCTGAATGCTTGGTTTGGAGCTAGAGAACATGCATATAGAGCAAGATGTACAATGACCAGTTAATGTTGGATAAAATCACCAGTAGGTCAATAGCTTATAAATAAGAATTAACATTTTGATTTTAAAGGTCAAATAATGTGTAGTATATAAAGAAATTCAAGTACAAAATGTGCATTCTTATTCTGCTTAAAACAGCAACGTGTATATAATAGTAAAATGCATGACAGGACTATTAGGGGAAAAGTTGTTCACACAACAAGATGACCTACAACAACAATTAATTCACATGGACAGCCATGAGATGCATCAGGATTCCAAATACAGGACTCCAATTTACTCTTCTTTCTTTTCTTTCAGCAGGAGGTTATTAGCTCATATTCGGGTTTGACATGAGTGTGCCAGTCTCCTTCATCAACTCAGTAAGAACTTCAGAGAATTCGTTTCAAGTCAGCAAGGAACAGAACAATCTCATTGTGTCAAATAAAATTTCCAGTGCTATCAACCATGAATTCAAGCTATTTCTTAGAGAAAAAGTAATCCAACTGCATAAAGTTTCACCAATGGACCAGCGATTCTCATCATAGAAGAGGTACCACATAGCATGATGTTATTAGAGCGACATTATTAGCCAATCTCAGAAATAAAGTCCTCCATATCCACAAATTGATTACGTAGAAAAAAATCAACTTTCAGAAAAATAAAATACAATAAAGTTGATCTGACAATGCTAGCCAAAGGGGCACAAGAAATAAAGGTAAACCATTTTATCGACTATTCTTATAGAAAGCAAGAAGTAATTTGAACCCAAAAAAGAATTTATTTTGCAAGGCCACATATATTTTTGTCTTCCAGTCTTCCTCCACAAGTTCTTGTCATTCATCAAATAAACCACAATCCAACCAGATAGATCTTTTCAGACAACCCAAAGAACACCATTAACATCTAAATAAAGTAAATAATAAATCCTTCTTAAACCCATATAAAGCTTAAATATTCACCTGGAGGAAACCAGAGGGAAGCAGCGGAAGAGGAGAATGGTGAGGAGCTGTAAACAGCAAAGAAAACGTAGAAAGAAGAAACGATTATTCCTACCACCACAGCAGCATAGATTGTCCAGAAAATTGGCTTGTAATTAGGCATATCTTTGAATGGACCATTGCAAGCCATTTTCTGTTTCCTCTGAAATGCTAATACTTTTCAAAGAGAACCCACAAAATAATTCAGGTTTAATTTTCAAATATACCCGGTTCCAAGCCAATTTTCTGTTTTCTCTGCAAATATTAATACTTTTTAAAGACAACCCACAAAGGGATTCAGGTTAAATTTTCAAACACCCAGTTTTCCTTATCTGGGATTTCATCAGAATATCAGAAAATCATGGCTATTCTAAATAGAATGTGCCATAGAGAGTGGTAAAAGTTTTATGGGTTCTGGCTGTTTTTCTAGGCTACTAAGGGCTAACGGCTTCTAGGGTGGCGAAGGTGGGGGATCAAGGCCGTGAAAGTCAACAAGTTACAGCCATCTTCATTTTATTGAATCTGTCAAACTGAAATTTGATTGGAAAAGTGTGGAATGAATTAGATAATTGAGCAAGTACAGCAAATCTTGATATCAGAATTGAAGAAAAAGATTGCAAAGATTTGTTTATTTTGGCAGTTGGCGGTAGATTAACAGTGGCGCTTTGCTCGGTGTATACACAACTAGTTGTCCCAGTAACTAGAAATTTCCTGTTATCAAATTGGACAAGTTACTGGAGTAGGCCTTTCTTCGTTTGATTCACACGAGTATTAAGTGATGGAGGGTTGATAACAAAAATTATGGCGTTCATCGTATCAATTAATTAAGGTCTAAATAAATAGTAGTAAATCAAGATTTAAGTATATTAGTAGGTAAGGGTGAGATTCGGTCGGTAATTCGGTAGTTTGAATTCGATAATTTTGGTAATTTTTTTTCCCATTTTACAGACCAATTTCGATTTTGATTTCAGTGGTTACCGATCCGAATTCGATTTCGAATTCAATTCGGTAATTCGGTAATATTGTTCGGTAACCGAATTCGAAAAAAAAAAAAAAACACCAAACCAAACCAAAAAGCAAGCCTTTTACTGCAACAACGCACATTACAACTGCTTCCTGAATTTTTTTTTTTTTTTGGTAAATTTAAATTGCAGTATTACACAATCAAACAAGGATTATAATTCCATTGGAGAATTTCAATCAAAAGATAACCAAGTCCAATAGAGACATAACCTTAAAAAAGACAATTATATAGAGTTTAACCAAGTTCAAATAGAATTTAACACAACCAAGTCTAATAGAGTTTAACATAACCTTAGAAAAAGGCATGCCCAGCCAAACACACAAGTTACAAGAGCACTTTCTAATGAGTGCATATCCATTCTAAAACAGGAGAATAGACAATTAGGGGAAAAAAAACACTAAATGATCTTGGCCAATGGAATGCCAACTGCTGCATATTTGGTCCAATGCAAAAACAATACTTCATATTTCTTGGCCAATGCAAATGCCAACTGCTGCATATTTCTTGTTCTCTTTTCTTGCCCAGTGCAAATGCCAACTGCTGCAAATGCCAACTGCCAACTGTTCATACAAAGGACACAGAACCACAGCCATCCACATAAATCAGCTTCTCCCATAAACCAAGAGTTCATACAAAGGACACAAAACCACAGCCATAATGCATTTTCCAAACCACAGCACAACTGGTGACTTTCCTATATGTCCATATGCAGTAAAGGTTGTTGCCAGTCTTTCCCAAGTATAACCAAAACTATGCAAACGCAAATTGGAAAACATAACACTACTATGATTTTGGAAAGAGTCTGCCAAAGTTATTTTTATTTTCTAACTTTCAATTTATGAATTGGGCTAATTGTCAAAATAGTTCTGCAGTATGTTAATGTTTCAATTCGTCCTCACAGTTTATTTTGGTCCTTGCATATTTTCTTTTTTCTCATCTTAGTCCTATGGCTGTTTTTCAACACCAAAAAGAAAAAAAAATCTCACATTGGTGCAGTTGTTTGAAGGGTAATGTAGAAAAATCCATTATAATTAGACCATTTACTGGAAGGGTAATAAAGCAAGAGAAAGACAAATCAAGCATTTCAATAACGAAAGGCTACAATATATGCAAGTAAACTTCCAATTATCCTTAAACTTTTTGTGATCGAGGTGTACTATCAGGATAATGTAGTTTGCTACTTTTTTGTATAATGGTCTTAGCTAGATACTCACATCATATCACTTTGTTGGGAAATAATTTTACGCTTTGTTCCAGCTTGACAGAAAATAATATTTTAGCATAAAAAGTAATTTATGTTGATTACTAACTTTTAAAAAATAAATAAATAAATAAAATGATGAATCAGATATGTAAGAAGTACGATTTAGAAAACATGAGCATAGAATACATGAGCATACAATGAACTAATTCACATAGAATACAAAAAATTGAAAGCCATATTGGGTACTCACTTAACATTTGAAAATTTAAACATCAATAATAGTTGTTTCGCCTCCACTCTTGGCCAAGCCTATAATAGGAGAGCAAAAAAGTTATTAAAGAAATATAGATCATGTTTGTAATAATAATAGCCACACTTAGCATAAGTAAATGAATATGATTATTACTTGATTCAAAAGCTTCAAGGTCCTCCAAATTTTCCTCCACATTCACAGTTGTTGCCGATGATGTCGATCTCAACCAATCTTGAGTACATATCAACGATTGCACTACCTTGGGAGTTAAATTAAGAACCCGACCTCCAGTACTAAAGGCAGATTCAGAAGCCACAGTAGAGATAGGGATAGCTAACACATCACGAGCCATCTTAGAGAGGATTGCGAATCTGAGACTATTCGCCTTTCACCATAACAAAATATCAAACTTCTCATCATCATCTTCACAATCTTCATTCAAATACTTGTCCAATTCAGACTTGTTATCCCTACCTCCAAGTTCCAATTTCCTCTTTTTAAACTCCATTTTGTACTTATCATATATTTTCCTTCCGACATCTCCATCAGACAACATTTTACCTTTTTCGGAATTAGAATACATTGAAGTAGACAAGGCAAAAGAAGAATTTTGATCTAATGGGCAATTTAGCGCCTTGTACTCATTGAATAATTCAACTATTGCTTCTTTTGCAAGCAGGGCAACACGTGCACCATCAACATCCCCATACATTTTCATAAGAACAAACTCAGTATAATCAAATTTATTGCGAGGATCAAGCATAGAAGAAATGAAAATTAACATGTTCATTTTTTCTATCTTCCCCCAATACTTGTCAAACTTCTCCTTCATTGAGAATGCCATTGAGCCTAATTCATGATTCGGGCCTTCCAACAATTTATTCAAGACACCATTAATGTGACCAATATCATGGAAAAAATTATTGGAAGTCACATATTTGGTACCTGAGACTTTCAATGTCAGTTCATAAAAATTTTTTAAAAAAAGAACCAAATGTCTTGCCCTATCCCAATCAGATCTAGTAGGTAGAAAACCAAGTTCTTGAATCAAAAAGGGGTCCTGCTCCTCAAAACGATCAAATGCCCTCTCATACCTCTGAGCTGTGTCTAACATTAAGTATGTGGAATTCCATCTTGTTGGAACATCAAGACTTAATGCTTTTTTACAGTTAATCTTCTCAATTTCTGCGCATTCTTTGAATTTTTTAATCCTAGCAGGTGATTGTCTCACATATCTTACAATTGCCCTAATGGAGTCAATAGAATCCCCAAGGTTTTTTAGACCATCCTGAACAATAAGATTTACTATGTGAGCAATACACCTTACATGAGTCCATTTTCCTCCTAAAATTGATTTACCCCAATTTTCAAATTTTCCCCTCAGATACTGAATTGCCAAATCATTTGAGCTTGCATTATCAACAGTAATAGTAAACACATCATCAATTCCCCACTCAAGCAAACATTTTTCAATAGCCTTCCCAATATCATTCCCCTTATGACTGGTTATTGGACAAAAATTTAATATTTTCTTGTTCAATTTCCAATCATTATCAATAAAATGGGCTGTAAGACATATATAATTTATTCTTTGAATTGATGTCCAACAATCAGTGGTAAGGCATACCCTACTAGTTGTGTTCTTAATCAAATTTTTTAACTTCAACTTTTCATCACAATACAATTGATAACAATCCTTAGAACTGTCCATCTAGAAGGCATTTTGAAAGAAGGGCATGCAGTTCTCAGTACATGCTGAAACCCCTTTCCTTCAACATATTTAAAAGGCAATTCATCGACAATTACCATGTATGCAATTGATTTTCTAATTGCTTCTTGGTCAAATTTCCAACTCATAAGAACTCCCTTGACCTCTCCCCCATCCCTTTCAACTTCTCCTAAACACAAATTGGCTTGACTAGAATGCTTATTGTGTGGGTTGAGTGTACATTTTTTCACATGAGCATTAAGGGGAGTAGTACCATGATTCTTGGGATCAGCAGGTATAAGTTTAGAAAAATACCTACACCTTGCGTGCTTTATCTCATTCACATACTCTTCGTCAAAATGAGACCACGCTGGAGACCTTTTTTTGTAAGCTCCTCGCTTATTTGAATCAAATGATTCTGTGCTTACGGTGGCATTAGGATTTGGATTCACCGATGATTCTTCATCAACTCTTACATTGTCATCTGTTGACATACTTACTAAATCTGTAGGATAAATAAACAAAATGTATTCAAAAAGTTGCAATGACAAACAAAGTACTATGTTTAAGAAGAGCAATGGTGTATTGAATCAATATTTGCAACACCATCTTTAGTCCTCGTGTTAGTGAGTGTGTAACTTTTTTTATTAAGAAATCTACCAGATATGCTCAAGGATGGCATTGAGATTCTTAAAAATCCAAAGGATATATGCAATAATCTTCCTAATAAAATATCAAAGCAGCAATTTTGTTCCAATACATCCAACGGAGGGGGAAAAGTGAGGAAACATCACATTTGAAACAGATTCCTAATTTGGCAAAATCAAATAGAAATGTGTAGAAAAAGAAAAATAATACGCTAAAGTCTAATCATACTAACAGCACAAAATACTTTACTTTCACTATCCAATCAATGACAACAAAGCAACCTCCTAATAAAAATGAAAGAGACACAAAACCAGGTGGAACTGAGAGCTTCTCAACCCTCTCATTTCTCATAGATCTAGTGCGTTCAATTTCCATCGTCACTGTATTAAGAGAAAATATCAGGTATGAAAAATTCTGGCCTTAGATACTTTCTTAAAAACAAGCAACAAAATGGCACAGGCAACAGTTCTCAGCTCATGCTACTTCTTTATAAACCATATAGTGATTCTGAACATTGTTGACCAATCACGATGTCTAGAGCATCACCATTTATGACAGGAAGAAAAGAAGAAACAAAGAAAGACATAAGAATTAATAAATGTTAAACCATGCAGATCAGACGTACAACATGAAGATTTTCTTATCTCTACAAGCTTACGATGAAATTGATGATAGACTTTTTACTGATCCTGGGATTTTATGTTTTGATACTTGGTAACTTTTTACCAAACCTTTATGTGATTCACTTTGGTTTAAATGCATCTCGCATTATAATGACTACAAAACCATCCGGATCAAGTGGACATTATCAAGATTGCCAATTGCTACACAAAGATACTAACTGTACTATTAGATTGATATCATCTCATATTTTAGAAAAAGACTGACAGTATGATAGATGTTTACAAGACCTGTTATGTAACACATTCACAGTTGGCTGTAAATAACTTCTAACATTATCTTCACAATATGTGGTTTCACAATCACCATCATTTCAAATGAAAAGATAGAGGAACTCAATGAAAAGTCCAAGAATAGCACACTTTAGTTCCTATGCACAGGTACAAGAATACGTGAAAAACTTAGCATGCCTTAGATGCTGATGACTTAACAGCTTCAGTTTCGCTTATCCTATGCCATCAGCAAAACAACTCAAACTACAGTGCAAGAGTTCATCTACCCATCAAAATATCGATGAATATAGAAATGCAAATGACACAGAAAATATTGGATAAGATAGGACATAAAATCTGAACCATACTGAAAAGGGCAAGAAGCATAATTCTGAAAAAGTAATTAATTAACTAATTACTCAAGGACAAAACAACACCAACCACAAGAAAGGAGAAGGAACAAAAGTAGCAAAAAAAATATATAGACAAATTAAAGCTTAAATCATCAATTATTGCAAGAATACACCTCAAATCAAAGTAAACTAATAGCAGCCCGGTTCATACTTGTGCATAATATGAAATGTGTTTTGTCCCAAAAACCCCCCAAAAAAATGTGGGGAGTAGAAAAGACACAAATCAACAGGCATAATATTGCAAAGATTACATTTCTTCAGTCCCCTTGAATAATATTTCAGCAGAGAAACCAAGATTAGAAAGGGCTTACCGACGAAATTGAAGGGCTGTTGTAGATACCAAATTTTGACACACCATTTATTTTCAAACATTGGAAGGGCATGTTTGCACTTTTTGGGACAAATTTTAATTTTTCAATAATTTGGGGGGTAAAATAGTAGTTTTATCTGTAAATATTTTTCTATCAGCTTTTGGGGGTTTTAAATTCATATTTTTACTTTTATGTGAATTTGTTAATTTCTTGTGATTTTTCTAGATTTAATTAGTATTCTTTGTATTTTTACCATCACAAAGGCAAAATGGTAATTTCACCCCGCGAATACCATTTTAGCTCATTTTTAGTTCCAAATTCATTTTTCTAATTCTTTAAACATGTTTCTTAATTTCCTTGATTTTTTCAGGGACGATTACTATTTTTTCTGTAAATTTTCATTGCCCAAGGGCAAAATCGTCATTTTACAAATTAAATTCATTTTTCACTAATTTTGAGTCAAAAATGCATTTTCTAGTGTTTTAAGTTTATTTGTAATTTTTGATAATTTTTTGAGAACAATAACTATTTTTCTGTGAATTTTCATTGCCCAAGGGCAAAATCGTCACTTTACAAATTAAATTCATTTTTCACAAATTTTGAGTCAAAAATGCATTTTCTAGTGTTTTAAGCTTATTTTTAATTTTTGATAATTTTTTTTGAGGTCAATAGCTATTTTTCTGTGAATTTTCGTCATCCAAGGGCAAAATTGTCATTTCACATTCCAAACTCATTTTTCACCAGTTTTTTGGTCCCAAATTCTTTTTTAGATTTTAAACATGTTTCTAAGTTTCTAATTTTTTTCGGAGTGAATTAGTGTTAATGAATTTATTATTTACATTTTTCTTGATTTTTTTATTATTATTGTGAAAGAATAAATTTTTAAAGGATAAAGTTGTAATTTTTGTAGTCAAGGGTATTTTGGTCTTTTAATCATTTCTTGGAGGTTAAGACTTGTGTAGTATAAATACCTCACTTAGGAATTTTAAAAAGGGGGAAAAAAAGAGAAACCCTAAAAACACTTTGATTTTTGTGCAAAAAGATCAAACACACACATTATACACCAAAAAACACACACAACATCGTCTGGCTCAAATTGGTTACTGTTCATCTTCAACAATTTTTTACTGTTCATCGTCAACAATGACTGGATTCTTTCTTTTCTACTGTTCATCATCAACCCATTTCCAAGATTTAAAAGGTAAGTTCTTTTATTTTGTTTTGATTCACTTTTCTTCCATCCCCTATGCTAACTTGATTAATTGTGTCTATTCTTCTGGAATTTGAGTTGAATCTTTTAGATTTTTTCCTCCTACTTTTGTTTTCTGGGTTTTGTTCTTGCTGAGTTTTGTTCTTTCTGTTTTTGGTTATGGTTTTTTCTGGGTTCTCCTTCTTCCTCTGTTCTACCCACTAATCTACCCTCGGACCTCCTCACAACCACTAAGCTCAATTCCATGACCACTGCAGAACTCTACTGTCCCCTTCCACCGTCTCTCTCCTTCCTCCATTAGACCACTCACAACAACTTTTCCTACCTGCAGAAGCAACACAAAACAACGCAAACAACCAAATAGACCCAAAGCTAGTCACAAAACACAGTCAACAATCAACCAAGACTTCCCCTGTCTCCACCTTAGTCACTCGTCACCACCCCCATCGCCTGCAAAAACCATCAATTCTAGCTCCATATCCGTTGCCCCTCTCCAACTTAAACATCCCAAATCAGAACCAAATTGCAGTCAAAACCAACCAATGACAACCGCCAGCACTAACCTGCAGAAAAGCCACACCACCACAGAGAGAACATCACAGATGGCCAACCACCCTCATACAGTCACAATTGCATAAACGCAGTCATACAGAATTGCCATCACACAAACACACACAGAGAACTCACACACAGGCACAATTGGACACACACACACACATCAATTTCATTTTTCACACAATCACACACATAGATTCACACACACATACACACACAGAGAACTCACACACAGGCACAATCGGACACACACACACATCAATTTCATTTTTCACACAATCACACACACAGATTCACACACACATAGAACACACAGATACACACACACAGAACGCAGAGATTCACACAGACACAAGCACAAACCCATCATCACAAAGCATTTGCAATTTCTCTGCTCGCACAAATGCCACTGCCCCATATTTCCGTTCAACAACCTCCCAAAATCCCCTGCAAGTGCTTTAATTTCATTTTTTTTCAGCCCCATCCAACCACTGCATAGTCCCACAACCAACACACAACCACAGCGCCACCCTTAAGCTCACCAATTTCCACCATTTAACCTCCCTTGCATTACCTCAAACAACCCATTGTAAAAAATCAATTTCCCAGCATCCCCTATCTCCACCTCACCTATTTCGAAAAAGGGGAAATCAATTTAGGGGAAATGGATTCCAGTAGAGCCGATTGTATATGGGATAGAGAGGGAGTGATTTTTCGGAGATCAGAGAGTGTTGGAAGGGACGAGTGAGAGGGAACGAGAAAGATAACTGGAGAGATGAGCCGAAGAACAACAAAGAAGAGATTACAGAGAGAACAAGAGAGAAAACGAAACAGATTTGAGAGAGGAGAATTAGAGAGGGCAAATCAGAAAGGGAAAACAGGGGAGGAGAATAAGAGGAAGAAGAAGAGCAGCGAAGCAAGAGAGAAAAGGGAATCAGGGGATAGAAGGAAGCAGCGAGAAGAAAGGGGAGGCAGAGAGAAAATTTGATAGAAGGAGAAGGCAAAAGAAAGAAAGAGAACAGGGGAGAAGAAGAATAGAGGAGGAAAGAAATTGGGTTAAAAATATATAAAATAAAAAAAATCGAATTTGGGGAAGGGGAAGGTGTGCTTCGGTTATCTGCTTTCTTGTTTTGCTATTTTTTTTTTATCATCTCAATTTTAGTTTAATCAATTATGTCTTAGGTTTTGAGTCATTCTGCTTTAGCTACTTAGTCAGTTAATTTAGTTGATTACACTAGTTAATTAAGTAAAATAAGTTTGACAAATCGTTAATTTAGTTCGGCATTATAACTGTTCTCTGGTTAAAAGAAAAATAAAGTAAAAATTTGCATTTTAGTCTCTAGAATATGGTTAGTTTTAATATGCATCCCTAAGCTCTCTTATTTTCTGCATTTAGGTCCTTTTTGTTTATAAATTGACACCCCCCCTAATTCTAATTTCTTTCAATCAAGTTTTTATTGATTGTAATTAAGCCCATTAGTTGCTGAAATTTATATTTTGTGCCCTTTTACTTGCTTAAAATTACATTTTTGCCCCCCATTTATGAGAATTTTTTTTAGTTTTACCCCTTGAGTTTTATTGAATTTTATTTTAGCATCGTAATTGCTAGAATTCATTTTTTATCTCAATTCGTCAATAGTTATATATTTCTATACCGAGGTACCTTGATTTGTTTGTTAATTTTGATTAGTGTTGATACCGGGTCTTCAAAGAGGTATATATATCTCTCATTAATCCTCTTTATGTGTGATAAGTGTCTAGTTTGCATATTTCTTAGTGTGTCTACATTAGTATTTTATGCTAGTTTTTAGGGTTTAAATAATGAACAATAGTCACTTTCATGTCTATTTCTTCCAATCTTAAGTTTGTAGCTAAAATGTGCAAATGTGTGGTTTAATATACAATTCTTTGTATTTTGTAGGTTTTAGCTATAACGATCATCACTTTGGATCAAATGAAGCATATTGGGATGATATTAAATGTGATTTGAAGTTGATGAGAAGTGGCAAGAGAAGAGGACCAATGATGTGGCATGATGAAGCAACGATAGAAGAAGAATTGGTGATTGAAAGGATTTCACTGCACCGATATGTTTTGGTATTTTGGTCAGAACTGGAGCTAGAGAGAGTGAATTGAGATGATTCTTGAATCAATTTAAAGCTAAGAGAATTATCTACAATTCTTATGAAGACCTCAAAGTCTGATTCTCACGTTTACAATGTCAAATTGCCACATTACTGAAGCATTCTTGTGCAGCGATGCTCTTCCGACCATGTCTCGATGTTTTGGCCATATCTTTGTGTACACAACTCCAAATGACCTGATTTTTATGCTCCTAGAAAGATAACTCAAAGGGCTATAACTTTCATGTTTAGAGTAAAAGCTAGTTTGTCCAACTTTCTGACGGAACCCGCGGCTGAATCCGCGCCGCGGGTACACACTGCGGGTACGGTCAGAAAGTTATTAATTGAAGCCGCGGCTGTATCCTCGCCGCGGGTTCCAGGCGCGGGTTCGGGGTGCAGACGTACGATTTTGAGGCACTTTGGGGCTATCTTTCAAGGGGGCAATTCATACTCTTGGTGGATGGTGAGACTACATCTTAGGAGGGTTTTAGAGTGCTAAAAACACAAGAGAGAAGTGTAGCATAGCATAGAGAGAGAATAGCAAGGGTCTCTCTTAGAGAGATTTTCTCTCTTTGAGAGAGCTACCCCTTTAGATTAGTAAATCTCTCTATAGAATAGTGCTATTTGGAGGATTCTCTTGTACACATCAAGATTGGAGGAAGAATAGAAGATTTGAACTTGTTCATCAATCAATAAGTTTTCTTTATTCTATTTTTGTCTCTTTCTTGATTTATATGGATTTGTCTATTAAAGTTTTGATCTTTTATGTGAAATCCACCATGGGTACGTGCTAAATTGTTAATCTAGGGTTAGAGGAAACTAATCGCTTCATGCATATGACTTGATTATGATTATTCATGTTATCTTGTGCTTGTTTGTTCTCTATTTTGGTTTGCATGGATTTGTAGTTGCTTGATCACCAACTATGAATTGATAGTTGTTATTATGCAACGAGAGTTGGTAATGATAATGGAAAAGGAATAGCTGAAGTCTAGGTTGCATGTCACACGAGAGTAGTGGTGCTCCTAGGTGGGTCAATTAGGCAATTCATGTGATTAATGAACCAATACTAGTATCTTTACCACGGAGAGTAGGAAAGAACTAGTAGGGAGGTAATCGTTAACTTGTCACGAGAGTGAAGGTTAAGTATAATTGGGATTGGACCCTAACCAAGACAAGAACCAATAGCATGAGTTGATCTTTTCATTTATATGTTTGCTCATTAGTTAACTCTATGCCCTAGTGTCTTAAGATTGCGAGTTTTCTCCAATATTGTTATTCTATGGAGTTGTTAGTTTAGTTGTTTATTTTATACTTTGTTCTTCACATTGTTGATTGGTTGTTTAGATAATAAAGTGAGCAATAAAACCTCAGTACTTCAATAACCTTTTTCCTGTGGGATCGACCCTGTTGCCCTATACTCAATACGATCTGTGCACTTGCAGTATATAGGGTAATTAGGTTTTATAACTTGATTATTTGTGTGCGATATAATTGGATTATGTGCTATATTTTTTAGACCTAATTACACGCCTACCAAGTTTATGAGTATGGCTTATGCCTTTGATTAGCAATGTATTAAGGAAAAGGGACTAAATGAGCTTATTTGAGAAAAAAAAATGAAGAAAAAGAGAGAATAGTGTTTTGAAAGAGAAATCTTTTGAGGAAAGAGAAATAATTGAGCTTAGGTTCTACTCCGCTGGTTTTAGTAGTGAGTAACCGGGAGTCTTCATATGGCCAATGTCAACTTTCGCGTAAAAAGGTGCTAGAGTTATGAGTACGCATAGTAACTTGGACAGATGAAGTGCTGAGTAACCGGGGGTCTTCATTTGGCCAATGTCGATCTTCGTGTCAAAAGGCAACTTTATGTCTCAAGGAAAGGCTAAACTTAATAAGCAAAGTCCCTAGTTGTGAAAAAAAAAATGTATTAATCATTGGCATATAGTTGTACTTGTTAGCTATAGGCGCTACTTGCTTATGAATTTCGAATAGAGTAGAGAAATGGAATTGAGCTATTTCAATTGATGTATAATTCTTTCTCTTTTGCTTAATATGATGAGTATCTGAAATAAGATGAATAATTACGTGATGGTTTTCCATAGTTGTTGAGAATGTGATTTTGAAAACGCATGTGTTGCTTTTACTATGGTTGAGTCGTTGTCTTGGTTTTATATGTTTAATTGCTTGAGGACAAGCAATAGCTCAAATGTGGGGGAGTTTGATAAGCGTCTAGTTTGCATATTTCTTAGTGTGTCTACATTAGTATTTTATGCTAGTTTTTAGGGTTTAAATAATGAACAATAGTCACTTTTATGTCTATTTCTTCCAATCTTAAGTTTGTAGCTAAAATGTGCAAATGTGTGGTTTAATATGCAATTCTTTGTATTTTGTAGGTTTTAGCTATAACGATCATCACTTTGGATCAAATGAAGCATATTGGGATGATATTAAATGTGATTTGAAGTTGATGAGAAGTGGCAAGAGAAGAGGACTAATGATGTGGCATGATGAAGCAACGATAGAAGAAGAATTGGTGATGAAAGGATTTCACTGCACTGATATGTTTTGGTATTTTGGTCAGAACTGGAGCTAGAGAGAGTGAATTGAGATGATTCTTGAATCAATTTAAATCTAAGAGAATTATCTACAATTCTTATGAGACCTCAAAGTCTGATTCTCACGTTTACAATGTCAAATTGCCACATTACTGAAGCATTCTTGTGCAGCGATACTCTTCCGACCATGTCTCGATGTTTTGGCCATATCTTTGTGTACACAACTCCAAATGACTTGATTTTTGTGCTCCTGGAAAGCTAACTCAAAGGACTATAACTTTCATGTTCAGAGTAAAAGCCAATTTGGCCAAATTTCTGATGGAACCCGTGGCTGAATCCGCGCCGCGGGTACACACCGCGGGTACGGTCAGAAAGTTATTAATTGAAGCCGCGGCTGTATCCTCGCCGCGGGTTCCAGGCGCGGGTTCGGGGTGCAGACGTATGATTTTGAGGCACTTTGGGGCTATCTTTCAAGGGGGCAATTCATACTCCTTGTGGATGGGGAGAACATATCTTAGGAGGGTTTTAGAGTGTTAAAAACACAAGAGAGAAGCGTAGCATAGCATAGAGAGAGAATAGCATAGAATAGCAAAGGGTCTCTCTTAGAGAGATTTTCTCTCTTTGAGAGAGCCACCCCTTTAGATTAGTAAATCTCTCTATAGAATAGTGCTATTTGGAGGATTCTCTTGTACACATCAAGATTGGAGGAAGAATAGAAGATTTGAACTTGTTCATCAATCAATAAGTTTTCTTTATTCTATTTTTGTCTCTTTCTTGATTTATATGGATTTGTCTATTAAAGTTTTGATCTTTTATGTGAAATCCACCATGGGTACGTGCTAAATTGTTAATCTAGGGTTAGAGGAAACTAATCGCTTCATGCATATGACTTGATTATGATTATTCATGTTATCTTGTGCTTGTTTGTTCTCTATTTTGGTTTGCATGGATTTGTAGTTGCTTGATCACCAACTATAAATTGATAGTTGTTATTATGCAACGAGAGTTGGTAATAATGATGGAAAGGAAATAGTTGAAGCCTAAGTTGTATGTCACACGAGAGTAGTGGTGCTCCTAGGTGGGTCAATTAGGCAATTCATGTGATTAATGAACCAATACTAGTATCTTTACCACGAGAGTAGGAAAGAACTAGTAGGGAGGTAATCGTTAGCTTGTCACGAGAGTGAAGGTTAAGTACAATTGGAATTGGATCCTAAACAATACAAGAATCCATGGCATGAATTAATCTATTCAATCTTATGCTTGGTCATTAGTGGAATCTATTCCCTAGTGTCTTAAGATTACGAGTTTCCTCTAGATATTGTTATTTTATAGAGTTGTCAATTTAGCTGTTTATTTTCTACTTTGATATTCTCATTGTTAATTGGTTGTTTAGATAATAAGGAGAGCAATAAAGCCTTAATACTTCGATAACCTTTTCCCTGTGGGATCGACCCTGTTGCCCTAAATACGATCTGTGCACTTGCAGTATATAGGGTAATTAGGTTTTATAACTTGATTATTTGTGTGTGATATAATTGGATTATTTGCTGTATTTTTTAGACCTAATTACACGCCTATCAAGTTTTTGGCGCCTATCAAGAGAATTATCTACATTTCTTAGAAAATCTCTCTAAGAGAGACCCTTTGCTATTCTATGCTATTCTCTCTCTATGCTATGCTACGCTTCTCTCTTGTGTTTTTAACACTCTAAAACCCTCCTAAGATATGTTCTCCCCATCCACAAGGAGTATGAATTGCCCCCTTGAAAGATAGCCCTAAAGTGCCTCAAAATCGTACGTCTGCACCCCGAACCCGCGCCTGGAACCCGCGGCAAGGATTCAGCCGCGGGTTCCGTCAGAAATTTGGCCAAATTGGCTTTTACTCTGAACATGAAAGTTATAGTCCTTTGAGTTAGCTTTCCAGGAGCACAAAAATCAAGTCATTTGGAGTTGTGTACACAAAGATATGGCCAAAACATCGAGACATGGTCGGAAGAGTATCGCTGCACAAGAATGCTTCAGTAATGTGGCAATTTGACATTGTAAACGTGAGAATCAGACTTTGAGGTCTCATAAAAATTGTAGATAATTATCTTAGATTTAAATTGATTCAAGAATCATCTCAATTTACTCTCTCTAGCTCCAGTTCTGACCAAAATACCAAAACATATCAGTGCAGTGAAATCCTTTCATCACCAATTCTTCTTCTATCGTTGCTTCATCATGCCACATCATTAGTCCTCTTCTCTTGCCACTTCTCATCAACTTCAAATCACATTTAATATCATCCCAATATGCTTCATTTGATCCAAAGTGATGATCGTTATAGCTAAAACCTACAAAATACAAAGAATTGCATATTAAACCACACATTTGCACATTTTAGCTACAAACTTAAGATTGGAAGAAATAGACATAAAAGTGACTATTGTTCATTATTTAAACCCTAAAAACTAGCATAAAATACTAATGTAGACACACTAAGAAATATGCAAACTAGACGCTTATCAAACTCCCCCACACTTGAGCCATTGCTTGTCCTCAAGCAATTAAACATATAAAACCAAGACAACGACTCAACCATAGTAAAAGCAACACATGCGTTTTCAAAATCACATTCTCAACAACTATGGAAAACCATCACGTAATTATTCATCTTATTTCAAATACTCATCATATTAAGCAAAAGAGAAAGAATTATACATCAATTGAAATAGCTCAATTCCATTTCTCTACTCTATTCGAAATTCATAAGCAAGTAGCGCCTATAGCTAACAAGTACAACTATATGCCAATGATTAATACATTTTTTTTTCACAACTAGGGACTTTGCTTATTAAGTTTAGCCTTTCCTTGAGACATAAAGTTGCCTTTTGACACGAAGATCGACATTGGCCAAATGAAGACCCCCGGTTACTCAGCACTTCATCTGCCCAAGTTGCTATGCGTACTCATAACTCTAGCACCTTTTTACGCGAAAGTTGACATTGGCCATATGAAGACTCCCGGTTACTCACTACTAAAACCAGCGGAGTAGAACCTAAGCTCAATTATTTCTCTTTCCTCAAAAGATTTCTCTTTCAAAACACTATTCTCTCTTTTTCTTCATTTTTTTTTCTCAAATAAGCTCATTTAGTCCCTTTTCCTTAATACATTGCTAATCAAAGGCATAAGCCATACTCATAAACTTGGTAGGCGTGTAATTAGGTCTAAAAAATATAGCACATAATCCAATTATATCGCACACAAATAATCAAGTTATAAAACCTAATTACCCTATATACTGCAAGTGCACAGATCGTATTGAGTATAGGGCAACAGGGTCGATCCCACAGGGAAAAGGTTATTGAAGTACTGAGGTTTTATTGCTCACTTTATTATCTAAACAACCAATCAACAATGTGAAGAACAAAGTATAAAATAAACAACTAAACTAACAACTCCATAGAATAACAATATTGGAGAAAACTCGCAATCTTAAGACACTAGGGCATAGAGTTAACTAATGAGCAAACATATAAATGAAAAGATCAACTCATGCTATTGGTTCTTGTCTTGGTTAGGGTCCAATCCCAATTATACTTAACCTTCACTCTCGTGACAAGTTAACGATTACCTCCCTACTAGTTCTTTCCTACTCTCGTGGTAAAGATACTAAGTATTGGTTCATTAATCACATGAATTGCCTAATTGACCCACCTAGGAGCACCACTACTCTCGTGTGACATGCAACCTAGACTTCAGCTATTCCTTTTCCATTATCATTACCAACTCTCGTTGCATAATAACAACTATCAATTCATAGTTGGTGATCAAGCATCTACAAATCCATGCAAACCAAAATAGAGAACAAACAAGCACAAGATAACATGAATAATCATAATCAAGTCATATGCGTGAAGCGATTAGTTTCCTCTAACCCTAGATTAACAATTTAGCACGTACCCATGGTGGATTTCACATAAAAGATCAAAACTTTAATAGACAAATCCATATAAATCAAGAAAGAGACAAAAATAGAATAAAGAAAACTTATTGATTGATGAACAAGTTCAAATCTTCTATTCTTCCTCCAATCTTGATGTGTACAAGAGAATCCTCCAAATAGCACTATTCTATAGAGAGATTTACTAATTTAAAGGGGTAGCTCTCTCAAAGAGAGAAAATCTCTCTAAGAGAGACCCTTGCTATTCTCTCTCTATGCTATGCTACGCTTCTCTCTTGTGTTTTTAGCACTCTAAAACCCTCCTAAGATGTAGTCTCACCATCCACCAAGAGTATGAATTGCCCCCTTGAAAGATAGCCCCAAAGTGCCTCAAAATCGTACTTCTGCACCTCGAACCCGCGCCTGGAACCCGCGGCGAGGATACAGCCGCGGCTTCAATTAATAACTTTCTGACCGTACCCGCAGTGTGTACCCGCGGCGCGGATTCAGCCATGGGTTCCGTCAAAAAGTTGGACAAACTAGCTTTTACTCTAAACATGAAAGTTATAGCCCTTTGAGTTATCTTTCTAGGAGCATAAAAATCAGGTCATTTGGAGTTGTGTACACAAAGATATGGCCAAAATATCGAGACATGGTCGGAAGAGCATCGCTGCACAAGAATGCTTCAGTAATGTGGCAATTTGACATTGTAAACGTGAGAATCAGACTTTGAGGTCTTCATAAGAATTGTAGATAATTATCTTAGATTTAAATTGATTCAAGAATCATCTCAATTCACTCTCTCTAGCTCCAGTTCTGACCAAAATACCAAAACATATCGGTGCAGTGAAATCCTTTCATCACCAATTCTTCTTCTATCGTTGCTTCATCATGCCACATCATTGGTCCTCTTCTCTTGCCACTTCTCATCAACTTCAAATCACATTTAATATCATCCCAATATGCTTCATTTGATCCAAATTGATGATCGTTATAGCTAAAACCTACAAAATACAAAGAATTGCATATTAAACCACACATTTGCACATTTTAGCTACAAACTTAAGATTGGAAGAAATAGACATGAAAGTGACTATTGTTCATTATTTAAACCCTAAAAACTAGCATAAAATACTAGTGTAGACACACTAAGAAATATGCAAACTAGACGCTTATCAATGTGCTCCAATATGCTTCAATGTGATTTTATGCATTATTATTTGTTTATTTCTTAATTTACATACTTTTTGCGTGTTCATGTATTTAATTTATTTAATTTTTGAATTTTATTATTACTATTTCGAGAAAAAATATTATATTTTGTATTTAGTTAGTCAATGTAATAGTTAGATTATTTTTTTATATTTTAGCAAAAATCATGTATCTAGATAGAAAGTGTAATAGATAGGGCATTTTTAATTTTCCACTCCTAAAATTGTAAATTAAGCCCCCGGTGTAATAGTTAGGGCTTATTTGCTTTTCCGTGCTTACGTGTTTATTTCTTTTACCACTTTCCTTAGGATTTTTGCATCTAGAATTTTATACTTATGTGTTATGTTCTCCTATGTGACCTTATATGTTTTTATATGTTTCATTTGCTTTTAATTCATGCTTTAATATTTAATTCATGATTTATGGTATTCCGTCACCACACTAGTCAAACGCTAGTTGTGGTTTCATTGTTTCCCCGCTAGTATAATGTTAGTGGGATTTTTAGAATGGGCTAGTCCAACGCTAGACCCTTCTGACATTTTAGTGTTAGGTGCATTCGTGTGCATTTTACATCCCACTTCACACATTTTTAGTTTTCTTCCCATTTTGCATGATTTTTATTATTATTCTTATTATTATTATTTTTGACACGTTCTTTAAATACATGACATTTAGATTACATTCCACTTAGATTTTAGGACATTTGTGTGATTCGACTGGAAATAGTCGCCTACTCACGCGGGAAGCGGTGGCGTACAGGCCGTTTCCCCCTCCGTGAGTAGAAACATTTAGTCACGATATACTAGTCCCCCGTACCTGTCATGTTACATACCCACCTTCTTTCTTCACTTACTATATATTATTATTTTTTTTCTTTTCTTTTTGCATTTCATTTTTTTGCATTCACACTCGTGACTCCCTCGAGGTCTCGACTCGGGTTTTGCAATTAATGCGATAATTCCAACCAAGTCTCGACGGAACATTTTGACCCTCTCGATACCCACATTTAGACTTAGGATTTGCATTCATTTAGATACATCCAAATGCGATAGAATCTAGGGTTAATTTAGAAAAATTTGATTAAATCTCGCAACTAGCCTCGACTAGGTTGAAAGGGTGCCTTAGGCGAAAGCCTTTGCCTTCCCTTTCTTCAAACGTGACTCCCGAACATTTTTCTCTCGTTTTTCGTAGACCGGAGTGGAAAAAGGGTTTTAAAATATCTTTCTAAAACTTTTATTCTTATTTTTATTAAATGATTTTTTGGGTGACTTGGTACACTCTAACTCAGTACCAAGTGGCGACTCCATTTTTCAAATAAAACTCTTTTTCAAAATTAGTTGGCCAAACCTGTCGCATTTTTTAGTCCTGGCCTTGTTTTCTTTTAAAATGCCATTTTTCTTAAAATACACTTTTTCTACTAAAATTTGATTTTTCTCACACACGCACGGTTTTTTTCCAAAATCTTTATTTTCAAAAGGGTCATCAGAGTAGACCGTCTTTTCGGGACGCGACAGTCAGCGATCCCACTAGCACCCTTTTTACTTCACGATTTTTTTTTTTCGAACGCGACAGCTGTCCAAGGAGTTGCGATTGGAGAAATCAAGGAGCTGCGGCTGATTTGGCTGGGACAACAACCAATTCAAAGATCCAAAATGGAAGAGAAATGGAAGGCCAAAGGGAAGGGATTAGGGTTTGATTGATACTAAGCGGTAGGTGTGAGTGAGAGTGACCGTGTGAGTGAGAGTGAGATTTTTTGTTTTTTGTGTTGAAGTGTAAATGGAAAATGGATTGGGAGTGCTGGATGATGGATGGAGAATTGGAGATTGGATTGGATTGGACTGGAGTAGAGACTTGGTCAGTGAAAGTTGAGTAGAATGATTTGGATTGGAATAATTGGGCCTTAGTTTATAACCCAACAAGGTAAACATAATTCATAATGGGCTTCTATTCTAAAAAACCCAACTAATAATTGGGCTATATATATAAAATTGGATATATAAAATTCAAATTTGGTAATTCAAAATCGGTATTTTATTATTGAATTCAAATTACCGAATTGAATTCGAATTCGGTATTATCGATTTTGAAAATTCTATTTTCGAATACCAACTGAATTCGAATTCATTTTTTTCGGATTTATCGAATTACCGAATTACCGAATTCGATTTACCGAATTCAATTTGAATTCGGTCGGTAATTCGGTATTCACCAAATTTGCTCACCCCTATTAGTAGGGAATACGTAAATACATCGACCTTTATCTAATCTATTTTTTTTTTGGTCATTATCTAATCTATCTAATCTATCTAACTATAACTATATTATAAAATTAAGTCAAAAACTATATTATAAAAAGACATGGCTTGTAATATAGCTGCTTCAATGCTTAACACCTAGATAGACTAGTTGAAAACTTTCAAACAACTAAACAAACCAACATTATTGTTGTATGGCGTGTGCTTTCATTCTCTTTCAAACCAAACGAACGCCACCGCAACATGGACACTGCCACCTAACCACTATGCCACCATATCACCATCACATTGGCGACCGAGGTCTCTCTTTGCCCCTCAAATGTGCTTTCATTCTCTTCCAAACCCAAACCAACGGTGAGTCTTTAAACTACAAAATAAATGTGAGTTTTTTCTTCCCCTTTAATATGTTGAACTACTACCTCACCACTATGCCACCATGTACCACCACATCACCATCGCCCTTCATTCTGGCCATTTTAGCTTTTAATTCATTTTATTGTTATTATTATTATTGTCGCGTCCCGAAAAACGGTCGATGACCCTTTCGAAAATGTTTTGAGTTTTGAAAAATCGTGTGTGTGTGTGAGAAACTGATTTTTTTAGTGAAAAGTATATTTTTAGAAAAAAATGGTATTTTGAAAAACAAAAACAAAGCCGAAACTAAAAATGCGATAGTTTTGACCAAATAATTTGAAAAAGAGTTTTTGTTAAAAATAGAGTTACTACTTAGTATTGAGTTAGGGTGTACCAAGTCACCCGAAAACATCCTTTAACAAAACAAAAGAAAATTCTGAAAATATGTTTGAAAAGCCTTTTTACGATTCCCTGTCTTTGAAAAACAAGAAAAAAAAAGGTTTGAAGGTCAAATTTGAAGAAAGAGAAAGTAAAGGCTCGCGCTTAGGGTGCCTTTCTCCCTAGCTAAGGCTAGTTGCGACATTTAATCAAAATTTTGCTAAAATAACCCTAAAGTTTGTTGCATATGGATGTGTCTAAATGAATGCAAATTCTAAGTCTAATGGGGTGTCGGGAGGGTTGAAATGTCCCATCGAGACTTGATTGAGATTATTGTATTAATTGCAATACCCAAAATGTGACCTTGAGAGAGTCACGAGTGTGGATGCAAAGTGCAATGCAAAAAGAAAAGCAACATAATAGTATAAATATTAAGTGATCGAAGAAAGTGGGGATGCAACATAATGGGTACAGGGAACTAAAAACTCGTGACTGACTGTTCCTACTCATGGAGGGAGAAAGACATGCTAAGGCCTAGAAGAGGCTAAACTTGCTTGTTTCCCACATGAGAAGGGCAGCTATTTCTAGTGGAATCACACAAATAGCCTGAAATTATGTGTGAATGCAATTTAAATGTCATGCACCGAATCATGTGTTTAAAAATAGACAATAATAATAATGATAATAATATATATGAAACTCATGCCAAATGGAAAAACCCAAAAAGAGGAAAAAAAAGTATGTGAAATGAGATAAAATGCATACAATGAGTGAAACTAGCACAAAAAGGACCTAAGGATCTAGTGTTGGATTAGCCTATTTTCTATGAATTTTCACTAGTGTTGGACTAACGGGGGAGCAATAATGCCACAACTAGCTTTGGAGTAATGTGGTGACGTTACAAATTAACATGAATAAAAGCATAATTGAAGTAAATAAACATATAAGAGCATATAAATCACATAGGAGCAATAAATGTAACACCCTAGAAAATGCACTTACAAGAGACATTTTTTCTTATTTAGGGTTAAGTGTTAATCCTTGATTTATTAGTTGGAAGATTTCTTGATTTAATTAGGTTAATTAACTAAGATTTTCATTATTAAGCAAGGACACCTAAGTACTAAAGTTAGAATAATTTTACTTGACCATTTAATTTATATTAGTGTTTAAATTTTGATTAGCTTATTCTACTATTTTCTAGTCTTTTGACTACTTGAATTTTAGCTCAATTTTACTAAAAAAATTCACTTATTTTCTTGCTTTATTTTCTTTTCCTTGGCTGAAATTTCTTCTCTCTTTTTCTTTTCTCTTGGCCGAAAATTCTTCTTTCTTCTCTTTTCTTTTTGGCCAAAATTCTTTCTTCTTTTTTCTCTCCTTATGGCCGGATCTCTCTCTCTCTCTCTCTCTCTCTCTCTCTCTCTCTATTTTACTCTCTTTTTGCTTTAATAATTTGTGCCATAATATTGCTAGTATTAGGTGATAAGAGATTACAAAGTTCTACCAATCAAATTGATCCAAGTAACCACTATTTCATTAAAAGACTACATCTTCACTTTATTCTTGTTATGTTTTTATTGGTTAATATTTTTCCCACCTTTTCTTTATTTCTTTTCCATTTTTCCTAGCCTATTTCTTTCTCTTTCTTTTTCTTCTTGGCCGGCCATCTCTCTTTCTCTTCTTCCCTCATTTTGCTCTCAACTTCTTGAAGCTTTCTCTCTAAATTTTGGGCAAATCTACCATAGAAAGTGAGCTTCTTTCCTTTCTAAGAAAAGTTCTAAGCATATCTAAGGTATTTACTATGAACTTTTCCTACTAATTTCAAGTTTTAATTAGTCTTTTATGCAAGCTTAAACCTAGATTCTTGTTGCTACTACTTGGAGAACTTAGTTTGAATTGGAGATTTACTTGCTAGATAAAGTGTTCTTGTGGTTAGATAGACTAGTAAATAGCATTTAAACCTTGAAATTTCATGTGTTATATGTTGTTTGGTTGAAGATTCTTGGAGTAGAATTCTTGAAATTTAGTGGAATCTTGATTGAATTTGAGCTTGAATTGAATATAAAAGTTGTAGAACTTGTTGAATTTGGGTTGGATGGCTGATTTTCTTGCAGGAAAAAAATTTGGGTTAGTCCGATTTTAAGGGGAAATGCTGCTGAAATTTTGGTAGAATTAAAAGAAGAAAAATTGACAAGTGAGATTTTAAACCTAGAATATGCTCAATTGAAGGAAGTTTAAGTGCAGGAATTTTTAGAAAATGATCTAGTGATAGATTAAATTTTCTTAGAATAAGAAAACCCTAAACCCTAGAAACTCTAAAACCAAAACCCTAGAAATAAGTGGGGTATTTTCTTGAATTTTCTTACTAAATTCACTAGGGTTTTAATTGGGTTTTCATTATATTATTTCTTTTAAATTTCAGGGTCCGAAAACGCATCGCGACCATTTTACGAGATATTTTCTTAGGCATTCCAGGTGAGTGTCTCTATGTGTGCATGATGCATGAAATGTTATGTTTCACTTGTAAATATTATGTTACACTTGCAAATATTATGTGATAAAATGTGCTACTTGAGGAAAGATGTGTACTTTATCGCATCTATTCCGTAATGTGTTATATGCTTTCACTATTCAACGTGTTACTTGTGCGTGAGACTTCCGTGACTAATCTTTACCGTTACTTCACGGATAGTCAACCCGAACAGGCTTGGGAGGTTATAAGGTGCTGGGTGTTTTAGGGCGTGACGTTTTTTCCCTTTTGAGTTGTGAATCCTCAAAGAGGCCAACTCCGAATTGAACTTTCTTGCGTGTTGGCCCTCCAAGGTTGAGATTACTCCCTGGATGTGGTAGCTTGTACAGAGGTTATAAGGTGAATGGTGGTTAGGGCTTGCGTGATAAAACTGACATGTCCTTTGACTAAAGACCTGAGCTATTATCTCGGTCCAAATGTCATGGTTACATGATCAGTACTTGCTTTTCCTGCGGTTGAGCTTGCTCCCGTAGTTGAGCCTTGTATCCGCCCTTGACTACTTGATAATTAAATTGTTCATATCTTGTTTATTTAATTTATCGATTATTTTATTTACTAAAATAATGAGTTCTTGATATGGTTGCATGACTTGGGCATTCACTGGGTTATTATAGCTCATTCCTTTTATTTGTTTTTCTTTACTCAGGTTTCCTAAAAAATTAAAGCTGGATTGACTGGTTTTGAATATTATAGATGTTTCAGTTATTGTAATAGCCAAACAGTTTTAGGCTATCTTTGTGAAAATCCTGTATATTATGACATGTAAACTTTTGATGTTACTTGTACCTTTAAGTAAATAATATGAGTGTATTTTATTTTATTTTATTCCCTTTTATTTCATTTTATTTTGAGTTAAGTATGCTTGGATGGTTGCGTGAGTGTGTGATTTGAGTCCTGGCAAGAGCTAGGCAGGCAGTCCGCTAAGCCCTTTGGTGCGCCTCTGGGTAAGGTGGGGCTGTCACAATTAATACGTAAATATAATATCTAGATGCAAACTCCTAATGTAAGCGGTAAAACAAATAAGCACATAAACACGCAAAAAGCATATAAGGCCTAACTCTACTTTCTACCGCTGGAATTCTCTCTCTATTCTATTCTCTCTCTACCGCTTTCTTTCTTTTGAATATTAGGGTTTAATGGATGCCCTTCAACCCAGGGCAACCAAATCGCTCCTTCGCAGATGTTCTGCTCAATAAATCTGCCTCCCCGCTCAAGATTAAGACCCCAACAATCCATAAAGGTGAACCTGCTGTGAGTTTTTCTCATGCAGACGTGGAAAAGCTTGCTACCCCTTTTCACTTTGCGTTGATAGGAAAGTTCTCCCATGGACGCCCGAGCATGGAATTTGTGAGGAAAGCCTTTGCTTCCATTGGGTTTTCTGGATCTTATTCATTAGGGCTTCTTGACCAAAGGCATATTCTGATTCGTTTTACTCTGGAAGATGATTACTTGCGGTGTTGGTTGAAGGGGCTTTGGCTACTCAACGATTTTCCTATGCGTGTCTTCAAGTGGTCGACAGATTTCAAGGCTGAGGTAGAGTCCACACATGCTCCTGTTTGGATGTGCTTAGAAGGACTTCCCATTCATTTTTTTGATAAAGCAGCGCTTTTCTCAATTGGAAGTGCTGTTGGTAGCCCGCTGAAAATTGATTCTGCGACAGCAACTTTATCCAGACCCCATATGGCTCGCATTTGTGTCGATATTGATATCTCAAAGGAGCTGCCTAGACGGATTTGGATTGCTATTGGATCTAGTGGTTTCTGGCAGAAGATATATTTTGAAGATCTCCCTCTGTATTGCCATCACTGCTGTAAACAAGGGCATGCCCAATCTACATGCTGATTGGTCAACGCAAAAGGGAAAGAAAAGGTGTCTGAAGGGGATCCTCACATGCAACAAAAAGAAACGATGCAATACGTTCCTAAGATTAAGATTTTACAACGTGAACAAGCCAGTATAGAACCCATGGATCAGATGAGGCAACACCCTGAAAACATTGGTGAAATACAAGCAGATAAGAATGGCGAACAAGAGGAAAAAAATGAGGTGGAGGAAGGGCAGATATTGGAAAATACTATACAGGAACATCATCAAGAACTTCAGGACAGAGAAGACCAGAATGCTATAATAGATACGGTAGATCAGATTGGAGGTGACATGAATGGCGAATGCCAACAGCATCTAGGTATAACGACTGCTGATTCTCTTAGTGTAAACCCACCTGAGATACACCGGCTTGAAGCTGAGGATTTGGAAGAGGAAGTAATGCCTCGAACTTTAATACAGGCAGTTGAACATATTGCAGAAAGTCTTTCTCCTCGTGGAAGTCATGATGCTGCGACTCATTGTCCTTTTCCAAACGATGCTCGACAAGAATGCTACAGTTTGGATGGTGATTCAAGCCAACGAAATGTTGATCATGATGAAGATACAAACTAGAAAATCTCTGCACGACGTAAAAAAGGAGTAAGGTTTATGGCTTTTGATAGAACTTTGAGATCCCAGGCTAAATCGTCTATTAATTCCTTTAATGTCTTATCCCAATGATTAGTGCATTATATTGGAATATAAGGGGTGTGTCTAGAGCTCCTAATTTAAAGAGATTAAAGAAATTAATTCGGATGTATAAGTTGGAGATAGTTGTGATATTAGAGCCAAAAATTGATGTATCTAAAATATCTCAGTTGTGCATGAAGCTTAACATGGACGGATGTATGGCTAATTTTACTGGTTCCGTTTGGCTTTTCTTTAAAAATTCTATGAAAGTTACAAAGATTGCCGAAAGTGATCAGCATCTTTCAGTTGATATTCATAGTTCCCTGTTGTTAAATTCTTGTAAATTTACCTTTGTTCATGCTAAATGTGGGGAAGTAGACCGACAAGTGCTTTGGGAGGTTTTAAAACAAGAAATTGTTGGTAATTCTCCGTGGATTATTGGAGGTGATTTTAACGCAATTATTTTTGCTGAGGAAAAAAGAGGAGGAAAGGCCTTTTCGATTCAATGAGGTAGCTCAATTCATGGAGTTCATTCAAGATGTTGAGTGTTGTGATGCTGGATTTTCTGGTTCACCTTTTACTTGGTGTAATAATCACCAAGGTCAAGCACGAGTTTGGAAGAGATTGGACAGGGTGCTTCTAAATAAGTTTATGTCTGAATCAAATCTTGCTGTTGTTGTCCATCATCTTGCTCGAGCTCCTTCAGATCATGCTCCCCTACTTATCCAAGGGAGCACTCTTGCAGATGGGAAGCCAAGACCTTTTAAGTTTCTGAATTTCTGGACTTCGCATGCTCAATTTCTGGATGTTGTTAGGAATAACTGGTAGTCTGATGGACTTGGGTCCCCACTTACCGTGCTGGCTACAAAACTTAAAAAAGTCAAGCAAGCTTTGCGCTATTGGTCCAGGCAGGCATTTGGAGATATCTTCGAAGCAGTTAGAAGTGCGGAAGAGAGAGCAGCAGCTTCTGAAATGGAGTATGATTGCAATCCTTCAGAAGGCAACTTGACAGCGTTACAGCAAGCTAGATCTCATTTGGCTTATACCATTTGTGTGGAAGAAAATTTCTGGCGTCAAAAATCTTGTATAAAATGGTGGAAAGAAGGAGATTCTAACTCCAAGTTCTTTCACTCGGTGGTAGCAGAAAGAAGAAGAAAGGCCATTATTCACTGCATTAAAGATTCATATGGGAATTGGGTACAAGATGAGGCTAGAATAGAGAGTGCAGCCTGCAATTTTTTCTCAAATTTATTTACAGCTAAAGGTTCGTGTGATGAAACAGCTTACAAACACATTCCCAAGCTTCTGTCTGAGGAAGATCAATGCTGGTTGGAGGAGATTCCTACAAAGGAAGAGGTTAGAACGGTAGTTTTTTCAATGGATGGGGATAGTGCCCCGGGTCCAGATGGCTTCACTGGTAAATTTTTTACGAGGGCCTGGGAAATTGTAGCTGAAGATGTATACAGGGCTGTCTTGGCTTTTTTCTGTGGTGAAGAATTACCAAAAAGTGTTACTGCAACACTTTTGGTCTTAATTCCTAAATGCTCTCATCCACAAGATTTCACTCAGTTCAGACCGATCAGCTTATGTAATTTTCTTAATAAGATAATTTCTCACTTACTAGCAGACAGATTGGCTTTAGTTTTGCCGAAGATTATTTCTCCTCAACAGAGTGGGTTTGTTAAGGGAAGACATCTTGCTGAGAACTACTTATTAGCTCAAGAATTGGTGTCTGGAATCAAACGGAAAAATAGGGGTGGAAATATTGTAATGAAGATTGATATGGCTAAGGCATATGATAGAGTATCTTGGCCTTATCTTATAGGCATCATGAGGGCTTTTGGTTTCGGAGAACAGTGGATTGATAGAATCTGGCGGCTGATATCCAATTGTTGGTTCTCCATCATTATCAATGGTGCAGCGAAGGGTTTCTTTAGAGCTTCCAGGGGATTGAGGCAGGGGGACCCTATTTCTCCTGCCTTATTTATTATTGCTACGGAGGGTCTGTCCAGAGCTCTAAATGATTTGTCTTCTAATAGAAGTTTTATTCCTTACAGTGTTCCTCCTCATTGCCCTATTATCACTCATTTGGGGTTTGCAGATGATTTAATATTATTTTCAGGTGGTGACAAACGGACATTGGGCTTGATCATGGAGGTGTTGAAATCCTATGAAAGATGCTCAGGGCAGATGATTAATGTTTCTAAAAGTGGTTTTCTTTGTCATCCTTCCACTCCTCAGACTCGCATCTCTATATATCAACAGGTAACTGGGTTCATAAGGAAAAATTTCCCTGTCAGATATTTAGGGTGTCCTTTGTTCTGTGGTCGTAGTAAGTCTATATATTTTGCTGACATGATTCAATCAGTTGCCAAACGGATATTGGGATGGAGCTATCAGATTTTATCTTTTGGTGGGAAATTGATCTTGATTAAACACGTACTATCTTCCATTCCTTTACATACACTTGCTGTTTCTTCTCCTCCTAAAGGAGTATACATGCAGTTGGAAAGATTGTTTGCTAGGTTTCTTTGGAAATCTGATGAAGCTGGGTCGAGACACCACTGGATTAAATGGAGGAATATTTGTCTTCCGGTTGATGAAGGTGGCGTGGGCATCAGGTCTCTACATGACGTGCACTTGGCAATGTCTATGAAATTATGGTGGATGTTCAGGAAGCAAGCGTCTCTTTGGGCGAATTTTATGAAGGTAAAGTATTGTAAATCTAAACATCCTTTAAAAGTTCAAGGTTCGTTGAGAGACTCTGGGACATGGAAAAGAATGTTATCTGTCCGCAATTTTATGGAACCAAATATTATTTGGCTCGTAAATAATGGTGAGGTGGACTTTTGGAATGATAATTGGATGGGAAAAGGACTGCTCTTGGTGCAAGGTCAACCTAGTGGAGAGGCAAGGGTGCGGGACTACATAGTAGATGAGCGGTGGGATGAAGCTAAGCTAAAACAATGCTTACCTAATGCCTTGGTACAGGAGATCATAAGCATGGATGTACCTAATGGTGACAAAAAGGATGATATTATTTGGAGCTTGTCGTTAACTGGGGAATTTACATTATCTTCTGCCTTTGAATCTATTCGTAGTGCACAGAATAGGAGCTTTATTTTCCGACATTGCTGGGATGGAAGAATACCTATCAAAATCTCATTTTTTCTTCTTCGGCTTATCCTTAAAAGAATTGCGGTTGCTGATGTTATTCAACAATTTGGAATTCAAGGGCCTTCACGGTGTTTCTGTTGTGACAGACATTCAGTGGAGTCTATTGAACATATCTTTAGCTGGGGTGACATTCCTACAAAGATCTGGGATTTTTTTGGTAGACCAGTTGGGATTATTTCTACTTATTTGGAGTTAAGAATGAGGCTTATGCAATGGTGGACAGCTTCTTCTACCAATGGAAGGGTTCAATTTTTGCAACATATCACTCCTGTGTTTATTCTCTGGAATCTGTGGAAGGCTAGAAATGAGTGGCTTTATCAGGACAATTCGCAGGACTGGGTTAAAATATCAGGGAGAATCTTTACTGATATTAAGCTTTGTTATGAGCTTAAATTTAAAGGTAAATATGTTGCTAACTCTTGGCCTGAATTTTTTTGGTATGTCTCTCAGTTTAAACAGGTTATCCATGTGGAGCGTGTTAAATGAAGGCCACCTAATCAATGTCTCAAACTGAATACGGACGGTTGCTCAAAAGGTAACCCAGGTGAATGTGGAGGAGGGGGAATACTAAGAACTCAACAAGGGAAACTGATTTTGGCTTTTGCTACTAATTTTGGATTGGGTACAAGTTTCGAAGCAGAATTTCAAGCCATGCTACTTGGGATCCAAATTTGTGCTTCAAGAGGATATAATAATTTCGATGTGGAGTCTGATTCTTCCGTTTTAGTTAACATTATTAAGGACAAGGCTGTCTGCCCATGGAAGGTGACAACGCTATACCAGAAAATTACAAAGCTCAAAACTCAGTGGAAGGAAATTACTCATTGTCTACGACAAGCAAACGTTCCAGCTGATATGTTGGCAAAGGTAGGAGTACGACTGAAGTCAACCTGCATTTTCACATCTTTTCAAGATCTTCCAAAAGAGGTTCGAGGAGCTCTTAGAGTTGACCAATTGGGTTTCCCAAGTTTTAGATTTAAAAAGTCTAAATATTAGTTTCGCTTTATATTAATGTAAAGGAAGTAGTACTTCCCTTCATTGGTTTTCTTTATCTTCTAATTTATTGCGAATTTTCATATATGTAATAACTGAGGTAAGGTCTAGCCCCCCTCGTGTCTATTTATGCTATTATTAATAATATTTGGGAGTGGCGCCCCCCCCCTGTGTACAGGGTTAGCCAAAAAAACAAAAAAACAAAAAAAAAGCATATAAGCCCTAACCATTACACCAAGGGGGATTTAATTACATTTTAAAAGGGGGATGATAAAATAACCTATCTATTACACTTGCCTATCTAAATACAAATATTTGTAAAAATACGAAAAGAAAAAAATCTAGCTAATACATAGGTTATCTAAATACAAAATCTTGCCAATAATAAAATATGGCCATCTATTATATTTTTTGAATTATTAAAAATAAAAATTTAAACAATCAAACATAACTTAACATAAAATGGATAGATGTTCGAAAAGTAAATAACGTAAAATAAACATATCAAAAACACATAAAAAACACATAGGAACACGTAAAAAGAAAAATTGAAAGTGGCAAAGACACCTCCTTTGAAGCCCCGGTACTAACGCTAAGAAAACAAATAACAAGTCAAGGTACGTCGATGTAAACAAATAAAGGCCAAAGTGTCTAAGTGTTGACAAATGGGGGTAAACATGTAAAGTCTAGCAACTAAGAGGACTAAAAATAAATTTCTATAGCTTAAGGGGTAAAATTAGAAATTCACATAATTTTAAGGGGTAAAAATAAAAATTCGAGCAAGCCTAGAGTCATAATTTTAAATTCAAGCAAGCATGGAGGAAAAACATAAATTCCAGCAATTGAGGGTAAGTTTACAAATAGTGGGACCTAATTAAAAAATATGAAGTCTAGGGGGTCAATACGTAAATATGGGGGACTCCTTTGTATAAAACAAAAGTATCCAGGGGCATATTATACTACTGAAGACCCAAAGACTAAAACACGAATATACACTTTATAATGACATCACTAAAACAAAAATGTTAAATTAAGTCAAATTAGTTAACTAAGTCAATTATTATACCAGACAAAAAATTAAATTAAGTCAGAAACAAAACTAAACAAGTTTAAAACCAAAAAATTGAACCAAAATCCATTTCCTACGATTGGCCTTCTTTTAAACCTCTATAATTAAACTCTAATATGGAACAATCTTCCCAAAATCGTTTTCCAGAATTCCCTTCCCCAAAATCTTCATCACCTTTTCTTTTTGTTTTTCTTTTTTTTTTTCTCTGTTTTCTCCCTGTTTCTCCCTTCTCCCTTCTCCTCTTTAACTTCCTAGTTTTCTATTTCACTTCCCACCCCCTCTATATCTTCTCTTTCACTATTCTCTCTCCGTCTCCCTCTTCTTGGTTCTCTCTTACTATCCAATTCTCTCTTTCTCTCTCTTTTTCTCTTCCTCTCTATCTTTTTCTCTTTTTTGGCTCTCTGTTCTTTTCCCTCTTCTATCATCTTCCAGCTCTCTCTGTTTCTATTTCGAACGCCCCCAAATCCATCTCTCCTCTCTCTGATTCTTTGATTCAGCCTCTCATTCTCTCACTCTTGTATCTCCTTCCACCTACTGCAACTGTGGAATTGGTTTTTGTTGGGTGGGTTTGTGATTTTGGTTTGTAATTCGCTAAGATTGGTGGTTGATTTGGGGTTTGGGTGGATTTGGAGTTGGGCTTCTTGGGTTCTGGTGTGAATTGAGATTGACTAGTAGTGGCTCCTAGCATAGCCGTGGTGGTTGGTGATTTGCAGGTTGTTGGTGGCAGAGTTTGTTTAGCCGTGGGTGGCAATTGGTGAGGTTTTGATGCTACAAGGTTGGTGGAAATTGGGTTTGACAATGGCAAGAGGAAAGGGTCAGCGGTGGTTTTGGTGATAACTGGTGGAGTTGTGGTATGTGGTGCAGTGTAACTACTATGAGGTGATGATAGTTGTGGTGGATGAGTGAAAGAGACAGGGGAGGTGTGATTGTCAGGCTTTGAGAAGGAGGAAGATTGCTGGTGGTAACTGGTTGCAATTAGGATTGGTTTTGGGCTATCATTAGTGGATTTGGGGTGATGATTGTGGTGGTTCTATGAGGGTAACAGTTGAGGAGAGAGGGCTGGACTACAGGGGCTGGCTATGTTTTGATAGTTTTAGTGGTGGTAAAGATAGTGGTTGAAACTAGGACTGGCTTTGATGGAGGAGCAGCAGGTGGTGGAGATGGATGGCAGGGGAGGTCTTTTGGTGGTTCAGGGGGTTGGGATTTGCAAGGGCCTGGTGGTTTTGGGCTGCTAATGGTGGTTATGTTGGAGTAGTAGGTGGTGGAAGTGGTTGAAGGTAGAGTAGGTGGTTTAACGGGTGGTGGATGGAAGGAAGGGGAAGAACAATGGAAAAGGAGGAAGAACAAAAAGAAAAAAAATGAAAACAAGAACCAGGAAGAAGGAACAAGAGAAAAAAGAAAGAAAAGCAGAAAACAAAACCCTAAAAAAATTCAGCAAAACAACAACAATTAAGTGATTTTTTAATTATGACATTGTAACTGAATTATTAGAGTCTACGATGGTACCTTGTGAAGTTTTGAGTGATTTGAATGGTTGGATTTCCTCCTTTTTTCTTGCTGAATTTTTGGAAGTGTTCTTGTATTTTTCTTGTTTTGATCTTGTGTAAAAAAAGTGTGTTTGTGTGTGTTTAATCTACCTATGTGTGTTTGTGGTGTATTTATGTGTAAGTTAATCTAACTATGTGTGTTTGTATTTTGTTTATGTGTGTAATATTTAGTGTGTGAAAATGTGTGTATTATGTGTAAAAAATATCTAAGAGTTTCCCTATTTTTTCTATTATCCCTTCCCTTTTTATCAACCAACATGGGGCATTTATAATCTTATCCTTCAAGAATAGATGGAACACTAAAATATCCTTGACGATACAATTACAATTTTACCCTAAAAATAATTTTTGATATACAAAAAAGATATCATAATTTTTCTAAAAATACCAAAAAATAGAAAAATCATAAAAATACAAATAACAGATTTTATTAATAAAAAGTTTGGTTGAAAAATATATTTTTTTGCAACATGACCGTTTTGCCTCGATCGCGGTATTTACTGAAAAATAGCAATGGATCTCAAAAATTTACCAAAAATTAGAAACAGGTTTAAAAATCTAAAAAATGAATTTAAAATCCAAAATTTGGTAAAAAATTGACACAATCGTGGTTGATCTCCCTTCTCATGTGTCACAGGAACATTCCCAAAGGACCGTCTTGAAGATCAGGCGATAATTCAATCCAACACCTCCCGCAGAATTGGACCAAAATTATCAAAGTACACGAACTCCTTGTTGAACAGTTTGACCCCAATCTAAACCGTGGATTGAAACCAATCTAATTGAATAAGAACAAATTCAAAACCCTACCCAAACCTGTTGAATAGAACTTGAGGTATAAAGTAAACTCTCAAGAATCACTCTTGAAAAGTCATACGAAAGTTTTCTTCCAAGAACTCACAAACTCTCATAGAGAGAAAATATCAATTTCCATTGATTAATTCATCGTAAAACATAACACATCATAACTCCTTAATAAAAAGACACTAATGTTAGCCTTCTATAGGCATTAAAACCCTACAAAATAAATATGGAAAGTCTAAACTAAGTATGACTCAAAAACTAAACTAAAACTAATTAAAACAATAAAAAACGTAAAGTCTGTCCGTAGCCATGGCACGTAACCGCGGCGCGGGTTCATGCCACAGGTTCAATCAAAAACTTTTGTTCTTCATGCCCAACTCTCTGATGGTACCCACGAGGCTATTCACGGCGCGGGTTCATGCCGCGAGTTCGGTCAAAAGTCCTTCCTTGTGCTATCCTCATGCTTTGCTTCATCCAAGCTTGCATAGTCTTCCAACTATGTTTGTGCTTCAACTTGAGCAGCAAAACAATCCTCTGAACGCACGTATCCTTGAGCAACCTTCCACGAAACTTGGACCAATATTTTGAACACCAAGTTAAGCATTCTTGACTGAAAACCTTGGTAGCCTTTTGGTGACGATTTGAGCGTTTTGAGACATCCAATTCGCATGTACTAATGATCAACCCTATTGAGACTTGAATGATACGTTCGGGGGCTACCACGCATATATCAAAAAAGCATTCAAGGTGCGAAATGACTACTTTGTCCTATAATGACAAAATATATAAAAAAAATAATTACTGGCCTCGAACTGTGAAAATTAAAAATAAGCTTAAAATCCTGAAAAGTGAATTTAGAACTCAAAAATTGACAAAAAATGTGTTCGAGTGTGAAATGACCCTTTTGCCCCTTGAACACGTTATTTACAAAAAAAATAGCTATTGTCTCCGAAAAATAAAAAAATTAAAAACATACTTAAGATTCTTAAAAATAAATTTGGGGCCCAAAATAGGCAAAAATAGTGTTCACGAGGCAAAATGACCATTTTGCCCCTTTACTGACAAAATATACAAAAAATAGCAATTAATCCCAAAAAAAACCAAAAATTTAGAAACATGTATGAAAGCACAAAAATATACATTTAGAACTCAAAAACTAATGAAAAAAATATTTACATGCTGAAAATTACTATTTTGCCATCAGAATTGCTAATTTTGTACTTTCACCTGAAAGCTAGAATTTGACTTCAATAGTAGAAAAATGACCCCCTAATGTTAGAGAAATAAATGGTGTGTCAAAATTTGGTATCTCTAATTATATTGTAAAAAGACATGGTTTGTACTGTAGCTGCTCCAATGCTTGACACATGGATAGGCTAGCTAAAAGCTTCTAAACAACTAAAGAAAATAGCATCGTTTTTGTGTGGCTTGTGTTTTCATCATCATAATTTGTATTTTTTCATTTTTTTCTTATTTTTTGATATTTTTAGAAGGGACAATGGAATTTTTTAAAATTTATGTTAAAATTATTTTCTTAAAAGGGTAAAACAATAATTTGATTTTAATGGGTTTTTTAGTTTTTTATTTTCTCTTGAAGAATAAGATTTGGGAAGTTTCCTTGTAACTTCCTAGGTCTTATTCCTTCATAGTATAAAAAGTCCATGATTTTATTAGAAAAATAGAAAAATCTAGATGCACTTTTGAAGTTCTTCCCCCTACACATTACCCTAAGAACATACACAAGACACTAGTTCACCTTTATACGCTACACACATTACCCCAAAAATACACACGTGACACTAATTCATTTTCATACAAGCACACATACCACACCAAGAACATAACTAAAAACATGCACCACACCAAAAACACACACTAAACATACACCACACCAAGAACACATAGGACACATACTCATACACATACATGCACAATTAATCACACACAACATAGTCATCACTCACATGCACAACACACACTCTCACTCTCACACACACTATCACCACCAAGTCTCAACTGTTCCACCAATCTAACCACCCACAAACTATTAAAAAACCCTTATAAACCAGACCACTAATTTCCCCCTACCCATCACCAATTCACCAATTGACCAAGATAGCCCAAATTGAAGCTCAAAATTTGCCAAAAAATAGTCCTACAATCGCAGCCAAAATCACTACCACATGTCGCGTCCGAAAAATCGTAAAGTAAAAGGTGTAAGTGGGGTCATTGACTGTCGCGTTCGGAAAAGGATAGTCCGGTCTAATGACCCTTTCGAAAATAAAGGTTTTTTGGAAAAACCGTGCGTGTGTGAGAAAAATCAAATTTTAGTAGAAAAAGTGTATTTTGAGAAAATAGTGTTTTAAAAGAAAAACAAGGCTGGGACTAAAAATACGACAGGTTTGGCCAAATAATTTTTGAAAAAGGGTTTTATTTTAGAAAAATGGAGTCGCCACTTGGTATTGAGTTAAGGTGTACCAAGTCACCCAAAAAATCGTTTAATAAAACAAAAATAAAATAAAATAAAAATTTTAGAAAAATATTTTAAAACCCTTTTTCGACTCCGATCTACGAAAAAATGAGAGAAAAAGATCCGGGAGTCACATTTGAAGAAAGGGAAGGCAAAGGCTTGCGCCTAAGGCACCCTTTCAACCTAGCCGAGGCTAGTTGCGAGGTTTAATCGAATTTTTTTAAATTAACCCTAAATTCTATCGCGTTCGAATGTGTCTAAATGAATACAAAATCCTAAGTCTAAATGTGAACATCAGGAGGATCGGTATGTTCCGTCGAGACTTGGTCGGAATTATCACATTAATTGCGAAACCCGAGTCGAGACCTCGAGGGAGTCACAAGTTGATGCAAAATGAAATGTAGAAAAGAAAAATAATAATATATAGTAAGTGATCGAAAAAAGTGGGTATGCAACATGTCGGGTACGGGAAACTAATATCTCGTGACTGAATATTCCTACTCACGGAGGGGGCAACGGCCTGTACGCCACCACTTCCCACGTGAATAGACGACTATTTCTAGTCGAATCACGCAAATGTCCTAAAATCTAAGTGAAATGCAATTTAGATGTCATGCATTTTAAAAAATGTGTCAAAATAATAATAATAATAATAATAAAAATCATGCCGGATGGAAAGAAAACTAAAAAATGTGTGAAATGTGAAATGCACACGAATGATCCTAACACTAAAATGTCCTAAGGGTCTAGCGTTGGGCTAGCCCGTTCTAAAAAAAATCCCACTAGCGTTGGACTAGCGGAAAAGAATGAAGCCACAACTAGCGTTGAACTAGTGTGGTGACGGAATACCATAAATCACGAATTAAATATTAAAGCATGAATTAAAAGCTAATTAAATATGTAAAAATATATAAGATCACATAGGAGCACATAACACATAAGCATAATATTCTAGATGCAAAATTCCTAAGGAAAGCGGTAAAAGAAATAAACACATAAGCACGCAAAAGCAAATAAACCCTAACTATTACACCGGGGGCTTGGTTTACAATTTAAGGGGGGAAAATAAAATGTCCTATCTATTACATTTTCTATCTAATTACACAATTTTTGCTAAAATATGAGAAAAATAATCTAACTATTACATTGACTAGCTAAATACAAAAATATTACATTTTATCAAAATAATAAAATTTGAAATTAAATAACGCAAAATAAATAAATACGCAAAAAGTGCATAAAAATAAGAAACACATGAAGAAAAATGTATAAAATATCACATTAGAGCACATTGGAGCACATAAAGAAGCAAATAAAAGATAACGAAAATATCTCTTCCCGAAGACCCGGTACTAACGTACTATCAAAATGAACAAACAAGTCAAGATATCTCGATACAAATAAATAAAGTACAAAAATATAAAATTCTAACAAGCCGGGGGCAGAAATGCAAATTCTATTGAATTAAGGGCTTGAAAGCAAATTCAAACATATCTAGGGGCCAAATAATAAATTCAAGTAAGCGTAGGGGCACAATTGTGAATCAATGCCAAGCAGAAGGGGACAAAAACAAAAATGAAATTTCAGAAAGTTTGCGACACAAAAATGTAAGTTCCAACAAATTCATGCCAAATTGCAATTAATCAAAGATTTAATTGAAAGAATATAGAAGGGTCAAGCTATAAGATTAAGAACCTAAAATGCATAAAAATGCAATAACTAAATAATGGGGGGTCCAAACCATAAATACTCACGTTATCATAACCTGAAATTCCAACCCGTTAAACAAAAATCTAAATAACTAAACTTACTCATTATTTAACCATATTGACTTAATTAACTAAAGTACTTAATTAGATTAAATCCAAACATACCAGAAAATCAACTAAAATAACAAAATTAAGAAAACTAAAACACTGGATAACATAAAATAATAAATAAGATAAAAAATAAAGAAAAATAAATAAATAAAATACTACCAGCCCTTCCCCCTTAATCGATTTTGTCAATTTTCATTTCCAATTTATCTTCTTCTCTCTCTCACGCCCTTGTTTTCTCTCTTTTCTTTGTTCTTCTCTTCTTCTCCTTTCTTCCTCATACGAATCTGTTTTCTCTTCTTCTTTGTTCTTTTGCAGTCATTCACCATCTTCTCTATTTTTCTTTGCTTCGCACTCTCTCACTCTCTCCCTAACAGATTCTACTTCTCTTTTCTCTTCTCTCCTCTCTTTTCTCTCTTCCCTTCTTCTTCTTCTCTTTCGAATTTCCTCTTACCCCTCCTGTTCTTCCCTCTTTTTTTCCTTCCTCGCTATCCCCCTTTTCTCTCTTTTGTTTCCCTCTAATTCTCCCAGATTTTTCTCGGTCCTCTTTGCTCACCGCTTCTTCTCTCCCTCTCTTCCTGTTTTTTCTTGCAGCTTGCTCTCTCTCTCTCTGTCAATTCCTTTTTTTTGTGACTTTTCTTTCTCTCCTTGTCTCTCACTCTCGCTGTTTCTCTCTACAGGGGCAAAGAGATGCGGTGATGGGGCAACGGCGCTACAGTGGGGGTTTGGGCATTGACTTATTTTGGCTGGTTATTTGTAGCATTTTCTGCAGGTGATAACAACCGCTGTGGGTGTGGATTGACACTGAAGGGATTTGGGCTGGTGAATTAGGTGGTGCCGATGGAGATTTTGGGTGGTTGCTGTGACAAATTTTGATAGTGATGCTGGTAGTAATTGGGGAAGTTTATGACTAAGCCATGGTGGATTTGGGTGGCTTTGAACGGCTGTGTGAATTGGGTTGGCTTGGAGTGGGGCTGATGGGACCGATTGATTTGGATTCTGGGCATTGTTTTTGTGGTTGTGTAATTGAATTTGGCAGTTTGTGTTGCGATTTTGGGCTTTGGTTTTACTGACGATTGCAGACAGTGAAAATTGGTAGTGGTTAGATGGTGGAGATTGGCGGTGGAGTGAAGGTTGAGGGAGGTGTTTATTGACTGATTTGATGGTGAATTAAGGTGATTTTGGGGCTGTTGATTTCTGAGTGAGGAAGACTGGTGTTTAGGTGAGGTGTTTGGATAGCTATGCCTAGCCGTGGTGGTGATCTAGAGGTTGTAGCTTGGCTGGGTTGAATCAGGTTGGGGTTGATTATGAATTTTTGTTTTTGCAGGTTTGTGAGTAACAGGTGGATGTTGTTGTGATGGCTCTGCTTACTTACTGGTGGTGAATTGAGGGAACCGGTGGAGGTTGGGAAGGGCCGATACTACTTCGGTGGGTTTGTAACTGTGATTGTGATTGTGAGATGTTGATGAGGGTAGTTTGGTGGGAAGTGGCGCGTGGTTTGTGATTGAGGCTATGTGAACGTGATTAGCAATATTTATTGGTGGTGTTTTCTGGAGGTTGTCTGGCAGTCCTAGTGGTGGTTGGACGGTGGTGCTGAGTGGAAGAAAGAGAGGGGAAGAGAGACGGTGGGAATGGAAAGAAGGAAAAAATTGGAGGTACAGAAAGAACGGTGGAGATATGAACCAAGGAAGTAAAAACAGAAACCCAGAAAATTCAAACTAAAAAAAACAAGAACAGAGTATAGAAATCAAAAGAACGAAATATTGAACCCAAATTTCAAAGAAACACATACAATTAATCAGATTGACATAGAAAGAAAATGAATCAAAAACAAAAGAAGAACTCACCTTTTTGAGTTTGAAGAAGATTGGTGATGAACAGTAATTCACTCTTGATGTTGAAGATGAATAGTGTATAAAGATGAGAAAGAACGGCTTATGTAGTGTGTGTTTTTTTAAGGTGTGAAAATGTGTGTCTTTTTGATCTTCTAGGATAAAATCAAAGTGTGTTTTAGGGTTTCTTCATTTGTCTCCCTCTTTTTTTAAAATATTAAGTGGGGTATTTATACTGCACAAGTCTTAACCTCCAAGAAATGATTAAAAGACCAAAATACACTTGACTACAAAAATTACAACTTTATCCTTAAAAAATTTATTCTCTCACAATAATAAAAAAAATAAAGAAAAATGTAAATAATAAATTCATTAACACTAATTCACTTCGAAAAAAGTTAGAAACTTAGAAACATGCTTAAAATCTAAAAACGAATTTGAGACCCAAAAATTGGTGAAAAATGAGTTTGGGATGTAAAATGACAATTTTGCCCTTGGATGATGAAAATTCACAGAAAAATAATTATTGACCCCAAAAAAATTATCAAAAACTAAAAATAAGCTTAAAACACTGGAAAATACATTTTTGACTCAAAATTAGTGAAAAATGAATTTAATTTGTAACATGACGATTTTGCCCTTGGGCAATGAAAATTCACAGAAAATAGTTATTGTCCTCAGAAAATTATCAAAAATTAAAAATAATCTTAAAACACTAGAAAATGCATTTTGACTCAAAATTGATGAAAAATGAATTTAATTTGTAAAATAACGATTTTGCCCTTGGGCAATGAAAATTCACAGAAAAATAGTAATCGTTTCTGAAATAATCAAGAAAATTCAAAAACATGCTTAAAGAATTAAAAAAATAAATTTAGAACTAAAAATGAGCTAAAATGGTATTCGTGAGGTGAAATTACCATTTTGCCCTTATGTTGGTAAAAATATAAAGAAAACCAATTAAATACAAAAAAATCACAGAAAATTTAAAAATACATATGAAAGTGAAATGTGAATTTTAAAACCCCCAAAACTAATGAAATAAAATATTTACAGATAAAAATTATTATTTTGCCCCCCGAAATTATTAAAAATTTAAAATTTGTCCCAAAAAGTACAAACATGCCCTTCCAATGTTTGAAAATAAATGGTGTGTCAAAATTTGGTATCTACACCACAAGGCATAAAAAACTAGCCACTATCACCTCCACACACAATTGCAAATCATTGCCTATAACCACTGCAGAAAAACAGTCCAAGACCTACAAAAATCAACCCTTTTTACCATCCAAATTCGCACTATAATCAACTAAATCGCAACAAAAACAACCACTACAATTAGTCCTAAATTAATAGTCACTCTAATTAGCCATAAAAATAACCATTAACCAGCCCCAAATTAGCCACAAAAACAACCACTAAAAAGCCCCCAAACAACCTATAAAAATATCCCACAAATAGCCCCAAATCACCAAAAAAAAAGCCCCCAAACAACCTATAAAAATACACAATAAACAATCCCAAATCACAAGAAAAATAGCCCCCAAACAACCTGCAAAAATAGCTGCAATTACAGCCACCAAACTAATACTTAATCACCACCACAACCATGGTTCTACCCCCCAAGCTTCATCCTATCCACTGTCATCTTCAACGTTAAAAATTTTAGTCATTGTTAGCCTCAATCCATCACAATTTTAGCCATCAAAACCACAACCAAATTCCAGCCACCTTCATCCCAATTTTAGCCCCCCAAATCGTCACCTCTAACAGCACCATTTCCAACAAAATTTTAGCCACTTTTAACTTCAATTCCACCACCAACTTACTACCATTTTCAACCACAAAACCACCCAAGAAACAGCCCAAAATTAGCCTAAAATCAGTCCCAAAAAAGCCCCAACAGCGTTTATAATTAGTTTAAAAAATAGTCCAGATTGCAACCCTAAAAACCCAATAGCAAACCCCCACAAATGACCATCAAAACCAAGAAACAAAAGACCACCACAATCGTCACTTTTCTTTGCCTATACAGTAATCCAAACAAATTCCAAAATCATCCAAAAACCATCCAAATTGCAGCTCAAAAATACCAAAAAAGGCCGCCCAAAATAGCCCCTCAAAAGCCCCCCAAACCAGCCTCAAATTGTCATAATCCGTCCCCATCAACCACCATGAGCCATCAATGCCACCATCTCGTTGCCTCTATCATCGCGAAAAATTGTCTCTACCACATGTCTTTCCCTCCAAATCAGGTAACATTCTTGCATTTTCTTTAATTGCGTTGCATTTACACCATGGATTTTGCATGACTTATGTGTGTTTTGTGATGGAGATTTGTTTATGATTCAAGAGATTTAGGTTTTACTTGTTGATTTTAGATTTTGAGTTCTTAAAATAGGTTAGGAATTTCTAGTTGGTGGTTAAGAATGATTGGGAGAATATATTAATTTATAGGGTTTTGTTTTGCTTTGAAATTTGATGTTTTAGTTCCTAGGTTGTTCCTTAATATTATTATGTTCGTGTTCCTTAATATTATTATGTTCTTTTTATGTTTGGAATGTTGAACTTGTATATTTACATAATTATGCGTTAGTCTTTAGATTTTAAGTCCTTGTCATTTAGGTCCTATTTTGGTTACCCATAATTTCTATAACTTACAATTGGACCCCTTTATCGAGGAATTTTTGTCATAATCCTAGAAATCATTGGAATTTCAATTTTAGACCCCATTAATGGTTGGAATTTGTGTCTAGTGCTTATAGTTGCTGAAATTTTTTTCATTTGGAGCCTCATTTGGCTAAAATTTATATTTTTACCCTCAATTTTGCTCCCCCAGATGTTATAACTCATTTTTTATGCTTTATTTATTTATATTATAGTACCTTGATATGTTTATTTATTTTTCTGGATTAGTATCTAGTCTTCAAAGGGAGGTACTTTTGGTAATTTTATTTTTTAATTTTTCTTTATATGCTCTTATGTATTTTCTTATATGTTGTTCTTTATGTGTTTCTTGCTTTATATATATATATATATATATATATATATATATATTTGTGGAGTGTTTTATTTACATTATTATTATCTATTGAATTCGATTTTATCATTTGAAAAGTGTAATAGATAGATATGTTTTTATTATTTTATTATTTTAGCAAATTTTTGTATTTAGGTAGGCAAGTGTAATAGATAGGTTACTTTACCCTTCCCCCTAAATTGTAGTTAGGTCCTCCAGTGCAATATTTAGGGTTTGTGTACTCCTTGTGTGCTTATGTGTTTATTTGTTTTATCACTTATCTTAGGATCGTTGGATCTAGATATTATGTCGATATGTCACGTGCTCTTATATGGTTTTATGTGCTCATTTGCTTCTTGTTCATACTTTATTAGTTTTATTATTCTATCATTACACTAGTCTAATACTAGTTATAGTTTTATCACTTCCTCGCTAGTGAGGAATTTGTAAAAAATAGGCTAGTCCAATACTAGATGCTTAGGTCCTTTTAGCGCTAGCCACATCCCTCATATGCATTTCATCTCATTTCATACATTTTTCTTTTTTATAGTTTTTTTTTTCACTTTCATGATTTTTTATTATGATTTATTTTAATAAATGTATAATTTATGATACTTAGATTTCATTTCATATGGCATTTTTAAGTCATTTGTGTGTTTAGACTAGAAGAGTTGCCTTCCTTAAGCGAGAAATGGGCAAGTTTGGCCTTTTCTAGGCCTTAGCATGTCGTTCATCTTTCATAAGTAGGACAGTCAGCACAAGTCTTAGTCTGCCATACCCATTATGTTGTATTCCCCCCTTTTTCTTATCACTTACTATCTATACTATATTTTCCTTTTCTTTTTGCAACTCATTTTTACATGCACACTCGTGGCTCCTAATAGGCTCTAAATTAGGTCAATAAAAGAACCGCTTAAGGGCTACTACCTATCAAATTAAATCACCTAATTCCTTACATCTACAAGAATACAAATCGCACAATAGTGTAGGGAATAGGATTGATCCCACAGGGAATGGTCAAGAAATACTAGATTTCTCTGAACTCTTCTATTACTAGGCAACACACCAGAGTGAATTAACCTAAAGGAAACTGACTAAGGATACGAAATAGCAATGTCTAAGAAGAGTATGGGTAATGAATGCGTAGGATTTAGAATCATTTTATGACCTAGGTTGCCATCAATTAACATCCTTTATGCCCTCTCAATTACCTTGTTTAGAGTCCAATCCCAATTTATCTAATTTTCACTCTCGTGACAAACTAGTAATTACCAACTTATTAATTCTTTCCTACTCTCATGGTAAAGTGATTAATATTGGTTCATTTTACCTTACAGATCATTCTTGAGTCATCTAAAAATACCACTATTCTCGTGTGAAATATTACCTAAACTTCACTTGTCCCATTTTCACTACCACTATCAACTCTTGTTGTATAGGAGTAATTTGTACGGTTATAACAGTTGGCCATCCAATTACAATTCAAATTAATCCAAGACAGTGAATAAACAAGGCAACTTAGGCATAAAGTTCAGTCAATCAAACAACTATTAATCATGAAAATCATCTAAACCCAAGACAAGAACAATTTAAGTACGCATAACTATGTCAACACATGCAATCTTTCATTTCAAGAGACATAATTAGTCAATAAACAAAGAGAAATTGAGAAGGAAACTTATTGATTATTGAAGAACATCAAAATTTGCTGCACAAATCTCCTTTGTTTATCCACAATCTTCTCTTCTTTTGCTATTGTCTACTATGCCTATTGAGAGAGAAAAACTAAATTGAAGAAGTAAAACTATGAAAAACTACAGTGTGTGTAAATTATAGAGTTTTTCTTGCCCTAAACTACTCTTCAGAAAGAAAGAAGTTGAGTTGCAATAGAAGTCTTCAAAGATGGAAAATCCCCTCTTTTTCTCGCTCCCGTCTGCAGTAAAACAAAAAGTTTCTTGCATCTGCGATTTGTATCCGCGATCGTGCGACACACTACATTCGCAGCCGAGAAAATTCTCGTGACGCATATCTGCGATCGGATATCGTTGTGGGTAGAGCTTTTCTTTAACTTTTCACAAATTTTTGCACAGCTCCATCCTTCCTTCTTCATTCATCCTTCACCATCATCCATGTTCTTGCCAATTGGACTCCTTTGGTACTCCAGAGCTAATTAAACCTGCAATTTATAACAAAAGTAAAGAAAAACTATAAATATTAACTCAAACTAAAATAAAGGAAAAATCAATCAAATCCTAACCTAATCTACTAAAAACTACTCCTATTGACCCAAACAAACACCTAAATATTATTCTAATTCCATACCTATCAACTCCTTTAAGGTATCATTTCGGGTTTTAACAATTAGCAAGATAATCCTGATCAAGCCTTGAAGGGATATTTTGACCCTCCCAACACCCCATTAAGTCTAGGATTTGTATTCATATAGTCACATGTAAATGTGCTAGAATTTCAGGGTTATTTTAGAAAAATCTCGATTAAACCTTGCAACTAGTATCAGCCAGAAAGAAAGGATGACTTAGGTTCAAACCTTTGCTTTCCCTTTCTTCAAATATGACTTCTAGACTGTTTTCTCTCATTTTTCAAAGACCAAGAGTCGTAAACAGTGTTTTTTAAACATTTTTTCGAAAAGAAAAATTGTTTTGTTTTAAGATCTTTCGAGTGACTTGGTATCCCCAAACTTATTATCAGGTGGCGACTCTATTTTTGATAAAAATCCATTTTTAAAAAATCTTCCATCAAAGCTATCACACTTTTAGTCCCAGCCTTGTTTTTAAAAATAAAAAATCATTTTTTTATAAAAATGATATGCGGCTGGCATGCTAATGGCCTGTGTTTATCTAGTCCACAGATCAGGATTCGATATAGAAGTGGGTCCGCAGGTGGGGTCCATGATTCTCTAAATCTATGGATTGCTGGTTTGCTTTAGAACTTGACCTGCGGGTCAATCTGTGAATCAAGCTGGTTGGGTGACTCGCAAATTTTGACTCGCATATCGCTCTTCTACCCAATATCTTGTATTTTCTCTTGACCACTTTCTTTCACTTGAATCATACAACAAATCTTGAATTCTCCTTGCTTCAAATCTTCAAATGGACTGGAGTTCTCACTTTGAAAATGAACTCTTTGGATGAAGAGTTGAAGTTGCTCGTCAAACCTCTTGGCTCTTGCTCGTGTAATAGGTCCCTTTGAAATCAACTCCTTAATTCCTCCAACTTGATCATCTTAATCATGGATCTCGTCTACTTCATTGGATGTTCCCGCATCATTCCCTTCCTCTTGTAAAGGATTTGCCCTCAAATCTGTTTCATCTTCATCTACAAAATAAGGACTCAAATCAGCAACATTAAATGTAGCATGAACACCATACTCACCTAGCAAGTCAGGCTTGTAGGCATTTTCATTGATGTGCTCAACTACTTGAAATGGTCATTCTCCTCTTGGCAAGAACATATTACACCATTGCATTGGGAATCTTTCTTTCCTCAAATATAACCATACTCAATCTCTGGGTTCAAAAATCATTTTATGTCACCCTTTGTTAGCTTGCTTCATGTATTGCTCAGTCCTCCTTTCAATATTCAACCAAACCTATTTATGCAAATTCTTCACAAATTCTTCTTTTTTCTTACCATCTAAATTTACATGCTCAGAAATAGGTAAAATGACAAATTCAATGGGGTTAAAGAGTTAAAGCCATAAACAATTTCAAATGAAGAAAATTTAGTAGCATAATGAGTAATCCTATTATAAGCAAATTCATGGGGCTTCCCATGTCTTAATGTTTCTTTTAATGATAGCACGAAACAAGGTAGATAATGTTCTATTTACCACTTCAATTTGGCTATCAGTTTGTGGATGACTTGACGTTGAAAATAACAATTTAGTACCCAATTTTGCCCACAAGGTTTTGCAAAAATAACTCAAAAACCCAAGATCTCTATTGAAAACAATTGCCCTAGGTATACCATGCAACCTAACAATTTCTTTAAAGAACAAATCTGCAATATGAGATCCATCATAATTTTGATGACATGCAATAAAATGTGCCATTTTAAAAAATCTTTTAACAACCACATAGATAGAGTCATGCCCTCTTTTAGTCCTAGGAAATCCAAGTACAAAATCCATAGAAATATCTACCCATGCTTTGCTAGGTATAGGTAAAGGAGTGTACAAATCATAGGGTTGAAGTTTGGACTTAGCTTTGTGGCATGTTGCACATCTTTCTCCAACTCTTTCAACATCTTTCTTCATATGTAGCCAATAAAAATGCTCCTGCAAAATAGAAAAAGTTTTAGCAACACCAAAATGACCCATTAAAGCACCACTTTATGATTTGCTAACAAGTAATTCCCTAGTTGAACAATTAGGAATACATAATTTATCAACATTAATCAAATAACCATTAGAAATGTAAAACTTACCATAAGGTGAATTCTTAGATTTCTCAAAAATCTCTTCAAAATCCTTATCATTGACATACATTTCTTTAAAGCAACTCAAAACCAAGCAATTTGGCACCAAGTGTAGTGAATTGAGAACTACCTACATGATAATTGTCACGCTTCGAAAAATCGAAAACCTTTTTAGAAGTTTTTTTCTTTTGGAAAACTGAACGGGAAAATTGGGTTTTTGTGAAAAGTGTATTTTTTTTGCAAAAATGGTCTTTTGTTTTTGAAGACAATTAAAACAAGGTTGGGACTAAAAAAGTGATAGCTTTGGCTGAATAGTTTGAAAAAGGGTTTTATCAAAAATAGAGCTGCCACTTAGTAATGAGTTCAGGTGTACCAAGTCACCCGAAAAACCTTTAAACAAAACAAAACAGATTTTTTAGAGAAAATATTTGAAAAACCCTTTTACAACTATGGGTCTTTGAAAACGAAAGAAATGAGCTTGGAAGTCACATTTGAAGAAAGGGAAATCAAAGGCTCGTGCCTAAGGCACCCTTTCTTCTTAGTTGCGACTAGTTACAAGATTTTAATTAAGATTTTCTAAAGACACCCCTTAAATTCTATTGCATTTGGATGTGACTAAATAGATGCAAATCCTAAACCTAATGGTGTGTCGGGAGGGACGAAATATCTCTTTGAGGCTTGATTGGGATTATCACATTAATTGCGAAATGCGAAACGATCCCTCGAAGGAGTTACAAGTGTAGATTCAAAAAATGCTATGTCAAAATTAAAGGAATATATATATATATATATATATATATATATATATATATACACTAGAAAAGAGCACGTGCTTTGCACGTGTTAGTTATGAACTGAAATTTATTATCTTTTTAACTTTAAAAAATGTTGTAACTAAAAGATAATAAAAGAATTAGTGCACATGTAGTGTTTGGGGATTAACTTGTTATTAATATATGCTTTTTGATTATTGATTCATGACTTTTAATGTGTGACACCTATAGTCATAACCCTAATTAGACTCTAATGGACTCTAACAGGACATGGTTTCAATTTTAGCCCAAACTCAGAGTTAATACCAATTCGATGTTAAATATGAGTGTTTATTAGTCAAACAACTAAAATGGGCTGTAATCTATTTTTATGTAACAATTTATCAACTAAAAAACCTTATTTATTAAAAAGGCCACTAAACTATTAAAATCTTACAAATTTAGACATTTTGTTAGTTTAAAACGTTAGCTTCAATCTTTCGTTGATTCCAACAACATTTTTGTTCCTATTAATAATTTAAAACATAAAGAAATAAACCATCTTTTTTATTTTCTCCTTATATGATAAATCATTTCAAAACTACTTTTGAATGCCATATAAAGTAAAAACAATCTTTTTATGCTAGTACTTTCAGTAAAAAGTGTCGATTATGCATTCATGTCAAATGGCTAATAATATTTGTTAAATACTCTTAAAATAACTCAGAAATTCATAAAATATGTCAATAATTTTCTAACACCATTAGAAGGGTCTACTAAGAAAGTTTACATTTGTTCTATTCTTTAGCATCTTTATTTGAGGTGAGACAATAGCATAAGATTCTTTTTTACTATAATTATCTATTTTTGAAAGGTATTACATATTTATATTTAAAGCAACCTAGGTAAATCAAGCACAAATAAATATGATTATGAATTGGAGAATAAAGTGCTAATATATCCAGTTAGCAATTATGATACACTGACTTCATATTACATATCGCATTAGGTAAAATAAAAGGGGGGGAAAAGTCATAAGATGCATTCCACATAATGATGGCTAGTCCAAAAATGGATTTTTACAATTTAAGACTCAAAATAACAATTCTTAAAAAACACTATTTAGACTTACCTTATTATTTTCTTAATAAGTGTCGAATATTAAAGATACTTTTGAGATTTACATATCAATAGAACACGTGTAAGTAATGATTGAGAAATTCAAAGCATAAGAGGAGTAGCTACAGATACTAACCGAAAAGAATTAGATTTAGGAAGCAAAAAAAGGAGAAATTTCTTAAGATGCATAATAAAGATTGATAGAGACATTGGACATATTTTTCTTTAGGGATAATTTTAGATGCGTCCCTAGAGGTTTCTGATAATTTCACATGTCTTCGCTCACGTTTTTAAAATTTCACTTATATCCCTTGAGTTTTTTATTCAATAACAAAACATAATCATGAGCTATATTATTCCAAAAATGCCCTTGTTGATTAATTAAATACCTTTTATCAACTAATTCTTTTATTTTGGTATTAAAAATTAAAATGTATATATACAAAAGCCACACTTGTAAAAATCAACGCCTATTTTATATGGAAACTGCACTTATATTATTCAAATTTGAATAATATTTTGATAAAGATTATTCCAGAATTGATACCCTTTGTTGATTAATTCCTTTATGTTGTGTTAATAATTAAAATTATTTTATATAGAAAGTGCATTAAATTTAAATTGTTATTTTTTTTAGCAAAATTGAGATTTTATTATCATTGAGCAATGAACTTTTTGTACAATAGGATCTTTGTTTACTCCAGCTTACTATCTCTATCTCTTTTACATATTTGCGATTTTTGGAAGCATTCCTGTGTGAATCCCCATTCTAGTGCTAGGTCCCAATTTGTTTAGTTACGGATACTTTCCTCCATCATTCTGTCTTCAAAAATTACTGCTACCATCTCAAGTCTGTTTGCTTCTGCTGATTGAAATATGATCAAGCTCCTTCCTTTCCATACGTGATAAACTATTACTGCCAATGCTAGTCTTTTGACTTTGTCAACAAATGACTTTGTTCACCAGTGTGCTTTTATCTAATAATTTACACTATATTTTATATAGAAAGCATACTTAATTATTTAAATACAACTAATATTTTGATTGAATAATTTTAGACTTAATTTGATGTTGTTGTATTTGTGGCTTTTATCTATTTAAGAAATTTTGAAAGTTTTAAATTGATTATTTTTTATTTTGTTTTCTAGGTATTAGCAAGAGTTTACTAACACAAAAATTTATTTATGAAAAAAAAAAGAAAAGTAAAAAGTGAAAATTGGAAAGAATTTTCTATAATTAGTTTGTATTTTTTATTGGTTTATTAACTAAAAAGGATATTTTTGGAATAATATTGGTCATGGGTGTGTTTTGTTATTGAGTAGAAATCTTAGGGGGTAAAAGTGAAATTTTCAAAATGTGAGGAAAGGCATGTGAAATTATCCAAAACCTCAAGCGATGTATCTAAAATTATCCCGTTTCCTTTATCATATAATCATCCTTTTCGTCCCACTCATTAGTATCAAAACTCTTTCCTTGTCTAATTTTTGTCCAAATGTTTCTTTGCAGAACCTTGTCATTTGGTTGTACTTTTAACATTTTATTTTAATTTTACAATCAACTACACTTAATAAATACTATTATTTGTTTCTACGTTGTCATCCTTACTTTATCTTCAAAATCTAATGCCTCCAAAAAGTTACAAAAATTCTTGATCTTATCATTCTAAATTTATCTATTGAGTACTTATTCGTACTCTCAAAAACTTGTAGTAAAAAAAGGACGCGAGGCAAGTGTCATCACAAGACCGATACTATAGAACTTATTCGGAGAAATTATTGGATTAACACAAGGAGTTAAATTAGGAATAGGAAAAATCTCCATGTGTGTAAGGATTTATTACATATTTTTTAGAGGCAATATTTTTCCATAAGATCTCCATGTGGGTAATAATTTATCACATATTGTTTAGAGACAATATTTTTCCACCTTTAAATAAAGGCTATCACTGTTCTTTTTTTTATCCTTTGATTTATACTAACATCCAATACACAACAAAATTATTTGAATTAAAGTACTCAATTTATCATCAACAATTCTCCTATGATTTTCATTGATTATAGCTAATGAAAAGTACATACTATTTGCTTAAACTCAAAATTCAGATGAGTAAAAGAATTTTTTGGAGGTGCTCGACATAATCCAAATAAAACAGATAATAACACAAAAACCAATATATGTTATGTACAATCTCTATTAACTTTTATAAAAAATAACCTTATTCAATATCAAATGTTAGCAACAAAATCAGAAAATTGAAAATCTAGCTAAATGTAGTTAGCTAGATTGGCCTTAAATTTGATGAAAGGTAGCATAAACCACGTTAAAGGCAGAGCAATGGCAAGATAAAAGACCAAAAGATTTACTATGAGCCCTAAATCAAAAGAGTCTCAAAGAAAAAAATGACATATAATAAATATAAATTTACCTACCTATTTGTATGAAATAAAAACTGAAGTCCGAGCATTTATCTGCGCACAAATTTCAAGTCTTCAAAATAGTTTGTGTTCGTACCTGTGACATTGATAAAATTGTATTTTGAGCTCTCAGTGATAAGGATGGTGCAGATAAACTAAAGATTAGGTTGAACAGATGAAGGCGTGGTCTATGGTATTAGGTGTGACTTTCAAATGTTAAATATTACAAGAGTGATTTTACACTAACTCACCCTTTAGAGACTTGTAGGTTTGCCAAAATTTATTCATTTCATCAGGGAAAAAATCCAAAATCCATAAGTATCGGATTCTTTATGTTAAAAGATACAATCATTACCTTACAATCATTTGCTTACCAGTAAATATTAAAGAACTTAAGTTTGGAGTGCATAAAAAGATTATAGTAACTTGGTGGTATTTATATCTCTCTAATTGTCTGTACTGAGATAATTATCATGTAAGATAGTATAGACAACTATCGTGAAAAATCCCATCCAATGATATATAGGTATCCAATACCAAAATTTTTCTCCCTTAAAACTTTGAATAGTGACGTTTAACACAATATAGAAAAGTTTCGCTATAAATGTTTGTTAGATAAAGAAGTAACTTATCATAAATTAGCTCTTGTATTTAGTATATCACCCTATTAATACACGTATTTTGCACATATATGATTATGTCCCCACGTATTTTGTATATAAGAAGTAACTTATCATCAATTAATTCTTGTATTTAGTATATCACCCTATTAATACACGTGTTTTGCAGATATATAATTATGTCCCCATGTATTTTGCGCATGTATAATTATGTCCCTAAAGTTTTGGTCCCGGATTATGTAAAATAAGAAATTAAAGATGAGCTTTATACTCATGAGCAGAATCATGAAAAACCTCTTTGCATATCATTCTATCTATAATTAGGAATATTATTGCAACAACAAACGAACACAAGATATGTAATCAAAGATGTAACAGATAGATAGTAATTTACTTTGCAACTGCTAATATTAAATTTTATTTATGACAATGATGTAGCAGCAATAATTTCAAAACAAAAACACGCATATTGTATTGGTAATTATGTCGGATTCAAGCAGGATTTGTCTTCTAGGTGTGACTTCTAAACTACTTTAAGTGAGGGTATATTAGGAATCAAAAAAGGGAAAAAATGATTAAATTATATAGTTTGTTTTGGATGATTGAAGTTCAAATGTAAAAGGCAATAAAATTTTCTTTAAGTAGTTTTAATAGAATGACAGTGGTTTTTTAAAATGCAATAAATTTTAGAGTTGTAAATTTCTTTATTGAAAGAATTTCTTATATAATAACTAAGATTTGATTTAAGACAGGACAAAAGAAAGGATTAAAAAACCTTGAAAAAATATATATGTGATTGGGGGAGAAAATTTAAAGAAGATAAAGTCTAAAGAGAAGCAGGTTGAATAACTTGAAAATCATTTTTTCTCTATTTTATTTTTTGGTAGCTATTCTTATGTATTATTTCTTATTTATGATAAATTATCATGCTGAAAGACCAAGTGATTAATTTTTTTTGGGACCTAATTGTTTCTTTCTTATTATAATTTTTTAATTCAATGCTTAATTTTTTTGGAGAATTATACCTTTGTTTTACACTTAAAATAGAATCATATAATGCTAAGTTTCTAAAAAATTATGATTTAATGTAATGCTAGAGTTGAATTAATGATGACTTTTGATTGGATTTTTAAAGATGTTGTAACCGTCTGTTGAAGAAGCAATTTATTGATAAGCTACAAGAAGAAGAATAGTAACAAATGAAAAACAAAATAAGTTAAATAACAATAGTTCAACATGCTGCGGCCCCGGATTAGCGGTTAATTATCCTTCAGTTTTAGAGGATCCAATTAGAAAGGGTTAGATTCTTTGAGATTATATTGATAAGTCAGTTTAAAAAAAAAATGGATCACAAAGAGCAAGCTAGTTGCGGAAAAATATGTAATACTTGGGTGGAAAAATAGTTTCTCAAAACAATTGTTGTTAAGGTGCTTTATAATTTTGCTATCAAGAACTACCCACGAAACAAAAAAGATAATGACTATGTCTCGGACAAATATTCTTTTGCCCTTTGTGGTAGCATAAGGCTTGAACATTTCTCCTACGGAATTGGTTTTTTTTTTTTTTAAGAAAAAACTTCATTCATATTAAGTTAGATTGTTCAAGAGAATTGGGTTGTAAGTTTAGTACTGCAGAAATTGGGTAATTTAGCTGGAGAATATTGAAAGAAAATATTGCATCCCGAAGCAGAAGAGTGACGGAGCTGTGGTAACAAATATGCTATTTTGGTGATTTAATTTGGCATTTTCAATTATATAGAAAGAATAATTAAAGGGTCAATTTTTGTATTTTTCTTCTGCATTGAAAAATTAAAATGGATGATAACAACAAAAGGGGAAAAGTACGATTCAAACAAAAAGAAAAATTGATCGATAATAGAAAAGCATAAATTTTACCTCATTCTAATTTTTTTTCACCCCTACCACCAACCAACAAATAAAAATTCCAAGTCAATCTCCTCGTTGAATAGTTTACGGTTATCTTGATAGCTAAAACTAAACCATTTGGATTGGATTTTAAGATAAGATAGCAGGAAACCAAGAAATTATATATCTCAAAATAAAAGAGATTGAAAGAGTCACGGGAATGTTTTAATCGTCTTAGTTTTACCGCAATTCGAAAAAGTAGCTCCCTATCATGCATTGCGTGCATCAATTACTTCAGCAAAATAAGATTAGCTCTATGCTTGATGAAGATGTATTTTGTAGAACTTAAAAAAAAATATTTTTTTGCATCCTCTGACACGTTAAAAATTAAGTTTTGAAGCAATTAAAGTATTGAAAGAATGAATTATATACATCTCGGGGGATTGTAAACGATTTCTAGTTTGATGATCTAGGAGCTATATTATTTTTATATTGACTTATGAGAGATTTTAGATGTTTAATTAGTTAGGACTTGTAATTAAGTTATGTTTTTCACAAAGTAAAGGGCTCTAAAAAAAGTGGAACGTGTTTAGAATTCCAGTTTGAGTTCAACAAAGGAACTTTTTTTATTTTGTGGTAAATAGGTGTGACTTATAAGTTAATTTAAGTGAGGGTAAATTAGGAAATACAAAAAAAGGCAGAAACATGAATATATTATATAGTAATAGATATACATATACATACACACACACACATATGCATGTATAAGTGATAAAAAAATGAGAGATGCAATGTAATGGAGACGGGAGATTAAAAACTCGTGACTAACGATTCCTACTCACAGAGTAGGGAATGGCATGCTAAGGCCTAGGGGAGGCCAAACTGGCCCATTTCCCACGTGAAGAGGACAACTATTTCTAGTCTAAACACACAAATGACCTAAAAATACTATGTAAAATGCAATCTAAGTGTCATGTATTGGACAAATGTTAAAAATAGATAATAGTAATAGTATATATAAAAACCATGCAAAAATGGGAAAAAAACGTAAAAAGAGAAAAAAGTGCGTGATATGAGATGAAAAGCATACAAGTGATGAGACTAGTACTAAAATGACCTAAGGGCCTAATATTGAACTAACCCATTTTTAACAAATTCCTTACTAGCGTTGGACGAGCCCTAAGCAATAACACCATAATTAGCGTTGGACTAGTTTGGTGATGTCACAAATTAAACATGAATAAAAGCATAATATAAGTAGATAAACATGTAAGAGCATGTAAATCACATAGGAGCATTTAACACATAAACATAATATCTAGATGCAAAAATCCTAAAGAAAACAGTAAAACAAATAAACACATAAACACACAAGGAGCAGACAAACCGTAACTATTACATTGGGGGACCTGACTGCAATTTAAGGAAAAGGATGTAACTTTTACATTGGGGGACTTGACTATATTTAAGGGAAAGGAGTGAAATAACCTAGCCATTACACTTGCTTATCTAAATACAAATATCTCGAAGAGAAAATTACAATTTTGGTACCCAATGTTTAGAGCATTGGCAGTTTTAGTCCTTAAAGTTTGGACAAAAGTAAATCTAGTACCAAATGTTTTAATTTTTTAGCATGTTTAGTCCTATTGATTAGTTTTACAAAATTTTTATCGGAATCTGGTCATGTTTTACTCATGTGGCATTTACAAAAATTTTAAAAAAGAATTACATTAAAAAAATTTTAATTGCCATAATTTGTAATTCAAGGCATTAATTTGAGTTCATAAATGATAAATAAGCAAGTAAAACTGAAAAAATCTGCCTAGATAATGCATTTGTGTGTGTGCCTTTAATTTTAAATTATGGCAGCTAGATTGTTTTTAATTTTTTTGAAAACTTTTGTTACCGTCGCGTGAGTTTCACGTGTCCGAATTCCAATAAGATTTTGAGAAAACTAGTCAGTAGGATTAAATGTGCTAAAAATTGAAATATTTGGTACTAGATTTGCTTTTGTCCAAACTTTAAGGATTAAAACTGTTGATGCCCCAAACATTGGGTACCAAAACTGCAATTTTCTATTTCAAAAATAAGAGAAATATAGTCGTTCTATCATATTTACTAGCTAAGTACAAAAGTAGGCGAAAAATAAAGAAAATTATAACCTATCTATTACATTTTTTCAAATAATGGAAATTAAACTCAATAAACAATAATGTAAATAAAACACTCGATAAATATATAAAAGCAATAAACACATAAAAAAAAACACATAAGAAAGCACATAGGTGCATGTAAAAATGTCAAAAAACAAAGTAATGAAAATACCTTTCTTTGAAGACATGATGCTAATACTAAGAAAACAAATAAATGCATCGCGTTACTACTATTTGTGTTAAATAAATCATGAAAAAATTAAATTCCAACAAATTGGAGGTAAGTGCAAATTCTATCGAGTAGGTTGTAGAATAGACATTTAAACAAGCATAGGAGCCAAATCATAAATACAAGCAATCATAGGGGCACAATTGTAAATTAAAGCTAAGTAAGGGGATAAAACATAATTCCAGCAGGTTAGAAAGGAAAAATTGTAAAGTATGTTAAATATGGGGGCCAAAACATAATCTATAGGGCATAATTGATTGGAACTTAAAAGTTAGGGGTTAATCTACAAATAATAAGGGCTTAATTGCAAAAATACTAAGTGCATAGGTGCATAATGAGATTAACAAAAAGACATAGGGACTAGATATTAATACCTATAATAAATAGCAAAAAAATAAAAAAGCCAAAACAACATAGTTTGGATTGAATTCACGTCAAAATGTTGTAGTTTCAATAAAAGAAAATTTTCTTTGACCAATCAATTAAAACAAAAAAATTAACAAAAATGCCCAACAACTACCTCCGCCCACATCGTCTTCTTTTTCTCAAAACAGAAAATTCTCCCTCACTCACTTACTCTCTCTCTATCTCTCTGCCAAGAAATTCTCTGATCTCCCTACCAGAATCATCTTCATTGCAAAATGAAAGAAAACACAACATTCAAAGAAATTCCCCATGATCGTTTCTCTAAAGCAGCCCTTACTTCAACAATCAAAACACCTATTGATATGAACTACGGAGTGCCATATACTTACTGGATTTGGAGCTACACTTGATGATCTTGAAAAGGTTGTTAGTGAGGTTCAAGATGAGCTTAAAAGGTTGATGGGGGCATGGCTTGGACGAATGAACATAGCTGCTGGTTAGAGTCTATACACGACTTTGAGCTTGTTTATAAGCTTGAAGTTCAAGATGATCAAGCTAGCACATTGGGCCAAGGATTGGGTTATTAGCTATGGATGAAGTTCATCTACAAAGAAGGCTCAAAGTGGATAAAACAAGCTGTCCATGTGTGTGAATTTGTAAGAGTTGTGGGCTGGATTTGCTACTTGGAGTTTGAAGAACCAAACGGGCTGGAGAAATCCCTTAGATCGTTTGGTGCCTTTGTGGATCATGACTGAGTTCCACATGGCTAGCCCACCAGCCCAAATTGAAGTTTTATCACCTTTTAGTTAGTTGAAATTTAGTAGTTTCTAGTTGTTAGAAGTCTTCTATATTTGTGTTTTTAGCTAAGTATTATTATTAGTTTAGGAATAGACTTAGATGTTGCTTAATTCTTCAAGTCTAGAATGTTCTTTTGTAGCCTATTTACAGGCATATTTTTACATACGAATTTTGGACATGTGACTTTGAATAATATTCATGAGTTTCTCAAGTTTGAGAATTTTCTTAGTTCTTTGTTGATTAAGAACTACTCTTAGTCTTATCAAGCTTGTCTTGTGGCAACCTAAACAATAGCTTAGAGTTATTTCCATCTTTTTTTCTTTAAGGTCCTTTAAGTTTGCTTAGTCTCCTAAAAGTTCATAGAAGGGTTAATGCAAGGCAAACAACTCCACGTCAAGGTTGCTTGGGTTTAGGAATTCATTTTTGGTCTTGAGTTAATAAGTTGCTTCCTTAGAAATTCAATGTTTCTGGCCGTCTACGTAATTCCATGTATATCAATTGTTATTAGAGCCACCTTCTTGATTTTTTTAGGTTTTTTCCAATCTGAAATTTTGTATCCCTTTTTGTTTTTAATTCGTTTATGTTGTTGTGGCAAAGAACTTCGAGCCTAGTCATAATATCTCGTGTTTGATTCCTTGGTCTTATGTTAAACTCATTTGTGTCTATTCTGCCCTATCTAATTTTGTTTGTTTCTTGCTTATTTTTTGTGCCTATTGTTGTGTCTTAGGTTCTTAGAGTTGTTCTTGATTGCATCTCAATCAAGAATTCTAGGTTTTGTGTGCTATTTTGTGTTTCTTGACTGTTTTTAGTATTTTATTGATTTTCTTGTGTTAAAAACTTTCAAGTAAAAGAAGATTCTTGAACTTAAAACATTTACAAATCAATTTTCTTGAAGGTTGAAGTCATTTCTTGAACTAAATAAAAGGCAAAAACGTGTGCTTAAAGCACAAAGAAAAAGAAATAAAAGAGAATAAAAAAGAGCGCACAACAAGGTAAAAACCATGCACAACAAGGTGAAAACCATGCACAACAATTTATTCAAAATTTCTTGAAATTTCTTAGTGTTCTTGACACAAATCTTGAAGTTCTTGAATTTTCACTGAGCTGCCAAATCGTTTCGTGTGAAATCTTGTGGTTCTTGAGTCTTGTGTCTTTTTTTTTTTTTTGAAGTTCTTGATTTATTTCTTGAACTTTCTTGATCAATTCTTAAAGTTCTCAAAGGCCTCATTGAATCATTTTTAGTCCTTCTTGCAACTGCTAGGATTTTCTTGTTGTTTTGTCAACTTGATTGTTGCTGTATTTTGTTTCATATTCTGTCCGAGCTTCTTGTTGTTGTTCTAGCAAGTTATCTCATTCAGAAAATAGAAGAAAAGGAGTTAGTTTGGTTTTTAAAGAAGTAAGAAAGCTGGTTGAATTTGATTTGGAAAGGGAAAAAAAAAAGCTAACTAGATTTGGCTTGCAAATCCAATAGGCATGGGATTCCTTTCTTTTGGGAAACCAGTGTGCTGCCTTATTTTCTTTTGGATTTGTCCATGTTTTTAAGTCCTTTTAAGTTTGGTTTGAGTTGTTTCCACTGTGTTTCAAGTTTCCTAATTGGTTTGTCTTTGGTTTTTGTTGCTATTTATTCAGGTATCCTTCAAGGAAAAGGTTTCTAATCCTACTCCTACGAGGATTGCTTGAGTTTTATTTTTTTGCACAACAATATTATTTTCTATCAAAAGAACATTAAAAATAAAGATTTTTCACACATTAATACTGCACATTAGGGTGTCTATTTTTGTGTTAATCTTGTTCTTTTTCATTTTTTGGTTACTCTCTTCATTAAAAATACTCTAAGCTTAATCTTTCTTGACCTCTAGATCTACTCTTACATTTGGGTTGACATTGGACCTTGAAAAGGTTGATTGAGCTGGTTCTTCACCAAAGGGCCAACAAGAAGATTCTCACTATCTTTCCATGCTTCAAACTATACCCAAACTCTAACCTATGAGCTACCCTTTTACAGGCATCGAGAAACAGAGTCAAAGTATAGCCATCTACACTCAAGATACTATAGTAATCTCAAGTCAAAGGATCACTTACACCATTGCCATTAAGAGTTCAACCATTGGCACTATAGTTGAAACTCTTAGCGGATCAATCCAATGAACTTGTTCTGAAACAAGCATCCACATACTAGCTTAAGTGTCACGCACACCATAGTCAATGAGATCAACTACTACTTACCATAAGTAGAGGCAAAGTATGTGCTAGTCTATCTGCATTAATGATGTCCAATCTCATTAATACTATGACTAGGGATATTTAAGAATATGACTATATGTATTAGAGTCTCATAATTGTAACCCTTACAATCTCTAATACATAGTCAATATTCTAAGGACTTTATCAATCAAACAAGTAACATGAAAATACAAGTATAGATGATAAAGAAAAATACCACATGGATAAATATAACATAAATAAGTGTAAATACAAAACACTTTAAACCATCTTGGTTTTAGGGCATACACTAACATTCTTCTGACTCTCCCCCCTTCTCTCTGCTCTTTGCTCTCCATTCCTCCTGATTTCTCCATTTCTTCTTCATCTCTCTCGCATTCTCTCTTTCTCTACTCTCAAATCATTCTATCTCCCCTAAACTCCCTCTCTTCCTTCCAGGCTTTTCTCTTTTCTTCTTTCTAGCTCTCCCCAGTTCTTCCCCCTCTTTCTGGTTTCCTCTCTTCTAGCTCTCCCCCTTGCTTCGTTCTTTCTTTCTCTCTTATTCTCTATTTCTCTCGATTTCTCTCTGGTCTTTCTATTGTCCTCACTCTCTCTCGTGTCTCTGACTATCTCCGTGTCTCCCCCTCTTTGCTTATATGGTGTGCAGGGGTGAGTTTGAAGGTGGGCTTGGTGGAACCATAGTGATTTGTTTCACTTTGCGGGTTATTTTGGTAGTGTTTTTCAGTTGCTTGGGCGGCGGAAACTAGATAAAAGGAGTTTGGGTAGTGTATTTCTTGGGCTGATTCTGCTATTTTTGTAGGATTATTTTGGTAATTGGGGGATTTGATTGAGGTTGAGGTGGAGGAAGTTGTGAATTGGCAGGGATTGGATTGCTTGTGGACTATTTTTGACTTGAGACTTTTTGAATTGCAGTGGTGCTATTTCGGTGAGATTGTGGGTGATTTCAGGGAGGTTGCTGATGGATGGCACGGTTGGATGAGGTTTTGAGTGATGGTTATTGGGCAGGCCATGGCTTGGTGTTCTGGATGATTTCTTGGTGGTGATAGGCGGTATAATTGGAAGGTTTTGGCTGTGTGTTTGATTTGAGTAGTGAAGTAGGCTGCTGGAGATGTTTGTGAGCAAACTATGATTATAATTTCAGGTGGCCCTTGACGCTGGTGGTGGTAAACTTGGTAATAGGGGATGGGGTTTGGTGACTTCTTGTGATTGGTTTTGGGTGATGTTGGTTGCGGATGGAATGGATTTGGCTGGCCTGTTGTGAGTATTGAAATTGGTTCGATTAGTAGTGATTTGTTGTTGATTGTGGTGGAGGTGGAGCAGAGGACGGTGGAAGATGATTTGGTTTGTTACTGGACAAGGGTTACTGATTTTGGTGGAGGCTTGGGACAATTATAAGCAAATGGTTCTGCTTTTTGCTTTTTGCTTTTTGCAGGTGGGAGAGGTATTGAATAGCTGATTTGGTAGGCTTTGGTTGTGCTTTTTGTAGATTTGTAGGGGTCGTTTGGTAGCGAGCAGTGGGTTGGAGTGCTGGAAAACTGATGTTGTTCTGACGGTGGGCTGTTGGAAGGTGGTCAGACAACGGAGCTTTGAGTAATGGTTCGGTAGTTTATTTTTGTGTTTATTGGTGATGGAGGCGGTCTTGAGACTGATGGGGTTTATGGTTTATGGCTACAGCAAAGTGGTGGAATGGTTGACTTGGTGGTGGAGGTGGGATTGAATGGTGGAGAAGAAGGTTGGGGATAGGGGATGATACGGTGAAGAAAAAAAAGAGTAAAACTGGTAAACTCATAACAAGAAAACATAGAAAACCCAAACAAAAAGGAAAATTTAAAAATTCAGAAAGAACATCAAATTAAGGAAATAAATTGATAGAACAAAGAATAAAAGATAATAAATGTGACAGTCCCACCTTACCTAAAGGCACACCAAAGGGCTTAGCGGACTGCCTGCCTGGCTCTTGCCAGGACTCAAACCAAGCACTCACTTAAACAATCCAAACATATATAATCCCAAAATATATTCATATAATTCAACTTAAAAGTAAAAGTACCACTAAGATGTTTTACATCGCAAAATATACATTGTATTTACAATAATAGCCTAAACAATTTGGCTATAAAAAAAAAAAGAAAACATATAATATCCAAAATCTGCTTTTCCAACTTTAGCAGTACGGGAAACCTAGTTAAAGAAAACAAATAAAAGGGGTGAGCTATAATAGCCCAATGAGTGTTTCAAATCAAGCATACCAGTAAACCAATAAACATTTAATGATAATAATTAACAAATTCAATAAACAATAGATAAGCAATATGAAGTGTCAAGTAATCAAAGGTGGATACAGGCTCACTACGGGAGCAAACTCAATCGCAAGAGTATCATTCACTGAAATATATAACATTGGTATTAAGACTGAGATGATAGCTCAGGTCCGAGATACTTATAAAATTCAATCCAGAGTTATCGTCTTTGAGGAATTTAACTCAAATAGGAAAAAATAACACTCGCCTATAACCCTAGCACCTTATATCACCCCGAACACACCAAGTTCGACTAACTGTGGAGTAACGGAAAAATTAGTCACGGAAGTCTAAATTCATTCATAAGTTCAATCTTGAGTTAGCCTCTTCGAGGACTTCACTCAGATATGAAATTAACACTCGCCTATAACACCCAGCACCTTATATCACCCCGAACACACCAAGTTTGACAAACCGTGGAATAACGATGGGGTTAACCACGGAAGTCGCATACACAAACAATCACATTAAAGCAATAAAGCATATAACATTTAGTGGAGGAGGTTCGATAAAGTACACACCTTTCCTCAATTAGCACATGTCATTGAATAACATTTACATACATAATATATCATTTCATGCAACATACACACGCAAAACACTCACCTGAAATGCTTAGGAAAATATTTCGTAAAAAGGTCAGGATTCGTTTTCAGACCCTGAAATTCAAAAGAAATAGCCTTATAAAAACCTGATTAAAATCTAAGAAATTCAATAAGAAAATTCGAGAAATACCGCAATTCTTTCTAGGGTTTAATTTTTAGGGTTTTAGAGTTTAGGGTTTTACCCTAGGGTTTAGGGTTTTCGAAATTTTTAGGGTTTTACCCAAAAAATTCGATTCACTAATAGTTCATTTTCTAAAATTTCTGCACGTTCAAATCACTAAATTACAACCTATATAGCTTTAGATCATTGCCTATTCAATTTTTACTTCTTAGGTTTTACCGAAATTTCGGCAGCATTTTCCCTAAAATCGGACTAACCCAAAATTTTTACCTGCAAGAAAATCAACCAACCAACTCAACTTCAACTAGTTCTACAACTTCCACGTCATAATCAATCCAATTTCACTCAAATTTTCCATCAAAACACTTGAACCACACCAAGGTTCTTCAACCAATCAATACTCAATTCTTGTTATTTCAAGATTTAAACACTAACTACAAGTCATACAAGTCTTTAAACATCATAATCATGGAATAAAACTTCATATTCATGGCTTAATTAGTCATGCTTAACAACAAGAACATGAGTATTAACTTACATAACTACAACTTATAACTTGGACAGAATAACAAAAGTTCAAAGTAAATACCTCAAACAAGTCTAGATCTTTGCTTAGTGAGGAGATTAATTCTCTTTCAATGGAAGGAGATGATCAAAATGGAGAGAAAAGCTTCAAGAAAATGAAAGCAAAAGAGAGAAGAAAGAGAGAAAAGAGGGCCGGCCAAAGTGAAAGAAAAAGAAAGAAAATAGGCCAAGAAAAGTAGAAAAGAAAAAAAGAAAGAATTGGGAAAAATAACAACCAATCATAGCAAGACATAAGTGAGCATAGGGTTTTGACTTTTTGGCACAATAGCTACTAACTTGGTTGAATATGATTAGTGGAGAGTTTTAACATTTATCTTCCTATTAATTTGCAAGATTTCTACGATACAACCCCTAATGGAAAATATACAACATGCTATAACATAAAACAAATCATACTACAGTTAATTCTTCTAACTATTTTTCGGTTTTCCCTTTTTTTTTTCTACTAATGGACGTAACGTGAATTAAATGGTTTTGTATGAATTTCTAGGGTGTTACAAGAAAATACCTTGTCAAGGATTGATGATAATCTTAAATGACTGAAAATGCTGAAAAATGGAATCTTCTTTTGGTTTTGAAACTTGAAGATGACGAACAGTGACAATGAGATGAAGATGGCGGGCCTCAAATGTGTGTAGTGTGTGTTTTTTTTTATCTTTAATTTTTGGGATGAGAATTTGTTTTAGGATTTTTCTTTTTTCTCCCTTTTTTCTTCCCTTTTAATGAGGATATTCATAGAGCTAGTTGTCTTGACCTCTAAGAATACTACAAAATAATAAAAATGCCACCGATAATAAAAATTTTAATTTTATTTAAAAAAATGTTTTTAACCCAAAAAATCAAACATTAATACAAAGAAATGACAATAAACTCCAAAATTTGCCAAAAAAAAAAATTCAAAGTAGAGTTCAAAATAAAAGTTAGAGCTTAAAACTAATCAAAACGCGTTCAGGGTGTGAAATGACGATTTTGCCCCTAAACAACGAAAATACATAGAAAAATAGATATTAGCTTCAAAAAATTGCCAAAAATTAAAAATAAGATTAAAACCCTAAAAGATGCATTTATGACTAAAAAATTGGTGAAAAATGCATTAAAAATGTAAAATGATGATTTTACCCCTAATCCAACAAAAATATATAGAAAATGGCTATTGGCATCGAAAAATTATCAAAAATTAAAAATAAGCTTTAAACCCTAGAAAATACATTTTTGACTCAAAATTGGCAAAAAAATGAGTTAAAAATGTAAAATAACGATTTTGCCCCTAAACGCGGAATTTACAGAAAAAATAACAATTGTCCCAAAAAAAAATAAAAAAATTTAGAAACATGCTTAAAGAGTCAGAAAAATACATTTGGAACCTAAAATGAGTGAAAATGGTGTTCGCAATGCGAAATTACCATTTTACCCTTGTGCTGGTAAAATATAAAAGAAAACACCAATTAAACCCAAAAAAATCACAAAAAATTAAGAAATATGTATGAAAGTAAAAATATGAATTTAAAACTCCAAAGCTAATGGAAAATATTACAGGTAGAAATTACTATTTTGCGCCCCCGAGATTATTGATTTTGTTCCCTCTTTTTATTAAAAAAAATTAAAAATTGATCCCAAAAATATAAGCAGCTCCCCAATGTTTGAAAAATAAATGATGTGTTAAAATTTGATATCTACAATGTGGAGGTTCAAGGAGATGACCAAGCTTCCATGCCAAGAGGACCAATGACAAGAGTGAGGGCTAAACGTTTTAAAGATCAACTCCAATTGTTCATCCAAAATTTTCAATTGCAAGTTGAAAATTCCATGTCACTTGAAGAAATAGATTGAGGGAGAATTGTTGCATGATTCAAGTGGAAGAAGATGAACCAATTGAAGATCTCAAAATTGAAGAAATTGGTATAGAAAGAGCGATCCGCGAACCCTCATTCGCAGACTAGACTTGGTGAACCACGGACTCTTGACCCATGGATCAGGTTTAGAGAATTTTTGCGATCCATGAGCACAGAGATATGTGGACCAAATTGATAAACTGCGGACCACTTGACCCGCATATCAACTTGAGAGAATTTTGGCCTTCCGTGAGAACAAAGATTCGTGAGTCACTGTTCATTGCAACCCGCAAATCTCACCACTCGCAAATCCTTATTAGTCAAAGACAGTTACGAATTTTGACCAGTGTTTTCTTTTATGTAATTTTGTCCTTTTTAGTCAATTCCATGTATTAGGGTTTTAGGTGCAAAGTTATGTATAAATACCAAACTTATGCATTACTATTCATACAATTTTTAGAAGAATTTTCACAAATTTGAGAGTGTCTTTCTTTTGGCTTTCTAGCCTTCTCAATTGGGATTCTTAAGGTTAATCCGAAGGATTTTCAAGCTTGACTTATCAATCAAGAACCGTACTTGATCGTGGCACCTTCTATTGATAATTCGCTAATTCGTGCAAACTTGGGTTGAGATTGTATCAAAATTGTTCAAGTTTGTGAGGGTTAGAGGGGCCAAGATTCTTCCTTCCCGTGGATCTTAAACTAGTCTCAATCTTGATCTTGGGTTCGTATCAATCTGGCTTATTTGGTTCATATTCTTCCTCCTCTAATCTTTTGGCAAATCTAGAAATGGAGGAATACTATCCATAATCAAGTTTCTGAAGTTCCTTTTGGTTTGTTAGTTTTCAATATTGTGGAAGAGTTGCGTACTTTGGTTGCTCTCAAATTCAAAAATCTTAGAATTAAAGGTTTTTCTTGGTCTGCTATTGTCATTGCTGTGTCTCATTACCGAATTCAGTTTGACATTAGGATGGTGAGATGGATATCTCCAATTCGAAACTCTTACAAGTTGAATTCTAATGGTTGCTCCAAAGGTAATCTAGGTTCCTATGGCGGTGGTAGTGTTCTTAGAGATTCAAAGGGTTCCTTTATTATGGCTTTTTCATGCTTTTTTGATGAAGTACCGAGCTTATAGGCAGAGGTTAAGGCCTTATTGTTTGGTGTGAAATTGATGTGCGCACGGTTGCGTTGCCAAGAAAGTCTTGGATTTCAGGTATGCAACTCGTTGAACTCAAGACCTCGTTTGATTCGTGAACCAAGGAACCCTTGACGTGGAGTTGTTTTGCCTTGAATCTTCCCTTGAAGATGAGCACGCCTATGGAACAACTAGACTAGACCAAGTTGAGCGAGTTCAATCGTCTAACCTAATTAGCTCTAAAGACTTGATAAAAAACACAAGAAAAACTCTAAGCGAAGTTGGTGGTCGCCACAAGCAAGCTTGATAAGACCAAGAGTAGTTATTAATCGACAAAGAACCAAGAAAATTCTCACAATAGAGAAAACACACAATATTTCTGAATAATTCTTGATTAAATTCGTAACTAATAATATGGCCTATAAATAGGCTTACAAAGAACATTCTAGAGTTGTGAAAATAGACTTAACTTCTAAGACAAAACCTATACTAATGAAACTACCAAAACAAAGCATGAATTAACTAAAATAACTAAGTCTATTACAACTTAAAACTCTAAAAATCGTAAGCTAATAAACCCTAATGGGCTGGCGGTCCATTAAGCCCACAAAACCATCAATTGGACTTCAATTCTTCAAGCTCCCCACTCGTGTGGCCCATGAAGTCCCTCATCCAATGTTTGTTCAGCCCAAATCACATTAATGAGTTGTTTAGATTGCTCCTTTGAGCCCAATTGCAAAGCCTCCTCATATGAGTCCAATATGAGTCCATGCAAAGCATCCTTCATTCTTCTAGTTCTTGCTCTAGTCATTGGACCATCCAAACCTTTAAGCACATCATTGGAGCTCCTCAAACTCGATCCATCATCCTTGGAACGTCCCCCTTGAAGGTCTCCAACTTGGGACTCATCATTCCCTCCTTTCCTCGAAAGGATTCGTCCTCGAATCACCTACATCAAACAAAGATAAGTCAGAAACATTAAAAGTAGCACTAACGTTTCCATACTCACTTGGTAGATCCAACTTGTAGGCATTGTCTCCAATCCTCTCAAGTACTTGAAAAGGCCCATCTCTCTTGGGTGAAGTTTAGATTTCCTTTGTTGTGAAAATCTTTCTTTTCTCATGTGCACCCAAACCCAATCACCAGGCTCAAAGACAACCTTTATGCGCCCCTATTTGCTACCTTTGCAAAGTGTTCATTCTTTTTCTCAATGTTAGCTCTCACCTTGGCATGAAGATCCCTAACAAATTCAGCTTTCTTTTTGCCTTCCAAATCAAAAACTTCATTAGTAGACAAAGGCAAAATATCCAATGGAGTCAAGGGATTAAATCCATAAACACATTCAAAAGGTGAATAAGAAGTAGTAGAATGAACTAGTCTTATTGTATGCAAACTCAATATGTGGTAAGCATCTCTCCCAATTTTTCAAGTTCTTTTGAATGATTGCACGCAAAAGTGTAGAGAGTGTTCTATTCACAACCTTAGTTTGACCATCAGTTTGTGGATGTGCAACAGTAGAAAACAATAATTTAGTACCAAGTCTACTCCACAAAGTGCGCCAAAAATGACTCAAAAATTTAACATCTCTATCACTAACAATAGAACGAGGTAAACCATGCAATCTCACAATCTCTTTAAAGAACAAATCAGATATGTAAGTGGCATCATTAGTCTTAGAACATGCAATAAAGTGCGCCATCTTACTAAATCTATCAACAACAACAAAGATGCTATCTTTACCACTTTGAGACCTTGGTAGACCTAAAACAAAGTCCATAGAAATATCTACCCAAGGTTGAGAAGGCACAGGCAATGGAGAATATAAACCATAGGGCATAATTCGACTCTTAACTTGCTTGCAAGTTATACACTTAGCACAAATACTTTCAACATCTACACGCATACTAGGCCAATAAAAGTGCTCATGTAAAACATGCAAAGTCTTTTTAACACCTAAAGTGTCCCATAAGTCCACCCTCATGAGTCTCCCTCACAAGCAACTCACGCATAGAACATTTAGGTATGCACTAATTTATTATCTTTAAACAAGAAACCATCATGCCTAAAGTAACTCATTATGAGCACGTGTCATAGTGCAAACGCCACAAAGAAGAAAAATTCCTCATCATGCTCATACAACTCTTTAATACAATCAAAACCAAGTAACTTAGTTTGAAGAGTGGTAATAAGAACATACCTTCCTAGACAAAGCATCAGCAATCACATTCTCTTTACCTTTACTTGTACTTGATTGTATAAGGAAAAGATCTCTATGAACTCCAACCATTTTGCATGTCTCTTGTTAAGCTTTACTTTGAGACTTTCAGAAACTTTAAACTCTCATGGTCAGAATGGATCACGAAACTCTTTAGGAAGAAGATAATTCTGTCATGTTTGTAGAGTTCTCACAAAAGCATAGAGTTCTTTGTCATAAGTGGGATAGTTCAAGGTTGGTCCACTTAATTTCTCACTAAAGTAAGTAATAGGCTTAGAATCTTGCATAAGAACAGTACCTATACCAACTCCAGAAGCATCACATTCAACCTCAAACACTTTATCAAAATTTGACAAACACAAAAGAGGGGTGTTAGTAAGCTTTATCTTTCAATGTCTCAAACGCCTTTTCATGTTTATTCTCTCACTTAAACACAACATTTTTCTTAACAAGTTCATTTAAAGGTGCAGTAATAGTAGAGAAATTACGTACAAATCTTCTATAAAAACTTGCTAAGCCATGGAAAGGATCTAACTATCATTAGCATTCTTAGGTGTAAGTCCAATCACGTATGGCTTTTAACCTTAGAATTCATCAACATGCACACCTTGACTACTAACAATGAAACCAAGAAAAACTAATACTTTCATGCAAAAAGAATACTTTTTCAAGTTTGCATAAAGTTGATGTTCACGTAAAACATAAAAAACTTGATGCAAGTGCTCAACATGATCTTCAAGTGATCTACTATAAATTAGAATGTCATCAAAATAGACTACTATAAATTTACCAACTGAAAAGCTCTAAACACATACTTTCATAAGTCTCATGAATGTACTAGGATGCATTAGTCAAATCAAAAGACATAACTTAACCATTCACTACAATCCATACTTGGTTTTAAAAGCAAGTCTTCTATTCATCACCTTCTTTCATTCTAATTTGATAATAACTACTTTTAAGATCAATTTTAAAAAGATAGTAGAACCATATAACTCATCAAGCATATCATCTAACCTAGAAATAGGATGACGATACTTTATCGTTATCTTGTTAATGGCTCTTACAATCAACACACATGCGTCACGAACCATCTTTCTTTGGCACTAGAATCACGGGCACGGCACATGGTGAAAGACTTTCTCGCACAAACCCTTTCTCCATAAGTTCATCCATTTGTCTTTGAATCTCTTCTGTCTCTTTAGGATTTGCTCTATATGCGGGACGATTTGGGATGCTTGCACCAAGTATGAAGTCAATTTGGTGTTCAATCTCCCTAAATGGTGGTAAACCATGTAGTACTTCTTTAAGAAATAGATCTTCAAAACTGTGAATCAAAAAAATCACAATGCTAAGCAATGAATCATCAAATTCTTTCGAATAAGTATAAATAGAAGAAATAGAAATAGAAGATGACAAGTAAAAAGAATTATGAATGTCTTTATATAAATTCAAAAACAATTGTTGTTTGGCTTCCAAAACCTCAATCACTTCACTCTTTGAAGAAAACATATTCATTCTTTTCTTCTCTTTCTTCAAATCACAAATAACTTCTTCTTTCTCTTTGGAAGTTATGCCACTTTGCTCCCCAAAGGTTACGCCACTTCCTTCTTTTCTCTTGGAAATTCATGAGCTCTCCCCTCTTTGGGATAATCTGCCATTTTGCAATTGTGTGAGCTTCTCCCTTGTTTAGAATTTTCTTGCAATTCTCACTTGGATCAGCATGTGCTTCAGATGGTGCAATAGAACCCAAAGTCACCTTACGTCCATCCTATATGAAAGAGTACCTATTTTTGAAGCCATCATAGGTCACCCTCCTATCGAATTGCCATGGACGCCTAAGAAGAATATGGCATGCTTGCATAGGAACCATGTCACACCATACTTCATCCTTGTACTTGTTGATGGAGAATGGCACCAACACTTGCTTGGTCACCTTCATGTCTCCAGTTTCAGCTAACCAATGCAACTTATATGGCTTGGGATGTCTCTTTGTTTCAAGCCCCAATTTATCTACAAACAAAGTAGAAGCAACATTAGTACATGAACCACTATCAATAATCATGCTACATACCTTGTTTTGCACGGTACACCTAGTGTGGAAGATATGATCTCTTTGAATATTTCTCCTCATCCTCTATAGGTGCAACACTAAGTGCTCTTCTAGTCACCAAAATCTCTCCATGATCGCCTCCCCAAGTAACGTCCTTTTCATCACTTCCTCCCTCCAATAGAGGCATCTCCTCATCATCATCACTAGAGGCAACACTTGCTACCTCTCCATCATCAAATATCACTATTGTCCTTTTGTTTGGACAATTTGCAAGCAATATGTTCAAAGCCTTGGTATTTAAAGCTATTTAATCTCGTTTTGCCTTGGCTTAAAAAGCAACCTCTTTCCCCTTAGAAATTGCTTTAGAAGAAGTAGAAGATGAAGTAGAATTTTCCCCCCTCCCTAATGTTACCTCGATTTGGTTGAGTAGAGTAACGACTTTGATCACCACTTCTTACCTCTCTTCTTAGTTGATCTTGTCCTCCAAGAAAGACGATTTTGTTGGTTGGAAAAACCTCTAGATCGTCTACCTTTGATTTGCCTATCCACCTTGATGGCCATGTCCACTAAGTTATGAATGTCTAGGTAGTGTTGTAGTTCCACCTTTTCAGCTAATTTCACGTGCAAACCCACAACAAATCTCGCCATTGTAGCTTCACTTTCCTCCTTAAGATCAGCTCTAATAATGAGTATCTCCATTTCCTTGTAATACTCATCAACAGTCATAAAGCCTTGCTTTAATGTTTAAAGTCTATGGTGGAGGTCACGAGTATAGTAATTTGGCACAAACTCTTTCTTCATGATTGCTTTCATCTCACACTAAGTCCTCACGGGTTCTTCGTCACATCTCTTTCTTTCCCTAACAAGTTTATCCCACCAAATACTAGCATAGTTAGTAAATTCAACTGTAACTAATTGAATTTTCTTTACCTCAGAATAGTTGTGGCAGTTAAAAACATGCTCTACTTTGCGTTCTCATTCAAGGTACGCCTCAAGATCAAACTTTCCTTGGAATGGAGGTATCTTCATCTTGATGCTTCCAAGATTGCTATCTTGGTTGTTTGTATCCCTTATTTTTTTCTTTGTACTACATCTTCATAGTCAGATTCTTCTTCAAGAGTCCCTTCAAAAGGATTCTTAGATGCAATAGTTTTGACATTAAATGAGTGTGAACGCCTATCCATCTCTTCATAAATTTCATCTTTCAAAAAGCGCATCTTCCTTTCAAAATCACCAACAATGGCTTCCCTAAACAATTTAAGTTCATTGTGTAAATCCATTGGAGACACCATTAAATCCTATAAAACCTGCAGCAAAAATTGTTAGAAATAAAAAAGAAAATAAACAAGAATATGTAAAACACTCCCTTAGTGTTTGGCACTCAATTTCCTCAAGTTGTTTGGCTTTTACCCTCGAATGAGCTCACCACTAAGCCTTTTCCCACTCAAAAAATCTTCTTGTAGGCTCTTTGATGAAGAACCAGCTTAATCAATCCCACTAAGGACCTATAGCAATCTCAACTTGTAAAGAGTAAATGTAGAGGTCAAGAAAAATTAGTTTAGAGTATTTTTTATCAAGAGAATAAATTAAAGAATGAATAAGAATCAAGAATTAATACAAAATAGACACCCTAATGTGTGGTATAAATGTGTAAAAATTCTTGATTTTTAATGTTCTCTTGAAAAAAATAATAATATTCTTGTGCAAAAAGTAATTCTCCCAACTCTAATTTCACTTTCCAAAATGAATTAACAACTAAAACCAACAAATAACCAAATAGGAAACAAAAATCACGCCCCAAACACTCCTCCCAAGTGTGAAAACACGGACAAACAGCCTTCCTAAATGTGAAAAATCGGAATAATAACAAAAGGAAACAAGAATAAAAGGAAACTACTTGTTTTTGTGGAATAAGTTTCCAAATCCCCTTTGTAACTACTTTCCCTTTCCCAATTGGTTTCCCAAAGCCAAATAACTTCTATATAAACCAAACTAACACCTTTTAGACTCCTTTTAACACCAAAATTTTCTGGAAAAATCGCACCAGAAATTCGTCCACCAAAAACACCAAAATTCAGCAACTCTTATGAAGGCAAACCCTAACCAAAACCCTAGTTGATGAACAAGACCCTTTGACCAACACTTTTTGGCTCCAAGAACTACAAGATTTAATCAAGAAAGTCCAAAAAATCAACCAAGAATTTCAAGAAATCAGCCAAAAATTTTTCAGCAACACACAAACTTCAAGAACTCAAGAACAAATTGGTGCAAATTCAAGAAACTAGCAAAGTAAGTTTAAGAACTTCAAGAACTTGTATTTAAACACCAAGAAGCTTCAAAAATTTGTTGAATAAAGATTTGTGCATGGTTTTTGCTTTGATGTGCACTCCTTTTTATTCTCTTTTTCCTTCTTTTTCTTTGTGCTTTTGGATTTTTCTTTCAACACACAATCTGCCTCTTTTTTCATTTTCAAAAGGATTTTTCTGCCTTTTTTTTTTTTTTTTTTTTGCTTCAAGAATAACACAAGAACGACTCAAAACTTCAAGAAAGTTAATTTGTGAATGTCTTAAGTTCAAGAATCTTTTTTTACTTGATAGTTTTTGATACAAGAAAATCAAGAAAACACCAAAAACAGTCAAGATTTACAAAATATCAGACAAGATCTAGAATTCTTGATTGAGAAGCAATCAAGAACGACCCTAAACAAACTTAGGGCACGATTTTTAACAAAGAAAGCAACGAAACAATTATGGCAGAAATTTTTTTTTTCAAGAAACGAAAGTAAAGACACAAGAAAACAACTTGTTGTCCAGGCTTGAAGCTCTTTAACAACGACTCAAAGAAAGAAAAACTAATAAAACTCAAGTTGCTTAACCAGGTTCGAAACTCTTTTATAAACAACAAAAAAGAAAAAAAGGGATATATCCAAATTTTTCCGAAGGAAAAATTGGATTGAAAAAACTTGAAAAAATCTAAGAAGATGGTTCTGATACCACTTGATGTGCACACGGTTGCGTTGCCAAGAAAGTCTTGGATTTCAGGTATGCAACTCGTTGAACTCAAGATCTCATTTGATTCGTGAACCAAGGAACCTCTTGACGTGGAGTTGTTTTGTCCTTGAATCTTCCTTGAAAGATGAGCACGCCTAAGAACAACTAGACTAGACCAAGTTGAGCTGAGTTCAATCGTCTAACCTAATTAGCTCTAAAGACTTGATCAAAAACTCAAGAAAACTCTAAGCGAAGTTGGTGGTCGCCACAAGCAAGCTTGATAAGATCAAGAGTAGTTCTTAATCGAACAAAGAACCAAGAAAATTCTCACAATAGAGAAACACACAATTTTTCTGAATAATTCTTGATTAAAATTCGTAACTAATAATATGGCCTATAAATAGGCTTACAAAGAACATTCTAGAGTTATGAAAATAGACTTAACTTCTAAGACAAAACCTATACTAATGAAACTACCAAAACAAAGCATGAATTAAGCTAAAATAACTAAGTCTATTACAACTCTAATAACTATAAAAATCGTAACTAATAAACCCTAATGGGCTGGCGGTCCATTAAGCCCACAAAACCATCAATTGGACTTTCAATTCTTCAAGCTCCCCACTCGTGTGGCCCATGAAGTCCCTCATCCAAAGTTTGTTCAGCCCAAATCACATTAATGAGTTGTTTAGATTGATCCTTTGAGCCCAATTGCAAAGCCTCCTCATATGAGTCCAATATGAGTCCATGCAAAGCATCCTTCATTCTTCTAGTTCTTGCTCTAGTCATTGGACCATCCAAACCTTTAAGCATATCATTGGAGCTCCTCAAACTCGATCCATCATCCTTGGAACGTCCCCCTTGAAGGTCTCCAACTTGGGACTCATCAGAAATGTTGTTTGTAGGTTAACATTGGGCCTTTTCACTTGGAATGTGATTCCAGTATTCTTGTTTAGATTCTTCAAAATAAGATCCATTGTCCCTGGTTGATTACTAGGGAGATCCAAGAAATCAAGTAGCATAGTTTGATGCAATCAATGGTCGCGAGATACCCAAGACTTCTTGAAAACCCGTTGAAACCAACCTAACCTTCTTGACCCCTTTGTAACTTGTTGAAGAATCCAAGAACAACTTGAATTAGGCACTTGGAATATCACCAAGATCGTTGGTATTCTCCCTCTAAGACGCAACCTAAACTCTTACCCAACCCGTTGAATAGACCCCTAGTTGACAATCTTATTAGACGAACAACAAACCAATTGGATGAACAAACCTAAGCAAAAGATTTGATCTTAACAAGGTTGATTGTCAAGAACAAGAGTAGTTTTTGTTTTACCAACGAACTAAGGTAATCCCAGTTTGAGAGAAAACTCACGTTTGATTTGATTTTACAAAGATAATTACCAATAATAACTAACACTAGTTGTATCGTATGATAGATACTACCCTGTAATAGTGATACAACTCATTATTCTACTAAAAACTGTTAAACAAAAATGCGTCTGTAATTTTTGGGAAAGCCTGTGGCGCGTCCTTCCTTGCCGCCTCGGTTAGAGGCTTTATTCCACTTCAGTTCGTTCATAGCAACTTTTTGATAAAGGCCATGGAGAAGGTTGTGGCACAGCCTTGGGCGTGGCCTTGGTCAGAAAGTCTAGCTCGCGTTGGCTTGCTTTGTTCAACTCTCTAATGAAGGCCGTGGACAAGGCCATGGCACGGCCGTGGGCAAGGCCGGGAGCGACCTCAGTTAGAAACATCAATTCTCCTTCATCTAGCTGGACTTGATCACTTTGCTCACTCCCCTTGGTGTCATCTTTAACCCAAGCATAGTAATCACCCTAGCCGGCACATTCCTAGCCCAAGTAGCTTCCTCTTCTTGCAATTGCGTGAGAAGTCCTTGCATAGCTTGCTTCATCCTCTTGGTTCTAAGCCTTGTCATTAGACCTCCTATGCCCTGCAAGGGATCTACATTGATCTTGTTCACACCTTGATCTCCACAAACCTCATCATAGTTCTTTATTCTTTTTAGTTAATCATTGCTATAGAAAGGCTAACAAGGAGCTAATTTCGGTCTTGCTAATCAGTGTGATTTCATGTACTCAAATTTTCATGATCTTCCACGCTAGGCAAGAAGTCAGATGTGATAGATTAGAGTTCCCTTCTTTTAAAAAATGTAAAGTATAGAATTTTGCTAGATTTGTAAAGGAATAGTACTCCTCATTTATGCTTTAATTGTGTAATAAGTGAGGTTAGGCTTTTTCCCCCTCATCTTTTAGTGGTTATTTTAATAATATTTGGGAGTGGCATTCCCCCTCCCCAGTATACAGAGTTAGCCAAAAAAAAAAAAGAATAGACTAGAATTAACTACCTAACTAAATCACAATCTAGAAGTTAGTAGAGAGAATGGACAATAGTAGAGGTAAACTTAGATGTAGAATTCCCCTAAACCAAATTTGCTATGACTCTACCTTGATTAATGAACAACCCAATCACTTAGACCCTAGAATCCCTTAATTAGGTTTAATCTTTCTCAAGTATTAACCCCTATCCCCTTGGTTGATTAATTGGAATCTTTTTTCTATCAAAACCCCAAAGTGATGCATTAAAGTTTTATGGATTCTATGGTTATGGTTAGGTTTGAATCTAACCGAAAAGACTCATGTAATTCTATCTCTAGCGACTCATGTAAGCCTCTTTCTTAATGAGGTGATCTAATCATACAAATGATTTCTCAATCTACCTATATGAAATCAATGTTGCATCAAATGTGCATGCCAATCCCAATTCAACAACATTGACACTGAAGAATAAATCTAAGAATAACATAAGATTTTCATTAATCAAGCAATAAATTCAATAACAAATAAATCTAGGATTCATTCTTCTAGAGTGTAAACAACTAAATCCATAATTACAAGAATAAACCTAACAAAATACAAGAAAAGAATATGAAAACTCATTCTCATGCAATTTTCTTGAATCCTCCCTTGATTCTAATGAGATCTTCTTGCTTTGCATTATGGAAGCCCTTGTGTTGCTCCTCCATTCTTGCTTTCTTCTCCCTACATCCTTCTAGATGTCTGAAGATGTGAGAGATGTGTGTGAGTGTTTTTGGCAAATCTAACCTATTGGGGTTAAACTCCCTTCTCTTAGTGTTCTCTCTTGTTGCCCAATTTCTGCAAGTATATAGAATTGTGACAACTAATATAGTATTGAGTAGAGATCGTTCCCACGACGATTAGTCATTTAGCTACCTATCAACTCCTTTTTATTTGTTTAAGGTTTCCAATTAAATTAAAGAAGACTAGCAGTAAATTGTAGATTAAAACTAGTCTAAAACTAAATTAATACCAAATTAATTAAACCAGAATCGCACCAAGCAAATAAATCTGAAGAAGAATCAACAACCCACGAATACTAGGAATTAACACTCAACCATAATCAATTCAATTAATTAACCTATGAATTACCAATGCTTTAATATGACCCAAGTTTTCCAAAGGCATCAATTAAACTCTCTCAACATTTTATGACTAAACCTTAGTTAGATTAATTGAAAAGCAAATTAACCCACTCTCATAGCATTAACCTATTAGACAATCAACCTAATAAGGCTAATATAAGAAACTCCTATGAGTATCTAGCATGTGACGTGGTGTAGATTAAGTATAGCAAATAAGATCAAATACACACAAATCTAATAATAAAAACCTAATCTCCCAACTTAATCCGCAAGTGCATAGGTCTATTGTAGTACTTGGAGTATTAGGTGTCAAATCCCATGAGGAATCATATATGTGCAACTACTAAAGTTTTTTTTTTTTACTAACTTTTATTATCTAAACACAATAAGAATAAAATGGATATGGGGTCCCTTCAATAGGATAGGTATAAGATTGAGAATTTTTGTAGATGCCAAGCAAAGAAGCTTATAACATAGAATCCACTAATGAATCATGCATGAGTGACTTGCTAAATTTTACCTTGCCTTGTTTAAAATCCAATTCCATAAGTGTCATAACTAGATCTCTCTATGAAATGACAAGATTCCAACTATTCTCATGATGAAATCTTATGAAAACATGAATTGTATTGATTCACCTAAGCATTCCATTATTCTCATATGAACTACTTAAGCATTACTTGTTCATTTTTCATTGTTAAGTGCATCTCTCAATGTCAAATAACAACTAAGTGACTTGTTTAAGTTGGCCATACAAAAACAAGAGTTAAAGCTTAATAAGTAAACAAATAGAGAATTCTCCCACGAAGTGTAAACAAAACAAAACTCTCTCTCTCTCGCTCCCTCCCTCCCTCCCTTCCTCTCGTTTGGCGGTTAGTTTTGAATTTTAAACATTAGGGTTTTGCCCTACGACTGCCCTCCAGCCACTTAGAGGGCAACCTTCGCCGATGGAGGAGCTGCAGTTGTCCGTATGGGTGGCTAGTCGAGGCTCTCCTTCGAAGAAGACATTTGCAGAGATTGTCTTTAACAAAGTTGTTGCTGTGAAGACCACCACTTTCTTCAAATCGAAGGAACAATTCAAGGGAGTGCCTGCCATTACCTTCTCACATGAGGAAATCAATACGTTTTCAACACCCTTCATATTTGTGCATGTTGGAAATTTTCAAAGGGGAGACTAGCAATGGAGGCTTTGCACAAGGACTTCCTGGCAGTAGGGTTTAAGGGCCCTTGCATGCTAGGACTCTTGGATCCTCGCCATATCCTGATACGTTTTGACATGGAGGATGACTATCATCAATGTTGGCTTAGAGGAACATGGACTTTCCAAGGATGCATCATGAGGGTGTTAAAATGGTCAGCATCTTTCATGGTACAAGAGAAGTCATCAATAGTGCCAATATGGATTCGATTTCTAGAGTTGCCAATACATCTGTTTGGTAAGGGGCCATTGTTTGCAATTGCAAGGATGATAGGAGACACCTTAAGAATGGATGCATTAACAGCGGCATTTTTTCGTCCAAGTGTTGCTCAATTTGCATTGAGATGGATCTGTTACGTCCGAAGCATAATAGAATTTGGATAAACAATGGGACAATGGGATTCTGGCAACCAGTTGAACATGAAAACATGCCTGAATATTGTGAGCATTGTTGTAAAGTGGGACATCGCGAACCTGAATGTAGATTGTTGCATAAGAAGAAAGGTGATAAAAAGGAGAAACAAAACATTATAAAACAAGTAGATGGAGAAAAGAAATGGGTTCTAAAGGAAACAAAGTTGCAAGAACAGGATGATACTTTGTTGAAAGGTCGTGAAGTCATCTTAGTGCCTGAAGAAATAGGTGCACCAATTCATATGAAAACTGAAGTAGGGGACCAAGAAAAGGCACTACCTCAACCTCCTCAACAAGATGATTCACTTCTACTAATAAGTAGTGGTGATGTTGAGCTGGAGGAAGAAAAGGGAAGTAGCGCATGTGAAGTCGTCTTGATGGAAGTGTGTCAGAAGCAATAACAATGCATGACAGCAAATTTTTATCAAAAAAGTATTCACAAAAAATCCAGATCTATCTCTTCTTCAATTCCTCCAAATAATCGTGAAGGAGGTGTTTTAGTTAGGTGTAACTCAACTGGAACAGGAGGGGAACTCGGGTCTCTCTCACAAATGGACCTGAGGGTGGCTCAAGAAGAATTAAATTTGCGGTTGCAGGAGGTAGACTTTCAAAAGAAAGAACTGCCAGAAAATGGGAGTCAGCTGCCAAAAAGGAGAGGAAGGAAGCCAAAGGAGCATCACAAACCTGTACAAAATGCCAGTGACAATACTCAGAAGAGGACGCTCGGCTGGAAGTTTGAAGGAGGGTAACACTTTCACTCCTCTCATTAATGTGATGTACAAGGTTTTTAATAGAGAGCCCATTTAACTGTGTGATTTGGAATATTAGAACCACTGCAAAGGAAGACTCTATAAATTATGTAAAACATGTGTGTGAAAAAAATAAGGTACAATTGCTAGCTTTAATTGAGCCTCTTGCATCTGATAGTCGTTTAGAATGTATCAGAATTCATTTGGGTTTTGATAAGGCTAATATTTGTTTACATAGGAAAATATGGCTTTTCTGGATAGAACAATTACAATGTGATTTTGTTGAACTAGCTGATGAGGTTCGTGGAAGCCAAGGTGAGGACACATTCAAGGACAATCCTTTACAAGGCATAGGAGGTCCAATGACGAGGCTTTGAACCAAGAGGATGAAACAAGCTATGCAAGGACTTCTTACGCAATTGCTGGAAGAAGAACCTACTTGGGCTAAGAACATGCCGGTTCGGGTGATTACGTATGCTTGGATTGATGTTGACGCCAAGGGAAGTGAGCAAGATAGTCAAACCAAGCCAAATGAAGGAGAATTGAAGTTTTTGACCGAGGCCGCACCTAAGGCTGTGACAACCCCACCTTACCCAGAGGCGCACCAAAGGGCTTAGCGGACTGCCAGCCTGGCTCTCGCCAGGACTCGATTCGAGCACGCACTAAAAATTTGCAATTCGGTAAAAACTCGTAGATACCAACTGTGACAGTTCTCAGGGTCACATCACATTCAAACTTAAAAGTAAAAGTACTAGTTAAACAATTTACATTACATACATTTGTTATTACAATAATATCTCAAGCAGTCCTTCTACCCAAAAATCCTACCCAGTTCTACCCTGGATTCCTCACCACTGGCTTTAGAGATAGGAGCCTGTTTAAGGAAAACAAATAACAAAGAGTGAGCTATAATAGCTCAGTGAGGTTCCCACACATGCAGATACGGAGGCAAACCAAGAGAGAATAAGTAAGCAAATAACATGTGTCACAAAATCACATAGGAAAATAATTAAATAAATAATTATTTAAACAAGGGAGGATACGTTCCAATCACGAGAGCAAGTACTGATCGTGTGACCATGATAGTGAGAGTGGATTGCCGGTTAAACCTGCATTTTCAAGCAAAAGCCCTATCCGCCATTCACCTTATATCCTCCTGGAGTACCGTCCGACCCATCCAGGGTGAGATCTCACCCCGGAGGGCAACAAGCAAGAAGGTTCAGTCCGGAGTTGGCCTCTTTGAGGATTCACAACTCAAGGAAAAGAACCACAAGCCCTAAAACACCCAGCACCTTATATCCTCCTTTGTACCCTCCTGCCTGACTAACCGCGGCATAACCACGGAAGTCTAGGCAACAAGTTAATGTAGTCGAAAATTCACAAACAATTATATTCACATCAGATAGAAATTGTGCATGTAACAAACCATGGGGTAAGTGCGATAAAGTACACACTTTCCCTTCATATAATACATTGTGACAATTCATGAATATCAAGAACACATAGCACGTTGTGACAAGTCACGAGCATCAAGTATAAATAAGATCACACTTTGAACATGCATTATGAATATGTGAAGAAACACTCATAAACAAAAGCAAAGGAACACTCACATGCACAAGTAAAGGGACACTCACCTGGAACGCTTAAGAAAATATTTCGTAAAACGGTTGCGTCTCACTTTTGGATCCTGGAATTTATAAGAAATAATCTAATGAAACTCAATTTAAACCCTAATCAACTTAGAAAGAAAATTCAAGAAATACCCCATTAAATTCTAGGGTTTTAGTTCTAGGGTTTAGGATTTAGGGTTTAGGGTTTTCTAACAAAATTTTGGCATTATTTCCCCTTAATTTTCGGCCATCCAACTTTGTTTTCCATCAAGATTTCAATCATCAAACCCATAATTCAACAAGTTCTACAACTTATTAGTTCAATCCAAGCTCAAATTCAATCAAAATTCCACTAAATATCAAGAATTATACTCCAAGAATCATTATCCAAATTTGCACAGGGTTGGTTTTCAGCCAACTTCGTACCATTATTGGGGTCAATCCATCAAGAACTAAGGAATTCTGATTACATGGTTTTAAAGTACGTTTATAGGGCTACAACTTTCGTGAAGATCATCAATCCAAATTCGAACTAGAACAGGTTCAAAATCATCCCTCAAGTTGGCTCATCATCAAAACTGTTTCACGCATAATCAAATTTTCAGCCAACTTTGCAAACTTTCTGCGATTAATACACAACGAACCACAGTGCAAGCCTTATACCGTTGGAAAGCCCTATCAATCTAGTTTCTAAAACAACAAGAATCACTCGAATCCAAGTTATCTATATCAAGTTATGAACGTTTTACTAAAACTGGTCCAGTATGACTGTGAAAGTAAAACTAGTACAAAACTCTAAATAAAGCTTAAATAAAACTTAAATAAACTTGAAATTAATAGCAAAAGTTCATAGTACATACCTTAAACAAGCTTAGAACCTTGCTTAGGAAGAAGAAAACCTCACTTTCTATGGTAGAATTTGTCTAAAATTGAAGAGAGCTCCAAGAAAATGAAGAACAAGGGAGGGTAGAGAGAGAGAGAGATGGAGAGAGTCGGCCAAGGGAGTAAAAATGGAAGATAATTTCGGCCAAGAGAGAATAAAATGAAAGAGAATTAGGTCAAGAAAGATTAAAAGAATAAAAGAATAATGGGAAGAAAGTGCAACCAATTAGAACTAAACAAGAGTCAAGCTAGAGTGTAGATATTTTGGCATAATAGGTACTAGTTGGCTAAATATAATTGGTACAAATTTTTAAATCATCTAACACTTAACATTTGGCAAGTTTTGTAGCATAAAATTTTATAACAAAAGAGAGGAAAAAAATGAGAAAGAGGGGCCGGCCATATGGTGGGGAAAAGACAAGGGTTTAAGTGAAAATTTTAAGTTAATTTTTGTGCTAAAGTTCAATTAGTCAAAAGGCTTAATAATGGTAGAGTTGGTTAGTCAAAATTACACACTATTGTAAACTAATAGACCAATAAAATTAACCCAAGTTTGGTACTTAGGTGTACCACTTAATCATACAAAAATCTCATTTAGTTAACCTAACTAACTTAAGACATTTTTCAACTATTAAACCAAAGATTAACACTAAATCTTAAATAAAAGAAATGCTGATACGTGCATGGGCACAAGGCATGGCAGTGGAGCATGGAAGATGGCCTATCTAGGATCCACTCAAATGGGAAGATACGAAAGAAGGATCATAGTTTTTGGTGTTATTTATTTTAACAAGTTGTAATCTTTATGTTAGTTATCTAATTGTGATAGGTTACAACTAGTGATAAGTTTTTAGTAAGTTTTCTAGAATATTCTTTATGAGCCTATAAAAGGGCATTCCTTGTATTATTTTAACAATATTATGATGAATCAATAAAAATTGTGAGTTTTCTCTCTACGACAGCTTTCTTAGTTCTTGGAATAGAACTAATTTCTGGTCTTATTGGAGCGATTCCATGGCGACCAAAACCTACGCCTAGAGTTTCTTCCGCTTGATTTGATTCATTCTTTTGGGTTTGTCAATTAGGGGTCTATTCCACGAGTTGGTTAGGGGTCTATTCCACAGGTTGGTTAGGTGTCTATTCCACGGGTTGGCTAGGGGTCTAACTTGCAACACAAAAGGAGGATTTCAACGATCTTGGTTGAATATTCGAAGCAACCCATTCGAGTTGTTCTTGGGGTCTTCGACAAGTTACGAAGGGGTCAAGAAGATCGAGTGGTTACCACAACTCAAGTTGTTCTTGGGGTCTTCGACAAGTTACGAAGGGGTCAAGAAGATTGGGTTATTTTGTATGGATTTCTTTTCAAAACGGTCCTTTGGGAATGATGTTCCTGTGATATACGAGAGGGTCACACTCCGATCGTATCAAATGCCCTATTAAATGCACTTTAATTTCCCTCTTCTTTTCTTTTCTCATTCTTTTTTTTTTCTACTAATAAACATAACATAAATCAAATAATCTTTTTAGTGCGAATTTCTGGGGCGTCACAAAGGCCGCGCTTCGGCCTTCCCCACGGGCTTCATCAGAGAGTTGATTCGAAACTGCCAACGCGAGATAGGTATTCTGACCAAGGCCGCGCCCAAGTCCGCGCCGCGGCCTTCCCCACGGCCTTCATCAGAATGTTACTCCGAATGAAGTGAAGTGAAATAAAGCCTCTGATCGAGGCCGCGCCGAAGTCCGCGCCACGGCCTTCCCCGCGACCTTCATCAGAAATCGCGAACGCATTTGTTTGTTCTTTACGAGTTTTTAATAGCATAGTGAGTTGTAAACTTTATATAAGGTATTTGGTGTAATGAACGAAGGACAACATGATTGAATAAATTAAACGTGAGTTTTCTCTCAAATTAGGGTTACCCTAGTTCTTTGGTAAAACAAGAACTACTCTTGTTCTTGACAATCGACTTGTTAAGATCAAGCCTTTTCTTTGCTTAGGATTGTTCTTCCACAAGGGTTTGCTCTTCGTCTTGTGAGATTGTCAACTAGGGGTCTATTCCATGGGTTGGGTAGGAGTCTAGGTTGCATCCCATAAGGAGAACCAACGAACTTTGGTGGCATTCAAAGCGCCCAATTCAAGTTGTTCTTGGATTCTTCGACAAGTAACGAAGGGGTCAAGAAGATTGGATTGGTTCCCACGGATCTTCAAGGAGTCTTGGGCATTTCGCGACCGTGGTTCGCATCAATTGGTATCAGAGCCAAGGGTTTTCCTTGAATTTTCCAGGTTATCCAAGTCAAATTTTTCCTTTGGAAAATTTTGGCTGTATCCTTTTTTTTTTCTTTTTTTTCTCATTATTCGATCTTCGTAATCGTCTTTGATTGTATTCTTGTGATTTCTTCCTTTCGTATCCTCTTTGATTATCTTTTATTGATATCTAATTAGGGTTTTTGTTAGAGTCGTTCTTGGTTGTCTAAACCAAGAATTCTAGGGTTTCTTGTGTGGTTCAACTGTTGCCTTGATAATTTCTCAATTGCTTCCTATTCTTTCTGGTGTTGAAATTGTTAAAAAAAAAAAGGGGAAAGTACTATTCTCGTACTGTAGCACATACTGTTCACCGATACTGTAGCGGAACTGTAGCGATACTATTCATTCGACGATTCATTGTTCATTTGGCAAATTTTGGTTGTTTTTGTTTTATTTTGTGTTGATTGAGTGTGGGTTATTTGGTATTTGTTTAAAAAAAAAAAAGAGAAAAGAGAAGAGGCGTGCTTGAAGGGAGTAAAAGCCAAGCACACGAACTAAATCAATTAAATTAAAGTATATTTGGCTGGAATACTGTCCTTGTGCATCTGAATAGACCTGGTGAAACATCCAGATCGTTGGACAGAAAACAACGCCACGTACGAAAGTTTAATTGACCCGGATTTCTTGAGTTCTTGTGAGATTGAATGGGGTTTGGCACAAGGGGTTGTTGGTCGTTATCTTGAAAAGGAAGACTATTGGAAAATCAAGACTCTCACCAAGAGAACCACACACTAGCAGTCTTTTCGAGATCTTTGCATTCAATTCTGTGTTGTTCGATTTCCTCAAAGTTCTTGAAAATTACTCTTTCCTAAGCAATTTCCTATTATTTTCTAAATCCTCCTTGATCATTTAACGTAAGTCTTGTTAAGTCCAATTGAGCAGGTTCTTTACCAAAGGCCTACAGTGTGACCTCAAAGAGTGGTAAAAGGCTAAGGGGTGAGATTAGCATCGGGAAAAAGCCTATATACCTATAGTGATACCCGAGAGATGAGCGGATATATTTAGTGAGGGAGTGAGGTTCTTTTATTTGTTTTACTTTTGTTGCTAACATTTTTTTTGCAAGTAAGCTCGTCATGTCTGACCATAGTGAGCAAAGGTTTGCTAGCCTAGAATTCTCTATGAAGGCTATGCAAGATGAATTCAGACGAATGTATGCTTGTATGGATGACATTGCTTCAGTTGTAAAAGGGAAGACCAAGGTGTTACGAATTGCACCTGAAGAAGAAGAAGATAAAGGTTATGAGTCTGAAGAAGTTATTTCCCGCCGAGGGAGGAGGGTGCCACTATAGCAACCAAATCGTGATAACAATTTGGGAAGCATCAAGATGTCCATTCCTCCTTTCAAGGGCCTAAACAATCCAGAGGCTTACTTGGAATGGGAAAGGAAGGTTGATCAAGTGTTTGAAGTCTACAACTACTCTGAGGAAAAGAAAGTGCAAATTGCAACAGTAGAGTTTGTGGAATACGCGAGCATTTGGTGGGACCAATTGGTGAAGTCTAGAAGAAGATGTGGAGATGAACCAATTCGAACTTGGGCAACCATGAAGACAATCATGAGGAAGAGATTCATCCCGAGTCATTACTCTAGAGATTTACACCGAAGGCTTCAGACCTTAAAGCAAGGCTCGTCTACTGTAGATGAATATGCTAAGGAGTTGGAGACCCTCATGATCCGAGCTGATGTACAAGAGGATGAGGAGGCCACCATGGCTAGGTTTATTGCAGGCCTAAATTTAGAGATTGCTGATGTTGTGGAATTGCACAACTATGTTGAGCTTCAAGACTTGGTTGATAAAGGCCGAGAAAGTTGAGCAGCAACTCAAATCAAAAAGAGGACGAGGCTACTCCAACAATCAAACTGGTTCCCAATAGAGTAACTCCCGTGAGAGGAGGCCTGAACAGAGTAATCAGAAACCCAAGGAGCCATGGAAGAAAAATGACATGCCCTCTAATAGTAAAAGCAAGGTCGAGTTCCCATCCTCTAAACAACCCGTCAAAGGCAGAAATGAAGCACCACCACCACAACAGAGAGATATCAAATGCTACAAATGTCAGGGATACGGGCACATTTCTTCTCAGTGTCCCAGTCTAAGAAGCATGATCATCCTTGATAATGGGGATGTAGAGAGTGAGCACTCTAGTGATGAGGAGATGCCACCGCTTGAGGGGCCCAGTGGTGATGAGAACGAAGGACCTAGTGAAGTTGATCCACCAAGTGGAGCGGTGCTAGTTACCCGCAGATCCCTTAGTATCCAGCCTAAAGAGGACAACGAGGAGATGCATAGGGAAACATCTTCCATACCAGATGTGTGGTCTTAAATAAGTTATGCAATGTCATAGTGGATAGTGGTAGCTGCGCAAATGTTGCCTCTACCTTGTTCGTAGAGAAGCTGAGGCTACCTACCATACATCCCAAGCCCTATTATTTGCAATGGTTGACAGATCATGGTGACATTAAAGTGACGAGGCAAGTAATGGTGTCATTTGCCATAGGAGGGTATGTGGATGAGATCTTGTGTGATGTTATACCTATGCATGCTTGCCATATTTTGTTCGGGTGACCGCGGCAATTTGATAGGAAAGTGATTTATGATGGGTATAAGAATACCTATCGATTGACTTGGAAGAAGAAGGAGTATGTACTGAAGTCTCTACGGCCATCTGAGGCTTATACTGATCAAGCTAGGATCTCCAAAGAATGTAAATGAGAGAAAATCAACAAAGTGTGAGTGAGGAGAAAAACAAAAGAGAAGGTGAGTTAGAAGAAAAGAGAGAAGAGTCGAGAGGAAAAAGAGAGAGAGAAATAAAAAAGAGGTTGTGTCAAAAGAAAAAAGGAAGGTGAGTGCATTTGCAGAAAAAGGAAAAGTTAAGAGTGCACTGATAGCGAGGCAGCAATTCCTTATGCTTATGTATAAGGATATTTACCTTTCTACTAACGACATTAACCCTTCTGTACCAAGTGTCATAGTTTCTTTGTTGCAGGAATTCCAAGACTTGTTCCCCGAAGATGTTCCACAGGGGTTACCACCAATTAGAAGCATCGAGCATCAGATTGACTTCATACTGGGGTCGAGCATTCCTAACCAACCAGCTTACCGGGCCAACCCCGAGGAAACAAAGGAGATACAGACACAAGTGGATGAGTTGATGGAGAAAGGGTTCGTTAGGGAGAGCATGAGTCCGTGCTCAGTACCAGTCATTTTAGTGCTGATAAGTGTTAAAGTGAACTAGTTTTTTAGGTTAGGTTTTTAGGGTTTTCCATGAGTTTTTCTCTATTTCTTAGCTATTTCTTCTCTTTTATAATTTTAATGCCAAATTATGTAAATGTATGATTTAAAAGTGTTTTTACACCATTTTGTAGGGTTTTGATAGCTTCAACTCGATTTCAATTGATTGGAGTGCAATGAAGAAATAGGCGAAGAAGAATTGGAATGGAAAACAGTTTGGCAGCTTGGACATATTTCAGTGTTTTGGTCATATCTAGAGCTAGAGACATTAGATTGGGATAAATCATTAAAGTATTTTGAAGATAAGACAATTTTCTACAATTCATACGAAGACATCAAAGTCCAGTTCTCACGTTTTAATGGTCAAAATCCCAAGTTACTGAAGCACATTTGCACTGCAAGGCTGTTCTGACCAGTTCTTAGTATTTTGAGTATATCTCTGGCTACAGAGCTCTAAATGACATGATTTTTGATGTTTTAGGAAAGCTATCTCAAGGGGCTACAACTTTTGTGTTTTAAAGGAAAAGCTAATTCGGCTTCCTTTGAGGTCAAATCTGACGTAGACAAACCACGTGACAACCCGCGCGCGATTTGTGCTGTGGTTTCCATTCAGAAATTAAGTGAACAAACCGCGTGACAACCCGCACGCGGTTTATTTCGCGGTTTCTTCACAGAATCTGCAGCGTATTTAGCAACTGAACTGGCCATTTTGACGAGGGGAGAGAACCCTAACTCGGGAGAAAACACACACACGCCGTAGACACCTCAAAAACACACATTTTGGCACATCTAGAGTGATGTAGGGAGGAGAAAGCAAGAGTAGAGGGACAACTCAAGGGCTTCAATGGTGAAAGCAAGAAGATTTTATCAAGATGCAAGGGAGGATTCAAGGGGGCTGCATGAGAATGAGCTTTCTCTTTCTTTCTTGTCTTTTGTTAATTTTATTCTTGTAATTATGAATTGAGTTTATGATTTAGATGGGATGAACCCTAGATTCTTATGTCTATAATTTTATTCTTGGCTTAATGAAAGACCCACTTTGTTCTTAGATTTATTCATGAGTTTATTTGTGTTTTGGATTGGGATTTGCATGCATCCTTCAATTCAAGTATTGATTTTGTATGGGTATATCGAGAGATTGCACATATGATTAGATCATTTCATGAATAGAGAGAACTTGAATGAATTGCTAGAGATAGAATTACATGAGTTCTTCCTAAGTTGAGTTTTAGGATTAAAGCTCAACCACAAATGGAGTCCATTGATTAGAAATTGCATCTTTTAGGGTTTTAATTGAGAAGAGATTCCAATTAATCAACCGAGAAGGTAGGAATTGTTTCACTTGAGAAAGGATATAATTCACATAAGGGACTCCGGGGTCTAAGAAATTGGGTTAATCATTAATCAAGTTAGAGTCTTGGCATGTTGGTTTAGGGGAATTCTTCATCTAAATTCACCTCTACTTTTGTCCATTCTCTCTACTATATTCTATATTGTCATTTAGTTAGATAATTAGTTTTAGCTAATTTGTATTTTCATTTAATTCGTCATTCACTTTGTGAGGTTAGATAATAGAAAGAAGGTTAATACTAGTACTCACATAGTCCCTGTGGGATACGACACTCGGTACTCCTGTACACTGTACTACTGGAAACGATAGGTGCACTTGCCTAAGTATCCATAGTATAGCGAAAGGGATATCATTCCACCATTGATTCTTTGCACCAATTTGAGGGTTTCTTGACTTCAACTCATCACCAACTCAAGTTTTTGAATTCCCCCACACTTAAGCCATTGCTTGTCCTCAAGCAATGAACCATACAAATCTCAAACAATGACTTAACAAAAGCAAAAGCAAAACGTAAATCTTCAAGAACAACTTCTCAACAACCGTGGAACACAATTATGCAAACATCCATCTTATTTTAAATACTCATCATATTAAGCAAAGTAGAAAGAATTATACGTTAATTAAACAAGTTCAGTTCCATTTCTCTACTATATTCGAAACTCATAAGTAAGCAAATCGTATAACTAACAAGTACAACTATACGCCCATGATCCATTCATTTTTCACAACTTGGGACTTTTTTCTTCTTAAGCTTGGCCTTTACTCAGAACATGAAGTTGCCTTTTTACGCGAAGATCGACATTGGTCAGATGAAGATCCCCGGTTACTCAACACTTCATTTGTCTAAGCTGCTATGTATACTCATAATTCTAGCACCTTTTTACGCGAAAGTCGACATTGACCAGATGAAGACCCCCGGTTACTCAGTACTAAAACTAGCGGAGTAGAACCTAAGCTCAATTATTCTCTGTTTTTTTTTCTTTTTTTTTTCTTCTTCTTATTTTTTTTTCTCAATTTTTTTTCAACTCATTTAGTCCCTTTTCCCTAACACATTACCAGTCATAGGCACAAGCCATACTTATAAACTATATTCACTACTTAACTCATGAAGAAAAACAAATAAAGCAGAAAAACTTCACTAAACTCACAAAAAATTTAAGCATAATCCAATCTACTTTACCTAATATACTTTCTTCAAAATAAAACTTCAAAATCACGCAATCACATCCCTAGTCAATTAAGAAGACAATCTTAAAAAATGTACATAATTACTCTACTTGGGAAGGGAAAATTGACAACTAACGAGTTAAATAGATAATTACTTTCATAGAACTCAAAATAAAAACATTAAAGCACCTAAGTTGGAAAATTTCTGGAAAACAAAAAAAAAAATTAATAGAAAATCAACAACCACATCAAACAATCAATTTCCAGCAAATTGACCAACAAGTAGCACACACACCACGACAAAATTAAACTCCTCCCCCACACTTAAATCACACATTGTCCCCAATGTGTGAAAAAACAAGGAAAGAAGAAACAGTTAGAACAAATACTCCCCTCATGGTAGTAGTGGCCACTCTAATTACGATTCAGCTACAAGAAAGAGATCCAAAATGTAGAAATCACTGCAACTCATCAAAAGAAAGATAACTACACTATTTAGCTCATTAGATGCATGCCAAAATGTAATAAAAATTCTGAAAATAAAAATAATACCCATAGACCCAGAAAGAACTAAATAAAGAAAAAGAAAGGAGAATGACATAAAGCATTTAAAAACCATCAGTGCCTATGCATCGTCTCCACTCTTGTCTTAGCACCATTGGATGATTTACTTCGTACTTTTGGCATTGTACCTACACTCAAAGAAAATGAAATATCAAACCAAAGGTGCAATTGAAGTCATTTCCTTAACCAATGAAAGTACATAAGAAGCTCACAACACCCATGTAAAGCTCAAAGTACACCCCCACACTTAATTAGCTATAATTCCATAAACGATGTAGTAGCATAATAAAAAAAATCACTAAATATACACGCAAGTTGCTATTGAAACCATAAAAGCATATTGCTAATTACCAAGCAAATGAACAATGATGCTCAAACATAATGCAATTCACTTAATAATAGCAATTCTTCCTCAAATAGCAACTTAACAAATATAAATTAGGTGTCATGAATGTCTACTACGACAACTGCTAAAACATGAATTACCACTAACAAAGGAGTAATCAATAAAGCATACAAATATGAGGTGGGAATGTAAGGGTTGGGAGGAAGAATGATGCTTTAAATACAAAAATTAACTCCCAAACAATCTAAGCACTTCAAAACTATGCAAAAAGGGAATTTCAACATGAAAATCACACAAGATACGCCATGAAACACCAAAAATTAAATGGAAACTCCCTTTTCTTTGAATTCCATGCAATCGTTGTCAGTTTCAACTCCTTCCTTGAGGTGTGCAAAACAAAAATAAAAACCTAATTAAAATAATCCTACTAAACTTAAAAATAACTAAAAATACTAAAATACTAAAGTAAAAAGTTGGGCTGCCTCCCAACAAGCGCTTGTTTAACGTCGTTAGCTCGACACCATCAAGTGGTATCACATAACCCCTTGATGAAAAACCTCTTCGGCCCACTCCTTCCTCCTTTTGGGCCGTTGGATCTCAATCATCGGATGTCTATCATATTCAGCCCTCTGCAACTCATCACTTTCTAGCTGTGGCGGTGGCACCACCATGATAGAATGACATTCTTTCATTGTGGCCTTGCCATCAAATTCCTCTAGTCTCCTCTTACATGCAATGTTATTATCATGAACTCCATAGTAAGAAGGAACCTGCAAAATGTTAGTACCACAAAGGAGATTTATGTATAAAGGCTTAAAAATATACACATGAGGTGCCTCTTGTGGAATAGAAATAGTGATTGGAAGTGAGGATTCTCCTAATTCTTTTGGTTCAATACGTAACTCTTCCTCACCTACAGTTTCTACTTCATTCTCTTGTTCTTTTTCAATCCACTCATGTTCTTCCTCTTTACTCGCCATTAAAGGGTCACTCAATTAATCACCATTAGACAAATAAATCACTTCCACTAGTTCACTAGGGTTTACCTCCGTGTCACTCATCAAGTCATATTGGTTCCTAGTGTTCATAGTTTCAGTAATTTGTCCTATGAGACTCTCAATAGCTTTAGTGATAGCAACAAGTTGTTCCCCAGTTTTCTCAATTTCAGCCTCTATTTTATCCATCCTATCATTCGATGCTTTCATAAAATTCACCATGACCAATTCTAACTCGGGATTAGACTCCACAAGGGGAGAATATGATTCAATTCTAAGATCATCTACCCTATCATTGGCTAACTCCCAAGCATGATTTTGTGGAATCCCTTATTCCTTCCATTCAAAAGATGAATGATCCCATCACCCCGAGTTGTATGTATTTAAATAGGGGTCATAAAGAAGGGGGCAGGCATAAATATCATTAAAAAGTACTTGTCTAGAATGGAGACACTCAAACGACTCGTGACTTCCACCACAACAAGTACAAACAATAGCATTACCTTGGGAATAAGAGGGAATACACTCAATCTGCTCATTATTTTTATTAACAATATTCTCAAGTAGCCTTTCAAGAGTACTAAATTCATTCGTACCTGTAAGCTCGGCGTTGTTACCTTGTTCATTAGGCCAATCGTAGAAGTACTCTGCCATTCTTAAGTGAAAGTTGCAGAGTTGAGATCCTCAAAAACACCAACTTCTACACCAAAAATCAAAGAAAAGCTAAGAAACAAAAATTAAACAAAATAACAAGAATAAACATAAAAAGACACAAAATGGTTAGAGTAATAAAAATACGGCGTTCCTAATATCTTAAGTCTCCGGCAACGGCGCCAAAAACTTGATATCCGTTTCGCTATACTATGGATACTTTAGGCAAGTGCACCTATCGTTCCTAGTAGTATAGTGTACAGGAGTACCGAGTGTCGATCCCTCAGGGACTATGTGAGTACTAGTACTAACTTCTTTCTATTATCTAACCTCACAAAGTGAATGACGAATTAAATGAAAATACAAATTAGCTAAAACTAATTATCTAACTAAATGAGAATATAGAATTTAGCAGAGAGAATGGACAAAAGTAGAGGTGAATTTAGATGAAGAATTCCCCTAAACCAACATGCCAAGACTCTAACTTGATTAATGATTAACCCAATTGCTTAGACCCTGGAGTCCTTTATGTGAATTATATCCTTTCTCAAGTGAAACAATTCCTACCTTCTCGGTTGATTAATTGGAATCTCTTCTCAATTAAAACCCCTAAAAGATGCAATTTCTGAATCAATGGACTCCATTTGTGGTTGAGCTTTAATCCTAAAACTCAACTAAGGAAGAACTCATGTAATTCTATCTCTAGCAATTCATTCAAGTTCTCTCTATTCATGAAAGTGATCTAATCATATGTGCAATCTCTCGATATACCCATACAAAATCAATACTTGAATTGAAGGATGCATGCAAATCCCAATTCAAAACACAAATAAACTCATGAATAAATCTAAGAACAAAGTGGGTCTTTCATTAAGCCAAGAATAAAATTATAGACATAAGAATTTAGGGTTCATCCCATCTAAATCATAAACTCAATTCATAATTACAAGAATAAAATTAACAAAAGACAAGAAAGAAAGAGAAAGCTCATTCTCATGCAGCCCCCTTGAATCCTCCCTTGCATCTTGATAAAATCTTCTTGCTTTCACCATTGAAGCCCTTGAGTTGTCCCTCTACTCTTGCTTTCTCCTCCCTACATCACTCTAGATGTGCCAAAATGTGTGTTTTTGAGGTGTCTACGGCGTGTGTGTGTTTTCTCCCGAGTTAGGGTTCTCTCCCTCGTCAAAATGGCCAGTTCAGCTGCTAAATACGCTGCAGATTCTGTGAAAAAACCGTGGCATAAACCGCGCGTGGGTTGTCGCGCGGTTTGTTCACTTAATTTCTGAATGGAAACCGCAGCACAAATCGCGCACGGGTTGTCACGCAGTTTGTCTACGTCAGATTTGGCCTCAAAGGCAGCCGAATTAGCTTTTCCTTAAAACACAAAAGTTGTAGCCCCTTGAGATAGCTTTCCAAAACATCAAAAATCATGTCATTTAGAGCTCTGTAACCAGAGATATACTCAAAATACTAAGAACTGGTCGGAACAGCCTTGCAATGCAAATGTGCTTCAGTAACTTGGGATTTTGACCATTGAAAACGTGAGAACTGGACTTTGATGTCTTCGTATGAATTGTAGAAAATTGTCTTAGGTTCAAAATACTTCAAGATTCATCCCAATCCAATGTCTCTAGCTCTAGACTATGACCAAAACACTGAAATATGTCCAAGCTGCCAAACTGTTTCCATTCCAATTCTTCTTCGCCTATTTCTTCATTGCACTCCAATCAATTGAAAACGAGTTGAACTTATCAAAACCCTACAAAATGGTGTAAAAACACTTTTAAATCATACATTTACATAATTTGGCATTAAAATTATAAAAGAGAAGAAATAGCTAAGAAATAGAGAAAAACTCATGGAAAACCCTAAAAACCTAACCTAAAAAACTAGTTCACTTTAACACTTATCAAGTGCCTAAGAAGAATGGCACTTGGAGAATGTGCGTGGACTGCAGAGCCATCAATAAAATAACGGTAAAGTATCATCATCCCATTCCTAGGCTAGACGATATGTCTGATGAACTGTATGGCTTATAAATATTTTTCAAAATTGATTTTAAGAGTGGTTATTATCAGATCAGGATGAAAGAAGGTGACGAGTGGAAAACTGCTTTTAAAACTAAGTACGGCCTTTATGAGTGGTTAGTTATGCCTTTTGGCTTAACTAATGCTCCTAGTACTTTTATGCGTTTAATGAACCATGTTTTCCGCCCTTTCATTGGAAAATTTGTTGTGGTCTATTTTGATGATATTTTGATTTATAGCAAGTCGTTGAATGATCATGTAAAACACTTGCATGCTGTTCTTGATGTACTTAGATCGCACCAATTATATGCCAACATGAAAAAGTGTTCCTTCTGTATGGATTCTATTATTTTTCTTGGGTTTGTTGTTAGTACTAATGGCATAAGTGTAGATGAATCCAAGGTGAAGGCAATTCGGGAGTGGCCTACACCTAAGAACGCCAATGAGGTAAGATCTTTCCACGGTTTAGCGAGCTTCTACCGAAGGTTTGTACGTGATTTCTCTTTGATAGCTACACCTTTAAATGAGCTTGTTAAAAAGAATGTAGTATATAAGTGGGAAAGTGTGCATGAAAGAGCTTTTAATTTGCTGAAAGACAAGTTGACTAATGCACCTTTGTTAAGCCTACCTAATTTTGATAAAGTTTTTGAAATTGAGTGTGACGCTAGTGGTATTGGTGTAGGAGCTGTTTTGATGCAGGATTCAAAGCCTATTGCCTATTTTAGCGAGAAGCTTCAAAGGGCAGCACTCAACTATCCCACTTTCGATAAGGAGCTGTATGCTTTGGTAAGAACGCTCCAAACATGGCAACATTACCTTTGGCCAAGGAAATTTATCATACACTCAGACCACGAGAGCTTCAAATTCCTCAAGTCCCAAGGTAAGTTGAACAAGAGACACGCCAAGTGGCTAGAGTTCATTGAGACGTTCCCATACGTCATCAAATACAAACAAGGTAGGGAGAACGTAGTGGCAGATGCGTTATCAAGAAGGTATACTCTTCTTACCTCATTGCATGCCAAATTACTTGGGTTTGAACTTGTGAAAGACTTGTATGGATCTGATCATGATTTTGAGTCAATTTGGAATGCATGTGAAAAAGGGTCTTTTGGCGAATATTATAGGCATGAAGGTTTTCTATTTAAGAAGGATAAATTGTGTGTGCCTGTAAGCTCTTTGCGTGAATTGCTTGTGCGTGAGTCGCATGGAGGGGGATTAATGGGTCATTTTGGTGTATTAAAAACTCTAGATGTTTTGCAAGAACATTTTCACTGGCCTCACATGAAAAAAGACGTGCAAATGATGTGTGACAAATGCATTACATGTAGACAGGCTAAGTCTAGAGTTAGACCACACGGGCTTTACACACCCTTACTTGTGCCATCCCATCCTTGGGTTGATATTTCTATGGATTTCGTGTTGGGACTCCCAAGGTCTCAATCTGGTAAGGATAGTATTTTTGTTGTGGTAGATCGGTTTAGTAAGATAGCTCATTTTATTGCATGTGTTAAGACCGATGATGCCTCCCATATAGTTGATTTGTTCTTTAAGGAAGTAGTGCATTTGCATGGGTTACCTAGAACTATTGTTAGTGATAGGGATGTTAAGTTCCTAAGCCATTTTTGGCGTACTTTCTAGAGTAAATTAGGGACTAAGTTACTATTTTCTACCGTGGCACATCCTCAAATAGATGGGCAAACGGAAGTTATCAATCACGCACTTACCACGCTCTTGTGAGCAATCATTCAGCGCAATTTGAAAAATTGGGAAAAATGTTTGCCTCATATTGAGTTTGCTTATAATAGAACTGTGCATTTTTCTACTTCTTATTCTCCATTTGAGGTTGTTTATGGTTTTAATCCTTTGACTCCGTTAGATATCTTATCTTTGCCTTCTAGTGAGCGTGCAGATTTGGACGGTAAGAGGAAGGCAGAGTTTGTCAAGGATTTGCATGCTAGAGTTCGAGCTAACATAGAAAGGAAAAATGAGCGATATGCTGAGCAAGCAAATAAGGGACGTATGAAGGTGACTTTCGAACCAGGAGATTGGGTGTGGATTCACATGCGAAAAGAAAGGTTCCCTCAACAAAGGAAGTCCAAGCTTGGACCTCGTGGAGATGGTCCATTTCAAGTCCTTGAGAAGATCGGTGATAATGCATACAAGATCGATCTGCCAAGTGAGTATGGTAATATTAGTGTGACTTTCAATGTGGCTGATTTGTCCTTGTATGATGCAGGTGATTCGAGGACGAATCTTCCTGAGGAAGGAGGGAATGATGAGGATCGTGGAAGCCAAGGTGAGGACACATTCAAGGCCAATCCTTTACAAGGTATAGGAGGTCCAATGACGAGGCTTCGAACCAAGAGGATGAAACAAGCTATGCAAGGACTTCTTACGCAATTGCAGGAAGAAGAACCTACTTGGGCTAAGAACATGCCGGTTCGGGTGATTACGTATGCTTGGATTGATGTTGACGCCAAGGGAAGTTAGCAAGATAGTCAAACCAAGCCAAATGAAGGAAAGTTTCTGACCGAGGCCGCACTTAAGGCCGCGCCACGGCCTTCCCCACGGGCTTCATCAGAGAGTTGATCCAAAACTACCAACGCGAGATAGGCATTCTGACCAAGGTCGTGCCTAAGTCCGTGCCGCGGCCTTCCCCATGGCCTTCATCAGAATGTTACTCCGAATGAAGTGAAGTGAAATAAAGCCTCTGATCGAGGCTGCGCCCAAGTCCGCGCCGCGGCCTTCCCCGCGGCCTTCATCAGAAATCGCAAACGCGTTTGTTTGTTCTTTACGAGTTTTTAATAGCATAGTGAGTTGTAAACCTTATATAAGGTATTTGGTGTAATGAACGAAGGACAACATGATTGAATAAATTAAATGTGAGTTTTCTCTCAAATTAGGGTTACCCTAGTTCTTTGGTAAAACAAGAACTACTCTTGTTCTTGACAATTGACTTGTTAAGATCAAGCCTTTTCTTTGCTTAAGATTGTTCTTCCATAAGGGTTTGCTCTTCGTCTTGTGAGATCGTCAACTAGGGGTCTATTCCATGGGTTGGGTAGGAGTCTAGGTTGCATCCCATAAGGAGAACCAACGAACTTTGGTGGCATTCAAAGCGCCCAATTCAAGTTGTTCTTGGATTCTTCGACAAGTAACAAAGGGGTCAAGAAGATTGGATTGGTTCCCACGGATTTTCAAGCAGTCTTGGGCATCTCACGACCGTGGTTCACATAACTAGCTAATCAGATGATTTGTTGTTCAGTGATACTATTTTCTAGTAGTCAGGTGGAGGTATCTGTGATATATGCAGGCCATACGTTAGTAGAAAGAAGATCTCTTTGGGAGGCATTCAAATTTCTAGCAGATGAAATTAGCACGCCATGGATGGTGAGAGGAGACTTAAACATTATCGTAGCTGTGGAGGAAAGAAGAAGAGGAGCAATGACAAGTGCCAAGGCTATAGATGAATTCATAGAAGTTATTCAGATGGCTAGATTTTCAGATGTGGATTTTGATGGCTCACTCTTCATTTAGGCCAATGGTTGTGTGTGGCAACGGCTTGACAAGATTATGGTTAATTCACAATGGTCCAGCGTTTATAGCAGAGTACATGTCTCGCACATTCCACGAGGGAGATCAGATCATGCAATGCTGCTGTTTAAATCAGGAGTGGGAACTCAGGGTAGAGGTTCATTCAGATTTCTTCACGTTTGGATCAAGCATCCTCAATTTTTTCTAGTGGTTCGAGAAGCATGGAGCAAACAACATGGGAGAGGGATGGTTCGTTTCCACCAAAAGTTAATGGCTTTTTAGAGAGTTCTTCGAATTTGGAATGTGGAGCATTTTGGTAGGATTCAACATCACATACGGGAGGCTCTAGAAGAAATACAAAAGTTACAATTGGAGTATGATTAAAGTGGCAACCCAGTAGTCAGAAGTGATCTATCAACTACAACAGCAAGGCACACACGATGGTTAGAGGCTAAAAGAGAGTATTGGAGACAAAAGGCAGCGGTGGATTGCATGGAAAAAGGGGATGCAAACACAGATTTCTTTCATGCAGTAGTAAAGAAAAGAAGGAATGCAAACTATATTGCTAGAATAAAAAAGGAGGATGGAGTCATGATGGAAAAAGACGAGGAGATCAAACAATCAGTTGTTAGTTACTATAGCACGTTGTTTGGTTATGATAATATGGTTAAAAAATGCAGCCAGCCACCACACTATTTTCCAAAACTTGAGGGGTCAACGGTGGCATCCTTGGAGGGAATTCCAATAGAAAAAGAGATTAAGGAGGCAGTTTTTTCCTTGTGTAAAGCTAGTGCAGCAGGTCCAAACGGATTCTTAGCTCTATTTTATCAGGAGTGTTGGGATATCATTAAAGATGACCTCGTAGAGGCTGTTCTTGATTTTTTCTTGGGGTCACCACAACCAAATGGTTTTCTACTGCGATGATTGTAATAATTCCAAAGAAGAAAGGTGCGAATCAGTGGAAAGATTTTCAGCCAATAAGCTTATGCAACGTGTCCTCTAAGATGTTGTCCAAAATTTTGACTCTTTGGGTAAGTAAGGTGTTACCGGAAATTATTTCTTTGTCATAGACAGGTTTTGTACTAGGAAGGCATATAGAAGACAATATACTTTTAGCTCAAGAATTGGTAGGAAGATTGAACATGAAGAGGAGGGAGTCAAATCTGATACTGAAATTGGACATGGAGAAGGCCTATAATAGGCTAGATTGGACATTTCTAATGGATATGATGCGAGGGTTTGGCTTTAGGAATTGGTTTATTGACCGTGTGTTTCGTACTTTGTCAAATAATTGGTTCTCTATACTAATCAATGGTGAGCCGACAAGGTATTTTAAATCTTTTCGGGGAGTAAAGCAGGGAGACCCACTATCACCTAGTTTATTTATCATTGCTGCAGAATATCTAAATAGGGGGATTCAGCAGCTGTTTTAGAGTGGGATTAGATATTTCTATTAGGAAAAAGGTACTCAGGTACCAATTCTCTCTTTTGCTGATGATACCATAATTTTCACAAGACTAACTAAGTGAGGGCTTAGGTGATATGATCGGGGATGACCCCTTTCGTATATCACACGAATATCTCCCCAAAGATCATCTTGAAGAAATAGGTGATAATTTAATCCAAATCCTCCCACTGAATTGGACCAAATTATCTTGAAAGTAACAACTTCGTTGAACTTTAGACCAACTTTGATTCGTAAACCAAAGCAACCTAAACGTGGAGATTGGTCGCCTTGAATTCAACCCTTGTTGAAATCTTGAACGAAAGGATAAACTTTGCTAGACCGATATAAGCAAGTTCATTCGTCTAACCTAATTTATTCTAAGAACTTGATCAAGACAAGAAGAAAAACTCTAAGCAAGCTTGGATTTAGACCGCCACAAGAATCATTCTTGATAAGGTCTTAGTTCTCATCAGCAAGCACTAAAGAAAAACTCTCATGAAAGAAAAGAACAATCTTGTTTATTCATCAAAACATCAAAACTTATGAAAAATATTACACATGGTGGCCTATTTGTAGGCTCACAAAGTCATAGAATATGGAATAGAAAATTCTAGAACTAGCTACCAAAAACTAATTCTTAACAAATACTAACACTTAACATCAAAGAATATGGAAACAATCTAAAAGTCTTGTAAATAAAAGCTACTCTAGAATATTCTTAAAAAAATATAAAAAATTTGCCATAAAATAAATAAATGGGTTGGCCATCCCTCCTTGGAGTCCATTGGGCTTCAATCTTGCAGTTTGAAGGCCTTCAACTTAGGTCCATCACATCTAGCCAACTTTTGTGCATCATCTTTGGACCATACACTACTTCTTGGGCCTTTTCTTAAATGCATGTTTAATCAAAAACCAAAACGCAATCTTTAAGTTCAATTCTCTTGATTGATCCATGGATTCTCCAAGCTCAAGAATAGTTGAACACACAAGACCCCTTGTAAAATCATTCAAATCACATAAATTGATGAATATCATGGATGAAGCTTCCAAATTTGAAATGGCGCTACCACACACATATCATTAGGGGAATAAAACATTTTCTTGAAGAATATCCACGGGTGTCGGGTCAAAAAGTAAATGCATCCAAGAGCTCAGCTATATTGCCTACATAGTGTTCTCCAGCTTAGAGACGATGGGCGGTATCCATTTTGGGATTTAAAATAGAGCATCCACCATTTATGTATCTTGGAGCTCCAATGGTTGTGGGGAAGAAAAAAGGTATTTATTTTGATGGTTTGCTTGAAAAAATCAAAACACAAATTTCTAATTGGAGTTAAAAGTTGTTGTCTAATGGTGGAAAACTTATTTTGATTAGACATGTTTTGCAGTCTATAACTCTTTATCTGCTGCAGGTAATGGTGCCTCCAAAATATGTTTTGGCAATGATTAAAAGAGTATTTAATGGTTTTCTTTGGGACACTTCTTTGGAGAATAAGAGATATCATTGGTGTGCATGGAATAAAATGTGTTTTCCTGTTGAGGAAAGGGGACTTGGATATAGATCTCTAGAAGACACAGTGTGGGCATGTGAAATGAAATTATGGTGGAGGTTATGCAATGATAAATCTTTGTGGGCATAGTATATGCGTTCAAATTATATTAATGATCAACATCCCTTGAAGGCAACTGAAAAAGGGGGATCCCACTTGTGGAGGCAGCTATGCAAAGTCTGAAAGGAAACTGAAACACATATGTATTGGGTCGTTGGACAAGGGAATGTTGATTTTTGGGAAGATAAATGGGCAGCCAATTTTCTACTCTCCTAGTGTAGACACCAAATTTAGACACATCCTTTATAAAAATATTTCATTCAGGGGTACTTTTGTTTTTCGAGGGTCAAAAGTAAATTTTGCGTAAATTATTACTAATTTGTCGTGTTAAGGGCAAAATGATAATTTTAACATAGAAATACCTTTTTATTTTATTTTTAATTTCTAAATTTGTATTTTTCTTTTTTATCATTTTTTCTAATGTTAATGATTTTTTTGGAGTCATTTCATATTTATTTGAAAATTTGGTATTTCTTTATTATTGGCATGCTTTCCAATGTGCCTTTTGTTAAGAGATTTTTGTGTGAAAAAGCTTATATATGCATTTTATATATTTGCAGATTTTTTGTAAAAATTTCATAATTTTTAGAGGTTGTTTGGTATTTATTTCAAATTTTTGTTCTTTTATCTATTAATGACACGTTTTCCAATGTTACATTAACTTCTAATTTTTACAATTAAATTTTCTTATTTTGGTAATGTTCAATTTTAGTTTTTCCTTCTTTTATAAATTTAGGAGTTCAAGTTTTTTTAATTTTATTTCATTTTCTTTATTATTCTAACAAATTGCACTAAAAAAAAAAAACTAAACAGCAGCAGCGCTTTTGCTATGGCTACTGAATAGCCTTATTCAACAACCCTATCTCCATCATTTTCTAGCCACTCTAATACCACTAGCTCCACCCCTCTAGCCTCCCATCAATCATCCTCATTACTCACATCATCCCTCACCCTTTGCACTCATTTTTCTACCAGATTTTAAGGGATTTGGATGACTTTTTCTGCACTCTCAAGACCTCATCATCATCACAATTCATCTCTGTAACACCCTAGAAAATGCACACATAAGATACATTTTTCTCTAATTAGGGTTAAGTGTTAGACCTTGATTTATTACTTGGAAGAGTTCTTGAATTAGTTAGGTTACTTAATTAAAGGTTTCATTAGTAAGCAAGAATACCTAAGTACTAAAGTTAGAATAATTTCATTTGACCATTTAATTTATACTAGTGTTCAAATTTTGATTAGCTTATTTTATTATATTCTAGTCTTTTGATTACTTGAATTTTAGCTCAATTTTACTTGAAAATCTCAATTATTTTCTCACTTTATTTTCTTTTCCCTTGACCGAAAATTCTTCTTTTTCTTTTCTTTTCTTTTGGCCGAAATTTCTCTTCTTTTCTTTGGGCCGAAATTCTTTTCTTTCTTTTTCTTCTTGTGGCCGGTTTTCCTCTTTCTATTTTTGTCCTAATTTGCTTTAATAATTTATGTCTATTTATTGAATATATATAAGTGATAAGAGTTATTAATTTTCACCAATTAAATTAATCCAAGTGGCCATTCTTGCATTAAATGACTAACTATTTACTTTACTCTTGTAAGGATTTAATTGGACCACCATTTTTCCCATCTTTTCTTCTTTTCTTTTTCATTTTTCCTAGCCTATTTCTCTCTCTTTTCCTTCTCACTTTGGCCGGCCAAGCCTTTCTTCTTCTTTCCCCATTTTTGCTCTCAAATTTCTTGGACTTTCATCTCTCAAATTGGAACAAATCCACCATAGGAAGTGGACTTCTATCTTTTCTAAGCAAAATTCTAAGCATATCTAAGGTATTTACCATGAACCTACATTATTAATTTCATGTTTTAATTAGTTTTTATTCAAGTTTAATACCAAGTTCTTGTTAAGATTACTTGAAGAAATTAGTTAGAACTTGATATGTAATTGTTAGATAAAGTGTTCTTGTGGTTAAATAGGCTAGTATGTGGTATTGGAACCTTGAAAATTTCATAAAGAACATGTTGTTTGGGTGGAAGTTCTTGGAGCTTAATCCTTGAAATTTAGTGAGATTTTGGTTGAAATTGAGTTTAGATTGAACTAAGAAGTTGTAGAACTTGTTGAATTATGGGTTTGATGATTGAAATCTTGATGAAAAACAAGATTGGAAGGGCCGAAAATCAAGGGGAAATAATGCCCAAATTTTGTTAGAAAAACCCTAGAAAACCCTAGAAAACCCTAGCATAAAAACCCTAGAATGTAAACCCTAAACCCTAAACCCTAAACCCTAAACCCTAGAAAAAAAAAAAACTAGAATTTAATGGGGTATTTCTTGAAATTTTCTTACTAGGTTAATTAGGGTTTAAATTGGGTTTTTCATTAGATTATTTCTTTCAAATTGCAGGATCCAATAGTGAGACCCGACCTTTCTACGAGATATTTTCTTAGGCACCAGGTGAGTGTCTTTATGTGTGCATGATGCATGGAATGTGATAATTTTATTTTGTGACTATTATGCTTAACTTGCAAATATTATGTGAGTACATGTGTTATTTGAGGAAAGATGTGTACTTTATCGCATCTATTCCACAATGTGTTACCGCCTTTATTATTTAAAATGTTATTTGTGTGTGTGAGACTACCGTGACTAACGTCACTGTTATTTCACGGTTAGTCAACCGGGCTGCAAGTGGGAGGACATAAGGTGCTGGGTGTTTTAGGGTGTGATGTTCTTTCCTTTTGAGTTGTGAATCCTCAAAGAGGCCAACTCCGGAATGAACTTTCTTGATTGTGTGTTGGCCCTCTAGGGTTGAGATTTTTCTCCCCCGGATGTGGTAGCTTGTACGGAGGTTATAAGGTGATTGGCGGTTAGGGCTTGTGATTGATAAAACTGATATGTTCCTTGATAAAGACCTGAGCTATTATCTCGGTCCAAATATCGTGGCTACATGATCAGTACCTGCTCCTCTACGGTTAAGCTTGCTTCCGTAGTTGAGCCCTGTATCCGCCAGTGACTACATGTGAATTAAATTGCTCATATGTTGTTTATTTAATTTATTGATTATTTTAATGACTGAAATCATGAGTGCTTGGTATGATTGCATGAATTGGACATTCACTGGGCTATTATAGCTCATTCCATTTTATTTGTTTTCCTTTACTCAGGTCAACTGAAAAATTAAAGCTGGACCAACTGGTTTTTGGGTTATTATAAGTGTTTTAGTTGTTGTAATAGTCGCACTATGTTAGACTATTATTGTGGAAAAAAAAAATTATGTACATTATGACTTGTAACTTTTTGATACGACTTGTATCTTCAAGTTAAATAATAAGAGTTTGTTTTATTTTATTCCATGTCACTTCATGTTATTTTATTTTAAGTTAAATACGTTTGGATTTTCACGTGAGTGCGTGCATCGAGCCCTGGCGAGAGCTAGGCAGGCAGTCCGCTAAGCCCTTTGGTGTGCCTCTGGGCAAGGTGGGGCTGTCACAATCTCTTTCCTCACTTCACAACACAGGCAGACACTCACAACTCTCACTCTCACTCCCTCTCCTCCCTCACAGCTTCACTCACCTCCACATACTCATCATTACCACAAACAACACATTTGCACACACTCACTTTGCCATTCTCTCCACCAGTTTTCTCTCACCAGAGCACTTCCACTCAAGAACACAATTCACCTGCACAAGATCACATCTCACAACCACATAACACCATTACTCACCTTACACACGCCATATTCACAGGCACACACAAACACATTTCACAAAATCTCTCTAAACACACACATCACACACTACAACTCTCAACTTGCACACACAGACTTCACACACCTGCACATTCACACATTTACACACCTGCACTTCACACAAAATGCAATTCACTCACACAATTCACTCTCACAGCTCCATCGCACACACCAAATCACACAACTCACTCCACCTACACACACAAACTCTCCCCATCTCTGCCCTCATTCACAGAAACCACACCTTCACAACCTCACCTCACTACCCTAACACACACCAGAAAGCAAATCAATCCAAAAAAAAAAAAAAAAAACTAAAGCCTGCAACCAGGCCATCAAACTACCACTAGCAACAGCCCCTCTCCAACCCAATTTCTATCACTAGTCTAGCTCCACATCCAAACTGGCGCCACCACCGCTAACTTCACCTCCTCGCTCCTCCACCAGGTAAATTCTCGACCCTCATCTAATTTGTTTTTGTAAAATTCTTAAACATGGGTTGTTCTGCAATAGATGTGTCGTAGGATTTAACCTCTAATTCGAGAAATTGGACTTGGGGAAGGGGAGGGGGCTTCGGATAAAAATAAAAAGAGAAACCAAAAGCAAAAAAAAAAAGAGAGAGAGAGAGAGGAAGAAGCAAAGAGAGAGAAGAAAGATGGAAAGAGTGAGAATAGAGGAGGAAGAGAAGAAGAAGGAGAAAAGAAAGAAGAGGACAGCGAGAGATAGAGAGAAGAGCAAAGGCGAAAAGAGAGGAAGAAAAAAACTGAGAGAAAGAGTGTGAGAAAGAAGAGAGAACCGAAAAAAGAAAAGAGAGAAAGAGAGAGAGTTGAGAGAGAAGAAAAAAATGGAGAGAACGAGAGGGAAGAGTGAGACAGAGAGTGAGGGAAATCTAGAGAAGAAGGGAAGGAAAGAAGAAAGAAGAAAGAAAAGAAAGAAGAAAGAAGAAAGAAGAAAGAAAAGTAAAAAAAAAGAAGAGAAAATTGGTTTTTTTTTAAAAAAATCCGTTACCAAAACTACGTTGTTTTGACATAAAATGACGTAGTTTTGGTTAGTTTCTTTTTACTCATTTATTTTTATTATTTTTATCATATTAGATATATATGTTTTGCCCCCTTAGGTTCTTAGTTGTTGACATTATGCCCCTCAATACTTTTGTTTCCTTCATTTAAGTCCTTGTTTATTTAAGTTGATCCCTAGAATTTGTGTTTCCTTTCAATTATGTCTAGAATAATTGCAATCTGGTTTTAAAGTTGCTGGAAATTATATTTTGCTCCCTTAGCTTGCCTAAAATCACAATTTAGTCCCTCGGAATTATATTTGTACCCTCAAATATTGCTGGAAATTGCATTTTTACTCCCTAGGCTTACTGGAATTTATATTTTTGCCCCCCAAGCTTGCTGAAATTACATTTTTACCCCCTTCTTATTGCTGGAAATTACAAATTGATGTTTAATGTTGCTGTAATTTACAAATTGAACCTTGAATGTTGCTGGAAATTGCAATTTGGTTTTTAAAACTTGCTGGAAATTGTATTTTATATTTTAGCTTGCTGTAAATTGCATTTTGAGTCTTAGAACATTTGCTGGAAAATATATTTTTTACTCTAGACTTGTTGAAATTCATGTTTCGTCCCCTAGTTTGCTAGACTTTTCACTTTTTGCCATAGAACATTGTTAGAACTCATATTTTAACTTTAGGCTTGTTAAAATTGACATTTTTAATACCTAAATTTTTTCTTAAATTATATTTTGCCCCTAATTTTGGGATATTTGCATTTTTAACCCAAAACTTTAGAAAAATCTTATTTTATTCAAAAAATTTTATTTTTATCTAATTAAGGTCTTAGTATTTTCAATTATGCCCTTTGTGTTTCTAAATTTTAATCAATTACCCAATTTAAATTTTTATTTATTTAATTAATGGTCATATTAGTTTCTTTGTTCTTTTTTTAATTATTTTTGGTTTATTTATTTATTTTTATTTATGTGTTGAAAGTTTAATTATATTGTATTTTCTTTATTTTAAATTAAATATATATTTTCCCTAAACGTTAGTTGGTGCTTTTAACTTTTTGTTCGTTTTTGTTATTATAATTCCCTTGTATTCTATCCATTGATTATAGTGATTAATATTGTATTATTCACTTTATGATTTGTTTATTTAAAAATATTGGTACCTTGATGTGTTTGTTTATTTTGTTAGCATTTGTACCAAGTTTACGAATGGGAGCTAACTCTATTATCCTTTCAATGTCTCTTTATGTGCTCCTACGTGCTTTTACATGTTTTTCCTATGTGTTTTTTTTTTGGTATATCCTGTTGCGTCCCAAAATGATTGATAAAGCACGGTGGGGTCGTGACTGTCACACCCCGAAAAGGCGGTCCAGTCCGCAACCCTTTTTGAAAAATAGAGATTTGAAAAAACCATGCGTGTGTGATAAAAATTGAGTTTCTAGTGAAAAAGTGTATTTTAGGAAAAATGATATTTGAAAGAGAATAAGGTCGGGACTACAAATGTGACAGTTTGGCCAAAATAATTTGAAAAAGGGTTTTGTAAAAAATAGAGTTGCCACTTGGTATGAAATTAGGGTGTACCAAGTCTCCCGAAAAAATCTTTTAAACAAACAAAAACAAAAATTTTAGGAAAAATATTGAAAACCCATTTCCGACTCTGGTCTACGAAAAAACGAGAGAAGAAGGCCTGGGAGTCACATTTGAAGAAAGGGAAGGCAAAGGCACGTGCCTAAGGCACCCTTTCTACCTAGTCGAGGCTAGTTGCAAGGTTCAATCAAGTTTTCCTAAACTATCCCTAAATTCTATTACGTTCGGATGCATCTATATGAATGCAAATTCTAAATCTAAATGTGAGTATCGAGAGGGTCGAAATGTCCCGTCGAGGCTTGGTCGGGATTATTGCATTAATTGCGAAACCCGAGTTGAGACCTCGAGGGAGTCACGAGTGTTTATGTAAAATGAAATGCAAGAAGAAAAGAAAAATAGTAATATAGATAATAAGTGGTTGAACAAAGTGGGGATGCAGCATAACTGGTAGGGGGACTAACAACTCGTGACTGAATCTTTCTACTCAAAGAGAGGGGAAACGGCCTGTCAATCCACCGCTTCCCATGTAAGTAGGTGACTATTTCTAGTTGGATCACACAAATGTCCTAAAAGTCTAAGTGAAAATGCAACCTAAATGTCATGCACGGTCAAATACTTAAAAAAATAGATAATAATGATAATTATATACATATATAAAAATCATGCAAAATGTTGAAAAACTAAAAAAGGAATAGTGTGTAAAATGATGTAAAATGCACACGAATGCACCTAGCACTAAAATGCCTTAAGGGTCTAGTGTTAGACTAGCCCTTTCTAGGGATTCCCACTAGCGTTGGACTAGTAGGGAAATGATAAAGCTGCACCAAGCATTGGACTAGTGTGGTGACGGAATAATAAGAATTAATAAAACATAAATTGAAAGCAAATAAACACATAAAGACATATAAGAGCACATAACACGTAAGTGTGATATCTAGATGCAAATCCTAAGGAAAGCGGTAAAACAAACAAGCACGCAAAAGCACATGAGCTCTAATTATTACTTTGGGGAATTTAACTTACAATTTAAGAGGGAGAAAAAGCAAAAATGACCTATCTATTACACTTGCTATCTAAATACAAAATTTTGCTAAAATATAAAAAATGTGGCCTAACTATTACTTGGCTAGCTAAAATTCAAAAATATTATATTTTTGCCAAAATAATAAAATTCAAAAAATTGAATAGCATAAAGAACATAAATACATAAAAAAGCATGTAAAATAAAACATACTTGAAGAGAAATGCATAAAAATCACATAAGGGCACATTGGAGCACATAAAGAAGCAATTAACGAATGAGGAATAGGGATACCTCTCAAAGACCCGATACCAATGCTTAAGAAAATGAACACACATGTCATGGTACTGCAATATAAATGAGAAAAGCATAATATATGAAAGTATTGACAAATTGGGATAAAATATAACATCTAGCAAGCTAAGGGACATAAAAATAGAAATTTGAGCAAACATAGGGACCAAATTATAAATTTAAGCTAGTTGGGGGGATAAAGTGGTAAAATGAAGCTAAGTAAGTGTGCCAAAAACCTAAATTCCATCAAACTAGGGAGGTAAATTGTAAATTACAGCAAGTATGGGGAGCAAAACATAATTTCAGCAAAAATCTAGGGACAATTCTCAAATAATGGAATTTAATTGAAAGAATGTAAAATTTGAGGGGTCAATTTATAAAAATAAGGACTTAAATACGAAAATAAGAAAACTCTTGGAGGTATATACACCAACCAAAATCCAAGGACTCAAATACAATTGTTCCTCTTATATTAAACCACAACAAAAAATGCCCAACTCAAATGGAATTTAAATCAATTTGAGAAAGAAAGAAAGAAAAAAAAACAAATTAACTAACTAAGTTAGAAACTCAATTAAATCAGAAGTAAAAAAAATGAACCCAAAATCTACAATAAAAACTAAAATGGAATCAATACAAAATTTAAAGAAACATAACTAACATAGGATTAAAAGAATATAACTAACACCAAATGAAAGGAATTTAATTCACAAAATTAAGGGAATTTAACCCACAAAAACCCCCTGCCTTTATTATCTTCTTCTTCCTTTCTCTTTTTCTCCTCCATTTCTCTCTCTCTCTCTCTCTCTTTTGACCACCATCTCTCGATTCTCACTCTATCTCCTCTCCAGTTCTCTCTTTCTCTCGAATTCTCTCTTTATTATTCTCCAGATTTTTATTCTTTCTCTCTTCCCTCGCTCATATTTTCTTTCTCTTTCTTTTCCTTTTATTATTCTTCTTCTCTCCTTCCTGCTCTCTTTGTCTCATTCTCTGGTCTCTCTCTCTCTCACTCTCTCTTCCCTATCTTTTGGTTCCAGAAACAAACTCCTTCACTCTCTCTTTATTTGAAGGTCGACGAAATCGATTTCACCTAAATTGAGGGCTGATAGTTGACTGTGGCTTGGGATTCGAATTATGGCTGACTTTGGGGTTCTTGGGGTTGTTTAAGGGTAGCGATTGGAGTGGGTGTTGTGACAGCTTTTCGGTTGGGCTTGCGGGTGCTATGGGGATGGCGTGATGTATTTTTGGTGATTTTGACTGTTGACAGTCTGGTGGTGATTGGTTTTTATGGCTTGTGATGCTGGATTTTGGTTTGTCTGATTCTTTTATTTTGGAAGTAATTTGGCGATGGTGGGATGTTTGGTGAAAGAATGATGGTGGCAGAGGAGAGACGGTTGATAGTGAAGCTAGTGATGTTTCTGATTTAGTGGTTTGTGAGGGGTATTGATTGGTTGTGATTTGGATTGTGGGGATGATGGGGGTCGTATGCCAAAACTGGTAGCCAATTGGCTTTGGTGGTGGTTGAGTGAAGCTATCCGGTGGTTGCAGGTGGTCTAAACGGTGGTTATTGGTATGGGTTTTGTTTTGGTTGTTTGTTCTTTGTTGTTTTGCTCTGTTCTTTGCAGGTGAGGGGCGTTAATAATGGTGTGTGACTAGGTGATTGTGGTGAAGAAGGGAGGTGGTGGTTTGAGCTATGAGGACGGTGACAAAGGGGAGGTTGGTGAGGCGTTGAATGGCTTGCTGGTGGAGTTGTACTGGTATTGATGGTTGTATGGTGAAATTTTTGGGTTGCTGGCAGTGGATTGAATTGTGGTGTCTAGTTGATTGGGAATTGGATTGAGGTAGTTGTTTGTGGTTCGGTGGGGATGGGTTGAAATTGTTGTTGCTGTTTCTTTTGCAGGTTGTCCATGAGAGAGGGAGACAAGGAGATAGTGAATACGGTTGGGCTGCTGGTAGCTTGTGAATGATTCAGTGAATATTGGTGGAGCTAAAGTTTTTTTTTTTTTTTTTGCAGGTCATGATTGTAACAGGGGAAGGAGTTGTGGTGTGGTGAGAATTGGTTTTGCAACTATTATAGAAGGTGTGGAAGGTAGTGGTGGACTGGTTGTGGTAGTAGTTGATGGGGAGAAACTGGTGGTGGTGTGGTGGTGGAGATGGTGGTGGAAGAAGGAAAGAAGAGAGAGAGAGACGGTGAAGGAAAGGTAGATGAAACAGAAGAAGAAAAATCCAAACCCAGGAAAACAAAAACCCACAAATCGGTAGTATAAAAGAGAAACAAGAGCCAAAGAAAAAGAAAAAAAAAACTGAAGAAGAAACTATTATGAACAAATGAAAAAAAAAGGCAAGAACATGACCCAAAAATAAAAGAAAATAATTTCGTTAAAGAAACAAACATCATATTTTTGTATTAATCAACACAAGATGTAAATAAATGAACAAAAGTTGAAGGTATTTACCTTACTTGATGGGTTTTGAATAGCTTGAAGCAAGTTGAAGATCTTGCGTGTTCTTGGTTTTGTCACTCTTTGATTTTAATGTGTGTAAAAGTAGTGTGTTAGTGTGCGTGTTTGATTTTAGTAGGTGAAAAAAGTGGGTGTTAGTATGTGACCTAGATTTTAGTAGGTGAAAAAAGTGTGTGTTAGTGTTTGTGTAGGATTTTAGTGTGTGAAAAAGTGTGAAATGTGTGCTAAAGTTGAAGAGTGTATCTAGTATTTTCTAATTAAGTTCCCCTTTCATTTTTTAATGGGGGGTATTTATAGAGTCTAGTAGTCTTGGTCTCAAAGAATACTCTAAAATTACCAAAATGCCACTAGTAATAAAATTATAATTTTATTCCCAAAAAAATTATCTTTGACACACAAAAAAAATCAAAATTAATACAAACAATGACGATAAACTCTAAAATTTGCGATATTTATACTTTCAAGTAAATTTCATGAATGTATTTCTTTATGAATGTATTTTTTTTTGGGTACATACGCTTGGATGTTTAAGCGAGTGTGTGATTTGAGTCCTGGCGAGAGCTGGGCAGGCAGTCCGCTAAGCCCTTTGGTGCGCCTCTGGGTAAGGTGGGGCTGTCACAAAGATACTCTTATGATCTCAAGTCAAAGGATCATTTACACTACTATCACGTAGAGATTATACCATTGGCACTCAAATAGTTAACTTTAGAGAAATCTCTAAGTGGATCAATCCAGTGAATTTGTTCTCCAACAATCCACCCATATATCATCATATATGCTAATCTATCCACATTAGCAATGTCCTTGATATTGTTAATACTATGATTAGGGATGCTTTAAGAATAATAAACATTATTTTAAGGACTTTATCATTAATAAAATAAATAAATTTCAAAATGATAAAATGTCATATCAATATTATTGCATAAACAATAATCAAACATAATAATTTATCAAATTATAAGTCATCTCCCACTTTGACTAAAACCAATCATTCATGTACTCTAAACAGAATGAATACACATGACTATCATGTTTCTTTTGGGATAATGGCTTAGTCAACGGATTAGTCACATTATCCTCAATCGGAATCTCATCTATCTTTACATCATTTTTAACAATTATTTCTTTAAATAAATGGTATAGCCAAAATACTTATTTGGATCATAGATGAGACCGTAAGTTCACTAATGAACTTCTTGATCCAAGCCAGCTTCTAAAAGCTACAAAGCACTTGGCCTTTGTTGTAGAATTTATTGTAGTGTCTAGCTTAGAACCCTTCTAACTAACAACACCACTATTCAACATGAACAAGTACAGATTGCAATCTATTATCATTCTTAAAGAATTAAATATTTACATATATAAACCCATACACTTCTAAAGTGTAAACTCCATAAATCAAGAATAATCCATTAGTTTTTTTTAAGTACTTTAGGATATTCTTGACAACTATCCAGTGACACTCACCAAATTAGCTATATTTGTGCTCATAACACTTTGAGCATAGGAGACATTAGGTCTTATACATAGCATAACATACTTTATAGATCCTATTGCAAAAGCTTAGGGATCTTTTGCATGCTACAATCTCGACAGGTGTCTTAGGACACATGTCTCTCAAAAGGATAATTTCATGTCGTATAGAAACCCTTCCTTTGATTGCTTCATGCTAAACTTCTTTAGCATCTTGTCTATGTACGTAAATTGAGAGACCAACCAACCTTTCGGATCTATCTCTATAGATCCAAATTCCCAATATAGGTTGTTTCTCCTAAATCTTTCATAGAGAATTTTTTGGACAAATATACTTTTACCTTAGGAAGTATAGGTATATGGTTTATAAACAACAATATGTTATGCACATCAAGTTTTAAGAAAAACCAGTGCTCCTGCTCACCTTCTTGTATACACAAGGCTCGTCTTTGTTTTTGAGAAAAATCAAACTCTTTGACCATCTCACCAAAACGAATGTTCTAATTCCTTAATTTGTAAGTAATCATATTACTATCCACGTTAATCTTTCTTTTAAAGATCCTCTTGCACCCTATGAGTTTTACCCCTTTGGGTGATTCGACCAAGGTCCATACCTTGTTGTCGGACATAGAATCCATTTTGAATTTTATGACTTTATGCCACTTCAAAAAGTTTACATGAGACATGGCCTCTTCGTAGCAAGTAAAACTGTCATCAATTATGACTATCACATCATAGCTCTCATTTATGAGAAATCTATATCTCTAAAGAGAATGACGTACTTTACTAAAACTATGAAAATTTATGTAATTTGTGCTTCCGTTTATGCCTCATCAATATATGGCTTAAACTCAGACTCCAAATGTTATTTTAGTTAGTTTGTGGTTCTTGAATTTCTTTAAATTCTACTTTACTCTCATTGCCTCTTTCAAGAATAAACACATTTTCTAGAAAGATAGCATGTCTTAAGACAAACGATTTTGCTCAAGGCAATTGTAGAAGTAGCATCCTAAACATTCTTTAGAACACCCCACAAACAAATATTTATAAGACTTAGTCTCAAATGTGATCGGCTTCACATAAGCAGAATATCTTCCAATTCACGTGACTAAGAATTAATTTCTTACCATACCATATCTTATATGAGATGGTATCAATCAATTTTAGTTCGAACTCAATTAAGTGTATGGGAGATGATTTTAAGGAAAATTTCTAAAACTAGATTAGAAGTCTAACATGGCTAATCATGGAACGTACCACATCCAATAGGATACTATTCTTTGCTTTCAGACACACCATTCAATTATGGTGTATATAATGGAGTCCATTGAGGAAGAATCTCATTCTTCTCTAGATATTTCAACACTCATGACTCAAGTATTCTTAACCTTGATCAGATCTCAGTGTTCTAATACTCTTGTCAATTTTTTCTCTACTTCAACTCTAAAAGTCTTGAACTTTTCAAATTTCTCGGATTTGTGTTTCATAAGATACACCTAACCATATCTAGAATGATCATCCATGAAATTGATAAAGTATGAGAAACTATCTTTAGCATGGATCGACATTAGGCTACAAAAATAAGCCCAAGAAAAATCACTAGCACAATTCACCTTTTATTTTCAATAAAAGGTGTCTTGGTCATTTAAACAAGTAAATAAGATTTGCATATCTCATTGAATTCATAATCAAACGAGTCCAAGTATACAGCTTGTTGTAACTTGGATATACATTTCTTATTTATATGACCAAGTCTAAAATGTCAAAGATAAAATTGCTTCAAAATATCAAGTTTTGTCTCTTGATGTCTATGTTGAGAATGGACTTATCAAAACCTAAAATATTTAAACAATTGTTTAATAAACTAGTACTACTTGGAACACCATTGCGCAAAAAGAACAACGTTTATTCTTTTGAGTAATGGTAAATCTATCCACATCTAATGCAAATATAGATATTATGTTCTTTGTAAGCACTAGAATATACTAGCAATATTTTAATTCCAGAATAAGCCCATTTGGCAAAGTAAGTGTACAAGTCCCTACGGTTAATGCAACAACTATTGCTCTATTCTCACACGTAGTTCGACTTTTCCTTTGCCTATAATCTACTATCATATTTGTGCAAATATGGAATCTATATTTGGTATCTAATACCCAAGATTCTTGATTAGTAGATATATCTATCTCAATCATAAACATTCTAGAATTGAAAGTCTAACCAAGCCTTATTGACTTCTAAGTCCTAAATGTGCCATACAATACTCTTTCCAATACTAAAATTATTTTGTATTGGAAACACATGCCTATATGCTTGTCTATTTTTATCACACTTTTATACTTTTTCATGCTATTTTTGCCTTCACAAGACTAGCCATGGGTTTTCCCTTGACAAGTAATAAGGTGTCCCTTGATTCCTTGATAGATTTCCTTTTAGATATTGTTAGTGTATGCCCTAAAACCAAGATGGTTTGAGGCACTATGTACTTACATTTTTTATGTTATATTATTCATGTGGCATTTTTCTTTATCATCTATACTTGTATTTCCATGTTACTTGTTTATTTGATAAAGTCCTTAGAACATTGACTATGTATTAGAGATTGTAAGAGTTACAATTATGAGGTTCTATGACATAAAGTCATATTCTTAAATATCCTTTAGTCATAGTATTAATGAGATTGGACATCATTAATGCGGATAGACTAGCACATGCTTTGCCTCTACTTATGGTAAGTAGTAGTTGATCTCATAGACTATGGTGTGCATGACACCTAAGATAGTATGTGGATGCTTGTTTGGGAACAAGTTTATCGGATTGATCCGCCAAGAGTTTCAACTATATTGCCAATGGTTGAACTCTTAATGGCAATGGTGTAAGTGATCATTTGACTTGAGATTACCATAGTATCTTGAGTGTGGATTGCTATACTTTGACTCTATTCCTCGGTGCCCGTAAAAGGGTAGCCCATAGGTTAGAGATTGGGTATAGTTTGAAGCATGTAAAGATAGTGAGTAATCAATATAGGATTTACCACTCCTTAATAGGAGAGTATATCCCTTTTATGGCCACTTGTTGGAAATATTAACTCATAAATCTTCTGTAGAAGTGATAGTATAATTTGGAAGTAGTTCAAGGTTATACATCATCGAGAGTTATATTTCTGGAACAAGAAAATATAAATTAGTCGTTTAAAAGTATGCACTATACTTTTTAGACTAATTGGGATATAGTGTGGTAAAAGGATATTAATTACACGGTAACATTGTCATTGAAGGGTATGGTCTACCGTATGACTTTCCTATTCACTTGGGTGGTCATGATGCATTGCTAGATGCCACTCATGATCTATAAGTGCAAATTAATTAATTAGTGAATTAATGATAAATTACAGTGTTTAATTTATCTAGTTCTTAATTAATTAAAGAGTTATAATTTGTACTTATTGCCAACGTGAATGGAAGCTAATGGGTCACACACATAAAGAACAAAATCTTTGGGTTAAAATGTAATTAAGATAAGTATGAGATATTTATGGGGTTAATTTATGAGATAAATTAACTTAAAGGACTTATTTATAAATATTCTAAGTCTTGTAGGAAGTTAGTGTTAGCATATGCCCTAAAACCAAGTTGGTTTTTGAGATTTTTTACACTTATTTCGTGTTATATTTATATATGTGGCATTTTCTTTGTCATTTAATACTTGTCATTAATATTACTTGTTTATTTGATAAAGTCCATAGAATATTAACTGTGTATAAGAGATTGTAAGACTTACAATGATGAGACTCTTATTACACATTAAGTTATATTCTTAAATATCCCTAGTTGTAGTATTAATGAGATTGGACATCATTAATATGGGAAGACTAGCACATACTTTGCCTCTACTTATGGTAAGTAGTAGTTGATCTCGTCAACTATGGCGTGTGACACCTAAGCTGGTATGTGGATGCTTGGTAGAGAACAAGTTCATTGGATTGATCCGCCAAGAGTTACTATTCATAGTGCTAATGAATTATACTCTTAATGGCAATGGTGTAAGTGATCCTTAGACTTGAGATTACCATGGTATCTTGAGTGTGGATTGCTATGCTTTGACTCTATTGCTCGGTGCTCGTAAAAGAGTAGCCCATACGGTAGAGATTGGGTATAGTATGAAGCATGGAAGGATAGTGAGTAATCGATATAGGATTCACCACTCCTTATTATAGGAGAGTATATCCCGGATTGGCCACTTGTTGAAATATGACTTAAAGAATCTTTTGTGCAAAAGTGAAAGTATGACTTGAAAGAGTTTCAAGGTTATACTTTTATGAAAGTTATATTTCGGGAACAAGAAATCGTTAATTAGTCATTTAAAGAGTGCGCACTACACTCTTAGACTAATTGGGATATAGTGTGGTGAAAGGATATTAATTACACGGTAACATTGTCATTGATAGGTATAGTCTACCATATGACTTTCCTATTCACTTGGGTGGTCATGATGCATTGCTAGACGCCACTCATGATCTATAAGTGCAAATTAATTAATTAGTGAATTAATGATAAATTAAAGTGTTAATTTATCTGGCTCTTAATTAATTAATTAATGAGTTATAATTTGTACTTATTGCCAACGTGAATGGAACCTAATGGGTCACACACAATAAGAACATGGTCTTTGGGTTAAATTGTTATTAAGATAAGTATAAGATACTTATGGGGTTAATTTATGTGATAAATTAACTTAAGGACTTATTTATAAATATTCTAAGTCTTGATGGAAATTAGTTTCCTAAAAGGAATTAAGAAGCTATTTGGTTTCCTTTTGGAATAGGTTTCCTAAAGGAATAGGATTAGCTTAAGGTAAGCTTCCCTAAACCTTCTTGGTTTCCAATTGCTCTTGTTTCCTTAAAGACTAGGATACTACATTCTATAAATAAGTCCATGCCTTGACTCTTGAAAGATTGATGAAACACAAGATAAAATCTAGAGAGAGAAAAATTGAGAGCTAAGGGGCGATTTTCTTCCTATGAAAAACGCCACATCTCTTCTCCCTAATTGTTAGGGTTTTATCTTCTTCCTCTTCTTGTTCTTGTGTTCTTCATGAAATTCAAGGGAGTTAGCACTCAAAAGGCAAGGCAAGCAAGCCCAAAGGTTCCTAAAGATCATGTTCGTGTGGATACCGTTGGAGGCTCTACACTTGGAGGGCTTTTCATGGTAGATCAACACCTTCATCGAATGGGATCTTGCCCTTTGAAGCATAGAAACCTTCTATACTTGAGGTATTTGTGCTAAACACCCTTTAATCGTATAGATTACATCAAAGAGATCCATGGCTAAGGTAATAAAATTTTAAATTTTCCGCTGCATTACTCCCCTTATTACCTTACAATTAGTTTCCTAAAAGAAATAAAGTAACTAATTGGTTTCCTTATGGAATAGAATTCCTAAAGGAAGAGGTTTAGCTTAAAGTAAGTTACCTAAACCTTCTTTGTTTTCAATTAGCTTTATTTCCTAAAAGACTAGAATACTTCCTCTATAAATAGATTCATGCTTTGACTCTTGAATTATTATTGCAACACAAAAGAAAACTAGTGAGAGAAAATTTGAAGAAAGAAAGGCACGCCACTTTCTCTCTCTTCTAGGCATCTCTCTCTCTCTCTCTCCTAATTGCAAGGTTTTTTCTTCTTCTTGTGTTCTTAAATAATTCAAGGGAGCTAGCACTCAAAAGTCAAAGCAAGCAAGCCTTCAAGGTTCCCAAAGAAGTTGTTCATGTGGATATCGTTAGAGGCTCTACGCTTGGAGGGCTTTTGTGGTAGATCTAACCTTTTCTTCGAAGGATCTCTGCCATAGTAGCATAGAAATCTTCTGTGCTTGAGGTAATCTTCATGTAAACTCCCTTGTTAATCATATAAATATGTCAAAGAGATCCATGGTTAAGGTAATAAATTTTTATTTTTCTATTGCGTTATCTGTGCTATTACCATATAGATATCTCATATCTATTGGTCCTAAATTGTGTGTCAAACAACCTTAGAAAGATGCACAATCTTGAACAAAATATCCATCATATTACGCTTCTTTTGTAGCTTAGGAATTATACATGATTTTATGATACAAGCAATGGTATCATTATCATATTTATGCATCTATTATGCATTTTTATTTTCTAGCTATCATTGTCACTTAGGACAAATGGAATCAGGGTATCAAAAACACAGGCTCTATTCATGTGCTTGGGAACCATTCTCGAGTTTTATACTAGTCCAAGAATTCATATTAAAATGGAGTCTTATAAGGTGGGTAATGTGTTCACATAATTATACATTCTACAATTAGAAAATAAAGATAGAATATGATTTTATATTTATGCAATAAACAAAACCAAGATAAAATTATATATGGACATCAAATTTTGGTTTTGCTCCCACTATTTTATCCAAATCAATATCCCTCATAATTAATTCAAGAATTTTCATAAAATTCTTAGTGGAAATTCGGGGATTGAACAAGTTTTCCAAAGCAAAGGTCCAAGTTTAGCAGTCCTTTTCCCTATTTCCCTCCTTGGTACTTAGCGGTACTTTTCAGGCTGCCGTTGGTTTTGTAATAGAAAACTTATTCAATTCTTCAAAAGAGATATAAATCCATAAAAAGATAGCTCAGGGTTGAAGAACCTTGAATATTATTAATATTCAAATTTTTACAACTTTTGTTCTTCAACTCTAGGATAACACAAAAAGGAAAACAAAGACAGAAAAATACACACTGACTCGATGATCCTAAATGAAGGTAAGGCCTCCCTTTTACAATCAAAGGAAGATTCCTTCGTACAAGAATTCTGCATGCTTGTCGATAAAAGTAAAGTAAAAATAGAAACTTTGTACAAGCACTTAGCACGTTTCATGATAAAAGTAAAAGTCAAAGTCAAAGTCAAAGTCAAAGTAAAAATCAGTACAGTCATAAAAGCTAAAAAACTTAAAAGTCCAATGCATCCCGTGATCATTTCAGCATCCAATGCATCCTCGTGATTCTATACTGAGCTGTCAGGAGTTTCAGAAGGAGTGCTTCCCGGATCAGTGATATTTTGTTCAATTATCCAATCTTCATAATTTCTTCTATTCTTCATTTTATTTTCATTTATGCTTTTATCTGTTCTTTCTGTTTTATGACTGTTAGAAGAGGATAGAATATCAGGGTTTGAATAAGAATCCTGTGAGTCTGACATCATGCTATCGTCAATTACTTTTTTATATTCAATTTGAGCATTTCTGATAACAGTCCAATGAGGATGGGAAGTTTTGAAATTCCATGCTCCAAAAGGACCAGGCTAGATTTCTAAAGGAATGATTCCATTATGTTCGAACAGATATCTTTGTGCTCCTGCATATTTCTCTTCATCATCTTGAATGGTATAATTGAAGCTGTCATAGAGTGAACAAAGAGGAAGGGCCTGTATTTTTCTTTCTTGAACATTTAATGACCTATGAAAATGTATTAACACATAACCAGGATATGAACAAAAAAGATTTTCCCACCAGGATTTTGAATTAAACCACTGTAAGAAAATTCTCAAATTGGGAGTTAATCTTGAGATTTGAGTGAAAAAAGGACAATGGAATTTGAACATGATATGGTATTGATGACACAAGTACCACATTACCCAAAGTAATGGTTCTGGAAAATCATTTGTTTGTCCTATGAAGATTTGAGAAAAAGGGTATTCAAGATTAATTCCAAAAGGGTTTAATATTTATCCTCCACACTGTTGAAACACTTCAAGTTCATATCTCATTCTGTTTCTTTCTATAGTCTCCTTTTCCCATGGTTGAGGAATATCCCAGATTTTTGGTGGATGATTGAGAATAGGATGAAACATCATGACTGCTGGGTTAGGTTTTTAGGAAAAGAAATCTACAATGATATTAGATTTTCCTTTAATATGATAGACCTCATAAGAAAATTGGGAAAACTAATTTGACCACCTGAGTAATTGAGAATGTGGAATTTTCTTTTTTTTTGAACTGTAACATCTTGGGAAAACTACTCATGTCCATTTTGATTTTGAATGACAAGGACAGAGATAGAAACTGAATTTTTCGATTCCCTTTTTTCACACCAAGAATTTCTTTGAAAGAAGAATGGTAATGGATTTCAGAAGGTTTAAACTGACCACTTGCAAAACCACAACATTTCCTTTTGGTTGGAGAAATTTGTTGCAAAAGAATTGCTCCCCAATATTTATGACTAGCATCAGTCTGAAGAACCAAATTTTCAGAGGATGGAATATGAAGAGTTGGAAGCTGAGTTAAAATAGACTTCAAAGATGAAAGAGGTTCTGTTTGTGAAGTACCCCAAGGAGGTGGTTTCTTTTTAAGCATTTTTTCCAAAGGATGTGTAAGTTTGAAAACATTAGGGATGAAGTCCCTAACGTAGTTGACAATCCCAAGAAATTGTTGTATTTGTTTAACAGTCAAATTTTTAGAAGGAAAATCTTGTATCGAATCTCCAACATGTTGTTCGAGGGTAACATGAACATTTCGATCTTCATTCCTAGAAAACAAATTTTTCTTTCACATAAAAACATTTTCTTTTTTGAAAGCATAATTCTAAATTTTTTTTCAATATCAGAAAATTGTTTTAACAACTGAACATGATCTTTAAAGGACTCTGAAAACAAAAGTACATCATCAATAAAAATTAAGGATGTATAAAGGATAGGTTTGAAAATCCTAATCATAGCTTTTTGAAAGAGGGATGGTGCAGTTTTCAGCCCAAAAGGCATCACCTTCTATTGAAAATGATGATTAGGTATACAGAAACTAGTTTTGAACCTATCATCTTGACAAATTCTAAGCTGCCAAAACCCCAATTTTAAATCAAATTTTGAAAACCATTTTGCTTTGGCAATTTGGGAAAACAGGGACGATCTGTTGGGGATCGGAAATTTATCATCAACCAAGAACAAATTTAAAGGCTGATAATTAATTACCAATCTCAACTTTCCACGGACTTGTTTTGATCTTTTATTAACATAGAATGCTTGGCAAGCCCATTGAGAATCAGTTCGTTCAATGAGGTCAAATTGAAGGAGTTTAGAGCACTCCTTTTTTGCTAATTTGGCATGGTCAGGGTTCATTCTAGGATGACTGGCTTTTGTGAGGTTTATGTCTTCATTTTTCTTGAAGGGAAGTGTTATGAAAAAGGCTTGGTTTTTCCAATGTGGATGAGAACAATTTTTCAAGAACAAGATATGGGTTTCAGCACAAGATTGTTGAATCAGGTTTGGTTTAATCTGAAGAACCTTTTCTTCTTGGGGCACAGGAGTTTTTTTGTATAGGTTTTGAAGGTCTTGATAAGGTTTAAAGAGTCTCTTTGACTGAACAGCTTTTGGTTCCAATATTAACTGGTTTTGTTCATATATATCAAATCCTATAACAAGATCCCTACCTTGAATATTTCCACCCAATATGTGAGTTTGGATTCGACAATCTGGAAGAAGTTGAATTATGATTTTGGTTTTTGTAACTTTAGTAGTTTCAAAAACTTCTCCACTGGCTGTTCCGAACTGGTGTAATTTAGGTTTTCGAAATTCTTTGAGTAGAATTGATTATTTCATGATAGACATAGCGGCTCCTGTATCAAAGAAAGCAATAGCAGGGATTGGTCTGTTATATTTTGTGGGGAAAATATGAACAAGAGTTTGAGGGCAAGTTTTTGCGGGTTCACTGATATGGAGGAAATCAGGTACTTCTATTAGGGGAACTTGCAATGCAAGAATAGTTTCATCAGATGGTCCTTCTTCTTTAGTTAAAACATTTTTGAGCTCATCAAGAATAGGAGTATTCAACTTGTATTGAACTTCAGAAATTAAGTTTACACCCTTTTCATTTTGAGGACATTTAGAGGCATAGTGTCCCTTTTGTTGACAGATGAGACATCTGATTGATTTTGAAGAGGGCTTTGAGGAGGATTTTGGTTTTGAGAATGTTTTTTTCTTCTTGAAGTATCTCCATTTTGTCCTTCCTTTTGGATAAACTCCCTCCTTCAGTCTGACCTTATTGAATATTCTTTTCTTGGAGTTCTTTTTGCATCCAGAACATTTTCCTTTTATCTCCAATTCAGGTCTTTTGCATGCTTGATCAATACATGCATCTTCTTTCGTATATTCTCAAATCACACTTCTCTTGTTGCATATATCTTCTAAAGACAGATATACTGCTTGTCTGATTTGTCCTGCAGTTAAATTTAAAATAGAACCATATTTACTTTGTATGTAAATGTCAGCTGCAGTAGCTAAAGTTTTAGGAGGAAAAACAAGAAAGGTTTGCTTCAGGTTTATGTTGGCTCCTAAAATATAAAACAACTGGTTCATCCTTTGAAAGTGCTTGCTGATATCCTTTCTGTCATAAGATCTGCATTTCATCTTAAAGAACTCTTTTCTCTTCAATTCTTTGTTTGTATCAAAATCTCCCAGAAATGTTCGATGCAAGATTTTGATAGCTTCGATGAAATCTTGTCTAGTAAGGAAATCAGTCTTGTCATTTTCTCCAATAGTTGGCCACCATTCTCTAAGTGTTCCTGCAAAATGAGCAGTGAATTTAGTCAATATTTCAAAATTTGAATCTACAGTTAAAGCTTTAATGGCCATCCATGCATGGAATTCTTGAAAACGTTTTTCTCAAGTGCTTGTTTTCTTTTGGTATGACAAATCTTCTTCTTCCATATAATCATATTGTTCATCTGGAGATTCTACTTCTCCATCTCCTCCTACCATGTTTATTTATGGAAGAGATTCTGTACTGTCTTCAGATTCTGAAGATTCAGTACTAGACTGATTACTTGTCTCAGAAGACATAGTATTGTCTCTACTTTCTTCACTGTCTGAAGAAACATTCATAGTAGAGATCAAAGGAATACTATCCTCAATTTTTCCCTACAAAAATGAAGAAATGGGATCAGATCTTTCAAAAGTTAATATATCTGGTTTTGTCTTTTCTTCACTAATCTTTTCTTTTTTTCTTTTCTTTCATTTTTTCCATTCTTGCCAATTTTTGTTTCTTTCCAATTTTCTGCTTGCAATGAGTTGATCCCTTAACCATCTATTGCTGTTGTGGTAAGGAATTTCTTCTTCTGTGGATGACTGGTAGTACGAAGGAGATAAAATTGCTAGGGGTACTACTCCAAAAGCTGATGGAATGTTATCCTTCTTTGTCTTCTTTGGTTCATAGGATCCAAGCTTGCCTGTTTCTTTCAAACTCTTTATTTAGGATTTCAGATATTGAATATCCTTATCCTTTTGTTCTTTGTAATCCAAAACTGAAAGACCTATCTTGGGAATTTGTCTCTATACTTCCTCGAGTCTCTATTCCAAAACCTTAATCATTTTTAAGGCTTCTGTGCTTTGAGTCTTGGTGTTCTCAATTAGAACATCCAATTTCAAGGAGACTTGTTCAACCTTTTCATGAATGGAGGTTAATGCTTTATTTTGGCACAAAGCATTTTCAGATTGCTAATTAAGGACTTCTTCAGTTTTGTTTGGTGGTGCAGATCATCCAGAGGGTTAAATGGTTGGATGAGCATTTTGAATCTTAGCAGAATGTTTGGAATAATTTTTTTACAAAAGTCTCTTGGACAGAGGGGAAATTAGTGGAATTGAACATGTATATGGTTGGGAATTCTAATGAACTCATAGCAGGCTTTGGGAACTCTTTCCTTGTTATATCCAGACACTTTTTATAATAAGGATGTAAAGATTTTTTTGGCTGAATAGGCCTTTGGGTTTTCATTTCTATCCATCCGTTAGGAATTTGAATTCCATCAAATTTACTTCGGAGAGAAATAAATTGACTGGTGTTAGCATCAGGCTTATCTCCTTCCCATATCTTTACAGCTTGGCCTTTTCTTGGGGTCTTTCTTTCCCGAGCATTTTCTACAATAACAAATATCCCAATAAATATGGCCAGAGAAAGGATCTTGAAAATAATGAACAGTTTGAGCATCATTCTTAAAATTTAAAATTAAATCTATTAAGGATTCTTTCATCTTTTTCCAAGGCTTGGGATCATCTAAAGGAATTTGCATGATTGACAATTGTGCATAAGAGGAACCAGCTCTTTCTTTTCCTTTTAGATGAGAGCACTGATCCATCAGATTGAGTAACCATCTTTAAATTTGAAGATTCAATAGGTGAATTGGTTGCCTGATGGAGCTTTTCATAATCTGTTACCCAAGCTTCCAGAAGAAGTTGGATTAGATCTTCTCTTGAGATTTACCTAGGAACATTTGCACATGTTGTCGAATGTTGTTCATCTACTTTTATCAACAAAGCATCATTTCCCACTAGGAGTGTCAGATCTAGAGAATGATTTTGATGCTTGTACATATTCTTTAACTCCTTTGGGTCTATGTTCGATCAAAGACTTAATAGAGCTAAAAAGTTAAAGAATACGTACAAGCATCCAAGCTTGACCAGTGTTCTGTGCCAGCCATAGGAAAAGAACAGTTCATCACTTTGCATATTCCTCCAAGTTTTCCTTCTCAATGGAAACAACTGGGATATACTCATATTCACTTTGGAGCTGTTTAGTTTTCATTATCATTCCATGGTAGAAAAGGATTACCTGTTGTAGCTAGAATTGCATTATTAGATAGTAGATTTGTTAAATATTAGCTCTTATGTATAGCAACCGTAGAGACTAAGTTAAATGCAGGAACAATATTTATTACTTTGTTTCCAAATTTTAACATGTCTTTGTTTGATCCTCATCTCCTTGAGGCTTTAAAAGTTCAGATTCAGATTCACAGAGCAGAGCAGATTTCTGATGCGGTGGTAGCAACCCTCCATTACCAAATAGCTTATAGGGTTCAAAATCATGCTCTAGATCTGACACTCCCAGGGGGAGAAGATGCTTTGTTGATAAAAGTAGATGAACAGCATTCGGCAACATGTACAAATGTTCCTAGGCAAATCTCAAGAGAAGATCTAATGCAACTTCTTCCGGAAGCTTGGGTGACAGATTATGAAAAGCTCCATCAGGCAACCAATTCAACAATTGAATTTTCAGATTCAAAGATGGTTACTCAATCTGATGTATCAATGTCCATAAGATTTGGTCACTCTCATCTAAAAGTAAAAAGGAAGAGCTAGTTCCTCTTATGCATAGTTGTCAATCATGCAAATGTAAGTTAATAAGGGGAGTAACGCAGCGAAAAATTTTAAATTTTATTACCTTAGCCATGGATCTCTTTGATATAATCTATACGATTAAAGGGTGTTTAGCACAAATGCCTCAAGCATAGAAGGTTTCTATGCTTCAAAGGGCAAGATTCTATTCGATGAAGGTGTTGATCTACCATGAAAAGCCCTCCAAATGTCGAGCCTCCAAAGGTATCCACACGAACATGATGTTTAGGAACCTTTGGGCTTGCTTGCCTTGCCTTTTGAGTGCTAGCACCCTTGAATTCCATGAAGAACACAAGAACAAGAAGAGGAAGAATACAAAACCCTAACCCTTAGGGAGAAAAGGGTGGGGCATTTTTTCTTGGGAGAAAAACACACCTCACTCAATTTTTCTCTCTCTAAATTTTACCTTGTGTTTTATCAATCAATCAAGAGTCAAGGCATGAACTTATTTATAGATGTAGTATCCTAGTCTTTAAGGAAACAAGAGCAATTGGAAACCAAAAAGGTTTAGGAAGCTTACCTTAAGCTAATCCTATTCCTTTAGGAAACCTATTCCAAAAGGAAACCAAATAGCTTCTTAATTCCTTTTAGGAAACTGATTTTTAGAATATTTATAAATAAGTCCTTTAAGTTAATTTATTGCATAAATTAACCCCATAAGTATCTTATACTTATCTTAATAACAATTTAACCCAAAGACCATGTTCTTATTGTGTGTGACCCATTAGGTTCTATTCACGTTAGCAATAATTACAAATTATACTCATTAATTAATTAATTAGGAGCTAGATAAATTAAACATTTTAATTTATCATTAGTTCACTGAGTAATTAATTTGCACTAATAGATCATGAGTTGCATCTAGCAATGCACCATGATCACCCAAGTGAATAGAAAAGCATATGGTAGACTACCCCTATCAATGACAATATTACTGTGTAATTGATATCCTTTCACCACACTATATCCCAATTAGTCTAAGAGTATAGTGCGCACTCTTTAAATGACTAATTAATGATATCTTATTCCCAAAATATAAATTTCTATAAAAGTATAACCTTGAAACTCTTTCAAGTTATACTTTCACTTTTGCGCAAAAGATTCTTTAAGTTATATTTCAACAAGTGGCCAATCCGGGATATACTCTCCTATAATAAGGAGTGGTGAATCCTATATTGATTACTCACTATCTTTCCATGCTTCATACTATGCCCAATCTCTACTGTATGGGTTACTCTGTTACGAGCACCGAGCAATAGAGTTAAAGCATAGCAATCCACACTCAAGATACCATGGTAATCTCAAGTCTAAGGATCACTTACACCATTGCCATTAAGAGTATAATTCATTATCACTATGAGTAGTAACTCTTGGCGGATCAATCCAATAAACTTGTTCTCTAATAAGCATCCACATACCGACTTGGTGTCACACACCATAGTTGACGAGATCAACTACTACTTACCATAAGTAGAGGCAAAGTATGTGCTATTCTTCCCGTATTAATGATGTCCAATCTCATTAATACTACAACTAGGGATATTTAAGAATATAACTTTATGTGTAATAAGAGTCTCATCATTGTAACTCTTACAATCTCTTATACACAATTAATATTCTATGGACTTTATCAAATAAACAAGTAATATAAATAACAAGTATTAAATGACAAAGAAAATGCCACATATATAAGTATAACATGAAATAAACGTAATATAAAAATTTTAAAAACCAACTTGGTTTTAGGGCATACATTAACAGCAAATTCCTTTAGATGATCCCAAGCCTTGGAAAAAGCCGAAAGAATTCTTAATAGATTTAATTTTAAATTTTAAGAATGATGCTCAACCTATTCATTATTTTCAAGATCCTTTCTCTGGCCATATTTATTGGGATATTTGTTATTGTAGAAAATGCTCGAGAAAGAAAGGCCTCAAGAAAAGGCCAGGCTATAAAAATATGGAAGAAGATAAGCCTGATGCTGACACCAGTCAATTTATTTCTCTCCGAAGTAAATTTGATGGAATTCAAATTCCTGACAAATGGATAGAAATGAAAAACCAATGGCCTATTCAACCAAAAAAACCTTTATATCCTTATTATAAAAAGTGTCTGGATATAATAAGGAAAGAGTTCCCAAAGCCTGCTATGAGTTCATTAGAAATCCCAACCATATGCATGTTCAATTCCACTGATTTTCCCTCTGTCCAAGAGACTTTTGTAAAAAATCATTCCAAACATTCTACTAAGATTTAAAATGCACATCCAACCATTTACCCTTCTAGATCATCTGCACCACCAAACAAAACTGAAGAAGTTCTAAATTGGCCATCTGAAAATACTTTGTGCCAAAGTAAAGCATTAACCCCCATTCATAAAAAGGTAGAACAAGTCTCCTCAAAATTGGATGTTCTAACTGAGAACACCAAGGCTCAAAGCACAGAAGCCTTAAAAATGATTAAGGTTTTGGAAAAGAGACTTGAGGAAGTACAGAGACAAATTCCCAGGATAGGTCTTTCAGTTTTGGATTACAAAGAACAAAAGGATAAGGATATTCAATATCTAAAATCCCAAATAAAGAATCTGAAAGAAACAGGCAAGCTTGGATCCTATGAACCAAAGAAGACAAAGAAGGACAACATTCCATCAACTTTTGGAGCAGAACCCCTAGCAGTTTCATCTTCTTCATACCACCAATCCTCCACAGAAGAAGAAATTCCTTACCACAACAGCAGTAGATGGTTAAGGGATCAACTCATTGCAAGGAGAAAATTGGAAAGGAACAAAAACTGGCAAGAATGGAAAAAATGAAAGAAAAGAAAAAAGAAAAAATCAATGAAGAAAAGACAAAACCCGATATATTAACTTTTGAAAGATCTGATCCCATTTCTTCATTTTTGCAGGGAAATTTTGAGGATAGTATTCCTTTGATCTCTACCATGAATGTTTCTTCAGACAATGAAAAAAGTAGAGACAATACTATGTCTTCTGAGACAAGTAATCAGTCTAGTACTGAATAATCAGAATCTGAAGACAGTACAGAATGTCTTCCACAAATAAACATGGTAGGAGGAGATGGAGAAGTAGAATCTCTAGATGAACAAAATGATTATATGGAAGAAGAAGATTTGTCATACCGAAAGAAAACAAGCACTTGGAAGGGGAGTACTCAGATTTTTACTATTGATGATATACCTGCACATAAATGGGAAAACGGTTTTCAAGAATTCCATGCATGGATGGCCATTAAAGCTTTAACTATAGATTCAAATTTTGAAATATTGACTGAATTCACTACTCATTTTGTAGGAACACTTAAAGAATGGTGGTCAACTAATGGAGAAAATGACAAGACTGATTTCCTTACTAGACAAGATTTCATCAAAGCAATCAAAATCTTGCATCGAACATTTTTGGGAGATTTTGATACAAACAAAGAATTGAAGAGAAAAGAGTTCTTTAAGATGAAATGCAGATCTTATGATAGAAAGGATATCAGCAAGCACTTTCAAAGGATGACCCAGCTGTTTTATATTTTAGGAGCCGACATAAACCTGAAGCAAACTTTTCTTGTTTTTCTTCGTAAAACTTTTGCTACTGTAACTGACATTTACATACAAAGTAAATATGGTTCTATTTTAAATTTGACTACAGGACAAATTAGAGAAGCAATATATCTGTCTTTAGAAGATATATGCAACAAGAGAAGTGTGATTCGAGAATATATGAAAGAAGATGCATTTATTGATTAAGCATGCAAAAGACCTGAATTGGAGATAAAACGAAAATGTTCTAGAAAATGCATGTATTGATTAAGCATGCAAAAGAACTCCAAGAAAAGAAAATTCAGGAAGGTTAGACTTTAGGAGGGAGTCTATCCAAAAGGAAGGACAAAATGGAGATACTTCAAGAAGAAGAAAACATTCTCAAAACCAAAATCCTCCTCAAAGCCCTCTTCAAAATCAGTCAAATGTTTCATCTGTCAACAAAAGGGATATTATGCCTCTAAATGTCCTCAAAACAAAAAGGCAGTAAACTTAATTTCTGAAGTTCAATACAAGTTGAATAATCCTATTCTTAATGAAACTATTCTTGCATTGCAGGTTCCCCAAATAGAAGTACCTGATTTCCTCCACATCAGTAAACCCGCAAAAACTTGCCCTCAAACTCTTGTTCATATTTTCCCCACAAAATATGACAGACCAATCCCAACTATTGCTTTCTTTGATACAAAAGCCGCTATGTCTATCATGAAACAATCAATTCTACTCGAAGAATTTTGGAAACCTAAATTATACCAGTTCAAAATAGCTAGTGGAGAAGTTTTTGAAACTGCTGAAGTGACAAAAACCAAAATCATAATTTAGCTTTTTCCAGATTGTCGAATCCAAACTCACATATTGGGTGAAAATATTCAAGGTAAGGATCTTGTTATAGGATTTGATATATATGAACAAAACTAGTTCATATTGGAACCAAAAGGTGTTCAGTGAAAGAGATTCTTTAAACCTTATCAAGACCTTCAAAACCTGTACATAAAAACTCCTGTGCCCCAAGAAGAAAAGGTTCTTCAGATTAAACCAAACCTAATTCAACAATCTTGTGCTGAAAACCATATCTTGTTCTTGAAAAAATGTTCTCATCCACTTTGGAAAAACCAAGCATTTTTCATAAAACTTCCCTTCAAGAAAAATGAGGACACAAACCCCACAAAAGCCAGTCATCCTGGAATGAGCCCTGACCATGCCAAATTAGCAGAAAAGGAGTGCTCTGAACTCCTTCTATTTGATCTCATTGAACCAACTAATTCTCAATGGGCTTGCCAAGCATTCTATATTGGATAAAAGATTAGAACAAGTCAAAGGAAATTGAGATTGGTAATTAATTATCAGTCATTAAATTTGTTTCTTGGTTGATGATAAATTTTCGAATTCCCAATAGGATCATCATTATTTTCTCAGATTGCTAAGGCAAAATGATTTTCAAAATTTGATTTAAAATCTGAGTTTTGGCAAGCTTGAGAATTTGTAAAGAAGATTGATTTCAAAACTAGTTTTCTGTATACCTAATCATATTTTCAATGGAAGGCGATGCCTTTTGAGGTTGAAAAACAGTACCATTCGCTTTTTCAAAAAGCCTATGATTAGGAATTTTTTAGTCAATCCTCTGTGCATCTTGAATTTTTATTAATGATATACTTTTGTATTATGAGTCTTTTGAAGATCATGTTTCAGTTGTTAAAACTAATTTTCTGACTATTGTAAAATATTTTGGAATTATGCTTTCAGAAAAGAAAATATTTTTAGTGTCAAGAAAAAATTTGTTTTCTTGGTAATGAAGATCGAAAATGGTTCATGTACTCCCGAATAACATGTTGGAGATTCTGCACAAGAATTTCCTTCTAAAAATCTGACTGTTAAACAAATCAAACAATTTCTTGGGATTGTCAACTATGTTAGGGACTTCATCCCTAATGTTTCCAAACTTACACATCCTTTGGAAAAAATGCTCAAAAAAGAAACCATCTCCTTGGAGTACTTCACAAACAGAATCTCTTTCATCTTTGAAGTCTATTTTGACTCAGCTTCCAACTCTTCATATTCCATCCTCTGAAAATTTGGTTCTTTAGACTGATGCTAGTGATAAATATTGGGGAGCAGTTCTTTTGGAAAAAATTTCTCCAACCAAAAGGAAATGTTGTGGTTTTGCTAGTGGTCGGTTTAAACCTTTTGAAATCCATTACCATTCTTCTTTCAAAGAAATTCTTGGTGTGAAAAAGGGAATAAAAAAATTTAGTTTCTATCTCCATCCATGTCATTACAAAATCGAAATGGACATGAGTAGGTTTCCCAAGATGTTACAGTTCAAACAAAAGAAAATCCCACATTCTCAATTACTCAGGTGGTCAAATTGGTTTTCCCAGCTTTCTTATGAGGTCTATCATATTAAAGGGAAATCTAATATCATTGCAGATTTCTTTTCTCGTAAACCTAACCCAATAGTCGTGATGTTGCATCCTGTTCTCAATCATCTACCTAAAATCTAGGATATTCCTCAACCATGGGAAAAGTAGACTATAGAAAGAAACAGAATGAGATATGAACTTGAAGTGTTTCGACACTATGGAGGATCAATATTAAACCCTTTTGGAATTAATTCTGAATACCCTTTTTCTCAAATCTTCATAAGACAAACAAATGATTTTTCAGAACCATTACTTTGGGTAATGTGGTACTTATGTCATCAGTACCATACCATGTTCGAATTCCATTGTCCTTTTTTCACTCAGTTCTTAGGATTAACTCCCAATTTGAGAATTTTCTTATAGTGGTTTAATTCAAAATCTTGGTGGGAAAATCTTTTTTGTTCCTATCCTAATTATGTATTAATACATTTTCACAAGTCATTAAATGTTCAAGAAAGAAAAATACAGGCCCTTCCTCTTTGTTCACTCTATGACAGCTTTAGTCATACCATTCAAGATGATGAAGAGAAATATGCAAGAGCACAAAGATATCTGTTCCAACATAATGGAATCATTCCTTTAGAGTGGTCTGTTTGGAGCATGGAATTTCAAACCTTCCCATCTTCATTGGACTGCTATCAGAAATGCTCAAATTGAATATAAAGAATTAATTGAAGATAGCATGATTTTGGACTAATAGGATTCTTATTCAAACACTGATATTCCATCCTCTTCTAACAGCCATAAAAAAGAAAGAACAGATAAAAGAAGAAATGAAAATAAAAGGAAGAATAGAAGAAATTATGAAGATTGGATAATTGAACAAAATATCACTGATCCGGAAAGCACTCCTTTTGAAACTCCTGATAGCTTAGGATAGAATCACAAGGATGCATTGGATGTTGAAATGATCACGGGATGCATTGGACTTTTAAGTTTTTTAGCTTTTATGACTGTAATGATTTTTACTTTTACTTTTACTTTTTATCACGAAGCGTGCTAAGTGCTTGTACGAAGTTTCTGCTTTTACTTTACTTTTATCATTAAGCATGCAGAATTCTTGTACGAAGGAATCTTCCTTTGATTATAAAAGAGAGGCCTTACCTTCATTTAGGATCATCGAGTCAGCGTGTATTTTTCTGTCTTTGTTTTCCTTTTTGTGTTATCCTAAAGTCGAAGAACAAAGGTTGTAAAAATTTGAATATTAATAATATTCAAGGTTTTTCAACCCTGAGCTCTCTTTTATGGCTTTATATATCTTTTAAAGAGCTGAATAAGTTTTCTATAACAAAACCAACAGCAGCCTGAAAAGTAATGCCAAGTACCAGGGAGGGAAATAGGGAAAAAGACGGCTAAACTTGGACCTTTGCCTTAGAAAACTTGTTCAATTCCCGAATTTGGTATTAACTCAACAAATCAAAAATAATTTCAACAGGTAGGTAACAATTACCAATTACAACTTTTGTAACTCCTAGATAGTTAGGTATCAACTTTTGATACACATATCACACATGTCTCCAAACTCCTTGGCTCAAAAACATATGACCTTGGGTTAACTCAACAAGCCATGAGCCTTTGTTAAATCAAATCCATTATTCAGATATCATACCTCATAATATAAACATATTCGAGGTAGAACAACCTTGAGTTAGCTTAGCAAGTTATCCGAACAAGAACTGTTTAAACTATAATAATGGAAGGCAACTATTCATGATTTAATATTTTTAATTAAATCAAAACTATTATTTAGAGATCATATCTCATCATGAATATATTCTAGGTAGAATAACCTTGAGTTAGCTCAACAAGTTATTCTAACAAGAATTGTTTAAATTATAATAATAGTTATGATATGTATTTTATTTAAAATTAAAACCATTATTTAGAGATCATATCTCATAGTAACAAATATTCCTGATAGAACAACCTTGAGTTAGCTCAACAAGTTATCCTAACAATGATTATTTATACTATAATAATGGAAGTGATCTATTTTTATTGAGGGATAAATTATGGTCTCATTAAAAACATATATCATATATGAAAAAACAAAATATATTTGATAAAATAAAGTATATAATATGCAATAAAATAATTCACATTATTTTATCAAACATAAAAATCACATACAACATATCATGCTAATAAAATAATTCTCATTATTTTATCTAATATAAATCACATAAAATAAACCATTCAAATTATCACATTAAAAGAATATATAAAATTTCAGTCATGAATCTATATGTATATTAATTCTTATCACATTAGAATTGAATTAATTGAATAATTTGAGAAGTTTCTGGGTAAAAAAATAAATAAAAATTATTGGGCAGACAAATAAGGAAAGAAAGAAAATCAAGGACTTAATCGTAAAAATGAGAACGGCTCCCCATTTTAGACGCATGGTCAAAATGCGCCTTTTTTACCCTTCGTTTTTTTGAATTATGGCGACAATACGTCACCGTTTTAATGCTGGTGTGGTCAAACCACACCAGCTAACCAGAGTGAAACCTTTCCCTTTTCTTTTTTTTTTTTTAATTTCATCCTCAAATGACGCAGTTTCAAGGCTGGGGTTTCTAGCCAACAAACGATGCCGTCATGGTCATCGTCTTCTTCGCGTTTCTCTCTTTCTAGTCCTCTGACGGCGGCGCACCACATCCGTGAACCACCGGCCATGAAGCTCTATCTGACCACTCGCTATAGTGACCAGAAGTATTTCGGTCATTGGCTAGAACCATTCTGGTCATAAGTAGCGGCGCCCAAATAAGCAACTAGATTTCTCTGGTTGCAACCAATTGGACATAGATCTGGATTTGATTCCTTCAGTGCTAGACAAGTTTTGGTCAAATTGTCCATTGGATATGATCGCGGGCTTGCTGGCGGCCTTCTTGGCCGTCAGAATGGCAAATCTTTCACCTTTCCTTTTTTTTTTTTTAATTAAATCCTGACTCCAGAAACAATTTTCCGACGTGGGATCTGGTCAACGAGGCCAGAAACAATTCTTGGTGACTTACACTGCTCCAAATCCATTTGAATATTCTACCAGAAACTTTTCTAGCTAGCAACACTGTGACAGCCCCACCTTACCCAGAGGCGCACCAAAGGGCTTAGCGGACTGCCTGCCTGGCTCTCGCCAGGACTCACGTCGTGCACTCACTTTGATTATACACGCGAGCGTGACTCCAAATAAAATGAAATAAAATAGAATAAAAATAAATATATTCTATTATTGAATTTACACATACAAGTAACATCAAGAAGTTTACATGTCACAATATACATAATTTCACCAAGAGATTCCAAAACAGTTGAACTACTATGATAACTAAGATATATATGTTCAAAACCAGTCGATCCAGCTTTAATTTTCAGAAACCTGGGTAAAGGAAAACAAATGAAAGGAATGAGCTATAATAGCCCAGTGAGTGTCCGAATCATGCAATCATACCAAGAATCTATCATTTTATTGAATAAAATAATTGACAAATTTAAATAGACAAGTTATGAACAATTCAATTAACAAGTAGTCAATGGCGGATACGGGGCTCAACTACGGAAGCAAGCTTAACCGCAAGAAGAGCAAGCACTGACCATGGAATCATGATATTAGGACTGAGATAATAGCTCAAGTCTGTATCAAGAGTCATGCCAGTATTATCAAGCAAGCAAGCAAGAACCCTAGCCACCGTTCACCTTATAACCTCCGTACAGGCTACCACATCCAGGGAGATATTCTCAACCCTGGAGGGCCAACAAGCAAGCAGGTTCAATCCGGAGTTGGCCTCTTTGAGGATTCACAACTCAAAAGGGAAAGAACATCAAGCCCTAAAACACCCAACACCTTATGTCCTCCCACGTGCAGCCGGGTTGACCATCCGTGAAATAACGGTGAAGTTAGTCACGGACGTCTCAAGCACAAGTAACACATTGGATAATGAAAGCAAGTAATCACATTGCGGAATAGATGTGATAAAGTACACATCTTTCCTCAAGTAGCACATTTACTCATATAGCAATTGCAATTATAGCATAATATTTACAAAATGAAAATATCACATTACATGCATAATGCACACATAAAGACACTCACCTGGAAAGCCTAAGAAAATATCTCGTGAAATGGTCGTGATGTGTTTTCGGACCCTGAAATTTAGAAGAAATACTCTGATGAAAATCCGATTTAAACCCTAATTAATTTGGTAAAGAAATCCAAGAAATATCCCACTTATTTCTAGGGTTTTGGTTTTAGGGTTTCTAGGGTTTAGGGTTTAGGGTTTCATTTTAGGGTTCTCTTTTTCTAGGAACTTTGCTCATTACTAGATCATTTTATCTAAAATTTCTGCACATTAACTCTTTAATTTTAACATGTTCTAGGTTGGAAATTTCATGTTCCATTTTTCCCTTCTTTATTCCTACCAAAATTTCGGCAGCATCTCCCCTTAAAATCGGACCAAACCAAATTTTTTTCCTGCAAGAAAATCAGCCATCCAACCCAAATTCAACAAGTTCTACAACATCTAGGTTCAGTTCAAGCCCAAATTCAATCAAGATTCCACTAAATTTTAAGAATTCTACTCCAAGAATCTTTACCTAAATCTGCACAGGGTTGGTTTTCAGCCAACTTCGTGCCATTGTTGGGGTCAATCCACTAAGAACCAGGGAATTCTGATTACATGGTTTTAAAGTACGTTTATAGGGCTACAACTTTCGTGAAGATCATCAATCCAAATTCCAACTAGAACAGGTTCAAAATCAGCCCTCAAGTTGGCTCATCATCAAAACTGTTTCACGCAGAACCGAATTTTCAGCCAACTTTGCAAGCTTTCTGCGGTTAATACACAATGAACCACCGTGCAAGCCTTATACCGTTTGAAAGCCCTATGAATCTAGTTTCTAAAACAACAAGAATCACTCGAATCCAAGTTATCTATACCAAGTTATGAAAGTTTTACTAAAACTGGTCCAGCATGACTGTTAGTATAAAACTTGAACAAAAACCCTAAATAAAACTTAAATAAAGCTTAAATAAAACTTAAATAAACTTGAAATTAATAGCAAAAGTTCATGGTAAATACCTTAAACAAGCTTAGAACCTTGCTTAGGAAGAAGAAAACCTCACTTTCTATGGTGGAATTGCTTGAAATTTGGAGAGAAAGCTTCAAGAAGTTGAGAGAAAAATGAGAGAAGAAGAGAGACCAAGAGGGCCGGCCAAGAGCAAGGAAAAAGAGAGAGAAATAGGCTAGAAAAATAGAAAAGAAATAAAGAAAAAGGTAGGTAAAAGAATAACCAATAAAATAGTAACAAGAATAAAGTTGGAGTTTAGTCTTTTAATGCATTAGTGGTAAACTTGGAGTAATTTAATTGGTGAAACAAAAATATCTCTCTTCACCTAGTATTTAGTAATATTAGGACATAAATATTAAAGCAAAAAGGGAAGAAAATAAGGAGAGAAAACCGGACCTAAGGGAAAAGAAAAAGAAAAAGAATTTTCGGCCAAAAAGAAAAAGAAAAGAAAGAGAAAAATTTCAGCTAAGGAAAAGAAAATAAAGCAAGAAAATAAGTAAAATGTTTTGAGTAAAATTGAGCTAAAATTCAAGTAGTAAAAAGGCTAGAAATTAGTAGAATAAACTAAGCAAAATTTAAACACTAATATAGGTTAAATGGTCAAGAAAAATTATTCTAAATGTAGTGCTTAAATGTCCTTGCTTAATAATGAAAATCTTAGTTAATTAACCTAATTAACTTAAGGAAATCTTCCAACTAATAAATCAAGGATTAACACTTAACCCTAAATAAGAAAAATGTCTTTTGTATGTGTATTTCTAGGGTGTTACAAACACCTTTTTTTTTATTCCATCGGAGACTTTTCTCACAAATCAAGCCCAATTTTTTTTGACAGAAATTAAAAAATCCCAAAAATAATTTTCAAGATTTTTTTTCAACAGTAACTGAAAAATCAAGAAAACAAGTCTCAAGAATTTTTTCGTTCAACAATGTCCTAAAATTTTAAAGGAAATGAAATTTTCATTCAAATTTTGTCCCACAAAACAATAAAAATTTCATTAAAATTTCGTTCAACTATTTTGAAACAAATTTTCAAAATATTACTCCTCAAATTCATCAATTAAATCATGCATATATATAAGCAAGTTATTCATGACAACATATAATGTATAGATAATCAAAACATGACGCTCTGATACCACTGTTAAGAAATCAATATGCCAAAATAATTTGACACAGTGGAATATAAAATTGATTTCTAACCAGAATCTTTGATCATCTATAGAAAAACAAAAACGTACGTTGATTGTGAGACTTATGTACTATCAAAATTAAGCAAAATCACAAACAAGTAATAAAATTTATAACCTAATACCCCTTTCTGCAAGTGCACGGGTCAAATGTAGTAGGAAAAGTATTAGGGTCGATCCCATGAGGAAACAAGAATTAGCAAGTACCAAAGCTACTAATTTACTCTATTATCTAGACAATATATCAAATAGGTAGTGTGCAAAATAAGAAAATTCAACTACTTAAAGGGAAACAAAGGGAAGAAATTCACAAACACAAGTAATAGGGTTGACAATCCACTAATTTTCATCAATACGATTAAATGAATTAACATCTTGCTATATTAATCTTGTCTTGCTTAGGATTACAATTCCATATGTAATCAAAACTTGTTTTCACAATGAATTGACATAAACTCACATACTCATGTGATGAAGCATTGTGAAATTCATGAATTGTGGTTTAAAACAACCTCAATCCACCTAAGAGTACTACTATTTTCATGTCATACTACAAAGGTTTCGTCTATCATATTTCCATTGTTATGTTGCAAGTTTAGTTGTCGAATAACAACTAGGTAGTTTGTAGTTGGTGATCAATCAACCACAAATGTTTGATCTTGATAGATGAACAAGTAAAATCAAGATATAGCAAGTTTAATTTCATTCAAGACAGAGAATTAGTTTCATCTAATCCTAATACAAGTATTTAGTTAAACATAGCTTGCATGAATAACATATAATAAAAACAACTCACAAACAAGTAAGAATTAAAGAGCTAAGGTAGGAAATGCTCATTTGTTGGTTGAATATGACTCCAAAGCTTCATTTCTCATTGATATGAATTGATACACTTGAATCCTCCAAGAGTTTTCTTACAAGTAATGAAAATTCTTCTAAACTACAAAGAAAATTGCTACTATGTGCTACTTGGGAGTGCTTCTCCCTTCAAGACATGTTCCAAATGCCTTTGCAAGAGCTCCCTATTTATAGACAAATTCACCCTAATCATCTCACTAACTAGCATGGCAAATTGCATGAAAAGTTGTCTTGAAATCACAAAAAGATTTTTCTTGAATTTTGCAATGTTTCCTTGGGTTGTGTAGGTACAAAGAATTTTCAAAAAGTTATCAAAAGGGGTTGGAAAATAAGCTGCAAGTTGAAGATGTCATTTTGTAGTTGTCATGCAAGATCCGCAGGCTGTTGGTCTGCAGATCTTAACCCATGGATTGCTCCTAGAAGAATGTAGAATCAGCTTTTTCTCAAAACATGAAAGTTGTATCCCTTTGAATCCGATTTCCAACACCACAAGAATCAGGTCATTTTGAATTTAGTATGCAAAGATATGGTTAAAATATTGAGACATGGTTGGGAGAGCCTTGTTTTTCAGTAATTCAGATTTTTGGCTACGATGTTATGAGAACTAATTTTGATGTCTGCATAAGATTTGTAGAGTATCCTTGTAGATTTAAAATTCCATAAGAATCATCTCAATCTAATATCTTTAGCTCAAGTTATGGCCCAAATACTGAAATGTGTCATTGTCACAAAATTGTTTCTTCTCCAATTCTACTTCTTCATTTGCTTCTTTACACCATATCTTTTATTGGTTATCCCTTTGATGCTTGGACACCTCTTTGTGATGTTGATCCTTTAATTTCATGATGAATTTGTTGAAGAAAATTTCTCAAAAGTTGAGCAACACAATCCTCCAAGTTTGAATGTAAAAGCTGTTCCATTGAAGCCTTAATCCAATCATCCTTAAATCTACTATGAATGTGATGATTTGTGTTCCAATTGATCCAAATTATGATGGAATGTATAAAACCTGCAAGATTGTACAAAGATTGTGCATTAATATTTGCTCAAAATATAAATTTTGCTTCAAAATCCTAAAAATCGGTTAAAAACTCTAATTTTTTAAAAATTCTTCAAATGGAAGAAAAATTATGAATTTGAGCCATTTTCATATTAAAAACACTTATAACATACTAAAAACATAATAAAAAAATATATAAAGTACTATGCTAAAATAGGTAAAATTATCACTTATCAAACTCCCCCACACTTGAATCATTGCTTGCCCTCAAGCAATTGGAAAATCAAGAGATCAAATGATGATTCAATGCTTGAAATAACACATGCCTCATTGTTGAATGCAATTCCAGAAGATAAAGTAAATAAGAATTATACAATTCCTTGTAATGTTTGCAATACTCATTTTATCAAGTAAAAGAGAAGTAATTATCTCAAGATTAAAACTAGTTCAATAAAATTTCATTGCCTTGCAAAATTTTACAAGAAAATGATCCGTGGGGTAACTGGTGAAGTATGACCACGGAAGTCTAGCCCGAAGACTCAGTTCAGTTGAAAGTTCACAAACAAGTATATTCACATTTGATAGAAATTATGCATGTAATTACACGATCCAGGTTGGTCTCCCTTCTCGTGTGTCACAGGAACGTCCCCAAAGGACCGTCTTGAAGATCAGGGTCATAACTCAAACCCTCCCACAGATCTAAATCAAATTATCAAAGAATACAAACTCTCATTGAATCACTCGACCCCAATCTAACCCCGTGGAATGAAACCGATTGAATCTAACAAGAGGAAAACCCTAAACCCTACCCAAACCTATTGAATAGAACGTAAGGTATAAAGTAAACCTCTCAAGAATCGCTCTTGAAAAGGCAAAGATAGTTCTCATCTCAAGAACTAACGAAATCCCTCGAAGGGAGAAAAATCAATTTTCATTGATCAAATCATAATTCAACATAACAATAATACTAAACGACGATAGTTAACCTTATATAGGCGTACAAACCCTAAAACTAAATATGGAAATTCTAAATTAAATATAACTTAAATAAATTAAACTAAAACTAATTAAAACAATAAAAATTCCAAACTGCAGACGAAGGCCGTGGGCAAGGCCGTGGGGCGGCCTTAGGCGCGGCCTTGGTCAGAAGCAATTCTGGCCTTGGCACGCATTCTGATCCAGGCCGTGGGGGAAGGCCGCGGGTCGGCCTGGAGTGCGGCCTCCATCAGAACGTCAGCAACTGGCTTCTGGTCTTGTCCTTTGAAAATTCTACCTCGTACTTTCGACCTTAGACGCGACCACCAACCTTCAGCCCCTTGAGTGGATGCTAAATGAGCCATCTCCCATGCTCCGTTGCCATACCTTGAACACTTTGAAACCTCCAATTTGCACAGAATGATGATATCCGTTGGTGAAGCTTGAATGATAGGAATCATGGCCACAGGATTTGTATCAAACTCCCCCTCTTCAAAACGATTCGTCCTCGAATCGTTGCCCATAGTAGATAAGCAACAAGGTACGATCACAAGGGATTGTTCAACACTTGGTGGCTCTTCTAATGGCAATGGTGCTTCATCTTCAACCTCAACACGCTCCTCCAAAGATGGTGTTGCAACTTTGCACGATTCTTCTAATGGATGAATCATCTCCAATGGTTCCTTGACATCTTGTTCCTCCTTTGACTCGCAAGATGGTTCCTCAATTGCAATGGTCTCCGTTGGTGGTGACATCTTCACTCCCTTAAGCTCCTTCTCTTTGAGACTATTCTTTTCCTTTTCAGCAATAATAGAATCAAAAGTGTTACTAATCGTCCTCATGCAATCAGATACAATGGCATCAATATCCATCTTCCTTGAACGAGTGCATGTAGATCTCGATTTGGCTTGACTCTTCTGCTCACGATCCATCTTTGCACATAATCTCTTCAAACTTGCAGAAAATTCTTGCGCAAATTCCTTACAAATAGATTCCAAATGTACAAAGCAATCTCAATTGTTGGCTTTTGAAAATAACTCACCAATTAACCTTTTTCCACTCAAAAATTCTTTCAATCTAACAACCCTCTTTTTTTCTCTCTTCTTTCTTTTTCTTCCTCTTTTTTTTTTTCTCTTTAACAACACTGACAAATCACAAAATACAAAAATTCAACTCCAAAAACAAAAAAAAAAATAGAACTGGAAAAATTCTATAAAAAAAAAAAGGTGGATGAACAGTATCCGTCGTGAACAGTAACCCCTAGCGTGAACAGTAACGCCGCATGAGCAGTTCGTCGTGAACAGTGATGGTACAGTACCGTGAACAGTGACACGACTTTTTTTTTTTTTTTTTTTTCAAGTTCAACAACCAAAAGATCACAACTTTGATTCAAGAAAATTTCAAATCTTGAACCAAGAACAACACTAAACAACTCGTACACAAAAATTAAAAGATATATCCAAACGGATTAACAACGAAAAGATATACCCAAGTGGGATAAACACAATGAATAAACCTGATTTTCTTTCAAGATCCAATAGCTCTGATACCACTTGACACGATCCAGGTTGGTCTCCCTTCTCGTGTGTCACAGGAACGTCCCCAAAGGACCGTCTTGAAGATCAGGGTGATAATCTAACTCAAACCCTCCCGCAGATCTAAATCAAATTATCAAAGAATACAAACTCTCATTGAATCACTCGACCCCAATCCAACCCCGTGGAATGAAACCGATTGAATCTAACAAGAGGAAAACCCTAAACCCTACCCAAACCTGTTGAATAAAACGTAAGGTATAAAGTAAACCTCTCAAGAATCGCTCTTGAAAAGGCAAAGATAGTTCTCATCTCAAGAACTAACGAAATCCCTCAAAGGGAGAAAAATCAATTTCCATTGATCAAATCATAATTCAACATAACAATAATACTAAACAACGATAGTTAGCCTTATATAGGCGTACAAACCCTGAAACTAAATATGGAAATTCTAAATTAAATATAACTTAAATAAATTAAACTAAAACTAATTAAAAAAATAAAAATTCCAAATTGCAGACGAAGGCCGCGGCAAGGTCGGGGCCGGCCTTAGGTGCGGCCTTGGTCAGAAGCAATTCTGGCCTTGGCACGCATTCTGATCCAGGCCGTGAGGGAATGCCGCTGGACGGCCTGGAGTGCGGCCTCCATGAGAAGGTCAGCAACTGGCTTCTGGTCTTGTCCTTTGAAAATTCTACCTCGTACTTTCGACCTTAGACGCAAACACCAACCTTTGGCCCCTTGAGTGGATGCTAAATGAGCCATCTCCCATTCTCCGTTGCCATACCTTGAACACTTTGAAACCTCCAATTTGCACAGAATGATGATATCCGTTGGTGAAGCTTGAATGATAGGAATCATGGCCACAGGATTTGTATCATGTAACAAATTGCGGGATAGATGTGATAAAGTACACATCTTACCCTCATATAGCACATTGTGGTAGCTAACAAGTATCAGGCATAAAATGGAAGTAATACTTAAACATGCATCAGGTGCACACAAGGAAACACTCACCTGAAAATTTCAAGAAAGTGCCTCGTAAAACGTGCGAGGTTTAGACTCGAATCCTAAAATTCATAAGTAGCCTAATTAACCTACTGGATTTTCTTTCAAAAGAATTTTATAAAATGTATCCAAGTTTAACTAGGGTTTTGAAATAAATGTAAATTGGTAAAATCCTAAATCAACCAATTAAAGAAATTTATGAAATTCCCTTTTTGAAAGTAATTTGGTTCTAAGGGCAAATAATTCATTAAGTGTCAAAATTAAAGTTAAATTTCAAAAGGAAAAATTAATACTAGAAATTCATTGCTAATTTCGACTTTATTTACTATATTAGTTGCAAAACTTTAATAATTTGCTATAAATTTTGGACCAAAAGAAAATACTGTTATATACTATGGATTAAAGAGATAGTTTAAGTAAGTATTGATTAGTGATACGATCGGGGTGTCACCCTCTCGTATATCACAGGAACATCATTCCCAAAAGACCGTCTTGAAAAGAAATCCATACAAAATAACCCAATCTTCTTGACCCCTTCGTAACTTGTCGAAGACCCCAAGAACAACTTGAGTTGTGGTAACCACTCGATCTTCTTGACCCCTTCGTAACTTGTCGAAGACCCCAAGAACAACTCGAATGGGTTGCTTCGAATATTCAACCAAGATCGTTGAAATCCTCCTTTTGTGCTGCAAGTTAGACCCCTAGCCAACCCGTGGAATAGACACCTAACCAACCTGTGGAATAGACCCCTAACCAACTCGTGGAATAGACCCCTAATTGACAAACCCAAAAGAATGAATCAAATCAAGTGGAAGAAACTCTAGGCGTAGGTTTTGGTCGCCATGGAATCACTCCAATAAGACCAGAAATTAGTTCTATTCCAAGAACTAAGAAAACTCTCGTAGAGAGAAAACTCACAATTTTTATTGATTCATCATAACATTGTTAAAATAATACAAGGAATGGCCTTTTATAGGCTCATAAAGAATATTCTAGAAAACTTACTAAAAACCTATCACTAGTTGTAACCTATCACAATTAGATAACTAACATAAAGATTACAACTTGTAAAAATAAATAACACAAAAAACTATGATCTTTCTTTCGTATTTTCCCATTTGAGTGGATGCTAGATAGGCCAGCTTCCATGCTCCATTGCCATGCCTTGTGCCCATGCACGTATCAATTAGGGTTCAAGGTTTTTGGTGTAAGAAGAAATTTTGTCCAAAATAATTAATTTATAGGTAAACTAGCTTTTAAAGTCCAAGAAATATTTATTGGTAATAGTCAAGTATAATTTAATAACATAGCAAAACTAATATAGGTTAAAATGAGAAAACTCTGAAATATCTTATATTTAGGTAAATTAATGGTTTTAAACTAATTAATATCAAACTAATGATATTTAATTAAATTAAGACCAGTTAAATAACAAATTAGGGTTATTTGGTGAAAACATACTAAATCAAGTGTAAAGTTAAACTAGTCAAAATTTCACCTACACATTTAAAAGTCAAGTTTCTAACTAGTTTAAATCTTCAAAAATTTATAAGAATTTCTTCTTAAAATTGATTAACAAGGTTTGTACAACATTTTCCTAAAAACTGGTTAAGTAGATTAAGCTTATGGTGCTCAATATTTGATGTCACTTCAACCAATTCACCAACTGAAATTTCCAGCAGTTTATGTCATCAAAACTTGGCCAAAACAAGGTTAATATAGCTGGAAATATTTGGTTATCAAAGCTGAAATTTTATATACTAGTAAAGCTGAAATTTGTTCAAGGTTTTGGAACAAGGAAATGCCAGTTTGCAAGCTGAAATTCCAGAGGCCTAAAATACTAAAATTTTTCCAGAATTATTCCTCTAACAAGACTAACCAACATGCCTTCTATCTCTTAGTCAAAATTTCAGCCATAAATTTCAAGGTTTGCCACTCAAATAAAGCATCAATTCTTATACAAGTCCATACTAATCAAGTAGGTCATAACATAGTTAATCTACTATCAAAGAAAGGATCAAATAAGGGGAAACCTCATAATCATGAGCATAAATATTCATATATATATATATATATATATAACAAGAGAACAAAATATAACCATAAATCTTAAGTACTTAATGAAATCATAAGAAAAGCATAAGAAATCTTCTATTAAATCTTGAAAGAACTTGAAGTTTCTTGATGAATATACCTCAAAATAGGTGGCTTTTTAGTTGAAGAAGATTGAATGATTAATCCCTTAAGAACCTTGACTTTGAGCAAGAACTTGAGCTTGAAACTTGGAGAGAATTTGATGAAATTTGAGAGGATTTCCTTTCTAGTTTGGTTAAGCTTTTGGTGAAAGATTAAGTTAGCCTTTTAAGTGTTTTAAAATGGTTGAAATTGAAGTATATTTTGGTATTATGGTGGCTGGCCAAGAGGAGCAAAAAGTGCAAGGAAATTTGAGCCAAAAATTGAAAAGAATTGGTAAAAGTAAAAGTAAATGATAGGTGGCCATTCATGATATTAGGTGGCATTAATCTCCTAAATATCTAAGTAATAAGTGGCCTTACTTTTCTAAATATCTAAGCTTGCTTGGTAACATTTAATTGGTGAAATTTTCCTATGATTATCATCAAACATGTATTAATAATGATTCAAGAAATCAAATTGTGACAAAAAATTATACAATAACAACTAATAAGAAAATTTTACAATTTACATTCATAACATAGAAACTTAGTGGTTTTAAGCTTCTAGGGTTTTACATCAACATGTTGAGCTTCATATTCCATTTCCACATTTTTAATATTTTCATCCATGCATGTTCATGAATTTCGTTTTCATGCTCAAAATCATTGTTATGCATAGGGATGTCAACATGAAAATGTAGTGGATTATCATAAGATTCTAAGTGTGGTTGAATTAGTCCACAATTACATACCTTATGATTTCCACCACACATGGAACAATTATAAAAGGAATCATAAACCTCATATTAATTCATGTTTTCCAAGTCATTCTCACAAGCACCTCTTTGAACTTTAACTTCATTTTCATCAAAAGTAAGATTATTTATGATTTGATCATTGATTTCCTCATTCCTACTTTCAACTACTTGATCTTGAACATGTATTTCAACACATAGTGACTCTAGGTTAGTTTCATTTTCGTTTTTCATTATTTCCTCATTCCTAGAGTTCAAAACTTCTCTAATTCTAGCAATATGGCCATCAATATTCCTACTTATTTCATCAAATACATCATCCTTTTCATATCTTTCACAATTTGAACTAGCCATACTCCTAGTTTCATTAGCAAAATTTTCAATGGCTAAGTCCACAGAAATTTTTGTTCCACATAAGTAGGTTGAATTGGCTGATTCCATTGTTCATTCCAATCATAACTAGAATGATTTATCCACTCGTCATTATCATTTAAGGCTAATAATCACATCGAGGTGCATAAGTGCAATTGTCTCCATATTGTACGTAATTATTATAACCACATTCATGATATGCATGATTTCCTCCACAAGTGGTACAACAAGGAAAATTTACACTAGAATCATAACCAAATCTCTTCAATAGCATGCATTCCAATGTATTTATTTGAGATATTAACACTTGCAACTTAGAAGACATACCTTCATGAATACTAGGTTTGTATTCATTATAAGGCCAATAATTATTCCATTTAGAATTTCTTTCCATATGTTAGATGAAATGCTTGAATGACTTTAACTTCAATTTCTCCTTTCTTTCACTTGAAGTTGATTTGGTACCTACAAATACCAAACAAGAAAGATTAAAACAACAAAAATAAAACAAGTCTAGACTAATAAAGCTAGCTTTTGCCTTGATATTGCCTTTATTTTCTTAGTTTCCCCGGCAACGACGCCAAAAACTTGATTGTGAGGTTTAGGTACTATCACAATTAAGCAAAATTCACACAAACAAGTAATAAAATTTATAACTTAATACCCCTTTCCGCAAGTGCATGGGTCAAATTTAGTAGGGAAAGTATTAGGGTCGATCCCACAAGGAAACAAGAATTAGCAAGTACCAAAGCTACTGACTTACTCTATTATCTAGACAATACATCAAATAGGTAGTGTACAAAATAAGAAAATTCAACTACTTGAAGTGAAGCAAAGGGAAGAAATTCACAAACACAAGTAATAGGGTTGACAATCCACTAATTTTCATCAATACGATTAAATGAATTAACACCTTGCTATATTCATCTTGTCCTGCTTAGGATTACAATTCCATATGTAATCAAAACTTGTTTTCACAATGAATTGACATAAACTCACTTACTCAGGTGATGAACCATTCTGAAATTCATGAATTGTGGTTTAAAACAACCTCAATCCACCTAAAAGTACTACTATTTTCATGTCATACTACAAAGGTTTCATCTATCATATTTCCATTGTTATGTTGCAAGTTTAGTTGTCAAATAACAACTAGGTAGTTTGTAGTTGGTGATCAATCAACCACAAATGTTTGATCTTGATAGATGAACAAGTAAAATCAAGATATAGCAAGTTTAATTTCATTCAAGACATAGAATTAGTTTCATCTAATCCTAGTACTAGTATTTAGTTAAACATAGCTTGTATGAATAACATATAATAAAAACAACTCACAAACAAGTAAGAATTAAAGAGCTAAGGTAGGAAATGCTCATTTTTTGGTTGAATATGACTCCAAAGCTTCATTTCTCATTGATATGAATTGATACAGTTGAATCTTCCAAGAGTTTTCTTACAAGTAATGAAAATTCTTCTAAGCTACAAAGAAAACTGCTACTATGGGCTACTTGGGAGTGCTTCCCCCTTTAAGACATGTTCCAAATGCCTTGCAAGGGCTCCCTATTTATAGACAAATTCACCCTAATCATCTCACCAACTTGCATGGCAAATTGCATGAAAAGTTGTCTTGAAATCACAAAAAGATTTTCCTTGAATTTTGCAATGTTTCCTTGGGTTGTGTAGGTGCAAAGAATCTTCAAAAAGTCATCAAAAGGGGCTGGAAGATAAGCTACAAGTTGAAGATGTCATTTTCTGGTCATCATGCAAGATCCGTGGGCTGTTGGTCCGCGGATTTTAACCCACAAATTGCTCCTAGAAGAGTGTAGAATCAGCTTTTCCTCAAAACATGAAAGTTGTATCCCTTTGAATTATATTTTCAACAACACAAGAATTAGGTCATTTTGAGTTCAAGATTCAAAGATATGGCCAAAATACTGAGACATGGTTGGGAGAGCCTTGTTTTTCAGTAATTCAGATTTTTGGCTATGACGATGTGAGAACTAGATTTTGATGTCTTCATAAGATTTTTAGAGTATCCTCTTAGATTTAAAATTCCATAAGAATCATCTCAATCCAATATCTGTAACTCAAGTTATGGTCCAAATACTGAAATGTGTCAATGTCACAAAACTATTTCTTCTCCAATTCTACTTCCTCATTTGCTTCTTTGCACCATATCTTTTATTGGTTATCCCTTTGATGCCCTTGACACCTCTTTGTGATGTTGACCCTTTAATTTCATGATGAATTTGTTGAAGAAAATTTCCCAAAAGTTGAGCAACACAATCCTCCAAGTTTGAATGTAAAAGTTGTTCCATTGAAGCCTTAATCCAATCGTCCTTGAATCTACTATGAATGTGATGATTTGTGTTCCAATTGGTCCAAATTATGATTGAATATATAAAACTTGCAATATTGTACAAAGATTGTGCATTAATTTGCTCAAAATATAAATTTTGCTTCAAAATCCTAAAAATCGGGTAAAAACCTAATTTTTGAAAAATTCTTCAAATGGAAGAACAATTATGAATTTGAGCCATTTATATATATATATATATATATATTTGGCTAACCTCGTTCACGAGGGAGGGCGCCACTCCATAGTTTATTAATTTTAAGAAAAGAGGGGGACATAAACCTTACCTCAAAATTACACTGCATAGAATAAAAGAAATAAAAAAGGAGTACTACTCCCTTTACAGAAAATTCTTAAGAAATACATTTTCTGAAAGAAGGAAAACTAAGTCTATCCATTCTCAATTCTCCTCGAGCTAAGGCAGGTAAAGTAGATTGATGCGTAAATATCTGAGAATAGCCTATATGAGATTATCCCCAATTTGCTAGACAGTCCGCCACCTTATTTGCTTGACGATAGCAATGTGAAATCTAAAAATCTTCATGCATCATATTCCAAACAGTATTGACCTCCCTTTGTATTTTCCATGGGCAAACAAATTGCCGCTGCAGTATTCCAACCAGCACTAATGAGTCTGACTTGACATGTACCTATGAAAAATCAAAATCTAAACAAATTTTTAAACCTTCTAATAACGCTTTCATCTCAACCTGTATACTAGTACCACTCCCCACAAAATAAGAAAAACCAAATAGCAATTTGCCATTCGAATCCCTTCATACTCCACCAATCCCAGATTCCCCAGGGTTACCTTTTGAACTACCATCAGTGTTCAGTTTCACTTTTCCCTTCAACGGTGGCAACCATTTCACCAATTTCCATCCGAATGTCCTTTGATATGAATGCACAGAGTCTAAAAAACCATGCCAAGAGTGATGAAACAAAGGTTCTTTATATTTTACAAATAATGCATCTCGCAAATCTCTGTATACCTCTGCACCAACCAAATTAACCAAAGGTTTTTGTCCTTCAAAAACAGCCTTATTTCTCATTTTCCATAAATTCCAGCTAATAAAATTAGGAATCAACTGCCAAAGAAACCCTATACGGCTTTGTTTACGAGACACCAACCACCAATTAGATAACATACCTCGCAAATGATTCACCATTGAATTAATTCCACAACTTGAGTTGAAAAATTTCCATACTGCCGAGGCTAGCTCACTAGACACAAAAATATGATCAAGAGTCTCCACAGCAAGACTTTCACAACAATAACATTTTGATGGTAATTGAAAGTTAAATTTGGATAAAATATCATCCAAAGGTAATCTCCCTAACAACAATTTTAACATAAAGAAAGATACTTCAATTGGAATTTGATTATGCCAAATTCTCCCAACAAACAAAGACAATGGCTTGCAATCCCTTATCTCATGAAAAGCAGAAGATAAAGAGAACTTACCAGATACCGTACCCTGCCAAATCATTACATCTGAAGAACCCCCAACTGGAACATCAATCAACAGAATTGATTGAACTATGTCCATTAGCAACCAATGTAGCAGCAAATTTCTATTCCACACCCCTTTATCCACAAATTCAGAAACCCTATGATCTGCATAATTATTCACCCTGAGGTATAATACCCCATAACCCATCCAAATATCCAACCAAAAATGACAACTGCCGTCATAAACCAACCATGAAATATTCAATTCAACCAAACCACGAATGTTTAACATTCTCTTCCACATAGCTGAACTTTTCAGAGTAATCTTAGCTTGACAAAGATGAACATGAGCACAATATTTGGCCCACATGAAAATCGCTCATAAAGATTATTTTTGTCGGAAATTCCACCACAATTTGCTAGAAAAGGCTGCATAAATATCCGCCATCTTTCTAAATCCAGCTCCTCCTTCCTCAACTAGATAACATAATTCTTTCCAACCTATCCAATGGAACTTAGGCCCATCTATATTTGAATTCCACAGAAAAGTGGCACACGTTTTCTCCAAAATCTTGAAGACCCCAATTGGCACAATCGAAGATGCCAAAAGATGTATAGGGATAGAAGATAGTACATGACGAATCAAAATAATCCTACCCCCTGGGGACAAAAATTTAGTCTTCCAAGACAGTATTTTAAATAAAACAAACTGACAAAGCTCTGAAAAATATGATATCTTGGATTTCCCAAAAAATAAAGGACAACCCAAGTATTTAATAGGAAATTGTTTTTTGGAATAATGAGTAATCTTTTCAATCAAACGTACCCGTGCAATACTCATCTTGTTAGTGTATGCCCTAAAACCAAGATGGTTTAAGGTGTTTTGTGTTACACTTATTTATGTTATATTTATCCATGTGGTATTTTTCTTTATCATCTATACTTGTATTTCCATGTTACTTGTTTGATTGATAAAGTCCTTAGAATATTGATTGTGTATTAGAGATTGTGAGGGTTACAATTATGAGACTCTAATACATAAAGTCATAGTCTTAAATATCCCTAGTCATAGTATTAATGAGATTGGACATCATTAATACGGATAGACTAGCACATACTTTGCCTCTACTTATGGTAAGTAGTAGTTGATCTCATTGACTATGGTGTGCGTGACTACTTAAGCTGGTATGTGGATGCTTGTTTGAGAACAAGTTCATTGGATTGATCCACCAAGAGTTTTCAACTATAGTGCCAATGGTTGAACTCTTAATGGCTATGGTGTAAGTGATCCTTTGACTTGAGATTACCATAGTATCTTGAGTGTGGATTGCTATACTTTGACTCTATTCCTCGGTGCCCAGTAAAAGGGTAGCTCATAGGTTAGAGATTGGGTATAGTTTGAAGCATGGAAAGATAGTGAGTAATCAATATAGGATTCACCACTCCTTAATAGGACAGTATATCCCTTTATGGCCACTTGTTGGAAATATTAACTCATAAATCTTCTGCAGAAGTGATAGTATAACTTGGAAGTAGTTTCAAGGTTATACATCATGGAGAGTTATATTTCTAGAACAAGAAAATATAAATTAGTCTTTTAAAAGTATGCACTATACTTTTAGACTAATCGGGATATAGTGTGGTGAAAGGATATTAATTACACGGTAACATTGTCATTGAAGGGTATGGTCCATATGACTTTCCTATTCACTTGGGTGGTCATGATGCATTGCTAGACGCCACTCATGATCTATAAGTATGAATTGATTAATTAGTGAATTAATGATAAATTAAAAGTGTTTAATTTATCTAACTCAATTAATGAGTTATAATTTATACTTATTGCCAACGTGAATGGAACCTAATGGGTCACACACATAAAGAACAAAATCTTTGGGTTAAAATGTAATTAAGATAAGTATGAGATACTTATGGGGTTAATTTATGAGATAAATTAACTTAAAGGACTTGTTTATAAATATTCTAAGTCTTGCAGGAAATTAGTTTCCTAAAAGAAATAAAGTAACTAATTGGTTTTCTTATGGAATAGATGTCCTAAAGGAGAAGGATTAGCTTAAAGTAAGTTACCTAAACCTTCTTGGTTTCCAATTAGCTTTATTTCCTAAAAGCCTAGAATACTTTCTCTATAAATAGGTTCATGCTTTGACTCTTGAATAATGATTGCAACACAAAAAGAAAACTAGTGAGAGAAAATAGAAGAAAGAAAAGGCACGCCTGTTTCTCTCTCTAGGCATCTCTCTCTCTCTCTCCTAAGGGTTAGGTTTTTCTTCTTATTGTGTTCTAAATAATTCAAGGGAGCTAGTACTCAAAAGTCAAAGCAAGCAAGCCTACAAGGTTCCCAAAGAAAGTTGTTCGTGTGGATATCATTAGAGGCTCTACGCTTGGAGGGCTTTTTCATGGTAGATCAAACATCTTCTTCGAAGGATCTTTGCCTAGTAGCATAGAAATCTTCTGTGCTTAAGGTAATCTTCGTGCAAACCCCCTTGTTAGTCATATAGTTATGTCAAAGAGATCCATAGTTAAGGTCATAAATTTTTATTTTTCCGCTGCGTTACCTATGCTATTACCTTACACATCTTTGGATGGACTAAGAAACCACTCTTCTGAACACTAATCATCTGTCTCGAATCGTGCTGGTATTTCTCCAAAACCTCCGTCAATCTCAACAAAGAATGTTTAGAAGCATTTGAAAAAATCAACACGTCATCAGCAAATGCTAAGTGAGATATATATGGGCACCCTAGAGGCATTCTAAAACCCATGAAAGAAGACGATTAAGACATTTTGTTCAATGCACGAGATAGAACCTCAACACCAATGACGAATAATGCCGAAGACAAAGGATCTCCTTGCCTAAGCCCTCTTGAAGATTTGAAAAATCCAAAGCTCGCTCCATTGATAATAACAGAGAACCATACATTGGAGATCAACCTCTAGATCATATCAATAACACCTTCACCAAAACCAAAAGCTCTTAAAACACTGATTAAGAAAGGCCAAGAAACCCTATCGTATGCCTTCATCATATCCAACTTCAATGCAACATTCCCTCCCCTTGTCTTCTTCCCAATGTCAGATATAATTTCCTGAGCTAAAAGGAAATTATCTGAAATACTTCGGCCTTTAACAAAGCCACTCTGGTGAGGTGATATGACTTTAGGAAGTACAACAACCAACCGATTAGAAATAATTTTAGATATTACCTTGTTGAAGAAGTTGCATAGACTAATCGGTCGAAATTGAGAAAACTTTTGAGGATTAGGCCCCTTCGGAATAAGTACTATGTGTTAGTGTATGCCCTAAAACCAAGTTAGTTTTTGGGATTTTTATTACGCTTATTTCGTGTTATACTTATATATGTGGCATTTTCTTTGTCATTTAATACTTGTTATTAATATTACTTGTTTATTTGATAAAGTCCATAGAATATTAACTGTGTATAAGAGATTGTAAGAGTTACAATGATGAGACTCTTATTACACATTAAGTTATATTCTTAAATATCCCTAGTCGTAGTATTAATGAGATTGGACATCATTAATATGGGAAGACTAGCACATACTTTGCCTCTACTTATGGTAAGTAGTAGTTGATCTCGTCAACTATGGCGTGTGACACCTAAGCTGGTATGTGGATGCTTGTTAGAGAACAAGTTCATTGGATTGATCCGCCAAGAGTTACTATTCATAGTGCTAATGAATTATACTCTTAATGGCAATGGTGTAAGTGATCCTTAGACTTGAGATTACCATGGTATCTTGAGTGTGGATTGCTATGCTTTGACTCTATTGCTCGGTGCTCGTAAAAGAGTAGCCCATACGGTAGAGATTGGGTATAGTATGAAGCATGGAAGGATAGTGAGTAATCGATATAGGATTCACCACTCCTTATTATAGGAGAGTATATCCCGGATTGGCCACTTGTTGAAATATGACTTAAAGAATCTTTTGCGCAAAAGTGAAAGTATGACTTGAAAGAGTTTCAAGGTTATACTTTTATGGAAAGTTATATTTCGGGAACAAGAAATTATTAATTAGTCATTTAAAGAGTGCGCACTACACTCTTAGACTAATTGGGATATAGTGTGGTGAAAGGATATTAATTACACGGTAACATTGTCATTGATAGGTGTAGTCTACCATATGACTTTCCTATTCACTTGGGTGGTCATGATGCATTGCTAGACGCCACTCATGATCTATAAGTGCAAATTAATTAATTAGTGAATTAATGATAAATTAAAGTGTTAATTTATCTGGCTCTTAATTAATTAATTAATGAGTTATAATTTGTACTTATTGCCAACGTGAATGGAACCTAATGGGTCACACACAATAAGAACATGGTCTTTGGGTTAAATTGTTATTAAGATAAGTATATGATACTTATGGGGTTAATTTATGTGATAAATTAACTTAAAGGACTTAATTATAAATATTCTAAGTCTTGATGGAAATTAGTTTCCTAAAAGGAATTAAGAAGCTATTTGGTTTCCTTTTGGAATTGGTTTCCTAAAGGAATAGGATTAGCTTAAGGTAAGCTTCCTAAACCTTCTTGGTTTCCAATTGCTCTTGTTTCCTTAAAGACTAGGATACTACATCTATAAATAAGTCCATGCCTTGACTCTTGGAAGATTGATGAAACATAACACAAGATAAAATTTAGAGAGAGAAAAATTGAGAGAGGCGTGTTTTCTCCCAAGAAAAACGCCACACCCTCTTCTCCCTAAGGATTAGGGTTTTGTCTTCCTCTTCTTTCTTCTTCTTGTGTTCTTCATGAATCATTCAAGGGAGCTAGCACTCGAAAGGCAAGGCAAGCAAGCCCAAAGGTTCCTAAAGATCATGTTCGTGTGGATACCGTTGGAGGCTCTACACTTGGAGGGCTTTTCATGGTAGATCAACACCTTCATCAAATAGGATCTTGCTCTTTGAAGCATAGAAACCTTCTATGCTTGAGGTATTTGTGCTAAACACCCTTTAATCGTATAGATTACATCAAAGAGATCCATGGCTAAGGTAATAAATTTTTAAATTTTCCGCTGCGTTACTCCCCTTATTACCTTACACTATGGAGGTCGTTGTGATAGAACGAGGAAGAGTTCCCCCACAGAAGAAACTGGCTATGGCACTGCAAACATCTTTGGCAATCACCTCCCAAGCAAAAGTGAAGAATCTTCCGGTAAAACCGTCAGGTCCTGCAGAGCTCCCTCCATCCATTTGAAAAATCATGTTTCTTATCTCTTCCTCAGATGGAATGTCCTCTAGTCCCTCATTATCGTCAGATGTAACCAGCTTCGGGATGACATCCATTATATGGCATGGGAATGTAGATTCATCTGTAAAATGTTTGTCAAAAAAAGACACAGTTGTAGCCCCTACATTCACATTGTTACTAATCCAATTCCCATCTTCATCCTTTATTTTATGGATAGCTGCCTTAATCCGACGTTCCTTGACCACTGCATGAAAGAATTTTGAGTTTTTGTCTCCTTCCTTTAACCATTTGATTCGAGATTTTTGCCTCCAAAATTATTCCTCAATAGATAACATTTGCTTAAGCTTAGCTTTGGACTTATTAAGCTCCACCATAGCCTCCTCCAATCCCCTAGTTCTAGGTTCCTTTCAGCTGCTAACACCTGTGCCTTAGCCAGCTGAACATTAGAAAAAATGTTACCGCTATTTTTATATTAAAAACACTTTGTCGCGTCCTAAAAATCGTGAAGGCAAAGGTGCTGGTGGGGTCGTTGACTGTCGCGTCTAAAAAGACGGTCCGGTCTCGGTGACCCTTTCAAAAATAAAAATTTTAGAAAAACCGTGCGTGTGTGAGAAAAATCAAATTTTAGTAAAAACTCTATTTTAAGAAAAAATGGTATTTTAAAAGAAAACAAGGCCGGAACTAAAAGTGCGACAAGTTTGGCCAATTAATTTTTGAAATGGTTTTATTTTTAAAAAAATGGAGTCACCACTTGGTACTGAGTTAGAGTGTACCAAGTCACCCAAAAAATCGTTTAATAAAACAAAAATAAAAATTTTAAAAAAAATTTTAAAACCCTTTTTCGACTCCGGTCTACGAAAAAAAACGAGAGAAAAAGGTCCGGGAGTCACATTTGAAGAAAGGGAAGGCAAAGGTTTGCGCCTAAGGCACCCTTTCAACCTAGCCGAGGTTAGTTACGAGGTGTAATCAAAATTTTCCTAATTTAACCCTAAGTTCCATCGCGTTCAGATGTATCTATATGAATGCGAATTCTAAGTCTAAATGTGAATATCGAGAGGGTCGGATTGTTCCGTCGAGGCTTGGTCGGAATTATCACGTTAATTACAAAACCCGAGTCGAGACCTCGAGGGAGTCACAGGTTTTATGCAAAATGTGACGCAAAAAGAAAAGAAAATAATAATGTATAGTAAGTGAAGAAAGAAGGTGGGTATGCAACATGACGGGTACGGGAGACTAATAACTCGTGACTGAATATTTCTACTCACGGAGGGGGGAACGGCCTGTACGCCACCGCTTCCTGTGTGAGTAGGCGACTATTTCTAGTCGGATCACACAAATGTCCTAAAATCTAAGTGAAATGTAACCTAGATGTCATGCATTTGAAAAACGTGTCAATAATAATAATAATAATAATGGTAATAAATAGCAATAATAAAATCATGCCAAATGGAAAGAAAAACTAAAAGTGTATGAAATAAGATGAGAAATGCACACGAATGTATCTAATACTAAAATGTCCTAAGGGTCTAGCGTTGGACTAGCCCGTTCGAAAAATCCCACTAGCGTTGGACTAGCGAGGAAAGAAAGAAGCTACAACTAGCGTTGGACTAGTGTGGTGACGGAATACTATAAATCATGAATTAAACATTAAAGCATGAATTAAAAGCAAATTAAACATATAAAAACATATGAGATCACATAGGAGCACATAACACATAAGCATAATATTCTAGATGCAAAAATCCTAAGGAAAGCGGTAAAAGAAATAAACACATAAGCACGCAAAAGTAAATAAAACCTAACTATTACACCGGGGACTTAATTTACAATTTAAAAGAGGGGAATTTAAAATACCCTATCTATTACACTTTCTATCTAATTACACAATTTTTGCTAAAATATGAGAAAAATAACCTAACTAATACATTGACTAGCTAAATACCAAAATATTACATTTTTTGTCAAAATAATAAAATTTAAAATTAAATAGCACAAAATAAATAAATGCGCAAAGAGTGCATAAAATAAGAAACGCATAAAAAATGCATAAAATATCACATTAGAGCACGTTGGAGCACATAAAAGAAAAATAATGAGAGATCGGGATACCTCTTTGAAGACCCGGTATCGAAGCTTAAAAACGAACGCACAAGTTAAAGGGATAACTATTTAATAAAATAAAGAGTAAAATACGAAATACTAACACATTAGAAGAACATATATTATAGCAAGTTAGAGGGGGAAAATAAAAGGTAGAATAAATTGGGGCCAAATAGTAAATTTAAACTAATTGGGACAAAAATTAAAAAAATCTAAACAAGTCTAAGGGCAAAAATATAATTAACGCAAATTGGGGGGCAAATAGTAAATTTTAACAATTAAGGGGACTAAAAATAAAATTCTGTAAGACTTGAGGGGTAAAATAAAAACATATAAATCTATGGGGTAGCAATGCAAAATTAAAGTAAATTGGGTGGAAACATTAAATTCGAGCAAAAAGAGGGGGGCCAAATTGCACAATTTAAGAAAATGCAAGTGGTACAATAACACTACCTAAGATCTTGGGGGTCAAAACATAAATAACTATCCTTTGGTAAAATAATAATAATAAAAAAAAGCTAAATTGAATCAAATAAATTAATTTGAGTATCCAGGTTAATTAACCAATTACTTTAATTAACTAACTAAACTATCAATGCCAACTAATATGAACAAAACTAAATTAACTATTAGTCAGAATAAAGAAAAATACACCCACCAAATATTCCCAATTTCCAATCGATTTATTTTCTTCATTTATTATTATTTTTTTTCCTCACACGATTTTCTTTCTTTCTTCTTCTACTTTTCTCTGTTTTTCGTTTTTGTTTCTTCTCCACTATAGCCTCTCTAACCTCTGCTTCTCTCTTCTCTTGATCTCTCTCGTTCTCTCCTCTCATCTCCCTCTCTTCTCTTTCTTTTCTATTTTTCTGGCCCTTTTTCTATCTCTCTTCTTCGTTCTTTCTTTCTTTTCTCTTTTCTGTCTTTTCTTCCTCCAATTTCCCTGGCACTCCGAATCCCTGTTCTCCCTCTTGCCGCTTCTTTCATCACTACTGGTTCTTCCTGTTTCTCTTTTCTGAAATTTCCATCTTTCTCTCTCAGTCTTTCTCTCTTTTTTTCTCTGAATCGTTCCTTTCCTTCTTCTTCTCTTCCACCTTTCTCTGTGTTCTGCCTCTCTGTTTCTCTCTTTCTTTTTGGTTTCTTACTCCCTTTCCTTCTCTCTCGCCCTCTATCTGTCTTACTCTGTCATTCCCATCTTTCCATTTTCTCTTTCTCTCTCAGATTCTTCACTGGTTTTTTCTTGAATCCAAGCCCCCCTAAATTCTAAATCAGCATTCCTAAAAACGAATCCCTAAAATTTCTTAATTCCCAAAAGTATGGCCGTTAATTTAAGTGCGATAGTCGATCTGATCTGATGGGAATGGGGCTGTCTTGGTGAAATTGAATTGATACGGTGCTGATTTTGGGTATTTTGTGGTTCTGTTGTTGTTTTCTGCAGGTTGTCAATGGTGGTAGGGGAGCTACGGTGGTGGTAATTTTTTCTTTGACCGTGTATTTGTGTGATGTGTGTGTGTGATTGAAAGGTCTATGTGATATGTGTGATTGAGTGTGCGTGTGATGTATGCATGTTGTATTTTGCTGGTTTGCTGATTCAATTTGGTGGTGACGACAGTTTTGGGTTTCTGCAATTGGCTGGCAGTTCTAGTGGTAGAGGGCAGTGAGAGAGTGGTGGTGGGGTTGTTTGAGATTGTGAATGATTGCTGGACAGTGGTGGTTACAACAGGGTCGAGTTGTGTAGGGCATTGGGTTAAATTGGAGGTTGTTCTGATATCTGATATGCGTGGATGTAAGTGGTTAAGTGACCGTTTGTGATGGTTTTGATAGAGGAGATTGCTTTGGGAACTGACAAGGGACGAGTTGGTGAAAGGGCTAAATTGGTGCTGTCTCAACTGGGATTGTGACTGCTTTTGTAGGTTGAAAAAATGGTGGTTTGCATACTATGGTGGTTTTGATTTGTAGAGATTGGCTTTACTTGGCGAGAATCTGATAGGGCTGTGAGGAGGGCAATCGTGTTTTGCTGGATTTATTGGTTGATTATGCATGGGTTTTGTAACACCCTAGAAAATGCACTCACAAGAGACATTCTTTTATTTAGGGTTAAGTGTTAATCCTTGATTTATTAATTGGAAGATTTCTTGAGTTAATTAGGTTAATTAACTAAGATTTTCATTATTAAGTAGGACACCTAAGTACCAAATTTAGAATAATTTTATTTGACCATTTAATTTATATTAGTGTTTAAATTTTGATTAGCTTATTCTACTATTTTCTAGTCTTTTGACTACTTGAATTTTAGCTCAATTTTACTCAAAAAATTTCACTTGTTCTCTTGCTTTATTTTCTTTTCCTTGGCTGAAATTTCTTCTCTCTTTTTCTTTTTCTCTTGGCCGAAAATTCTTCTTTCTTTTCTTTTCTTTTTGGCCGAAATTCTTTCTTCTTTTCCTCTCCTCATGGCCAGATCTTTCTCTCTCTATTTTTCTCTCTTTTTGCTTTAATAATTTGTGCCATAATATTGTTAGTATTAGGTGATAAGAGATTAAAAAGTTCTACCAATCAAATTAATCCAAGTTAACCACTAATACCTAAAAAGCATAAACCCTACTTTGACTCTTGTTATGATTTTATTGGTTATTCTTTTCTCACCTTTTTCTTTATTTCTTTTCTATTTTCCTAGCCTATTTCTCTCTCTTTTCTTTCTTCTTGGCTGAACCCCTTGCCCTCTCTTTTCCTCTCATTTTGCTCTCAACTTCTTGAAGCTCTCTCTCTAAATTTTGAGTAATTCCACCATAGAAAGTGAGTTTTTCTTCTTCCTAAGCAAGGTTCTAAGCTTATCTAAGGTATTTACTATGAACTTTTCCTACTAATTTCAAGTTTTAATTAGTCTTTTATGCAAGTTTAAACCTAGATTCTTGTTGCTACTACTTGAAGAATTTAGTTAAAATTGAAGATTTACTTGCTAGATAAAGTGTTCTTGTGGTTAGATAGACTAGTAAATAGCATTTAAACCTTGAAATCTCATGTGTTATATGTTACTTGGTTGAAGATCCTTGGAGTAGAACTCTTGAATTTGAGTAGAGATTTGAATGAATTTGAGTTTGAGTTGAACATAGAAGTTGTAGAACTTGTTGAAATATGGGTTGCTTGGTTGTTTTCTTGCAGGAAAAAAATTTGGGTTAGTCCGATTTTAAGGGGAAATGCTGCCGAAATTTTGGTAGAATTAAAAGAAGAAAAATTGACAAGTGAGATTAACCTAGGATATGCTCAATTTAAGGAAGTTGATGTGCAGGAATTTTTAGAAAATGATCTAGTGATAGATTAAATTTTCTTAGAATAAGAAAACCCTAAACCGTAGAAACCCTAAAACCAAACCCTAGAAATAAGTGGGGTATTTTCTTGAATTTTTCTTACTAAATTTACTAGGGTTTTAATCGGGTTTTCATTATATTATTTCTTTTAAATTTCAGGATCTGAAAACGAATCGCGACCGTATTACGAAATATTTTCTTAGGCATTTCAGGTGAGTGTCTCTATGTGTGCATGATGCATGAATTGCTTTGTCATACTTGAGAATGTTATATTAAGAAATATTATGCTATACTTGTAATTGTTATTTTATGACATGTGTTACTTGAGGAAGATGTGTACTTTATCACATCTATTCCGCAATGTGTTACATGCTTTCATTATCCAATGTGTTACTTGTGCATGAGACTTCTGTGACTAACTTCACCGTTACTTCACGGATAGTCAACCCGGACAGGCTTGGGAGGATATAAGGTGCTGGGTGTTTTAGGGCGTGATGTTCTTTCCCTTATGAGTTGTGAATCCTCAAAGAGGCCAACTCCGGATTGAACTTTCTTGCGTGTTAGCCCTCCAGGGTTGAGATTTCTCCCTGGATGTGGTAGCCTGTACGTAGGTTATAAGGTGAAGGTGGTTAGGGTTCTTGCTTGATAATACTGGCATGACCTTTGATAAAGACTCGAGCTATTATCTCAGTTCTAAGATCATGGTTACATGATCAGTACTTGCTCCTTCTGCAGCTAAGCTTTCTTCCGTAGTTGAGCCCTGTATCTGCCATTGACTACTTGTTAATTAAATTGCTCATGACCTGTCTATTTAACTTGTCAATTATTTTTGTACCATAAAATAATGGTTTCTTGGTATGGTTGCATGACTTGGGCACTCACTGGGCTATTATAGCTCATCCCGTGCATTTGTTTTCTTTAACCAGGTTTCCCAAAATACTAAAGTTGGAAAAGCTGATTTTGGACATTGTACATGTTTTGTTTGGTATCTTTTGATAGCCACTTGCTTAGGCTATTCTTGTACATGCTATGGAAATTTTAGTGCGTAAAACCTTTTGTAATACCTCTACTTCAAATGAATTTTATGAATATATCCCTTTATGAATGTGTTTTATTTTGCATTAATTATGTGTATGTATTGAGCGAGTGCTCGACTCGAGTCCTGGCGAGAGCTAGGCAGACAGTCCGCTAAACCCTTTGGTGCGTCTTTGGATAAGGTGGGGCTGTCACAGGTTTGTGGGTGGTTGTCAATGATTAATTGCTATTTCCTGTAGGTTTGAGGGATATGTGTGGTGGTTTTCTGGTATTTGGTTTTCATGTTTGTGTAGCTTCTGCAGGTTATAGTGGGTTTAGGAGGTGGCGGTTTGGATGTACTGGTTGCAGGTTACAGATGATTGGAGGGGACTGTTTTGGTGGTGAAGGAGGAGTGGTGGTATGACTGGTGGCAGGTGGTTTTCCATGGGTTGTATTGTGGTTGGTTTTGAGAAAATTGCTGGTGGAGTAGGGGTGGTAGACGGTGGAGGAAGAACAAGAACAAAACCAAAAAAATGACTAAAAAAAAATTCAAGAAAAGCAAAATTGAAAGTAAATCTAATAATTCCAATAAAATTCTTCAACAAAACATATAAATTTAATCAAAATTGTCTAAAATGAAAGAAAATTCAATAAAATCAAAAGAAGAACTTACCTTTTGAAACTTCAAAAAATGATCTGATGAACAGTGTGTATGGGATGAACAGTATTTGTCCGATGAACAGTAGATCAGCTCTTGAAGGTGGCGGCTTAGTGTGTGTTTTGATCTTTTAGGGTAAAGTCAAAGTGTGTTTTAGGGTTTTTTCATTTTTCCTTCCTCTTTTCTGCTAATTAGGGAGAGTATTTATAAGCCACTTGTCTTGTTGGCCAAGAATGCTGTAAAATAACGAGAATGCCACCGGTATTAAAAAATGTTAATTTTATTAAAAAAATATATTTTTAACCCTAAAAATTAAAATTAATACAAGAAATATGACAGTGATCTCAAAATTTTCAAAAATAATCCACAGTACATTTCAAAAAATAAAACTGGAGCTCAAAATTGATAAAAACGCGCTTGGGGTATAAAATGACGGTTTTGCCCCTAGACAATGAAAATTCATAGAAAAATAGTTATCGTCTTCAAAAAATTATCAAAAATTACAAATAAGCTTAAAACACTAGAAAATGCATTTTTGACTCAAAATTTGTGAAAAATGAATTTAATTTGTAAAATGACGATTTTGCCCTTGGGCAAATGAAAATTCACAGAAAAATAGTTATTGTCCTCAAAAGATTATCAAAAATTACAAATAAGCTTAAAACACTAGAAAGTGCAATTTCAGCTCAAAATTGGTGAAAAATGAATTTAATTTGTAAAATAACAATTTTGCCCTTGGGCAATGAAAATTCATAGAAAAATAGTTATCATCTCTGAAAAAATCAATAAAATTAAGAAACATGCTTAAAGAATTAAAAAAATGAATTTGGAACTAAAAATGAGCTAAAATGGTATTCGTGGGGCGAAATTACCATTTTGCCCTCGTGATGGTAAAAATATAAAGAATACTAATTAAATCCAGAAAAATTATAAAAAAATGACAAATTCACATAACAATAAAAATATGAATTTAAAACCCCCAAAAAGTTGACAGAAAATATTTACAGATAAAATTACTATTTTGCCCCCCAAATTATAAAATAAATAAATAAAATTTGTCTCAAAAAGTGCAAACATGCCCTTCCCATGTTTGAAAATAAATGGTGTGTCAAAATTTGGTGTCTACAGTTTGCCCCTCTTTGTCGGGAATCTCGTAGAGATTTCAGACAAAGATGTGGACAACACCAAATTTTGACTCACCTAAAAAATGTAGAAACAGATAAGAATGTAAACTAAAATATCTAAAAATGCATAGTATGAGAATATGCCGGACGTAAACCAATGAACAAATGAATCAAAAAACGTGTGACCGAGCTCTCTAAGAGTTGCCTACGTATCCCAATGAACAGAATCAGGTCAAACGTAGTTCAGACACAGGTGAACTGGGGATGCGAAACACAACTGTAAAAAGGTAACACAAGAATTTCAAACTTTTCAAAACTTGTGAGCAAAACACAAAAAGAAGTGTAATATTTGAATCGCTAAACTAAAACAACCTAAACCGAGTCCAAGATGCTGGACCAAATAAATACAACTATTATGGGCTACCAAAAATAAAATGCAGAGTCTGGGTTGCTAGACAAAAATGAACAGAAAGTGAGTCCAGGCTGCTGGACAAAATAAATTCATAAACTAAATGCCGAGTCTGGGCTGTCAGACTAAAATGAACAGAAAGCGAGTCCAGGCTGCTGGACAAAATAAATTCATAACTAAATGCAGAAAGCGGTACCCAAGCTGCTAGACAAAATAAATTCATAAACTAAATGCGGAAAGTAGTGCCCAGGCTGCTGGACAAAATAAATTCATAAATTAAATGCAGAATCTGGGCTGCTAGACTAAAATGGATAGAAAGCGAGTCCAGGCTGCTGGACAAAATAAATTCATAAACTAAATGTCGAGTCTGGGCTGCCAGACTAAAATGAACAGAAAGCGAGTCTAGGCTGTTGGACAAAATAAATTCACAAACTTAATGCCGAGTCTGGGCTGCCAGACTAAAATGAACAGAAAGTGAGTTTAGGCTACTAGACAAAATAAATTCATAAACTAAATGCAGAGTCTGGGTTGCCAGACTAAACTGAACAGAAAGCGAGTCCAGGCTACTGGACAAAATAAAATCATAAACTGAATACAGAAAGTGGTGCCCAGGCTACTGGACAAAATAAATTCATAAAGTAAATGTAGGCTCAGAAAAAAAATTCAATAAAAAAAGTGTTCAATTTTACTCTCATTTTATTTTTCTTTTTCTTTCTCTCTTTTTTTTTAAAACACCAGTTAAAATAAAAATAATAATAAAATTTGCCCTAGTATCAATTTCTCACAAATTTAAAAACATCACCCATTTCAATAATTCAGCTCTATGTGAAAACATTAAATTTTTTTTTAAATCAATTTTTTTTTAAAAGAGAAGTTTCGCCTTTGTATGAATCAAGTGAAATTATTTTGAAACTCACCTTTCAAAAATTGTCCCAGTATAAATCAGCTTTTCACAACATTTTACCCTAATCCCACAGCATAAAAAAATTAATCTAAAAAGAATCAAAATTTTTCTAAAAAAAATTTTTTTTTTGCCCCAATGTTAATTTGAATGCAACTTTTAAATTGAACCGTGCTACTGACCAAACCTTCAGTAACTGAAGAAAATTATCCCAGTTTTCATCCTTGATGAAGGTCTCAAGTGGTAGTAGCGCGCTCCTACCTGCAAAAGAAAACAAGCAACTATATTGCAATGTATTGCCACCACATGGCGGTCCCTTACTCCGCTAGCACGTATAAACATGAGCATTGCCATCCCTAAAAGCTGACACCGTCTTGTGCTTCACTTTCTGTCAATTTTCGATTCCAACAGATCTTGGTTCATGGTTCCAATCATATCCATATCATCTTTCCTCCCTGTGTATTTCAGACTTCTGATAAATTTGGGATTGCCGTTACTTTTATTCTAAGTTCAAACCAATCAAACAACAAATTTTCAATCATAAATTAGTGAGGAAATACTTTACATGCAGTATGGTACGAGAAATCCTATACCATAAATATTATTTCAAAATGAAATGCGTGAAACTTTTGATTTTAGTGACAAAAATAAAATAAAATAAAATAAAATAAAATAATAAATTGTTACGCTATATATATATATAAAATGAATTTTTGGGTGACAGCGCTGAAACATCTACTATTTTGATCCTTTGGATGTCATTCCACTTGAACTTCCATAATTGGCACAAGATGATCAATACAGAAGAAAAATCTCAAGTAACCATGGTCACCAGCTTCCACGAAGAACTCCTCGTTCCATGCACAAATATCTTATTTCCTCACTTGTGAGCCTTTATTCATGATCACTCGACCTCAGCGCCCTTTCGAGTTTTCACTGAGGTTTCCCCCTCCCATTTTTCTTTTCTTTTTCTTTTTTTTTTCTTTTTTCTTTTCTTTTCTTTTTCTTTTTCTTTTTTTTTCAGGCGCCTTTTCGGGTTTTCACCTTTTTTTTTAAGGCACCCTTTCGGGTTTTCACCTTTTTTTTTAAGGCGCCCTTTCGGGTTTTCACCTTTATAGAGGAAAAATGAAAACAAGCAATATTCAGGTCTTAACCAGCCGTTTCCCTTTTCATAAAATCAAATTTGGCCTTAAAATATTTGGCATCAGTAAGACAATTCTCCCTCGATTGATTAGGGGATGGATATATTAACATTATATGCCATATTGATTTGCAAACTTTCATTTCAAAAATTTATCACAAAATAAAGACGGAGGTCGGTAACATTCTCGGCTTTTGTAATGGGGTTAGGTAAGGTGCTCGAAAGGTTAAGGCTAGAAAGCAGAATTTGTGAAAGGGTTAATCATCTTGAGGTCGCATTTTTAGAATAACTTCATCCCAAATTTACTCCTTGATTTTTGGGATTTCTCTTTCTCTTTTTTTTTTTTTTTTTGGTAATTTGCCCCAGTTTATCACTTTCGCATGGGGTTTTCTTTTTATATCATTTTTACTTACTCTCTTTTTTTTTTAACCAACAGTTAATTAAAAAATAAAATTTTTGCCAGTATGGGGTGCGACCATCAAGTGGGTTATGAAATGAAATTTAAGATTTTGAAGGCTCAAAAGGGGAAAACTAGAGGAAGAAAATATTTGAGAAAAAGAAAGAAGGCCCGCCTTTGACCCATCCTCTTTTGTAATATATTTTTTTTAAAAGAAAACTTGCTAATCAAATGTAAAACTTTTTTACCATGTCTGAATTGATGATGTAACACCCTAGAAATTCATGCCAAAACCATTTATTTTGTATTATGTCCATTAGGGAAAAAAAAAAAAGGGGCCAAAATTAGTGGAAAAATAATAAGGAATGATTTTCTATTTTACTAGCATGTTGTACCCTTTCCCTTAAGAATTGTACCTAGAATGTCTTGCAAGATTTAATTATAGGATAAATGACAAAATCCCTCCTAATTAAACATGGCCAAGTGTGGTCTATTATGGGTAAGAAAGTCAAGCTCTAACTTTGCTTTTGTCTTGCTTTGATTGGTCAAACTTTTTCCCAATTCTTTTCCATTTCTTTTCTTCTTCACTTAATCACTTTTTCTCTCTTTTTCTTTAGCTTGGCCGGTTTCTCTCTTCTCTCTTTTCTCTCCATTTTCTTTCATTTTCTTGGAGCTTTTACTTCCATTTGATCACTTTTTATCCATAGAAAGTGAATTAATCTTCCTCCTAAGCACAAATCTTGCCTTATTCAAGGTATTTCTCAAGAACTTCTCTTCTTATTTCAAGTATAGATTTGTAGTTTTGTAGCTTTTAAACCATGTCTTTAATGTTAAGTATGATTTATTTAAGCCATGAAATATGAAGTTTTATTCCATGAATATGAGGTTTATGGACTTGTATGACTTGTAGCTAGTGATTTAAACTTGAAATGGCATGATTTAGGTTTGATTTGGTTGAAGAACCTTGGAGTAGTTTATGTGTTTTTGTGATGAATTTGGGTGAAATTGAAGTGAGTTTGATGTGAAATTGGTAGAACTACTTGAGATTTGGGTTGTTTGGCATGTTTTCTTGCAGGTTAAAAATTTTGGATTAGTCCGATTATAGGGGAAGTGCTGCCGAAATTTCGGTAAAACTTAAGAAATAAAAGTGATTAGGCTATGATTTAAAGCTTTATAAGCTGTAATTTAGTGATTTGAACGTGCAGAAATTTTCGTAGATTAGCTATTAGTGAATTAAACCTTTCGAGCGAAACCCTAAAAAGTTAGAAAACTCTAATTTTGAAAACCCTAAACCCTAGGGTAAAACCCTAAACTCCAAAACCCTAAAAATTTAACCCTAGAAAGACTTGGGGTATTTCTTGAATTTCCTTATGAAATTTCTTAGATTTTAGTCAGGTTTTTATACGGCTATTTTCTCTTGAATTTCAGGATCTGCAAGTGAGACCCAACCTTATCGCGAGATATTTTCTTAGGCTTCAGGTGAGTGTTCTTATGTGTGCATGATGCATGAAATGCCATGTAATACTTGAACGTTATTATTTCGAATGCATGAAATGATATGTTATACTTGACATGAATTATCTAATGAAATGTGTTACTTGAGGAAAGATGTGTACTTTATCGCATCTATTCCGCAATGTGTTACATGCTTTCACTATCCAATGTGTTACTTGTGCGTGAGACTTCCGTGACTAACTTTACCGTTACTTCACGGATAGTCAACCCAGACAGGCTTGGGAGGATATAAGGTGCTGGGTGTTTTAAGGTGTGTTGTTCTTTCCCTTTTGAGTTGTGAATCCTCAAAGAGGCCAACTCCGGATTGAACTTTCTTGCGTGTTGGCCCTCCAAGGTTGAGATTACTCCCTGGATGTGGTAGTCCTGTACGGAGGTTATAAGGTGAGCAGTGGTTAGGGCTTGCGTGATAATACTGGCATGTCCTTTGATAAAGACCTGAGCTATTATCTCGGTCCTAACATCATGGTTACATGAACAGTATTTGCTTCTCCTGCGGTTGAGCTTGCTCCCGTAGGTTGAGCCCTGTATCGGCCATTGACTACTTGTTAATTAAATTGTTCATAACCTATCTATTTACCTTGTCAATTATCTTGTTCCATAAAATAATGAATTCCTGGTATGATTGCATGACTTGGGCACTCACTGGGCTATTATAGCTCATCCCGTTCATTTGTTTTCTTTAACTAGGTTTTCCAAATTATTAAAGCTGGAAAAGCTGCTTTTGGATATAGTAAATGCTTTGCTTCATGTATTTTGATAGCCTAATTGTGTAGGCTTTTATTGTAAATACTATGTATATTTTGAGATGTAAACTTCTTGTGATTCTTGTACTTTCGAATAAATTAAATGAATGTATTTTATTTTGAGTTAAGTACGCTTGGATGTTCCGAGTGAGCGCTTGATTTGAGTCCTAGCGAGAGCCAGGCAAGCAGTCCGCTCAGCCCTTTGGTGCGCCTCTGGGTAAGGTAGTGCTGTCACAGATGACCTGGGGAAACACTTGACCATCCATTTCTGCTAGAACAAGGCCTCCTCCTGATAGCACCTTTTTCACAATAAATGGACCTTGCCAATTTAGGGCAAACTTGCCCTTAGCCTCCTCTTGGATTGGGAGGATTCATTTTAGGACTTTGTCTCCAATTTCGAATTGGCGAGATTTAACCTTCTTTTGATAAGCACGGGCTATTCGCCTTTGGTAGCACTGTCCATGACAAATGGCATTCAACCGCTTTTCATCAATCAATGTCAACTGCTCATGACGTTGCTTGGCCCATTTAGCTTTTTCTAATTGGGCTTCCATCAATATACGCAGAGAAGGAATCTCAATTTCTACTGGCAATACTGCTTCCATCCCAAGAACAAGGATCGTCTATCAAGCAACCCTATGTTGGTGCTCAAGAACAAGGAAATTGCATAGATTGATCATGGGTACGCTTACGGATGAAGCTACGTGGGATGACTTTTTACAATTGCCAAGACTTGTTACACTAATTTTGGTCAAGGATGGAGCCTTACTGGAAGATGGATCGTTGGGGAAAGCCATGGTTGACCAAGGGATTGGGCAAAGTATTCAAGTCACCCAAAAAGATGGAGGAACGCAACTTCTGACCAAGGCCACGCATCAAGCCGCGCCGCGGCCTTACCCACGGCCTCCATCAGATTGAGTTCGAATGGTTAAGGGAGAGCAACAGACGATCTGATCGAGTTCGCGCCTAAGGCCGCCCCGCGGCCTTCCCCGCGGCCTCCCACAGAACGTGCAACTTCGTCTTAATTTAGGGTTTCTCTTAGTATTTTAATTATTCCATAGTTGTAATCCGTTCCTAATAGTTAGGCATGATAGACTATGATTAGTGATCGTGCTTATCTAGAGTTTTATTAGTGATTTACTTTCCATATTTTGTAATATGCTTCTAAGCCTATTTAAAGGCTGACTTCGTTCGTTTAATAAGAGATTATGAGATTTGGATTATTCACCCTAAAGGTGTGTTCTTGAGAGCTCTTTCAGAGCACTTTCTTGGTTCTTGGATTAGAACTGTTTTCGATCTTATCAAGCCTATGCTTGTGGCGACCAAAATACCCGCTTAGAGTAATTCTTTCGCGTTTGATCAAGATTCATAGAGCCATAGTTTAGGTGAATGAACTCGCTCATCTCGACCTAAATTAGAACCCTAGGATTCTTCATTCTTCGTTGAAGAGTATTCGAGGCTTCTACTTGGAATCATCAAGCGATCTTGGCCGTTCACAAACCCGCGCGCATCAATACATAAGTGAATAGGAAGTCGCCCCAGTAGAAGTTCTTATAACGGTTCTATATGCCAACAATGCGTAAGGCAACTTCTCATGCCATCTCAATGCGTGTCAGTCATCTTTCGAATGATCTTCTTCAAATTCTTGTTGGCAGCCTCTACAACTCCATTTTTCTGAGGTCTATAGATGGCAGAATTTCGATGCTTGATCTTAAACTGTTCACACAACTTATCCACCATGTCGTTGTTGAGATTCTTTGCGCTATCCATAATCAATGTCTCGGGTATCCCAAAATGGCAAATAATATGATTTCTCAAAAAATCAGCCACCACTTTCTTAGTTAGGTGCCTGTAAGACTCGGCCTCAACCCACTTAGTGAAATACTCTATTGCTACTAAGAAAAATAGATGACCATTTGAAGCAGGAGGATCAATAGCTCCAATCACATCCATTCCCCACATTGAACAAGGCCAAGGAGCAGTCATACTGTGGAGTTCCGAGGGAGGAGCATGTATCACATCACCATGCATTTGACACTTAACACACTTTCTGACGAACTCAACACAGTCATGCTCCATGGTGAGCCAAAAATATCCGGTTCTCATTATATTTTTGACCAACAAGTGTCCATTTATATGTGGCCCACATACGCCGCTGTGTACTTCCCTTACCAAATATTCAGTTTCTTTTTCATCTACACATCTCAGAAGACCCAGATCGCTTGACTTTTTATACAAAACTTCTTCGTTCAAGAAAAATCTCACAGACATCCTTCGGAGGAAATTCTTAGCCGTTGTACTAATACTTGAGGGATAGAATCTATTACTTAAATACTCTTTCAAATCATGAAACCATAGAAAGCCATCAGGCTCCTGCTCAATGCGCAAACAGTGAGCTGGTTCTTCTTGAAGATGAATTTGGATAGGCTCAATCATCAATTCATCAGGGTATTTAATCATGGAAGATACCATGGCTAAAGCATCTACAACGACATTACGAGTTCACAGAATATGCCGAAATTCCAAGCTCTTGAATTTAGAAGCTAAATTGAGTAGATTGCAATGATACAAAATAATTTTGGAATCCCGAGTCGCCCAATGCTTAAGCGTCTGATGCACTAGCAAGTCTGAATCACTGAATACTATCAAATCCTTAATCTCCATCTCCAAAACCATCTTCAACCCTAAAATACAAGCTTCATACTCGGCCATATTATTGGTAAAAGGAAAACATAACTTGGCAGTTGCAGGATAATGCTTCCCTTCTGGTGATACCAAAACGGCTCCAATTTCGGCTTCGAATGAGTTCGAAGCGCATCAAAGAATAATCTCCACTCTGTGCACTGTTCATTCATATCTTCAACGACTCCAATAAACAAGATCTCTTCGTTTGGAAAGTAAGTGTTAAGTGGCTGATAATCATCATCTATGGGATTTTCGGCCAAGTGATCTGCTATGGCCTGTCCTTTTATTGCCTTTTGCGTAGTGAAGACAATATCGAACTCCAAAAGCATCATTTGCCATTTAGCCATGCGTCCAGTGGACATCGGCTTTTCCAACAAGTATCTTAAAGAATCAGAATGGGAAATAAGGTAAGTGGTGTGATCAAGAAGATAGTGCCTGAGCTTTTGAGTAGCCCAAGCTAGTGCACAACACAACCTCTCTAGGAATGAATAATTCATTTCATAAGGTGTGAACTTCTTACTCAAGTAATATATTGCCTGCTCCTTTTTCTCCGAATCATCATGCTGGCCCAAAACACAACCTATTGCTCCGTCTAGCACTGAGAGATACATGATGAGTGGTCGGCCTGACTTTGGTGGCACTAAAACAGGAGGATTCAACAAATAATTCTTAATCTTATCAAAAGCTTGCTGACAGTCGTCATTCCAGTCCATTGGAGCATTCTTCCTTAACAACTTAAACATTGGCTCACAAGTGAGGATTAGTTGAGCGATGAATTTGCCAATGAAATTAATCTTTTTCAAGAAACTCTTCACATCTTTTTGCGTTTTTGGAATTGGTATATCCTGTATGGCTTTTATCTTTGTGGGATCTATTTCAATACCTTTCTTGCTTACAATGAAACCCAACAACTTGCCAACAAGGGAACCAAAAGCATATTTTGCAGGATTTCACCTCAAATTATACTTCCTTAATCTCTCAAACAATTTTTTCAAATCCACCTAATGATCTTCGAGCCTCTTAGACTTAACTATGATGTCATCCACATACACTTCTATCTCCTTGTGAATCATGTCGTGGAACAACGTAGTCATAGTCCTTTGATAAGTGGCTCCAGTGTTTTTCAAACCAAAAGGCATGACTCTGTAACAAAATGTGCCCCATGGGGTGATAAATGCTGCCTTCTCCCTATCCTCTTCTGCTACCAAGAGTTGATGATATCCAGCAAAACAATCAATGAACGAATCCATTTTATGTTCTGCTGTGTTATCCAATAGAATATGAATATTGGGCAAATGAAAATCATCTTTTGGATTGACTTTGTTTAAATCCCGATAATCCACGCAAACTCGCACTTCTCCCGACTTTTTAGGAACCGGGACCATATTTGATAGCCAAATCGGATAGCGGGACACAATAATGATTTTGGCATTGAACTGTTTGACTATTTGCTGCTTAATTTTAAGGCTCATTTCAGATTTGAATTTTTGAGATTTTTGTTTTACTAGAGGGAAGTTTGGATTAGTGGGTAATCTGCGTACTACTATGTTTGTGGATACCCCAAGCATATCATCATAAGACCATGCGAACACATTCTAAAACATCGTGAGACATTTGATCATCTCTTTTCTTTGCCTCTTGTTTAAGTGCACACTGATTTTAATTTCTTTTATTCTATCTCAGTGCCAATATTAATGGTTTCTGTTTCTTCCAAGTTTGGCTTGGGTTTTTCTTCATATTGTTCAAGATTCTTAAATACAGAATCATAATCTTCTTCAATATCACTCTCATTCTCATCAGCGGTTTGCATTATTTCAGAATTCAGAGAGATATTGAAATTGCAATCATCGGTTTCAAGTAAAGTGACATCTAAAGGATCATAAGCAGTTATTTTCAGCCATCTGAAAAAAATAAAGTAAAGAAAACATAAATGAATGAACAAAAACATAATCTTCATCTCATTGAAACTCAAAATGCATTAATTTAAAAAGTGAAATATGTACAACCACAGGAGTGTGGCACTATCCTTCAAGGAAAACATAAAGACGCAATTGAACTTTAAAGAAAGGTTTAAAACCATTTTCATTGAAAAGTAAAGTGCAAAACATGATATGAGCCTGACTCTATGAACATAAAAGAAAAGTTCACTCTAAGGTTCTGTCTAGAGATGAATATTAGGCAGATGTAATCCCAAATTTACCGAAACTCCCTTCGCATAGGGAGATAATTGGCAATCCAATTGTTCAACGCCCATTCCTCAATTTCATTGAAACTGACAGTGTCAGATACTTCCTCAATGTCAGTCATTCTAATGAACAGGCGGCTCATTCCTTCTTCGACATTATCATCCTCATTACAGATTTCAAAGATAGTAATACCAGATGACCGCGGAAAGCTATGATAAAGTAGGGGGATATAGAGTGGGATGTGCCGTCCTTCCTTCTCAGCTTTCTTCTTCTCTTTCATCTCTTTTACATCCTTACCAGTTGGGTGAAAACCAAGTCCAAAGGTATCCTTCTGCTCTATCAGCTGAATGGGTTCTACCACTCCTTGTAGCATCCTTCCAGTGCCTTTACCTAGTTGGTAATCAGCTCTGATTAATTCTTTGGCAATCATGATACTGGCATTAGATAACATCGGCTCCATAGGCGGCTTTCCTTTAGAGATCCAATTAATTGATACAATGTCGGAAGCGCGAAAACCCTGGTCCAGTGGCAGCTTGTCTTTTGCCTTTTCTGAAGATCCGTGGTTTATCATCATGGTGCAGTCGTATTCAGCAAAGACAGTGATCTGTTTATCATCCATAATGAATTTTACTAACTGGTGCAAGGATGATGGTATCGATCCTGAAGAGTGAATCCATGGTCGCCCCAATAGCACATTATAGATTCTCGAAAAATCCAGAACTTGACAGTTAACCTGATATTGGGCTGGACCCATTTCAAGCACTAAATCAATCTCCCCCATAGTCTCTTTCCTTGATCCCTCGAATCCTTTGACTATAGTTGGCGATAGGTGGACTTGTGATCGCAAGTATCCCAACTTCTACAGAGTGCTCCAGGAACAGATATTTAGAGCAGACCCGTTATCAATCAAAACCCTTGGTAGATGTTTCCCATTACATCGCACGGATATGTACAGAGCTTTATTGTGCCCCTTCCCTTCGGGAGTCAACTCATCCTCAGAAAAAGTGATCTAGTCGGATATCAAAATATTCCCTACTATTTCAGTCAATTTTTCAGTAGGAATATCTTTGGGAACATGAGACTCATTAAGGATCTTCAAAAGGGTATCCTGATACAACTCAGATGTTAACAAGAGGTTGATAATTGAAATTTGCGCCGGTATTCGGCTTAACTGTTCCACTACCTTGTATTCGCTTCTTTTTAAAATCTTCAAAAAATCTTTAGCATCCTTCTCACTAACAGGTGATTTGGGTGGCAGAGTGCTCTCCTTACCCTTAGCTGGAACCATAATTTCTGATTCAGCCATCACTCTTCCAAACCTCAAAACTGCTGTTACATTACCATTGTATTCAGAGCCTTCATAGTTCCAAGGCACTTGCTGTAAGTCCTCAATTGGAAACTGTTCTGGCAAATCGATGATCTCGGGTTCAAAGACTTCCAACTCAAAAGGTGAAACATCTAGGACAAATGGCTGACTTGATGAATTGGCGGCTGACAGTACTTCTTCTAACATGATTGGTTCTTTCGGTTGGGTTATAGGTGATGCCAATTTTTCAGTAAAAATATCATCTATATATTGACTCATGAATTCCTTTCTCGATAACATCGTTCTAACCTGCCTGTCATCCCCATCAATAACGCCCACTATCTCTTCAATCGCAACTATCATCTCAGAAGGATCAGCAAACTCTTCATCCAAGGTAATCATTCCAACTGTAGACCCATGCTGAGGCAAAGGGTTATTGTCTACATTGGGTGCCTGCCCTCTTCCTCTCCTCAATACTATTTCTCCATCATCAATCATGTCCTAATCTTGTGTTTCAAAGCCCAACAGTTAGCTGTAGGATATCCTTGACTCCCCGAATGATAATCACAGATGGCTTGATGATCATAGTCACGAGGCAACCCATTGGGAAAAGTTTTCTGAGGAATCGTGCCGATTTTACCTGCTGCTCTCAATTGTTCATATATCTGATTAAGGGGACGACCAAGGGGGGTGAATGTCCTAGGCCATTTTTGTGGTGGGTTTGTTGGACCAGCAGCAATTTGAAATTGATTGGGTGGAGAATAGTTATTATGGTAAGTAGGCCTTGGGCAGATTTACATAGGTGGTCGAGGGTTGTTTTGGAATACTGGTCAAAAATTTTGGGACATATGTTGGGTATGAGTTTGGATATTGGTGTGGTAAACAGGCTGAAAGTTGAAATGTTATGGGTAAGGAGTCGTATATAGAAGATAGTTCTGGGTTCTGGGTCTGAATGATGGGCCTTGATCCCAAACAAAGGCAGCTTCTCATTCTTTCTTCTTGAATTAAGACTTCTTCCCATTGTTGTTTTGATTCTGATTTTGTAGTGCCTCCAATTGCAATTTCAAAGCTGTCACATTGACTATTTTGCCTACCTTAACAAACTCATCATACTCCTCCAGTTTGTTGATGATGGCAGCAAATGAACTTCCAGTCATACGAAAGATATCTTCAAAATACGGCGGATCATGAGCCTTGATGAAAGTACGAACGATCTCCTCTTTATTCATAGGAGGTTCCACCTTTGCAGCCAGCTTTCTCCAACGTTTAGCATAGGTCTTATGATTTTATGAAGGTTTTCTCTTAATTCTCTCCAGGGTGGTTCGCGTTAGTGCTAATTCACAGTTAAACTCATATTGCTTTACAAAAGCCGTTGACAAGTTCAACCAAGTTCTGATTTCTTGCGGTTTCAGATTAGAATACCAGTCTAACGCATCTCCTTCCAAACTCTCACAGAATAGGTGCATGTGTAAGTTTTCATCATCAATTGGTTTGCCAAACTTGTTAGCAAGCATCTTGAGATGCATTTTGGGATTGGCAGTTCCATCGTACTTAGTAAATTTGGGAGCCTTAAAACCCAGTGGTAATTGAATATCTGGAAATAGACAAAGATCATCGTAGCCCAATCCGCCATGCTTGTTCAATACTTGATTTTTCTTCATAAATTTCTCAAACCGATCTAACCTCTTAAGCAAGTTCTTGTCCACAGGGGTAGTAATTTCATCTATAGCTGGCCTTCCCTGAGAGGCGACATCTCACACAAAAGGTTCTGCTGCATGGTTGTGAGGTATTTGAAAATTAGGTGGGATATTTGGGTTAATTTGTGGGTGAGACTGAGGAAGTGGATAATTGGGTAGGTTCATTTGAACAAAATTTGGGCGTACAGACGGCAAGTCAGGATTGACATAAGTAGAGGGTCCTTCAATCGGATTGGTAAATAGTGGGAGGGAAGCAATTTGCACGTTGGACGCGAGAGGCAATTGGTTAACCTGTTCAGGAGAATGATCAACTACCGGCACTGGATTGCTTGTGTAATATCCCACATCGGTGGGAGTAAGAAAAAAAGAATAGTATATAACATCCTATGTTTGAACTACTAAATAACTTGGCTTAAACATTTTGAGCCCGTGGTTTAAAGCTTAAAAGTTATTGGGCCAGTCCAAACGCGGGATGTTACAAATGGTATCAGAGCGAATCTCGTGTGGTCTCTACACCGGGTGAAACTGGGCCTATGATATTGGGCCGGACTATGCAAAGAAGTGAAGGAACTAAGTGCTGTGCGGGGCTAAGTGCTACGTCGACCTAAGGGCGGGAGCCACCTCTAGAGCTCGTACGAGCCACCTCTAGAATTCAACACAACCGAGTGGACAGTTCGGATATGAATTGGGCTTTGCGAGGACGCAAAGGCCTAAAGGAGGGGTGAATGTAATATCCCACATCGGTGGGCGTAAGAAAAAAAGAATAGTATATAACATCCTACATTTGGGCTACTAAATAACTTGGCTTAAGCATTTTGAGCCCGTGGTTTAAAGCTCAAAAGTTATTGGCCCAGTCCAGACGCGGAATGTTACAGCTTGGGGCACCACCACTGCTATTTGTAACTAGTTGGTCAATAACACGCCTCTGTGATGCCATTTCTGCACTCAAATCCTTAAATTTGCCCAATACTTATCTCAGCTGAGCCCCCAGTACAGAGAAATCCACTGACATTGCTTGAGTCATTCTTTCTGGAATATCTAGATTGGAAGTCATGTTTATACAGCTTTGCAATTGGCGGGTACGGGACTGCGTCTGAATGGGGCTTCTATGAAAAGAAGTTATGATTCGAAGTACCTGAAATACGTATTGAACAGGAACCTGATTCAGTCGTCTTTTCATTATTGATACTATCAAAATTTATTGTTTAATAAAAGAAAAAAGAAAAATACCGAAGTTAGTAAGTGTATAAAGAATTTCAATACATGTCTTAGGGGGAACACTTATTATGCCAAGGGTAGGCCTAACATGAAATGCGATCTTTTAGGGCGAGACTCCTCTTTCAATATCTAAACAGGATAAATTTTATCTCCAAAAGAAATAGCCTTTTCATTTCTTGAGTCAACTTTCGTACAACTTGAACATTAAAAGAAAACACTTCACTATTTTCATTGCCAACCCAATACAATAGAGAGTACATCATTCTGTCAACTGATCTACACATTCTACAACTTTCTTCAGTTGATCTTCCAAGCGCTGAGCTTTGCTGTGGTCCGACTCCCAAGAGTACTTGTTCATCGTGTGATTGATGTCGTCTTTCAGCTTCAATCATTTTGTTTTCTTCTCTTGCAGCTCTTGTTTTGCTTCCGTGTAAAGTTGTTTGACAGACTCATATGCCTCTTCCTTCTCCTTGAAACTCTGCTTCTCTTGTATCAGTTCACGATCCTTCATTTCTAACAGGGTTCTCAATCGAGCAATTTTTTCAGCAGGATCAATAACAACTTGCCTTGTTGAAACATTTTGATTGTTGAGCCACATCTCATACTGTGGAGTGATTACAGGAGTAACTTTGTTTTTTGCATCAAATGAGAGATTTTGATCTGTACACTGACTTTCCCATACTTTCGTAAGTTCTGATTTTCTAGGAATCTCGGTGGGACAATTTTCTTTGTCGAAAATAATAAGGAAGTCTGATAAATCAAGTGTCGGCGGTAGTCCTTGGATAAGCCCCAACTGTCGAAGGAATCTTTTCGAAATGTAAGCCGCAATGCCCTGAGTCTCCAGTAGGGGTATGAAATCAACCAACTTAGTACGGAGAGCTGCTTTGATGCAGTTTGTCCAATCCAGAACCCATCGAATCCTTTGATCAGGTATCGTCATCAAAAGGTCTAGACATTCTGACGTCGTTCTCATTGGGCTGTTTCTATCAATCCTTTTATGATGAGTGACTATCCAATTATGTTCGATCAACGGTAAGCAGTGGGGTACAGACGGGTGCCTGTTGAAATGTTCCATTGTCCAAATATGCAGAATTCTGTTAGATGCGTGAAAGAAGTTCGTTCATTTCTGGCAATTAGTGCAGGCAACGAATATATCTGCTAACACAGTAGGTACTATGGAAGCTCTCTGACTCTCGATCCTAGAGAAAAGATCAAACATAAGTTTGGTTATCTTGAAACTGATCTTCTTATCTTCTCTCGGAAACAAATAGATGCATGCCATAACAAACCTGTATACCCAGACTCTGTTTTGTGCCCATGTCGTCTTGGATGCTAGCGTGAAATCTCTTGAATATTTGTCGAACCCATCTTTGTCTGCGAATCTGTCAAACAGGAACTTTACGCTTATGTTCTGATCAAAATTTTGCACTGCAAACTCCTTCAACCCTGCGAAACGACAGAACTCGGCTTTTCCAGAAACATATGGAAAGATCACGGTCGTCTGCTCCACTGGCAAATTAAGTAGGCCGGCTATCTCTTCAACTGTAATGGTCAATTCCTTGTCTCTAACCCTAAATGCTGAACAATTCGGGTCCCACAAATGAATCAGAGCTTTTACCAAACACCCGTTTGTCTCTATTTCCTTAAAATGCTGCTACTTGGTTGATCTCACTAGGAAGAAGAAGCCCTGGCCATATCCGAGCCTCTAGCGGGATTGTCAACATCTGCTTGATGCGTCGCGGGGTACTCATGTTGATTCAAAAATACGATCTGATCAGATTACCTTACCTAGGGTCTCGCCCACGAGGATTTACTGAAATTTAAACGTGCAATGTCTTTTTAGAGTTACGTATCCAAGACAAAAGGATGGCTTTCCTATTCATGGGATTCTCGAAATGGCATTCCCTCTAGGGTTTATGCATGATGCCAGTTTATTAAAGCCAGTTAAAATATGCGAAAATGTCAAATTTGAGAAATATCCTAAAGATTTTTTTTTATCTAACAATGATGCAAAAATTTCTTCAAGAAAGACGGACCATAAACTGTACAAAAGAAATTATTGACTCCGAAAATATTTGATTGAAAAATGGAACCTCCAAAAGGTTACGGGACATAACACTGAAAGAAATAAATAAAAAAAAATGACTTTATATAGAGACGTACAAGTCAAAATGTCAGCTTATTAAAGTATGATAAAACACTTTTTTTTATCATTTTTTTGTGCAATGTTGGATGGGAGGGTGGGGGATACGGTAAAAAAAATGACGCATTATTTTTATTTATATTTATTTATTTATTTATTTATTAAAGAATAAATGCAAATTGTGCAAAAGTTCGACCACTGGATGGAAATTATTGATTTTGAAAAACAATTAGTTCGGATAAAACTGACAAGTACAACAAAATGAGTAAATTTTGAAAAAGATTTGAAATTACACCTCTTACTTAAAAAAAAATGTGCAAATTGAAAGATTAGATTTTTGAGATTTTCACAAAAATTTACAACGACTTGACCTTTGGGTATTTTGTTTACAATCCATCTTTCTCAAAGAAATTAATTATGAAAATGAAATTTAAACGTGCTAAAAGAGGGTTGGTTTCCCATGAGAGCACCATGCCAAGGCTCTTTATTCGATAGTTGTGAATGTGATCAAAGAATAAGAAAGAATGCGTTAGTTTTAATCAACAAATATCATATAACACATTGATAAAGTAAATAGCAATGAACAATACAACAGAAAAAGTAAAGGGGTGGATTCCCTCCTCTTGTGCCTGATGTACCTAGTAGGGTAAAGCTGACTTTATCCTAGGTTATTCTATATGGATGCATGAGGCTGGGCTCACTAATGCATCTAGACTCAATTAAGGCTTCGGTTCCCGAACCTTCAGACTGTGGAATCCAAAAAGTAGCAAGTCCGTCAATTTCAAGAATCCCAGGTTGGTGGTTCGAGTGATTGCCTGGACACTGCTACGTGCACATCGGGCCACGACCACATGTCCAAGCGAATCGATTTTTAAAGCCCAAATCTCTAAACTTGTGGACTCAAGTCGAGAGTTTGGGTGATCTCCTAGACAATGTTACGTGCACATCGTGCCACGGTCACACGTCTAAGTAGATCGATCCTAATTCCTAAAAGGACAGGCGGGTGACAACCACCAAAAAGATAAAAGGGTAAAAATATCGAATGCACGTATGGAGTGCTCCTTATGAGAGGAGGGAATGTAATATTAACACGCGTGGGATCTAAGGGTAACTGACCCCCTCCCAAATGCAAGCGCGATCGGATAAAGTAAAAGTAAATAAAACATACATCACATAAGCAACGGAGAGACGGGGAGTGTGATATGCAAAAGAAAAACCCAAAAACCTAGGAAAGAAAATTGCAATCCTAACATCCAAACGCGATGGAATAGAAGGGTTGAATAAGGAAAAGATGATTAAGCCTAGTGCTCGAACTCACTAGTGATCCCCAGTGGAGCCGCCAAAATCCTGTCGCATCCTAAAAATCGTGAAGGCAAAGGTGTTGGTGGGGTCATTGACTGTCGCGTCCAAAAGACGGTCCGGTCTCGGTGACCCTTTCAAAAATAAAAATTTTAGAAAAACCGTGCGTGTGTGAGAAAAAATCAAATTTTAGTAAAAAGTGTATTTTAAGAAAAAATGGTATTTCAAAAAAAAATAAGGCCGGGACTAAAAGTGCAACAGGTTTGACCAACTAATTTTTGAAAAAGCGTTTTATTTTAAAAAAAAAATGGAGTCGCCACTTGGTACTGAATTAGGGTGTACCAAGTCACCCGAAAAATTGTTTAATAAAAAAAAATAAAAATTAAAAAAAATATTTGAAAACCCTTTTTCGACTCCGGTCTATGAAAAAAAATGAGAGAAAAAGGTCCGGGACTCACATTTGAAGAAAGGGAAGGCAAAGGTTTGAGCCTAAGGCACCCTTTCAACTTAGCCGAGGCTAGTTACGAGGTGTAATCAAAATTTTCCTAATTTAACCCTAAGTTCCATCGCGTTCAGATGTATCTATATGAATGCGAATTCTAAGTCTAAATGTGAATATCGAGAGGGTCGGCATGTTCCGTCGAGGCTTGGTCGGAATTATCGCTTTAATTGCGAAACCCAAGTCGAGACCTTGAGGGAGTCACGAGTTTTATGCAAAATGTGATGCAAAAAGAAAAGAAAATAATAATGCATAGTAAGTGAAGAAAGAAGGTGGGCATGCAACATGACGAGTACGGGAGACTAATAACTCGTGACTGAATATTTCTACTCACGGAGGGGGGAACGGCTTGTACGCCACCGCTTCCCGTGTGAGTAGGCGACTATTTCTAGTCGGATCATACAAATGTCCTAAAATCTAAGTGAAATGTAACCTAGATGTCATGCCTTTGAAAAACGTGTCAATAATAATAATAATAATAATGGTAATAAATAGTAATAATAAAATCATGCCAAATGTAAAGAAAAACTAAAAGTGTATGAAATGAGATGAGAAATGCACACGAATGTACCTAATACTTAAATGTGCTAAGGGTCTAGCGTTGGACTAGCCCGTTCTAAAAATCCCACTAGCGTTGGACTAGCGAGGAAAGAAAGAAGCCACAACTAGCATTGGACTAGTGTGGTGACGGAATACTATAAATCATGAATTAAACATTAAAGCATGAATTAAAAGCAAATTAAACATATAAAAACATATGAGATCACATAGGAGCACATAACACATAAGCATAATATTCTAGATGCAAAAATCCTAAGGAAAGCGGTAAAAGAAATAAACACATAAGCACGCAAAAGTAAATAAAACCTAACTATTACACCGGGGACTTAATTTACAATTTAAAAGAGGGGAATTTAAAATACCCTATCTATTACACTTTCTATCTAATTACACAATTTTTGCTAAAATATGAGAAAAATAACCTAACTAATACATTGACTAGCTAAATACCAAAATATTACATTTTTTGTCAAAATAATAAAATTTAAAATTAAATAGCACAAAATAAATAAATGCGCAAAGAGTGCATAAAATAAGAAACGCATAAAAAATGCATAAAATATCATATTAGAGCACGTTGGAGCACATAAAAGAAAAATAATGAGAGATCGGGATACCTCTTTGAAGACCAGGTATCGAAGCTTAAAAACGAACGCACAAGTTAAAGGGATAACTATTTAATAAAATAAAGAGTAAAATACGAAATACTAACACATTAGAAGAACATATATTATAGCAAGTTAGAGGGGGAAAATAAAAGGTAGAATAAATTGGAACCAAATGGTAAATTTAAACTAATTGGGACAAAAATTAAAAAAATCTAAACAAGTCTAAGGGCAAAAATATAATTAACGCAAATTGGGGGGCAAATAGTAAATTCTAACAATTAAGGGGACTAAAAATAAAATTTTGTAAGACTTGAGGGGTAAAATAAAAACACATAAATCTATGGGGTAGCAATGCAAAATTAAAGTAAATTGGGTGGAAACATTAAATTCGAGCAAAAAGAGGGGGGCCAAATTGCACAATTTAAGAAAATGCAAGTGGTACAATAACACTACCTAAGATCTTGGGGGTCAAAACATAAATAACTATCCTTTGGTAAAATAATAATAATAAAAAAAGCTAAATTGAATCAAATAAATTAATTTGAGTATCCAGGTTAATTAACCAATTACTTTAATTAACTAACTAAACTATCAATGCCAACTAATATAAACAAAACTAAATTAACTATTAGTCAGAATAAAGAAAAATACACCCACCAAATATTCCCAATTTCCAATCGATTTATTTTCTTCATTTATTATTATTATTTTTTTCCTCACACGATTTTCTTTCTTTCTTCTTCTACTTTTCTCTGTTTTTCGTTTTCGTTTCTTCTCCACTATAGCCTCTCTAACCTCTGCTTCTCTCTTCTCTTGATCTCTCTCGGTCTCTCCTCTCATCTCCCTCTCTTCTCTTTCTTTTCTATTTTTCTAGTCCTTTTTCGATCTCTCTTCTTCGTTCTTTCTTTCTTTTCTCTTTTCTGTCTTTTCTTCCTCCAATTTCCCTAGCACTCTGAATCCCTGTTCTCCCTCTTGCCGCTTCTTTCATCATTACTGGTTCTTCCTGTTTCTCTTTTCCGAAATCCCCTCTTTCTCTCTCAGTCTTTCTCTCTTTTTTTCTCTGAATCGTTCCTTTCCTTCTTCTTCTCTTCCACCTTTCTCTGTGTTCTGCCTCTCTGTTTCTCTCTTTCTTTTTGCTTTCTTACTCCCTTTCCTTCTCTCTCGCCCTCTATCTGTCTTACTCTCTCATTCCCATCTTTCCATTTTCTCTTTCTCTCTCAGATTCTTAACTGGTTTTTTCTTGAATCCAAGCCTCCCTAAATTCTAAATCAGCATTCCTAAAAACGAATCCCTAAAATTTCTTGATTCCCAAAAGTATGGCCGTTAATTTAAGTGTGATAGTCGATTTGATCCGATGGGAATGGGGCTGTCTTGGTGAAATTGAATTGATAAGGTGCTGATTTTGGGTATTTTGTGGTTCTGTTGTTGTTTTCTGTAGGTTGTCAATGGTGGTAGGGGAGCTACGGTGGTGGTAATTTTTGCTTTGACCGTGTATTTGTGTGATGTGTGTGTGTGATTGAAAGGTCTGTGTGATGTGTGTGATTGAAAGGTCTGTGTGATGTGTGTGATTGAATGTGCGTGTGATGTATGCATGTTGTATTTTGCTGGTTTGCTGATTCAATTTGGTGGTGATGACAGTTTTGGGTTTCCGCAATTGGCTGGCGGTTGTAGTGGTAGAGGGTAGTGAGAGAGTGGTGGTGGGGTTGTTTGAGATTGTGAATGATTGCTGGACAATGGTGGTTACAGTAGGGTCGAGGTGTGTAGGGTATTGGGTTGAATTGGAGGTTGTTCTGATATCTGATATGCGTGGATGTAAGTGGTTATAGTGACCGTTTATGATGGTTTTGATAGAGGAGATTGCTTTGGGAACTGACAGGGGACGAGTTGGTGAAAGGGCTAAATTGCTGCTGTCTTAACTGGGATTGTGATTGCTTTTGCAGGATGAAAAAATGGTGGTCTACATACTATGGTGGTTTTGGTTTGCAGAGATTGGCTTTACTTGGCGAGAATCTGATAGGGCTGTGGGGAGGGCAATCGTGTTTTGCTGGATTTATTGGTTGATTATGCATGGGTTTGTGGGTGGTTGTCAATGATTAATTGCTATTTCCTGTAGGTTTGAGGGATATGTGTGGTGGTTTTCTGGTATTTGGTTTTTGTGTTTGTGTAGCTTCTGCAGGTTACAGTGGGTTTAGGAGGTGGCGGTTTGGATTTACTGGTTGCAGGTTACAGATGATTGGAGGGGACTGTTTTGGTGGTGAAGGAGGAGTGGTGGTATGACTGGTGGCAGGTGGTTTTCCGGGGGTTGTATTGTGGTTGGTTTTGAGCAAAATTGCTGGTGGAGTAGGGGTGGTAGACGGTGGAGGAAGAACAAGAACAAAACCAGAAAAATGACTAAAAAAATTTAGGAAAAGCAAAACTAAAAGTAAATCTAATAATTCCAGTAAAATTCTTCAACAAAACATATAAATTTAATCAAATTTGCCTAAAATGAAAGAAAATTCAATAAAATCAAAAGAAGAACTTACCTTTTGAAACTTCAAAAAATGATCTGATGAACAGTGTATATGGGATGAACAGTAATTGTCCGATGATCAGTAGATCAGCTCTTGAAGGTGGCGGCTTAGTGTGTGTTCTTAGGTGTTTTGTTTGTGTTTTGATCTTTTAGGGTAAAGTTAAAGTGTATTTTAGGGTTTTTTCATTTTTTCTTCCTCTTTTCTACTAATTAGGGAGAGTATTTATAGGCCATTTATCTTGTTGGCCAAGAATGCTGTAAAATAACGAGAATGCCACTGGTATTAAAAGATGTTAATTTTATTAAAAAAAATATATTTTTAACCCTAAAAATTAAAATTAATACAAAAAATATGACAGTGATCATTAAATTTTCAAAAATAATCCACAGTAGATTTCAAAAAGTAAAAATTGAGCTCAAAACTGATAAAAACGCGCTCGGGGTATAAAATGACAGTTTTGCCCCTAGACAATAAAAATTCATAGAAAAATAGTTATCGTCTTCAAAAAATTATCAAAAATTACAAATGAAATTAAAACACTAGAAAATGCATTTTTGACTCAAAATTTGTGGAAAATGAATTTAATTTTTAAAATGACAATTTTGCCCTTGGGCAAATGAAAATTCACAGAAAAATAGTTATTGTCCTCAAAAGATTATCAAAAATTACAAATAAGCTTAAAACACTAGAAAGTGCAATTTCAGCTCAAAATTGGTGAAAAATGAATTTAATTTGGAAAACGACAATTTTGCCCTTGGGCAATGAAAATTCACAGAAAAATAGTTATCATCTCTAAAAAAATGAAGAAAATTAAGAAACATGCTTAAAGAATTAAAAAAATGAATTTGGAACTAAAAATGAGCTAAAATGGTATTCGTGGGGTGAAATTACCATTTTGCCCTCATGATGGTAAAAATATAAAGAATACTAATTAAATCCAGAAAATTATAAAAAAAAGACAAATTCACATAACAATAAAAATATGAATTTAAAACCCCCAAAAAGCTGACAGAAAAATATTTATAGATGAATTTACTATTTTGCACCCCAAAATTATAAAAAAATAAAATAAAATTTGTCCCAAAAAGTGCAAACATGCCCTTCCCATGTTTGAAAATAAATGGTGTGTCAAAATTTGGTGTCTACACACTTATAACATACTAAAAACATACTAAAAATATATATAAAAATATATATAAAGTACTATGCTAAAATAGGTAAAATTATCACTTATCATACCTCTTGATGACATAATTAAACAGTCCACCTAATTAACTATACGTGATGTCAACCATAGCCGCACACATGTCTGGTCTCTAAGGTATCCACACGAACACCTTCTTGGGATCCTCATTAGGATTGATCAACACCAAGTGAATATGCTAGATCCACTTGACACGCCACCAAAGTGAAGAAAATTGTATAAAAAAAGTTATTTTTCTCTCTCTAAATTTCTAACGTTAAATTGTATGTCATGTCAAATCTTGGTGTTTAAGACTTATTTATAGAGCAATAATTAAGATATCTTGTCCAACAAGAATTCGGTAATAGGTAACCATTACCTATTAGGATATCTTTACCAAATAAGATATTTAGTAGTTTTAATTTCCTTCAAAAGGAAATTATTCCATTACTATAATTTCTCTATTTATTAATAAATCCTTAGGATTAATTAGCTCGCAAATTAATCCCATAATTATAACATAATTATTTAAATCAATTTAACCCAATAATTAGTTCTATTGTGTGTGACCCTTTAGGTTCCTAATCACTTGGCAATAAATATAAATTATACTCTTAGAATTAATTGTTTTAGTACAAAAACAACAAATCATCCACCAACATCAAATCAACCAACTTCATCCTTGCTGTAACACCCTAGAAAATGCACATATAAGAAGCATTTTTTTTATTTAGGGTTAAGTGCTAATCTTAGAATTATTAGTTGGGAGATTTCTTGAGTTAATTAAGTTAATTAGTTAAGATTTTCATTCTAAGCAAGAACACTTAAGTACTAAAGTTAGAATAATTTTTCTTGACCATTTAACTTATAGTAGTGTTTAAATTTTTACTAGTTCATTTCACTATTTTCTAGTCTTTTGACTACTTGAAATTTTGCTCAATTTTATTCAAAAGTTTCACTTATTTTCTTACCTTATTTTCTTTTTCCCTTGGCCGAAATTTTTCGCTCTCTTTTCTTTTCTTTTCTTTAGGCTGAAATTCTTCTTTTCTTTCTTTCTTCATGTGGCCGGTTCTCTCTCCCTAATTTACCCTATTTGTGTTGTAATAATTTATGTTTCTTTATTGTTTATATTAAATGACAAGAGTTGATAATTTTAACCAATTAAATTAAACCAAGTTGCTAAACTTGCATTAAATGCTCTCTTTTTACTTTATTCTTGTAATGATTTTATTGGCTAATTATTTTCTCACCTTTTCTTCAATTCTTTTTCATTTTTCCTAGACTATTTCTTTCTCTTTTTCTTCTCACCTTGGCCGGCCATGCTTTCTCTTCTTCTTCCCTCATTTTTGCTCTCAACTTCTTGAACTTTCATCTCTCAAATTGACACAAATCAACCATAGGAAGTGGACTTCTATCTTTTCTAATCAAAGTTCTAAGCATATCTAAGGTATTTACCATGAACTTACCTTATTAATTTCATGTTTTAATTAGCTTTTATGCAAGTTTAATACCAATTTTCTTGTTAATACTACTTGAAGAAATTAGTTAGAACTTGCTATATATTTGTTAGATAAAGTGTTCTTATGGTTAAATAGACTAGTATGTGGCCTTGGAACCTTGAAATTTCACGAAGAACATGTTGTTTGGGTGAAAGTTCTTGGAGCTTAATCCTTGAGATTTAGTGAGATTTTGATTGAATTTGAGTTTGGATTGAACTAAGAAGTTGTAGAACTTGTTGAATTATGGGTTTGATGATTGAAATCTTGATGAAAAACAAGATTGGAAAGGCCGAAATTTAGGGGAAATAATGCCCAATTTTTGTTAGAAAACCCTAGAAAAAAAAACCCTAGAAAACCCTAGAATAAAAACCCTAAACCCTAAACCCTAAACCCTAGAAAAAAAAACTAGAATTTAATGGGGGTATTTCTTGAATTTTCTTACTAGGTTAATTAGGGTATAAATTGGGTTTTTCATTAGATTATTTCTTTCAATTTGCAAGACCCGATAGTGAGACCCGACCTTTCTACGAGATATTTTCTTAGGCACCAGGTGAGTGTCTTTATGTGTGCATGATGCATGGAATGTGATAATTTTATTTGGTGACTATTATGCTTAACTTGCAATTATTATGTGAGTACCTGTGTTATTTGAGGAAAGATGTGTACTTTATCGCATCTATTCCACAATGTGTTACACGCTTTTATTATTTAAAATGTTATTTGTGTGTGTGAGACTACCGTGACTAACGTCACTGTTATTTCACGGTTAGTCTACCGGGCTGCAAGTGGGAGGACATAAGGTGCTGGGTGTTTTAGGGTGTGATGTTCTTTCCTTTTGAGTTGTGAATCCTCAAAGAGGCCAACTCCGGAATGAACTTTCTTGATTGTGTGTTGGCCCTCCAGGGTTGAGATTTTTTTCTCCCCCGGATGTGGTAGCTTGTACGGAGGTTATAAGGTGATTGGCGGTTAGGGCTTGTGATTGATAAAACTGATATGTTCCTTGATAAAGACCTGAGCTATTATCTCGGTCCAAATATCGTGGCTACATGATCAGTACCTGCTCCTCTACGGTTAAGCTTGCTTCCGTAGTTGAGCCCTGTATCCGCCAGTGACTACATGTAAATTAAATTGCTCATATATTGTTTATTTAATTTATTGATTATTTTAATAACCCGAAATAATAAGTTCTTGATATGTTTGCATGAATTGGACATTCACTGGGCTATTATAGCTCATTCCATTTTATTTGTTTTCCTTTACTCAGGTTACCGGAAAAATTAAGCGGGACCAACTGGTTTTTTTTTGTTGTTATAAGTGTTTTAGTTATTGTAATAGTCGCACTGTGTTAGGCTATTATTGTGAAAATTATGTAAATTATGACATGTAACCTTTTGATATGACTCATATCTTTAAGTTAAATAATAAGAGTTATTTTACTTTGTTTCATTTTATTTTATGTTATTTTATTTTAAGTTAAGTACGCTGGGATTTTTCGTGTGAGTGCGTGCATCGAGACCTGGCGAGAGCTAGGCAGGCAGTCTGCTAAGCCTTTTGGTGCGCCTCTGGGCAAGGTGGGGCTGCTACACTTGCAACTCCAATTATTTGAATTTGATGAAGAAGCTATCGAAACCCTTCAAAATAACACAAAAACAAAAGTAAATCACATCTTTACGCAATTTAACATTCAAATCAAGAATTAGAATAAATAGCAAAGAAATAAAGGAAAACCCAATGAAAAACCCTAAACCTAGCTTCAAAACCTACTAAAAACTAGTACACTCAAGAACTTATCAGCTGTGTAGAAGCAACTCGAGCAAATGTCAACTCGGTTTTGAACATACATCAAAAGGTTCTTCGGTAAACCACACCCAAAATACTCATCCAAACTTAGTCTAGTGTTTATTTCCACAATTTTGATAAATATGGGTGCCCAATCAAGACAATAGGAAGTGATAAGGCCCTCGCCCCTCCAGTAGGTCAATAGCCCATTGCTTGATGTTCAGATTCTTGAGCACCTAGAGATTAACAATTTCTCTATTCTCTGTTCTTATTACCCATTACTATTTGAAGGAAACTCTAATGCTCCATAATGAGTGAGATGAGCGTGGTTGTCACGTCCCAAAATCGTGGGCATGGGTCGGTCCGTGACTGTCGCGCCACGAAAAGGCGGTCCGGTCTAGTGAACCTTTTCGAAAAGAAAGTTTTTGGAAAAACTGTGCATATGTGAGAAAAATCAGGCTTTAATCGAAAAAGTGTTATTTAGGAAAAATGATAAAAATAAATATAAGGCCGGGACTAAAAAGTGCAACAATTTTGACCAACTAATTTTGAAAACGGGTTTTATTTTGAAATAGAGTGGCCACTTGGTATTGAATTAGGATGTACCAAGTCACCTAAAAAATCATTTAACAAAATAAAAATAAAATTTTAGAAAAAATTTTTGAATACCCTTTTTCAACTCTGGTCTACGCAAAATGAGAGAAGAAGGTTCGAGAGTCACATTTGAAGAAAGGGAAGGCCTCACGCCTAAGGCTCCCTTTCCACCTAGTTGAGGCTAGTTGCAAGGTTCAATCAAACTTTTCTAAAATAACCCCTAGATTCTATCGCGTTTGGATGTGTCAATATGAATGCAAATCCTAAAATCTAAATGTGAGTATTGGAAGGGTCAAGATGTTCCTTCGAGGCTTGGTCAGATTATCGCATTAATTGCAAAACCCGAGTCGAGACCTCGAGGGAGTCATGAGTGTAGATGCAAAATGGAATGCAAAAAGAAAAGAAACATAGTATAGACAGTAAGTGTCAAAGAAAGTAGGAATGCAGCATAATAGGTACAGGGGACTAAAACTCATGGCTAACTGTTCTTATCACGGAGGGAGGAACGACCTGTCAATCCACCGCTTCCCACATAAGTAGATGACTATTTCTAGTCGGATCACACAAATGACCTAAAATCTAAGTGAAATGCAACCTAAGTGTCCAACATTGTCAAATGCTAAAAGATAGGTAATAATAATAAAATATATACCAAAAATCATGCAAATATGGAAAATTCTAAAAAAGAGGAAAGTATGTGTGAAATGAGATGAAATGCACGCGAGTAAAACTACCACTAAAATGACTTAAGGGTCTCGCATTGGACTAGCCATTTTTAGGAATTCCCCAATAGCGTTAGACTAGTGTGGTGACAGATTAATAAATCATGAAACAAAATGATAAAACATGAATCAAGAGAAAATAAACATATAAAGATACATGAGAGCATGGAGGAGCACAAAACACGTAGGCATAATATCTAGACGCAAAAATCGTAAGAAAAGTAGTAAAACAAATAAGCACACAAGCACACAAAAACACATAAACCCTAACTATTACACGGGGGGATTTAGCTTGCAATTTAAGGAGGAAAAAGTAAAAGTTGCCTATCTATTACATTTTCTATATAATTACACAATTTTAGCTAAAAACACAAGAAAATGTAATCTAACTATTACATCTACTATCTAAATACAAAAATAAGCCAAAATAAAAGAAATTGCGATATATTTTATTACATTTTTTGCTCAATAATGAAATTCGCAACGAAATAGCATAAAATAAACAAATACGTAAAAGTATGTAAAACTAAAAAACATATGATAAAAATGCATAAAAAAATTACATTGGAGCACAAAAAGAGAAACTAACGAGGAATAAGGGTACCTCTTTTGAAAATCCAGTACAAATACTTAGTAACACAAAAAAAAATATATATCAAGCTACCTCGGTATAAACAAATAAAGGCTAAATATGAAATCCTAACTTAAATGAAACTAAGGGGACTAAAATAAATTTCTATAAAGCTTTCAGGGATAAATTAAAAATTTAAGGTAAAATTAGGGTTAGAACGGTATATTCTAGCAAGCACAAGTCAAATTGCAATTTAGAGGACCTAACTGAAAAGAAAATAGAGTGTGTGTGTTGTTAAAGGATTAGAGTGCACAAAAAACAAAAATTCCTGGGGCCGTTCTAAGCCTAATAAACGAACGAGGGTTTAACATCAATATTACCTCGTGATAAAATATCAAGCTAAATTTAAAGATAAATGAAACAATTAAATGACTCAATTAAACTAAATTAAACTGTGTTATGATACGTCCCAAGGGTTGAAGGATGTACAGGCACGTATCAATGGTGATGGACGAGCTGAGCACTCTTCCAAGGATGCTAATGATGTGCTTTGAGGCTTAGATGGACCAATGACTAGAGCTAGAACAAGAAGGATTAAGGATGCTCTTCATGGACTGATTTTGGATACACTTGAAGAGGAACACCAAACGAGTTGGGCTGAACATTCTCCATGGTTAGTCTACACTATTTGGGCTGAACAAGGCTTAGGAGAAAGTCCAAACAACTAGCTAGGTGTAAGGATTGAAGACTTGGAGAGCGGCTGATCTACTAGAAGGTTAACGGGCTAGAAGACTTCAAGTGGTTCACTAGGGCTGATTGGAGAATGTGGATTTTTACTAAGCCCAAATCCATTTCCTTAGCTTGTTACTAACTGAATGTAACTTAATTAGTTAGTTCAGTTCATTTATGTTTTAATTGAGTTAGTGAATTAGTTAAGTAGTTGTGTTTACTACAAACCCTAGCATGTTACTTGTGTGCCTATTTAAGGGCTTAAAAATCGATATGGTGGTTGACAGCAATTTCATGATATTTTGAGTAAATTCTTTTCATATTTTTCTTGGTTATTTGGTGATTGAGAACTACCCCGTTAGGTCTTATCAAGCTCCGCTTGTGGTGACCACAATCTTGCTTAGATTTTTCTTGAGTTTTGATCAAGTTCTTTAGAGAGTTAGGTTAACGATTGAACTAGCTCAACTTGGTTAATCTAGTTGCCTTAGGAATGAGTTCATCTTCAAGTGGAGATTCGTGAGCACAACAGCTCCACATCTAGGGTTCTTGGGTTTACAAATCCAATGGGGTCTTGAGTTCAATGAGTTGTTGACCCAAAATCCAACGGGTCTTGGCAAATGTAACTGTGTGCCCATCAAGTGGCATCAAAGCCATCTTCTTTGGATTTCCAGGTTTTATCAATCCAAAATTTCCTTTGGAAGTTTAGATATACCTCTCTTGTTTTTCTTGTTTGTTCTTATTGTGACAAAGAGCTTTGAGCTTGGTCATAATAATTCGTTTGGTGTCTTTTGTGTCTTGTTTACATCATCTAATTCGTCCAATCTTGTTTGCGCTTTGTTTCTACCCATTTTTGTGTTCTTCTCTAAAATTTCAGCCTTTAGTTTTCGTTGTTTTCTTGGTTTAAATCGTGCTCTAGGGTTTGTTTTGTGTCGTTCTTGATTGCTTCTCAATGAAGAATTCTAGGTTGTGTGGTGTGTTGTGTTTTCTTGACTGTTTTTATTGTTTTCGTGAAATTCTTGTGTGAAAAATTTTGCAAGAAAATTAAATTCTTGGACCTAAAAGCCTAGATTTGAAGTTCTTGGAAGGAAAAATTCAGCTGTGGTGTGTTTGGATAGGGTTTACAAACATTTTTAGGGTTGGTTGAGTTGTTACGTGAGAAACAAAATTTTCCAGAAAAAAGGCATGCTAAAAAGGGAAGAGAAAAGCCAAAGCGCAAAGAAAAATCAAAGAAAAGGAAGAATAAAAAGGCTGCACAAGGTTTAAAAGCCATGCAATAATTTTATTCCATTGTTCTTGGTTAATTCTTGGTGTTATAAGGTGATTCTTGAAGTTTCTGGGACTTACTTCTTGTTTCTTGAAAGGGTGCAAATCTGTCCAGATTTAATTTGCCACTTCTTGAAGTTATTGAACAAGTTCTTGGACTTTCTTGAAGTTCTTGACCACTTTCTTGGTGTTCTTGAATAAATTCTTGAAATTCTTGAAGCTTAAACTTAAGTTCTTGAACCACATTGTGCTGGAAATTTTTGTTCTTGAAAATCTTGTGAGTGATCCGAGTTTTCTTGGAAGAAGTTTGAAGTGTTTGCTGGTACTTGGTTTGTTCACCAATTTTGAACGATTTTCTGGAAGTTTTTGAGTTGTTTTGGTGATATTTTGCTACTGTTTCATAAGTGAATTGGTTGGATCAAGTTCTTGGATTTGGTTCTTGGTTCCTGGGTAAATATTGTTGCTGGAATTTTTGGTGTTCTTCAATTACGAATTTTCTGAAATTGTTCCAGCTTTATCTGGCCTAAAAGAAGGATCATAAAGAGTTGTTTTGTGACTTAAATTGGAGTAGGAGAGAATTGGGTTCAAGAATAGATGAAGAGGGACACTTACTTGCACTTGAATTCTTGAATCTTGATTGATCTTCTTGCTGGAATTTTTGGAATTTGATAGCTGTGAAGTTTTTTTAAATTTTCCAGATTGTTTCTGATTTAGGTAGAGGGGCTTTGAGGGTTATTGTTGCTAAAAGAAAGAATCCTATTCCTCAAGGATAGGCAAATCCGTTTGTGAAGAGAAAAAGGAAAGCAAGGGAGCTACTTTCCTATTTTGCTAGCCGTGTAGGAGAAATAAGGAAGTTACCTGGTTCTTGTTGTTTTTGGCTGTTGGGATTGTTTCCTAATTGCATGTGCCGCGGAGTTTAAGGCAATTTTCTGCTGGTCATGCTTCCTTTTGACCGTGCCTTTAGTTTCCTAATATTATTGGCTTGTTTGTCACTTGAGTTTTGTTTATTTTTTGCACAAGTTTCATATTTCAGTCAAGAGAACATTCAAAATCAAGAATTTTCACACAATCATACGACATATTAGGGTTTCTATATTGTATCAAATCTTGATTCTTGGTTATTCTTTGTTATTCTCTTGATCAAAAACACTCTAAACATAATTTTCTTGACCTCTACATTTAGTCCTACAGGTTGAGGTTGCCATTGGCCTTGGTAAGGTTTGAGTGAGCTGGTTCTTCTCTAAAGGGCAAACAAAAAAATTCTTTGAGTGGTAAAAGGCTTAGTGGTGAGCTCCTTAGAGGGTAAAAGCCATACTACTTGAGGGAAGTGAGTGCAAACACTAAGGGAATACTTCATATATACTTGCTTTATTTTGTTCTAACTCTTCTTTTTGCAGATTTAGTGATGCGAGCGAGGTTGTGAACGGCCAAGATTGCTTGATGATTCCAAGTAGAAGCCTCGAATATTCTTCAACGAAGAACAAGAAATCCTAGGGTTCTAATTTAGGTCGAGATGAGTGGCTTCATTTATCTAAACTATGACTCTATGAATATTGATGAAACACGAAAGAATTACTCTAAGTGGATAATTCAGTCGCCACAAGCATAGGCTTGACAAGACCCAGAACGGTTCCAATCCAAGAACCAAGGAAGTGCTCTGAAAGAGCTCTCAAGAACACACCTTTCGGGTGAATAATGATCCAAAATCTCTTATTGAATGAATAGAGTTAGCCCTTTAATAGGCTTTGTAGCATATTACAAAATATGGAAAGTAAATCACTAATAAAACTCTAGATAAGCATGATCACTAATCATAGTCTATCATGCCTAACTACTCGAAACTGATTACAACTCACAAATTTTACTAAGTAATAACAAAATATGAAATTAAAATTATTTTGATGGAGGCCGTCAAGGAGGCCATGGCGCGGCCTTGTGCACGGCTTCGGTCAGACGTTTCAACATAGTCTCACACCCTATTTTGATGAAGGCCGTTTGAGGAGGCTGTGGCACGGCCTTAGATGTGGTCTCAGTCAAAAGTTGCATTCCTCCACTCCCTAGCTTGAATTGAACACTAGGATCGTTCCCTTGGTCCTCTATGGCTTCCACCATTGATCCCTCTTTACCTAAAGCATCATCCTTGGCCCACATCAATGTAACTAATCTTGATAATTGTGAAGAGATGGTCCTAGCAACTTCCTCCTCAAGTGCACTCGTGATCAATCCATGCAACATTTCCTTCACCTTCCTCATCCTTGAGCACCAACATATAGTTACTTGATAGATAATCCATGACTTCATTAGCTCAATTGTGAAAAGCTCATCTCCACGGAAACCATCTTAAACCGTGCTCACATCAGACTCCCCCTCTTCAAAATGATTTGTCCTCGAATCATCGCTTACATCATAAAAATCAACATGAGTAACAACCGAGATATTAGTTACGTTAGTAGGCTCACCTTGCAAAATTAAACCATAAATATTCCCAAGAAACTTGAACTCCCCTAAGCAAATATCATCACAAATAAACCTAAAATCAATGTTTCTTGAGTTAACACTATAAAACTCACATATAAGCAACAAAGATTCAAACTGCAATCCTCCCATCCTAATGGAATTGTCCCTTTATGAAAGGCGTCTTTCTCACTGATTCAAACTGCCAAAAAGACACAAAAGTACTAGACCAAGGAAACAAAAATGCATCAACTATCTTAATCAAAGCATAGTAAATAGCTTCATGCGTGCCATCTTTGTAAACCCTATTCAAGCTGAAATACCACTTAGACATGACAACACAAGGAAATTTCACCTAAACTCATCATGACATAAAAATCACAAACCATAATAGGTGAATCCTCAACAAGGTCTTGCACAAGATGATCATGCAAAAGACTAGAGTCATACATGCTACCCGTGCTCAAATGAAGTATGTCATAATAGTTAGACTCACTATGCAAGAATATATCATGAAACAAAACACTTAAACTACACATAGAAGTAGTAAAGACGAAATTACCAAAAGTAATCGTTACTGAAGCATTGAGACTTGAATGTAACTCATGCAATAATGCTACATGCAATGCATACTCACTCATACTAAGGCTAAAAGGCAAAGTAAACACAATCATTCAAGGTTAATCTAAAATGTAAAACACACTTAAACCTAATGTTAGGATACCAATGTATGCCATGCCTACCAATCAAACACATAACCCAGCACCAATTGCTATTGATGGCACAAGATGACAAATTTGCTAGAATATGTCCTTGCTTCACCAAATTTCTCCCTCGAACTCTTTCCACCATTTTATGTGTTATATGAGTAACTATCAGATTGCATGTGAAAAATGTTAGGAGAACATATAGCTTGTGGCTTACTTCCTTGAAGGATTACTCTATGATTCTGCATAAAGGGAACAAACACACTAGGAAAATATAAGTGAAGAGAGTTAGTGAATAAATAATCTTCTTTGTACATGGGTACAAGAAGTTTTGTTCTCACAATCACAGCACTTGTTTCCTCACTTATGCTATCTTCCCATCCGCTATTTTCTTCTTTTACCTCAGAATTTTCGCACTCAATTTGTTTCACATTGCACTCAATTTGTTTTCCCTCAATACTCACACTCTTTTCTTGCACACATCTTCTTTTTCTTCACTCTTTTCTTTTGATTGTGTGCTCAATGATCTTTCTCTATCTTAACACTCTTTTGTAGTTCTCTCTTGATCTTCATGAAGTCTCTCTTCTTTTTGTGCAACAACATGGGCTTCATATAGACTCATAACCCTAGCATCAAATTCTTTCAAAACATCATCAAGGTGCTTCCTCCAATCCTCTTTCTTTGACAAATCATAACCCTTAAAAAGCTTCTTAGAGGATTGATTTTTCTCTTGTCTATTTGAAGAGAGGTTTTCGTAATTCTCCCTTCCTATACATTGGAGGTAATTTTCAAAACCTATAAGAAAAACGTTAGTGACAAAGAAATGTAGAACCTCACGTGCTCCCTTACGTGTTTACACTCAAATCTCTGCGCACATCACTCAAGCTATAAGGCTTTTTCCCAATACTTGTACTCTCCCCTTAGCCTTTTACCAATCTAAAGTGCTTTCTTGTTGGTCCTTTGATGAAGAACCACTCAATCACTCTTATTAAGTACTAATGGATACCCAAATGTAAGATTAATGGTGAGAGCAGACAAAAGCGTAAGATTAGAGTAGAGTTTGATCAATAGGAAATCAAGAAAATAATATAGATAAGATTTGACTCAAGAATGACACAAAGTCAGAAGTCCTAATATGTGGTATTGTTGGCTGAAAAATCTTGATTGTTATTGTTCTCTTGAAAGGAAATAATATTCTTGTGCAAAAAACAAAAACATACTTTCCAAAAAGAACAAGCACACACAAGGCAACACTTTCCTTTTTTCTCAAAAAATCACTGCACTTTCTTTTTCTCTTGGCTCGCTCCCAATCCCCTAAAAATTAGGACATTCCTACTTTTTCTCTTAAAAGCACACGGCTTCCTCTTTCAAACTATTTGGACAGTTTCCTTTTTTTTTTCAACAAGATATACGACCAAGCTCCTAAAATTCCTCCAAGATTGCAGCACATTCCCCTCCTAAAATTTCTCCATGATTTTCTCTCAAGATCATATCCTCCCCTTAGAATTAGGAAACTTGTTTTCTTTTTCCTTCCAAAACACAATTGGACAGATTTGGGAGAAATTTCTTCAAATAATCCAAGCTGGAATTTTCAAGAAACACATCTTATCATCCAAGAAATAAAATCCCAGCAAGCTATTCTCCAAGAAAAGTAAAACTATTAATCAAGAAGTCCAAGAACACGACTTCCAATAAACAAGAGAAACTCAAGAACTTCGAGATAATATGCAAGAACTTCAAAAACCAAATTTCCAGCAATCAAGACATCAAGAAAGTTTATTCTTTTCAATCAAGAAACTCAATAAGCTCTAAGATTCTTTCAAGAAACCACCCAAGACTTTCAAGAAGTTCAAGAAATCAATCAAGAAGGCCGAACAAATTCCAGAAACTCACCAACTTGTTTCCCTTAATTCAAGAACTCAAAAAGGTAAGCCTTGAACACAACTTCAACTTCAAGGAACATCAAGAAACGCTACCAAAACACCAAGAAATAAATCTTGGTAGATTAGTGCAAGGCTTATTCCACACATTCTTTGCACACCTTTTTCCTTCTTTACTTCTTTTGGTGCATAGCTCTTCAACTTGTTGTGCACGACTCTTCTTCTTCTTTTTTTTTTTAAATCAAACAACAAAATAACAGCAAAACAACTCACAAATCCAAAGAACTCACAAGAAACTAACAAATCTGGACAAAATTCTTGGTGAACAGTAACACGAATGAATAATGCGCGTGAACAGTAGTGGTGAATAGTAACCCCTATAGTTATGAAAGGTCTTTTTTTTTTAACAACCAACAACAGAATCACACAAACACTGCAATTTTCTAGAAGATTTCAGTCCCCACAAAAATTGATTTTACATAAGAACGCAAGGAAGCAAGAAAACAACAAGATTTATCAAAAATACCACACAAGACCTAGAATTCTTGATTCAAGAAAATCAAGAACGACCTTAAAACCCTAAGGAATTTCAAGAAAACATGAAAACAAAACCAGAAACACGAGATGTCGCGTCCCAAAATGATGAGCACGATGGGGTTGTGACTGTCGTGCCCCGAAGAGGCGGTCCAGTCTGGTGACCTTTTTCAAAAATAAAGTTTTTTGAAAAAACTCTGCGTGTGTGACAACAATCGAGTTTTTAACGAAAAAGTGTATTTTTAAGAAAAATAGTATTTTAAAATAAAATAAGGGCGAGACTAAAAGTGCGACAGTTTTGGCCAACTGATTTTGAAAAAGGGTTTTATTAGAAATGGAGTCGCCACTTGGTATTGAGTTAGGGTGTACCAAGTCACTTGAAAATCATTTAAACAAACAAAAACAAAGATTTTAGAAAAAATATTGAAAAACCCTTTTCTGACTCTGGTATACAAAAAAATGAGAGAAGAAGGTCCGGGAGTCACATTTGAAGAAAGGGAAGGCAAAGGCTCGAGCCTAAGGAACCATTTCCACCTAGCCGAAGCTTGTTGCGACGTTTAATCAAATTTTCCTAAGTTAACCCTAAATTTTATCACGTTCGTATGTATCTAAATGAATGAAAATCCTAAATCTAAATGTAAGTATCGAGAGGGTCAAAACGTTCCGTCGAGGCTGGGTCGAGATTATCACATTAATTGTGAAATTCGGGATGAGGCCTTGAGGGAGTCACGAGTGTATATGCAAAATGTAATGCAAAAAGAAAAGGAAAATAGTATAGATAGTAAATATCTAAGAAAGTGGGGATGCAACATAACGGGTACAAGGTACTAATATCTCGTGACTAATATCTTTATACTCACTGAGGGGGGAACGACCTGCCAATCCACCACTTCCCACGTAAGTAGACAACTATTTCTAGTCGGATCACATAAATGTCCTAAAAGTCTAAGTGAAAATGCAACCTAAATGTCATACACTGTCAAATACTTAAAAATAGTTCATAATTATGATTATATACATATATAAAAATCATGCAGAATGATGAAAAACTAAAAAGGGAATAGTGTGTGAAATGATGTAAAATGCACACGAGTGCATCTAGCACTAAAATGCCCTAAGGGTCTAGTGTTGGACTAGCCTTTTCTAAGGATTCCCACTAGCGTTGGACTAGCGGGAAAATGATAAATCCATAACTAGCATTGGACTAGTGTGGTGACGAGATAACAAAACTAATAAAATATGAATTAAAAGCAAGTAAACATGTAGAGACATATAAGAGTATGTAGGAGCACCTAACAAGTAAGTATGATATTCTAGAAGCAAAAATCCTAATGAAAGCAGTAAAACATATAAGCACACAAAAGCACATAAGCCCTAACTATTACATCGGGGGGTTAGCTACAGTTTTTTAGGGGGGAAAAAGTAATACGACCTATCTATTACACTTGCTATCTAAATACAAGAATATTTGTGTCGTGTCTGAAAAATCGTAAAAGGTACGGGTAGGGTCGTTGACTGTCGCGTCCCGAAAAGACGGTCCGGTTCGGAGACCGTTTTTGAAAATAAAGGTTTTTTTGGAAAACCGTGCATGTGTGATAAAATCGAGTTTTTTAAAAAAATGTGTTTTTAGGAAAAATGGTATTTTAAAGGAAAGTAAGGCCGAGACTAAGAGTGCGACAGTTTTGGCCAACTAATTTTTGAAAAAGGGTTTTATTTTTGAAATGGAGTCACCACTTGGTACTGAGTTAGGATGTACCAAGTCACTCGAAAAAATCATTTAACAAAACAAAAACAAAAAAATAAAAATTTTAGAAAAATCATTTAAAACCTTTTTTCGATTTCGGTCTACGAAAAACGAGAGAAAAAGGTTCGGGAGTCACATTTGAAGAAAGAGAAGGCAAAGGCTTGCGCCTAAAGCACCCTTTCTACCTAGCTGATGCTAGTTGCAAGGTTTAATCAAATTTTCCTAAATTAACTGATACGATCGGGGGCGTCCCCTTTTGTATATCACAGGAATATCATCCCAAAGATCGTCTTGAAGAATCAGGCGACAATTTAATCCAAATCCTCTCGCTGAATTGGACCAAATTATCTTCAAAAGAAACAACCTCGTTGAACTTTAGACCCACTTTGATTTGTAAACCAAAGCAACCTAAACGTGGAGATTGGTCGCCTTGAATTTTACCCTTGTAGAAATCTTGAACCAAAGGATAAACTTTGCTAGACCGATATGAGCAAGTTCATTCGTCTAACCAAATTTTATTCTAAGGACTTAATCAAAACAAGAAGAAAATTCTAATCTAGGAGAATGGTCGCCATGGAATCACTCCAATAAGACCAAGAATTGGTTCTAATCCAAGAACCCAAGACAAAGCTCTCTAAAAGAGAAACCTCAAATTTTATTAATCACAAAAATCATCATACTAAAATTCGTAACACATTTTTGGCCTATTTATAGGCTTACAAAAGTAACCTAAAAACATGCTAGAATAGTCTAGAAAGTTAACTTAAGTTGTATCCTAACACAATAGGTAATTACTTAAGGATTACAACTTGTAAACTACTTAGGAAACTGAATAAAAGCTAAACTTCTAAAAAAAATAAAAAGAAATTCGCCATAAAATAATAAATGGGCTTGGTCATTCCTCCTTGGACTCCATTGGACTTCAATCTTGCATTTTTAAGACCTTCAACTTGGGTCCATCAAACCTAGCCAACTTGTGTGCATCATCTTTGGACCATATGCTATTTTTTGGGCCTTTTTTTGAATGCTTAATCCAAAACCAAAACTCAATCTTCAAATCTAATTTTCTCGATTGGTCTACGGATTCTCCAAACTCAAAAATGGTTGGAAACACAAGATTCCTTGTAAAATCAATCAAATCACACAGATTGACAAATATCATTGATGAAGTTTCCAAGTTTAAAACGGGTGCTACCATGCACGTATCATTAACCCTAAGTTCTATCGTGTTTGGATGTGTCTAAATGAATGCAAATCCTAAGTCTAAATGTGAGTATCGAGAGGGTCGGCGTGTTCCGTCGAGGCTTGCTCGGGATTATTGCATTAATTGCGAAACCTGAATCGAGACCTCGAGGGAACACGCCGACCCTCCCAATACTCACATTTAGACTTAGGATTTGCATTCATTTAGACACATCCGAACGCGATAGAACTTAGGGTTAATTTAGGAAAATTTGATTAAAACTCACAACTAGTCTCGACAAGGTAGAAAGGGTGCCTTAGGCATGAGCCTTTGCCTTCCTTTTCTTCAAATGTGACTCCCGAACCTTTTTTTCTCATTTTTCGTAGACCAAAGTCGAAAAAGGGTTTTAAATGATTTTTCTAAATTTTTTTTTCATTTTTATTTTTTTATTTTATTTTTGTTTTTGCTTTGTTAAACGATTTTTTCGGATGATTTGGTACACTTTAACTTAGTACCAAGTGGGGACTCCATTTAAAAAACTAAAACCATTTTTCAAAAATCAGTTGGCCAAAACTGTCACACTCTTAGTCTCGGCCTTACTTTCCTTTAAAATACCATTTTTCCTAAAAACACAATTTTTTAAAAAACTCGATTTTATCACACACGCACGGTTTTCCAAAAAAACCTTTATTTTCAAAAAAGGTGTGACAGCCCCACCTTACCCAGAGGCGCACCAAAGGGCTTAGCGGGCTGCCTGCCTGGCTCTCGCCAGGACTCGAGTCAAGCACGCATTAAAATTCGTAAGTGATGGTAACTCAGTAGAAAACTCGTAGATACCAACTGTGACAGTATCTCAGGGTCACATACAATTCAAAACTTAAAAGTAAAAGTACTGGTTTCACAGTTTACATCATATACGTTCATTAATACAATAATATCTCTAGTAGTTTTCTATCAAAATCCTACCAGAATCTACCCTTGAATCCTCACCACCGGCTTTAGGGATAGGAGCCTGTTTAAGGAAAACAAATAAAATAGGGTGAGCTATAATAGCCCAGTGAGGTTCCCACACATACAGACACGGAGGCAAATCAAGAGAGAATAAATAAGCAATTAACATGTGTCACAAAATCACATAGGAAATAATTAAGTAAATAATTATTTAAACAAGGGAGGATACGTTTCGACCATGAGAGCAAGTACTGATCATGTAACCATGATGTTGAACCGAGATAGTATTTTGGGTCTGGATCACAGGTTCTACCTGCATTATCGAGCAAGAGCCCTGACCACCATTCACCTTATATCCTCCGAAAACCGCCACATCCAGGGTGAGATCTCAACCCTAGAGGGCAAACAAGCAAGCAAGAAAGTTCAATCCGGAGTTGGCCTCTTTGAGGATTCACAACTCAAGGAAAGAACGCCATGCCCTAAAACACCCAGCACCTTATATCCTCCTTTGTACAACCGGCTTGACTAACCGCGGTACTACCACGAAGTCTAGCCAACAAGTTTAGTGTATTTGAAAGTTCACAAACAATTACATTCGCATTTGATAGAAATTATGCATGTAACAAATTACGGGGTAAATGTGATAAAGTACACATTTTCCCTTCATATAGTACATTGTAACAATTCATGAATATCAAGTACACATAGAATTAATACAGAGGATTATCATTTATCATGTATCAAGCATACACAAGGAAACACTCACATGCACAAGAAAAAGGGACACTCATCTGGATCGCTTAGGAAAATATTTCGTAATGTGGTGAAGGTTCACTTTCGGATCCTGGAATTTACAAGAAATAATCTAGTGAAAACCCTAAGTCAAAATAGCAAGAAAATTCAAGAAATAACCCAATTATTTCTAGGGTTTCATTTCTAGAGTTTTAGAGTCTAGGGTTTTACCCTAAGCTTTAGGATTTTAGATTTAGGGTTTTCTTGTCCTAAGAAAATTTCACTTCATTACTAGGTCATTGTCCAAAATTTCTGCACACTAAACTTTCTAAATTTAACATATTCTAGGTTAGAGATTTCCTCTACCATTTTTCTTTCTTTATTTCTACCGAAATTTCGGCAGTATCTCCCCTTAAATCGGACTAAACCAAAATTTTCCTTGCAAGAAAAACAGCCATCCAAGCCAAATTCAACAATTTCTACAACTTCTATGTTCAATTCAAGCTCAATCCCATTCTCCTTTGTTAACTCATGTTTTCAAGTTTACCAACTAGGGGTATTCAACCGAACATAACTTCTAATTGATATGTCGTATGAGAAAAGTGATTATATAGATAGAAACTATATTTTAAGGGCTAAAACTTTCATGAAGAGCATCATGTCAAATTCTAACAAAAATCATTCCAAAATCGGTCCACAACTTAGTGTTTCATCAACCCAAATCTGCACAGGGTTGGTTTTTGGCCAAGTTCATGCCATTGCTGGGATCAATCCATCAAGAACTAGGGAATTGTGATTACATGGTTTGAAAGTACGTTTCTAGGACTACAAGTTTCATGAAGATCATCACTTAAAATTCCAACTAGAACAGGTTCAAAATCAGCCCCCAAGTTGGCTCCTTCTCAAAACTGTTTTCGCAGAACCGAAATTTCAGCCCACTTTGCAGACTTTCTGCGATTAATACACAACGAACCACAGTGCAAGCTTTACACCCTTTGAAAGACCTATCAATCTAGTTTCTAAAACAACAAGAATCATTCGAATCCAAGTTATCTACACCAAGTTATGAAAGTTTTACTAAAACTGGTCCAGCATGACTGTTCAAGTATTTTTCAATTCAAGCTTAAATCTTCAAGTACTACTATCAAATTCTTAGTATAAAACTTGAACAAAACTAAATAAAACTTAAACAAAAACTAAATAAAACTTGAAATTAATAGCAAAAGTTCATAGTACATACCTTAAACAAGCTTAGAACTATGCTTAGGAAGAAGAAAAGCTCACTTTCTATGGTTGAAAAATGAGTAAATGGAAGTACAAGCTTCAAGAAAATTGAAAGAAAATGGAGAGAAAATGGAGAAGAAAGCAGCCGTCCAGCAAGAAGAAAAAGAAGACAAAAATTGGTTAAGTAGGAAGAAAAGAAATGGAAAAGAATTGGAAAAAAAATTTGACCAATCAAAGCAAGACAAAACCAAAAGTAAAGCTTGATTTTTCTTGCAACTAAATCTCCACTTGGCCAAGTATAATTAGAAGAGATTTTTCTCATTTATCTTACCCTTAATCTTGCAAGACTTATAAGGTACAACTCCTAAAGGAAATGGTACAACATGCTAGTAAAATAGAAAATCAATTCCTTATTTCTTCTCACTAATTTCGGCCCTCTTTTTTTTTTTTTTTTCTTTCTACCAATAAGCATAATATGAATTATATGAATTTTCTAGGTCGTCACAAAAAGTCACCGGACCGGACCATCTTTTCGGGACGCGACAGTCAACGACCCCACCCGTACCTTTTACGATTTTTCAGACGCGACAGAATTTTGGCGACTCCACCGGGGATCATTAGTGAGTCTGAGCACTAGGCTTAATCACCTTTTCCTTATTTAACCCTTCTATTCTATTGCGTTTGGATGTTAGGATTGCAATTTTCTTTCTTAGGTTTTTAGGTTTTTCTTTTGCATCTCACACACTTCCCGTCTCTCGGCTACTTATGTGATGTATGTTTTATTTACTTTTGCTTTATCCGACCGCGCTTGCATTTGGGGAAGGGGTCAGTTACCTTAGAGCCCACGCGTGTTAATATTACATTCCCTCCTCTCAAAAGGAGCACTCCATACGTGCATTCGATATTTTTTTACCCTTTTTTCTCTTTTTGGTGGTTGACTCTCACCCATTCCTTTAGGAATAGGATTGATCTAGGCATGTGAGCATGGCACAATGTTCATGTAATCATGTTTGGGAGATTACCCAAACTCTCGGCTTAAGTCCATAAGTCTAGAGATTCGGGGACTTTGAGATCCACTTTGGACATGTGGCCGGGGCACGATGTGCACGTAGCAATGTCCGGGGGATCGCTCAAGCCACCAACCAAGGGCTTTGGGATTGATGACCCTTACCCTTAGATCTGAAGGCTCGAGAATCGAAGCCTTATCAAGTCTTGATGCATTAGTGAGCCCAACCTCATGCATTCATATAGAATAACCTAGGATAGAGTCGATCTTACTCTATCAGGTACCCCAGGCACGAGAGGAGGGAATTTACCCCCTTTTATTTTTCTGTTGTATTATTTACTGCTTTTGCTTTATCAATGTGTTATGTGATATTTGTTGAATAAACTAACACACTCTCTCTTATTTTTTGATTGCATTCACAACCATAGAATAAAGAGCCCTGGCATGGTGCTCTCGTAGGAAGCCAACCCTCTTTGGGCATGTTTAAATTTCGTTTTCATAATTAATTTTTTCACGAAAGATGGAAATGTGATTTTCATAAAATTTTATAAACTACATTTTTGTTGTAAATAAGGCACCCCGAGGGTCCAGTCATTGTAAATTTTGTAAAATCCTGAAAATCTGATTTTTTAACTTGTACATTTTCGAGGATTTGTAGCTGAAGACTTTTTTTTAAGTTTAATTCATCCTTGTTGTACTCATCATTTTTATCCAAACTAAATTTTCTTAGAGTCAATAAATACACTCAAGTGGTCAAATTTTTGCACAGTTTGCATTTATCCTTCCTTTTCAAAGAAATTAATGCGTCATTTTTGCCGTATCCCCCACCCTCCCATCCCACATTGCACAAAAAGTGATTTTAAAACATGTTTTATCATACTTTAATAAATTGGCATCATGCATAAACTCTAGAGGGAAAGCCATGTCGAGAATCCCATGATAGGAAAGCCGCCCTTTGGTCTTGGGTACACAACCCTAAAATGACATGCACGTTTATATTTTAGTACCACCTTGGTGGGTGAAACCCTAGGTAAGGTAGTAGGAGCAAAACAGAAGCATTTTCTTCTTAGTGAATTTGGCGTGTTTTTCTTTGAAAAAGGGGAGTCTCACCCTAAAGGATTGCATTTTATGCTAGGCCTACCCTTGGAACAATAAGGGTACTCCCTAAGACATGCATCCGAATTGTTTACACATTTACTAATTCCAATCATTTTCCTTCGAGTCCCATCTTTCAGGTACATTAAATCATAGCTCCTGTTCACCGTAGCCCCATTTACACGTGGTCTCATGCCAAGCTACTGCATATAAACATGAGTAACCATCTGGATTCTTCTGAAGTGTCAACAAAGAATCAGGCATCTGAACTTACTGCGCTAAGGGCGCAAATGAAAGAAATGTTAACCAAGATGAATAACATGACTCACGAGGTGTCCTCCCATAGCCAAATCATTGCCTACTTCATAAGCAATATGAACAACAATGGCTTCACCTCGAACGTACCACCCACTCGGGAAACTCTGCACACCCAACCCAATGCAAGTGGAAGTACCCTTGATACGAACAACAATGACCCAGTTGTCCAGATACCAGTCTCATCTCCAAATACTCAAGATACTCAGATTCCACCCCCACCTACTCAAAATCCTCAAGTGCCTGCTCATATTCCATCTAGCCATAGAAACACTCAAAATGCTCTGAACCAACCTTACTACCCCCAGCAAGCAACTCAATTCACCCAAAACACTCAGCCACCACCAGCTCTTAACCCAAATCAGTTTGTGCTTGATACTAGGTATCAAGGGAGAGTAGAGATGGAACCTTTTGCTAGGGAAGAGAATCCCTTTATGACTGATAAGACATTGTTGAAGAGACTGGACAAATTTGATGACTTCATCAAAGAGAGTCAGGGGTTTGACAGATACAGTGGATTGGATTACGAGGATTTTTGCATGTTTGCAAATACTCAATTGCCACCGAAATTTAAAGTGCCAGAGTTTTCTAAGTATAATAGCAGTAGGGATCTTGTGGTGTGTAATATCTCACATCGGTGGGAGTAAGAAAAAAAGAATAGTATATAACATCCTACGTTTGGGCTACTAAATAACTTGGCTTAAGCATTTTGAGCCCGTGGTTTAAAGCTCAAAAGTTATTGGGCCAGTCCAGACGCGGGATGTTACAAATGGTATCAGAGCGAACCTCGTGTGGTCTCTGCACGGGGTGAGACTGGACCTATGACATTGGGCCAGACTACACAAAGAAGTGAAGGAACTAAGTGCTGTGCGGGGCTAAGTGCCACGTCGACCTAAGGGCAGGAGCCACCTCTAGAGCCCGTACGAGCCACCTCTAGAATCCAACACAACTGAGTGAACAGTCTGGATATGAATTGGGCTTTGCGAGGATGCAAAGGTGATGAGTCCCAAGGTAGGAGACCTTCAAGGGGGACGTTCCAAGGATGATGGATCGAGTTTGAGGAGCTCTAATGATGTGCTTAAAGGTTTGGATGGTCCAATGACTAGAGCAAGAACTAGAAGAATGAAGGATGCTTTGCATGGACTCATATTGGACTCATATGAGGAGGCTTTGCAATTGGGCTCAAAGGAGCAATCTAAACAACTCATTAATGTGATTTGGGCTGAACAAACATTGGATGAGGACTTCATGGGCCACACGAGTGGGGAGCTTGAAGAATTGAAGTCCAATTGATGGTTTTGTGGGCTTAATGGACCACCAGCCCATTAGGGTTTATTAGTTACGATTTTTATAGTCTTTGAGTTGTAATAGACTTAGTTATTTTAGTTAATTCATGCTTTGTTTTGGTAGTTTCATTAGTATAGGTTTTGTCTTAGAAGTTAAGTCTATTTTTACAACTCTAGAATGTTCTTCGTAAGCCTATTTATAGGCCATATTATTAGTTACGAATTTAATAAGAATTATTCAGAAAAATTGTGTGTTTCTCTATTGTGAGAATTTTCTTGGTTCTTTGTCGATTAAGAACTACTCTTGGTCTTATCAAGCTTGCTTGTGGCGACCACCAATTTCGCTTAGAGTTTTCTTGAGTTTTTGATCAAGTCTTTAGAGCTAATTAGGTTAGACGATTGAACTCGCTCAACTTGGTCTAGTCTAGTTGTTCCATAGGCGTGTTCATCTTCAAGGGAAGATTCAAGGCAAAACAACTCCACGTCAAGGGTTCCTTGGTTCACGAATCAAACGAGGTCTTGAGTTCAACGAGTTGCATACCTGAAATCCAAGACTTTCTTGGCAACGCAACCGTGCGCACATCAAGTGGTATCAGAGCCATCTTCTTGGATTTGTTTCAGGTTTTTCCAATCCAATTTTCTCTTGAAAAATTCAGGATATATCTCTTCTTATTGTGTCTTTGTGTTCTTGTGTGTTATTGTGGCAAAGAGCTTCGAGCCTAGTCATAATAATTTGTGTTTCGTGTCTAGCTTTCTTTCAATTTTCGTCCTAAAAAAATTCTGCAATTTTTCTCGTTGTTTTCTTTGATTAAAATTCGTGCTTTAGGTGTTTAGAGTTGTTCTTGGTTGCTTCTCAATCAAGAATTCTAGGTCTTGTGTGGTATTTTGTGATTCTTGACTGTTTTTGGTGTTTTCTTGAATTTCTTGTGTAAAAAAATTTGCAAGAAAAAGGGTTTCTTGAGCATAAAATTTCATACAACCAGATTTCTTGGAGATTGATTGTGTCCTTGGTGTTATTTACGTGGAAAAAAAAAAAAAAGGAGTTCGTGCAAAAAAAAAAAAAAAAAAAGAGGCAGCAAAATTCGTGTGCAAAAAGAAAGAGCCAAAAGCACAAAGAAAAAGAAAGAAAAAGAGAGTAAAAAGGAGTGCACAACAAGCAAAAACCAGTGCACAAATTGTTGCTCAACAATTTCTTGAAGTTTCTTGGTGTTCTTGATACAAATCTTGAAGTTCTTGCACTTACTTGTCAAGTTCTTGAAGTTTTTCAAGCTGTCCAAAATCGTTTCTTGAGTTCTTGAATTTCTGGAATTTTTTTGTTCAATTTCTTGAGGTTCTTGAACAAATTCTTGAGCTTTCTTGAAGTTCTTGATAGATTTCTAGAAGTTCTTGATAATTTTCTTGCACTTCTTGGTTTGTAAGTTGAGTTCTTGAAGTTTGTGAGTTGCTGGAAATTTTCTGGACTGACTTCTTGAAGTTCTTGGCTGATTTCTTGGACCTTCTTGATCAAATCTTGTAGTTCTTGGAGCCAAAAAGTGTTGGTCAAAGGGTCTTGTTCATCAACTAGGGTTTTGGTTAGGGTTTGCCTTCATAAGAGTTGCTGAATTTTGGTGTTTTTGGTGGACGAATTTCTGGTGCGATTTTTCCAGAAATTTTGGTGTTAAAAGGAGTCTAAAAGGTGTTAGTTTGGTTTATATAGAAGTTATTTGGCTTTGGGAAACCAATTGGGAAAGGGAAAGTAGTTACAAAGGGGATTTGGAAACTTATTCCACAAAAACAAGTAGTTTCCTTTTATTCTTGTTTCCTTTTGTTATTATTCCGATTTTTCACATTTAGGAAGGCTGTTTGTCCGTGTTTTCACACTTGGGAGGAGTGTTTGGGGCGTGATTTTTGTTTCCTATTTGGTTATTTGTTGGTTTTAGTTGTTAATTCATTTTGGAAAGTGAATTGGATTGTTGGAGTTTTACTTTTTGCACAAGAATATTATTATTTTTCAAGAGAACATTAAAAATCAAGAATTTTTACACATTTATACCACACATTAAGGTGTCTAATTTGTGTCAATTCTTGATTCTTATCCATTCTTTGATTTATTCTCTTGATCATAAACACTCTAAGCTAATTTTTCTTGGCCTCTACACTTACTCTTTACAAGTTGAGGTTGCTATAGGTCCTTGGTGGGATTAATTGAGCTGGTTCTTCAGTCAAAGAGCCTACAAGAAGATTCTTTGAGTGGAAAAAGGCTTAGTTGTGAGCTCATTCGAGGGTAAAAGCCAATTTACTTGAGGGAATCGAGTGCCAAATACTAAGGGAGTGTTTCACATATTCTTGTCTATTTTCTTTGTTATTTTCTAACTATTTTTCTTGCAGATTTTTTAGGTACATAATGGTGCCTTCTCAATGGACATTAATAATGAACTTAAAATTGTTTAGGGAAGCCATTGTTGGTGATTTTGAAAGAAAGATGCACCTTATGAAAGATGAGATCTATGAAAAGATGGATAGGCATTCGCAGTCATCTAATGCCAAAGCTTTTGCATCCAAATCCTCTAAAAAGTTGTCCAAGAATTATTATACTTCAAAGAAGGAGGATGACATGAAGGGTCTTGATGATTGGGATGATTTTTGGAGCAGATATAAAGCACTTGTGGCTGCTCAAAAAGAAAGAATGCTTGAGGAGAGATCTACTCTCTCAATTAAAGATCAAAGTTCATCACCTCTCATTCAAAAGAAGAATCGTGATGCTTTTGAAGAGAAGGATAAACCATTGCAAGATGGTGAACAAGTGCAACAAGTTGAATTTTATACTAGATGCACTGTGAAAAACAAGGTATGTAGTACGTGCATTAATCATGATAGTTGCACTAATTTGGAAAGTACTATGTGTGTTGGAAAGCTAGGATTGCCTTTGTTGAAACATCCACATCCATACAAAAGGTTGACTGATAATGGAGAATTTGAAGTAACCAATCAAGTGGAGTTGGAGTTTTCACTCAACAAGTATCATGATAAGATTCTTTGTGACGTTGTACCAATGGAGACTTGTCACATAGTCTTGGGTCATCCATGGCATCTTAAGAATGAAGCCAAATATGATGAGGTGAACAATAACTACTCTTTCAAATGGAATGGGAGGAATATCAAACTAATTCCCTTGCCTTCACTTGAGGTAAATAAGGATAAAGAGAAAATTTCAAGAGATTGCAAAGAGTGGGAAAGATCCTTTGAGCACACAAGCAAAAGAAAAGAGTGATAAAAAAGAAGAGTGTGTGCAAGAGAAGAGTGAGGATAGTGTAGATCTTGAGGGAGAACAAATCGAGAGGAAAATTTCTGAGAAAGAAGAAGAAAATAAGAGAGTGGAAGTGGAAGCTAGCAAAAGTGAGAAAAAGATTGCTTTGATTGAAAGGCCTAAACTTCTTGTGCCTATGTACAAAGAAGTAGATTATTTTGCTAACATTCCTAACACTTGTTTGCCTAGTGGTTTTGTTTCTCCTTTGCAGCAACTTGGAAATCAATTTCAAGACAAAGTGACGCCACCTACAAATTGCTTATTCAATGGCGTTAAGTTGCAAGTTTCTAGATTTTTATCACCAAGCAAGAAGATGCAAGTGTTCCCAAGACATGACTTGGTGAAGAGAAGATGTTTAGAGACAAAATTTTGGTCTCATGCCATCAACATCAATTGGTTAATCAAATACATGTTTGATTGGTGGCATGGTGTTAATTGGATTGATTCACAAAGTCCAAACGCCACAACTAAAATGAAGAACTTGCTAGATATAAACGCTTTGTGGCCTAAGTTTTTTTTTTAGTGTTTTTAATTTACACTTTAATTTTGTTTTGCATGGTTATTTGATTAGATTAAGTGATTATGTCTTGCATCTAGCTTGTTTAACTTCATCTAGGTCAATCTGTCTTGAAGGATTTCTTGTGTTTTATGATCATATTTCTAGCGATTTTTGTGGTTTATTTTGCAAATTATTATTCCATGATAGAGTTTATATGTTTTTGTATGCATTCTATCCAATTCATTCTAGTGTTTTAGTTAGTAACCATGTTTCACATTTAGCATGTTTAGCTTTAACTAGTGATTTGCAGCATCTATCTTATAGTTTATCGTGTCATGTTATTTGTTCTAGGGCTTATATGTTTGTCCATGCATTCTATCCAAAGCATCTTAGTGTTTTAGCTAATAATGGTGTTTCTATTTTTAGGGTTATTTTTCATTACGAATTTAATCATCTTTGGTGTTGCATACATATTCAAGACCTTTCTATTAGTGCTTTTCACTCAGTTAGTGTTCAAGAGTTTTTATTAGATTATGATCATGATGGTCATCTTGTTAATGCTTGTTACTTTAAGTCTGTTCATAGGTATTTGTTTAATAATTCATGTTTGTTCATTCTTTTGCATGTTTTTAAGGATAAAACTCATTTAAGCATGTATGTTATACTTAAACATCAATCTGTCTTTGCATCTTTTATATGTGTTTTTGAGTTCTTTAGTTTTTCATTTTTAAAGAATGTTGAGTTTTTCTTTACTTATGTTTATTCTTGTAATATACCATCCAATTTTTATGTGCTTAATATTCTTGGTGGTTATAATTGCTCATCTATCAATCCTTTAGTTACTAATAGTAGTTTATATAAACTCGTAGATTCGAGGACGAATCCTTTCGAGGAAGGAGTGAATGATGAGTCCCAAGGTGGAGACCTTCAAGGGGGACGTTCCAAGGATGATGGATCGAGTTTGAGGAGCTCTAATGATGTGCTTAAAGGTTTGGATGGTCCAATGACTAGAGCAAGAACTAGAAGAATGAAGGATGCTTTGCATGGACTCATATTGGACTCATATGAGGAGGCTTTGCAATTGGGCTCAAAGGAGCAATCTAAACAACTCATTAATGTGATTTGGGCTGAACAAACATTGGATGAGGACTTCATGGGCCACACGAGTGGGGAGCTTGAAGAATTAAAGTCCAATTGATGGTTTTGTGGGCTTAATGGACCGCCAGCCCATTAGGGTTTATTAGCTACGATTTTTAGGGTCTTTAAGTTGTAATAGACTTAGTTATTTTTAGTTAATTCATGCTTTGTTTTGGTAGTTTCATTAGTATAGGTTTTGTCTTAGAAGTTAAGCTATTTCCACAACTCTAGAATGTTCTTTTTAAGCCTATTTATAGGCCATATTATTAGTTACGAATTTTAATCAGAATTTTCAGAAATATTGTGTGTTCTCTTTGAGAATTTTCTTGGTTCTTTGTCGATTAAGAACTACTCTTGGTCTTATCAAGCTTGCTTGTGAAGACCACCAACTTCGCTTAGAGTTTTTCTTGTGTTTTTTATCAAGTCTTAGGTAACTTAGGTTAAACGATTGAACTCGCTCAACTTGGTTTAATCTAGCTTGTCTTAGGCGTGTTCATCTTCTTCAAGGGAGATTCAAGGCAAAACAACTCCACGTCAAGGGTTCCTTGGTTCACGAATCAAACGAGGTCTTGAGTTCAACGAGTTGCATACCTGAAATCCAAGACTTTCTTGGCAACGCAACCGTGCGCACATCAAAAGGCCTAAAGGAGGGGTGAATGTAATATCCCACATCGGTGGGAGTAAGAAAAAAAGAATAGTATATAACATTTTACGTTTGGGCTACTAAATAACTTGGCTTAAGCATTTTGAGCCCGTGGTTTAAAGCTCAAAAGTTATTGGGCTAGTCCAGACACGGGATGTTACATGGTGCACCTCAAAATGTTCTACAACAAACTTGGAAGGCCAACTAGAGATGACAAGTTGCCAATGAGACTTTTTGGAGAGAGTTTGGAGAAAGATGTATTAGAGTGGTATTTGAAATTGGACTTCTCAAAGATCCGAAACTGGACTGATCTTTCACAGGCTTTCATCAAGCAGTATAAATTCAACTGCGACCTGGTACCTTACAGATTTGCTTTAGTGGAGTTAAAGAAGAAACCATCAAAAAGCTATGTAGCTTATGGTCAAAGATGGTGAAGTGTTGCTGCTAAAGTGCATCCACCCATTGATGAGAACGAAATGGTTAAGCTATTCATAGATGCCCAAGATCCACCATATTACCAAGCCATTATGGGCTCTATTGGGAAAATTTTCGCTCAGGTCATAGAACAGGCAGAAGCCATGGAGAGAGGAGTGAAAAAGGGAAAAGTGGTAGACATGGCTGCCATGAAATTACAAGTGAAAAATTTACAAAACAATAATAATTTAAAGAAAGTGACTGGAAAGAAAGCTGAACAGAAGGAAGGGGAATCAGTCTCTGTGCTAAATCAAGACCCGAGATCCAAACCCAGGTTCTAAACCAACACAAACCATCATACCGCTTATCTACAATACCCTCCACCAATATCTCCTTTTCCTATTTTTTCACCAAGTCCTCAACCAATTTTTCATACTCAAGCCCAATCGATGAATGCACAGCCATTTGATCTGAATGCTCAACCCATATTCCAGAACTTTCAACCCCCAATGCAAAATAATTTGCGTCCTCCATTATAATCCTACCCAAGACTAATTTATCCCAACACCTATGTTCCACCTACCCAACATCAAGCAGTTGTTGGTCAAGCCAACCAACCATGAAAATGCTACAGAGACTTCACTCCTCTTACTCGCCCTGTTGATCAAATATATGAGCAGTTGAAGGTGGCAGGCAAGATTGGCACCATACCAGAGAAAACTTTCTCCAGTGGGCTACCTCGTGGCTATGACCCTCAAGCTATTTGCGATTATCATTTAGGAAGCCCAGGGCATACTATAGCCAACTGTTGGGAATTAAAGCACAAGATCCAAGACATGATTGAATATGGAGAAATTGTGTTGAGGAGAGGGGGAAGACAGAGTCCTAATGTCGACAACAATTCTTTGCTTCAACATGAGCCTAATGTTGGGATGATAGCGCTAGATGAGAAACTCATGGTGAGGGGAACATCCGATACTGCTAGTTTCAAGGTCATTAAAGAATGAGTGCTGAAAAACTGGACAACTAATCACTCTCTTGTGCTGAGAAAGTGACGATGAATTTAGGATTGCCTTTGCTTTAAAATTCATTTCTAGATGGAGCCTTGGAATGAATTTCTTTCTTCAAGTAATTTTGAGGTCGGGCTCATATCATGTTTTTCATTTAAAAATAGTCGTGAGTCTTTATTTACTTTTTAAAAATTGTTTTTTTGACTTAGAATGTGTTTATTGCTTTCCCAAAGGCCGATGCCAGCTATATGTCTGTTTAAGAAAGTATGAGTTTGAATTCCATGGAAGGAAAGTTTTTCTTTTTGTATATTTATTTAGTTGTTTCATGTTTTTTAATCATTTCTTTAAACGGTGAAAATAAATGCCCATGATTTTTGGATGTCACCTTACTTGAAACAGATGATTGCCACTTCAATATCTCTCTGAATTTCAAAATAACACAACTTGTTAATGAGGAGCTAGAGTGACACCGAAGAGGAATTTGAACTTTGTATTAAGGAATCTGAATGGTACAAAAAGAGAATCCAAACTTAACCTGAAAGAGAAAGAAGCTACAAATGTTGGCACCAAGAAATGGGTTAAGGAACTAGGGCAAGAGGCACTTTTATTCCAAAGACCTTGAAAATATTGAGCAAGCTTCACAACGCATGCTTGGAGGATTCAAGCACGACAAAAGGAATAAACATGCAGAGGATACGACTTCAACCATTGCGCAAGAGGAGTTATATTGTTTTATACCCTAACTTTTCTCATTTTCATAGGTTAATTGTGAGGTTAAAATTGAGTGATGTCACATGCTTGTTGGTAATCCTTTAGCTACACTAGGGATACTTAGGCAAGTGCACCTATCGTTTCTAGTAGTATAGTGTATAGGAGTACTGAGTGTCGATCCCACAGGGACTATGTGAGTACTAGTACTAACCTTCTTTTTATTATCTAACCTCACAAAGTAAATGACGAATTTATTGGAAATACAAATTAACTAAACTAATTACTTAATTAAAGCACAATCTAGAATTCAGTAGAGAGAATGGACAAAAGTAGAGGCGAATCTAGATGAAGAATACCCTAAACCAAGTATGCTAAGACTATACCTTGATTAATGAATAGCCCAATCACTTAGACTCTAGAATCCCTTAATTAGGTTTAATCTTTCTCAAGTATTAACCTCTATCCCCTTGGTTGATTGATTGGAATCTCTTCTCAATCAAAACCCCGAAGAGAAGCATTAAAGCTCTATGGATTCTATGGTTTTGGCTAGGTTTGAATCTAACCGGGGAGACTCATGTTATTCTATCTCTAGCAACACATGCAAGCCTCTTTATTCAAGAGATGATCTAATCAAATAGGTGATTTCTCAATCTACCTATATGAAATCAATATTGAATCTAAGGATGCATGCAAATCCCAATTCAATAACCAATAAACTCAAGAATAAATCTAAGACAAAAATTGAGAATTCATTAACTAAAGATTCAAATCATAGTCATAGAAAGGTAGGGTTCATCCCATCCAAATTATTCACAACTCAATCATATGTACAAGAATAAATCCAACAAAATACAAGAAAAGAATGGAAAAACTCATTCTCATGTAATTCTCTTGATTCCTCCCTTGCATCTTGATGAATCCTTCATGCTTTGTACCATGGAAGCCCTTGAGTTGCCCCTCCACTCTTGCTTTTTTCTCTCTACATCCCTCTAGATGTGTGTAAAAGCGTGTTTCTTGTACCTTAGAACCCCAAAGAAACCACCTATTTCCTTCCCCAAGGAGGTAGGGTTCTCCCTTCAAAAGATTTGCCCAAAAGTGCTTAAAAACGCCACATTCTGTAACTAGGCCGTGGCTAAGGCCGTGGCACAACCTTACCCGCAGCCTTGTGTCCTCCTTTTCTGACCAAGGCCGCACCCCAGGCCATGGCAAGGCCTTACCCGTGGCCTTGGTCAGAATGTTTCACTTCTCTTCTATGCAAAATTTCACCTTGAAAACGGCCGAACTAGCTTTTCCTCAAAACCTAATAGTTTTATTCCTTTGAATAAGCTTTCCAAATCAATAAGAATCACATCATTTGAAGCTCTGTATACTGAGATATAGCTGAAATACTAAGAACTAGTCGGAACAGTACTGCAGTACAAATATGCTTCAATAACTTGGAATTTTAACCTTCGAAACTTAAGAACTGGACTTTGATGTCTTCATATGAATTGTAGATCATTGTCTTAGCTTCAAAATGTTTCATGAATCACCTTAATCCAATATCTCTAGCTCAAGTTATTTCGAAATCACTGAAATATGTCCAGGCTGCCAAACCGTTTCTTTTCCAATTCTTCTTCGCCTATTGCTTCTTTGCATCACTTTGAGGGTTTCTTGACTTTAACTCATCACCAACTTCAAATCACCTCAAAATATCATCCACTTGCCATCCAAATTGATCCAAATTGGTGATGCAATGTGCAAATCCTATGAAAATGACACAAATCACATGTAAATCACACCTTTACACAATTTGGCATTCAAATTCACAAATGAGAAGAAATAGCTAAGAAATAGAGGAAAACTCATAGAAAAACCCTAAAAACCTACCCTAAAAACCTACTAAAAACTAATGTACTTTAGCACTTATCAATTCCCCCACACTTAAGCCATTGCTTGTCCTCAAGCAATGAACCATACAAAACTCAAAACAATGACATAACCAAAGTAAAAGCAAAACATACATCTCCAAGAACAACTTCTTAACAACCATGAAACACAATTATGCAATCATCCATCTTATTTTAAATACTCATCATATTAAGCAAAGGAGAAAGAATTATACGTCAATTAAACAAGTTCAGTTCCATTTCTCTACTGCTATTCGAAACTCATAAGTAAGCAGATCGTATAGCTAACAAGTACAACTATACACCCATGATCCATTCATTTTTCACAACTAGGGACTTTTTCTTCTTAAGCTTAGCCTTTACTTAGAACATGAAGTTGCCTTTTTACGCGAAGATCGACATTGGTCAGATGAAGATCCCCGGTTACTCAGCACTTCATCTGTCTAAGCTGCTACTGCATACTCATAATTCTAATACCTATTTACGTGAAAGTCGACATTGACCAGATGAAGACTCCCGGTTACTCAGTACTAAAACTAGCGGAGTAGAACCTAAGCTTAATTACTCTTTTTTTCTTTTCAACAAAATTTTTTTCAAAATTTTTTTTTTCAAATAAGCTCATTTAGTCCGTTTTCCCTAATACATTACCAATCATAGGCATAAGTCATACCAAAAAGCTAATTCACTACTTAACTCATGATGAAAAACAAATGAAGCGGAGAAAACTTCACTAAACTCAAAAAAATTCAGCATAATTCAATCTACTTTATCTAATATACTTTCTTCAAAATAAACTTCAAAATCACACAATCACATCTCCCTAGTCAATTAAGAAGAAGCTTCTAAAAAATGCACATAATTACTCTACTTGGGAAGGGAAAATTGACAACTAACGAGTTAAATAGATAATTACTTTCATAGAACTCAAAATAAAAAAATTAAAGCACCTAAGTTGGAAAATTTCAGGAAAAAAAGAAAAAAAATTGATAGAAAATCAACAACCACATCAAACAATCAATTTCCAACAAATTGACCAACAAGTAGCACACACACCACGACAAAATTAAACTCCCCCCGACACTTAAATCACACATTGTCCCCAATGTGTGAAAAAGCAAGGAAAAGAAGGAAAAGAAAAGTTAGAACTGATACTCCCCTTGTCGTAGTAGTGGCCACTCTAATTACAATTTAGCTACAAGAAATGAATCCAGAATGTAAGAATCACTACAACTCATCAAAAGAAAGATAACTACACTATTTAGCTCATTCGATGCATGCCAAAACGTAATAAAAATCCTGAAAATAAAAATAATACCCACAGACCCAGAAAGAACTAAATAAAGAAAAAGAAAGGAGAATGATATAAAGCATTTAAAAACCATCAGGTGCCTATGCATCGTCTCCACTCTTGTCTTAGCACCATTGGATGATTTGCTTCGTACTCTTGCCATTGTACCTACACTCAAAAAAAAATGAAGTATCAAACCAAGGTGCAATGGAAGCCCTTTCTTAACCTGTGAAAGCTCAAAAGAAACTCACGACGCCCATGTAAAGCTCAAAGTACACCCCCACACTTAATTAGTTGTAATCCCATAAGCCACATAGTAGCTCACTCAACAAGACCATTAAATATACATGCAAGTTGCTATTGACACCCTAAAAGCACAATTGCTAATTACCAAGCAAATGAACAATGAAGCTCAATCATAATGCAATTCACTTAATAAACAATAATTCTTCCTCAAATGGCAACTTAACAAATATAAATTAGGTGTCATGAATGTCTACTATGAAAACTATTAAAATATGAATTACCACTAATAAAGGAATAATCAATAAAGCATACAAATAAGAGGATGGGGATGTAAGGGTTGGAGGGAAGAATGATGCTTCAAATACAAAAAATCAACTCCCAAACAACCTAAGCACTTCAAAACTAAGCAAAAGGGAAATTTTTACATGAAAATCACACAAGATAAGCAATGGAATACAAAAATCAAAGAAAAACTTGCTCTTGCTTAAGTTATTTTCGATTGCTATGATTGTGAGCTTCACCCCTTTTCTGGAGGTTTGAAAACAAACATCAAACAAACTAATTAAAATAATCCTACTAAACTTGAAAACAACTAAAAGTACTAAAATACTAAAGTAAAAGTTGGGTTGCCTCCCAACAAGCGCTTTTTTAACGTCGTTAGCTCGACGCTATCAAGTGGTATCATGTGATCCCCTGATGAAAAACCTCTTCGGCCCACTCCTTCCTCCTTTTGGGCCGTTGGATCTCAATCGTTGGATGGCTATCATAGTCAACCCTCTGCAACTCATAACTTTCTTGTTGTGGCGGTGGCACCACCATGATAGAATGGCATTCTTTCATTGTTGCCTTGCCCTCAAATTCCTCTAGTCTCCTTTTACATGCAATGTTATTATCATGAACTCCATAGTAAGAAGGAACCTGCAAAATGTCAGTACCACAAAGAAGATTTATGTATAAAGGCTTAAAATTATACACATGAGGTGCCTCCTGTGGAATAGAAAGAGCAATTGAAAGTGAAGATTTACCTATTTCAAATATTTCACTAAGTATCTCATCCTCACTTACAACCACTACCTCACTCTCTTTTACTACTTCAACACCCTCATGTTCTTCCCTTTTAATCACTATCGGAGGTGCACTCAATTGATCACCATAATCATTATGAATCACTTCTACTTATCCACCAGAATTAAATTCATTGTCACTCAATATCTCATATGGATGCCTAGTGTTCATAGCTTCAGTGATTTGTCCTACGAGACTCTCAATAGCCTTGGTGATAGCAACAAGTTTTTCTCCCGTTTTCTCAATTTCAGACTCTATTTTATCCATTCTATCATTCGATGCTTTCATAAAATTCACAACTGCCAATTCTAACTCAGGGTTAGACTCTACAGGGGAAGGATACGATTCAAACATATACTCTTCTACTCTATCATGGGCTAATTCCCAAGAATGGTTTTGTGGGTTCCCTTGTCCCTCCCATCCAAAAGATGAATGATCCCACCACCTCAAGTTATAAGTATTGGGATAGGGATCATAAAGAGGGGGATAGGTGTAAATATCATCATAAGGTACTTGTCTAGAATGGAAACACTCATAAGACTCATGATTTCCACCACAACAAGTACAAACAATAACACAACCCTGGGAATAAAAGGAACTACACTTAAACCGCTCATTATTTTTATTGACAATGTCATCAATTAGCATCTCAAGAGCACTTAATTTATCCATACCTGTAGACTCCACAGTATTACCTTGTTCATTGGCCCAATTGTAATAGTACTCAGCCATCTTCAAGAAAAGTCGCAAAACGAGATCCCCAAAAATGCCGACTACAAAGAAAAATCAAATAAAAATTAAGTAACAAAAATTAAACAAAATAACTAGAATAAGCATAAAGAGAAACAAAATGGTTAGAGTAATAAAAATATAGCTTTCCTAATATCCTAGTCCCCGGCAACGGCGCCAAAAACTTGGTATTCCTTTTGCTACACTAAGGATACTTAGGCAAGTGCACCTATCGTTTCCTGTAGTACAGTGTATAGGAGTACCGAGTGTCGATCCCACAGGGACTATGTGAGTACTAGTACTAACCTTCTTTTTATTATCTAACCTCACAAAGCGAATGACGAATTTATTGGAAATACAAATTAACTAAACTAATTACCTAATTAAAGCACAATCTAGAATTCAGTAGAGAGAATGGACAAAAGTAAAGGCGAATCTAGATGAAGAATACCCTAAACCAAGTATGCTAAGACTATACCTTGATTAATGAATAGCCCAATCACTTAGACCCTAGAATCCCTTAATTAGGTTTAATCTTTCTCAAGTATTAACCTCTATCCCCTTAGTTGATTGATTGAAATCTCTTCTCAATCAAAACCCCGAAGAGAAGCATTAAAGCTCTATGGATTCTATGGTTTTGGCTAGGTTTGAATCTAACCGGGGAGACTCATGTTATTCTATCTCTAGCAACACATGCAAGCCTCTTTATTCAAGAGATGATCTAATCAAATAGGTGATTTCTCAATCTACCTATATGAAATCAATATTGAATCTAAGGATGCATGCAAATCCCAATTCAATAACCAATAAACTCAAGAATAAATCTAAGAATAAAGTTGGAATTTTCATTAATCAAAAATAAAATCAATAGCACAATAGTCTAGGATTCATCCATCTAAATCTTACAACGCAAATTATAAGTACAAGAATAAACCCAACAAAATACAAGAAAAGAATGGAAAAACTCATTCTCATGTAGATTTTCTTTATTAATCCTTTGCATCTTGAAGAAGCCTTCTTGCTTTGCACCATGGAAGCCTTTGAGTTGCTCCTCTACCCTTGCTTTCTTCTCTCTACATCCCTCTAAATGTGTGTAAATGTGTGTTTTTTTGTGTCTTAGAACCCAAAGAAACCACCTTTTCCCTTCTACAAAGAGGTAGGGTTCTCCCCTCAAAAGATTTGCCCAAAAGTGCTTAAAAACACGACATTCCGTAACTAGTCCGTGGCTAAGGCCGTGGCACGGCCTTACCCATGGCCTTGTGTCCTCCCTTTCTGACCAAGGCCACACCCCAGGTCGTGGCAAGGCCTTACCCGCGGCCTTGGTCAAAATGTTTCACTTCTCTTCCATGCAAAATTGCACCTCAAAAACAGCTGAACTGGCTTTTCCTCAAAACATAAAAGTTTTAGCCCTTTGAATAATATTTCCAAATAAACAAGAATCATGTCATTTGAAGCTCTGTACGATGAGATATAGCTGAAATACTAAGAACTGGTCGGAACAGTACTGCAGTACAATTATGCTTCAATAACTTGGAATTTTGACCTTCAAAACTTAAGAACTGGATTTTGATGTCTTCATATGAATTGTAGATCATTGTCGTAGCTTCAAAATTCTTCATGAATCACCTTAATCCAATATCTCTAGCTCAAGTTATTTCGAAATCACTGAAATATGTCCAGGCTACAAAACCGTTTCTTTTCCAATTCTTCTTCGCCTATTGCTTCTTTGCATCACTTTGAGGGTTTCTTGACTTTAACTCATCACCAACTTCAAATCACCTCAAAATATCATCCAATTGCCATCCAAATTGATCCAAATTGGTGATGAAATGTGCAAATCCTACGAAAAAGACACAAATCACATGTGAATCACACCTTTATACAATTTGGCATTCAAATCACAAATGAAAAGAAATAGCTAAGAAATAGAGGAAAACTAATAGAAAAAACCTAAAAACCTACCCTAAAAACCTACTAAAAACTAATGTACTATAGCACTTATCACTTGTGAGTTATGGCTTGCAATCTTGATTTTTGTCTAATTCCCCTACTAGTTGAAATTACTTATGTGCTTTGACAAATACTTTCTTCAAGCAATAAGAAATGATTATTATGTGGTTTGGAGTTTTGTTCTTAAAAAAAGTATATCTTATAAAGTGGTTGAAATTATGTCTAAATTTTGTATGTTTGATGAAAATTTCTCTTCTTTACTTAATTTCACATGTTAAATGCTGATTATGGTCAATTAGTGCACTTATGTGATTTGTGATGTAACATCTATTATAAGGATGCTAAAAGAAGAAAAAAAAAGGAAAGAAAAGGAAAAAAAAGAAAAAGGAAAAGAAAAAAAGAAAAAGAAGAATAATGTAGCTTTTTTCTACTCCAATGGTTCGTGTGCTTAGTAACTGGGAGTCTTCATAAAAAAATGTCGACTTTCGCGTCAAACGGTACTTGAATTATGAGTAATGCATTGCAAATTTGAGTCAGTGATGAAGACATCAATGCTCGTGTTCAAGTTCAAGGGAGTCGTGATCATAGTGTTGCTGCAAAGAGCCCATTCCAAGACATGGGAGGTCCAATGACGAGGTTGAGAGCTAAAAGGTTGAAGCAAGCTTTGCAAGGTTTGATTATAGAATTACATGAAGATGAAGCTACTTGGTTGAAACAAGAACCTACAAGGCTATTCACTTATTTTGGGCTAGAGTTGGAGGAGCTTGGAGGTCGTGGACTTGGATTCAATTGAAGAGCCCGTTTGCCACTTGAGGTTATGGGTTTCATGGGCTTAATTCGTTAGTTTAATAGCCCAAGTTGTATCTTTAGTTGTAGGTTTATGTTATGGTGCAACTAGGGTTAAGTTAGTTTCCATATTTAACTTATATCTTGATGTTATGCGCCTCTTTATAGAGGGTGTTACTATTCATCCGAATTTTAGAACATTAATCAATAATATTGAGTTTTTCTCTTCAATTGTGCGTGTGAGCATTATTGAGTTTCCCTTTGTTCTTGGGTGAAAGAACTACTCTTGCATTCTTGACAATTCTTGTTGAGTATTCAAGATTCCGCCTAGGGTTCTTCTTGAGGGTTTGAATCTGTCCAAAGAGATTGTCGACTAGGTGTCTATTCCACATTGTTGGTTAGGGGTCTAGGGTCGTTTCTCTAAGGGGGGAGTTCAACAAATCTTGTTGGATCTGAAGCAAAACAATCCAAGTTGTTCTTGGGGTCTTCGACAAGTTACGAAGGGGTCAAGAAGATTGGGTTGCATCCTTGGTTTCAAGAGTCTTGGACCGTCACTTCCGTGGATCTCGTATCAATTGGTATCAGAGCATTGGTTCATCTTGAAATCCAGGTTTTCCAAGCCAAATTTTCCTTTGGAAGATTCGGCTATATCTCTTTATTTTGTTTCTTGGAGTTTGTCGAGTTTTGTTCTTGTTCTTGTTGCTGTTTCTTGGGTTTTTCTATTTGTCCGTTTTTGTCCAGTTTGTTTTTCGTGTTTCTTGTCTTCAAAAATTGTGTTGGTGCCTTTTGTTTCGTGTCTTAGGGTTTGTCATAACCTTTAGAGTCGTTCTTGATATCTGTACATCAAGAATTCTAGGGTTTTGTGTGTGGTTTGCTTAGAATCCTGACTGTTTTCGGGTGTTCTTTGTTGTTTTAATGTTTCTTGTGTTAAAACTTTTGAGAAAATTGAATCTTGGCCTACATAAGAACCTTGAAACAATTTTCCTGAAGGTTACTCTTGATTTCTGGTAAAAAAAAAAATTCGTACTGTTCATCGCACTGTAGCGGCGGCGTCACTGTTCACGCTAGGGTTTACTGTTCACTGACGGTACTGTTCATCTCCGGTACTGTTCATCCGAATTTTTTTTTTTTCAGTTTAATTTTTGTTTGTTTTTTGGGAGTTGAATTTTGTATTTTGTGAGTTGGTTGTGTTGTTAAAAAAAAAAAAAGAGAGAGAGAGAGGTTGTTAGAAAAAAAAAAAAAATCGTACTGTTCATCGCACTGTAGCAGCGGCGTCACTGTTCACGCTAGGGTTTACTGTTCACTGACGGTACTGTTCATCCGATTTTTTTTCTTCAGTTTAATTTTTTTTGTTTGTTTTTGGGAGTTGAATTTTGTATTTTGTGAGTTGGTTGTGTTGTTAAAAAAAAAAAAAAAGAGAGAGAGGTTGTTAGAGGTGAAAAAAAAAAAAAAAGTCTTGCACAAAGAAAAGTCGTGCAATACAAAGGAAAGCAAAAGAGGCGTGCAAGGTGATAAAAGCCAAGCATACGAACTAAACCAATTAAACTGAAGTATATTTGGCTGGAATACTGTCCTTGTGCAACCGAATAGACCTGTTGAAACATACAGATCGTTGGACAGAGAACAACGCCACGTACGAAAGTTTAATTGACCAGATTCTACTCTTCTTATTTCTTGATGTTTTGGTGGAGTTTCTTGTTATTTCTGTTTGAACATAAGTGCATTAAAGTTATTAAAGGACATTTGAAAATCAAGATTTTCATCAAGAAAACCACACACTAGGGGTGTCAAACGTGCTTCTTAAATCTGAAATTCCTTGAGTCTTGGTTTCTTGAATTCTAGTGGTTTAAACCTTACCCTAAGCTTCCATTTTCATTACTACTCATCTTGAATACTTACTTGGGTTTGTACCAAGGATCAATTGAGCAGGTTCTCATTCAAGGGCATACAAGGTACGCTCAAGGAGTGGTAAAAGGCTAAGGTGTGAGCTCATCATCGGGTAAAAGCCAAGATTAATTGGTGTGATACACGAGTGACGAGGGATACACGTAAGGGAGTGAGTGAGGTTTTATCTTGATCCATTGTTCTTTTCTTGTGTTACTAACGATTTTTGCAGGTTGTTGAGAATACCATGGGTGAAGGAAAAGCTATGGAGGATAATGAGCTTAAGCTGTTCATAAAGGCTATGCAAGACACACAAAGAAAAAACAATGAAAATTTTCAGACCATCATGGCACAACTTCAACAAGTGTCTTTAAGGATGGACAACTTTGAGAATGTGACAAGGGGTCGTGAGGAGTTGTCTGGAAATTTGGGAGCCCGTGGTACTTCCTCTCACACAAGGGTGACCCGCAACCCTACTTATGAAGATGAATTGGGAGCCGAGTCTGATTTTGAAGAAATAGGTACAAGGAGAGGAAGGAGGGTGGTAAACCGTCAAGATGACAACCTTGGAAGCATCAAAATGAAGATTCCATCGTTCCAAGGAAAGCTCGATCCCGAGGCTTACATTGAGTGGGAACGCAAAGTGGAGGGGATCTTCAATTGCCACAATTACTCGGAGGGGAAGAAAGTACAACTTGCTGCGATTGAGTTTACAGATTATGCGAGTGTTTGGTGGGACAAACTCCACAAGGACCGTGCTAGATTTGGCGAAGCACCCGTGAACACATGGAGTGAGATGAAAAGGCTCATGCAAAAGAGGTACATTCCGAGCTACTACACACGTGATCTCCATTGGAAACTTCAAACCTTGAGACAAGGTACCATGTCCGTGGATGATTACTTCAAGGAGATGGAGATTTTGATGATGAGGGCCAACTTAGAGGAAGAAGGAGAGGCACTAATGGCAAGATTTATGGGTGGCCTCAACACTGATATTAGGCAACGTGTGGAGTTGCAACATTACCTTGACATAGGAGATTTGGTTGACATGGCAATCAAGGTAGAGCAGCAACTCAAGGCATCAAAGTCGAGGCCCATTGCTTCACCCTCAACCCGACCAGCTTGGAGGGATTCACGAGATAGAAGGGCTATCCAAGAACGTGATAAGGGGGCTGCTCAAACACCATCAAAAATTAATGAGCCATGGCAAAGAGGGGCTACGGGTTTGGCAAGTAATAAACTCAAGAGTGAGAGCTCCACATCCAAGCTACCAAACAAGGGTAAGAATGAGACTTCTTCTAGACAGAGAGATGTTAGGTGTTTCAAGTGTCAAGGATATGGCCATATTTCCTCTCAATGTCCAACAAAAAGGAATATGATCATTCTTGGCAATGGGGAGGTGGAGAGCGAACATTCAAGTGATGAAGAGATGCCTCCACTTGAAGGACCTAGTGATGATGATTCTGTTGAAGGGGGACCCGAGGATGCCATTCCATCTAGTGGTGAAGTGTTAGTGACTAGAAGATCATTGAGCATCCAACCAAAGGAGGAGGAAGAGGAGATGCATAGGGAACATATATTCCACTCAAGATGCTTGGTTCAAGGCAAGGTATGCAGTGTTATTGTTGATTCTGGTAGTTGCACTAATGTAGCTAGTACCTTGTTTGTAGAGAAATTGAAGTTGCCTACAATTCGCCATCCAAAGCCATATTTCTTACAATGGTTGACAGATTTTGGGGATGTGAAGGTAACCAAGCAAGTGCTAGTATCCTTTGCCATTGGAGGATATGTGGATGAGGTATTATGCGATGTTATTCCCATGCATGCATGTCATATTTTGTTAGGTCGTCCATGGCAGTTTGATAGGCGTGTGATTTATGATGGTCATAAAAATACTTATCGCCTAGTTTGGAAGAAAAAGGAGTTCATATTGAGACCATTGACACCTATGGAGGCCTATGTTGATCAAGCACGAATTACAAAAGAGTGCAAGGCTCGTGATGAGTCCAAAGGAGCCAAGGCCGAGGGGTCTTTATTAGAGTCGCCTAGACAGATTGTGCATCATGAAAGCAATCGATCTAGTGGGGAGAAAAAGAAAGGGAAAGGGAAAAGAGGGGAAGCCGAGAGAGATGAGGGGAGAAAAGTGAATGCCTATGCTGGGAAAAGTGAGATCAAGAATGCATTGTTGGCAAGGCAACAACTTCTTGTCATTTTGTATAAAGATGTTTACTTTTCTACTAATGAGCTTGACCCTTCTCTTCCTAGTGTTGTTGTTTCTTTGTTGCAGGCATATCAAGACTTATTCCCTGAAGATGTCCCAAGTGGATTACCACCTTTGAGAGGGATAGAACATCAAATAGATTTCATGCCTGGAGCAAGCATTCCAAATCGTCCGGCTTATAGAGCTAACCCTGAGGAAACAAAGGAAATTCAAAGGCAAGTAGATGATTTATTAGAGAAGGGCTTTGTGCGTGAGAGCCTTAGTCCGTGTTCTGTGCCTGTGATTCTTGTACCTAAGAAGGATGGTTCTTGGAGGATGTGCATAGATTGTCGAGCCATTAATAAAATCACGGTAAAGTATCGTCATCCTATACCTAGGTTAGATGATATGTTGGATGAATTATATGGTTCACAATTGTTTTCAAAAATTGACTTGAAAAGTGGCTACTATCAAATTCGAATGAAAGAGGGTGATGAATGGAAAACTGCTTTCAAAACTAAATTTGGTCTTTATGAGTGGTTAGTTATGCCTTTTGGTTTGACTAATGCTCCTAGTACTTTTATGAGGTTGATGAATCATGTTTTCCGTCATTTAATTGGGAAATTTGTAGTAGTTTACTTTGATGATATTCTTGTGTATAGCAAGTCCTTGCAAGAACATGTTGATCACTTGCGTGCTGTTTTTGAGATACTTAAAGAACATCAATTGTTTGCTAATCTCAAAAAGTGTTCTTTTTGCATGGATTCTGTTATATTTCTTGGTTTTGTTGTAAGCTCTAATGGAATAAGTGTAGATGAAACCAAGGTAAAGGCAATTAGGGAGTGGCCGACCCCTACTAATGCCAATGAGGTAAGATCTTTTCATGGTTTAGCAAGTTTTTATAGAAGGTTTGTGCGTGATTTTTCTTCAATTGCTGCACCTTTGAATGAACTTGTTAAAAAGAATGTGATTTTTAAGTGGGAGAAAATGCATGAAGATGCTTTTAGATTGTTAAAGGAAAAACTCACCAATGCTCCTTTGCTTAGTTTGCCTAACTTTGACAAGGTTTTTGAAATTGAATGTGATGCTAGTGGAATCGGTATAGGGGCTGTTTTGATGCAGGAGTTTAAGCCAATTGCCTACTTTAGTGAGAAGCTTCAAGGGGCGAGCTTGAGTTATCCTACCTATGATAAAGAACTTTATGCTTTGGTTCGAGCTCTTCAAACTTGGCAACATTATTTGTGGCCAAAAGAGTTCATCATACATTCTGACCATGAAAGTTTGAAATTTCTCAAGTCTCAAGGTAAGTTGAACAAGAGACATGCTAAGTGGCTCGAGTTCATTGAAACCTTTCCATATGTGATTAAGTATAAGCAAGGTAAGGAGAATATTGTGGCTGATGCACTATCTCGTAGGTACACTCTTCTTACTTCTTTGCATACTAAATTACTTGGTTTTGAGTACTTGAAGCATGCTTATGTGGGGGATCGTGACTTTGGTGATATTTGGCAGATTTGCATGAATCAATCTCCACATTTGGGGCGTGTACATGGAGAGTTTTATTTACATGAGGGTTACTTATTTAGGAAGGATAGGTTGTGTATTCCCTTCTGTTCTGTGCGTAATGTGCTGATTAGTGAAGCTCATGGAGGGGGTCTTATGGGACATTTTGGTGTTGTTAAGACTTTGGATATCTTGCATGAACACTTTTATTGGCCTCATATGAGACGTGATGTGCAAGCTTTCTGTGCTAAGTGTATAACTTGTAGGAAAGCTAAATCCAAGGTGATGCCTCATGGGTTTTATAGTCCATTGCCTATTCCTAATGTTCCGTGGACTGACATTTCTATGGACTTTGTGCTAGGTCTTCCACGTTCTCAAAGTGGCAAAGATAGTATTTTTGTTGTAGTTGATCGTTTTAGTAAAATGGCACACTTTATTGCTTGTGTTAAAACTAACGATGCAACTCATATTGCAGATTTGTTTTTCAAAGAGGTTGTTCGTTTGCATGGTTTGCCAAGGACAATTGTGAGTGATCGTGATGTCAAGTTCCTAAGTCACTTTTGGCGTACTCTTTGGAGCAAGTTAGGGACAAAGTTGCTGTTTTCTACTGTTGCTCACCCTCAAACGGATGGACAAACTGAAGTAGTCAACCGTACACTCACTACATTGCTACGAGCAATCATCCAACATAATCTCAAAAATTGGGAGAAGTGTTTGCCACACATAGAGTTTGCTTATAATCGCACTATCCATTCCTCTACTTCTTATTCTCCATTTGAAATTGTTTATGGTTTCAACCCACTAACACCTTTGGATATTTTGTCTTTGCCTTCTAGTGAACACGTTGACATGGATGGTAAGAGGAAGGCTGACTTTGTAAAAGATTTGCATGCAAAGGTTCGGGCTAACATTGAGAAGAAGTATGAGCAATTTGCAAAGCAAGCAAACCGTGGAAGAGTACAAGTTCACTTTGAGCCTGGAGATTGGGTTTGGGTGCACTTAAGGAAGGAACGTTTCCCTCAACAACGCAAGTCCAAACTGAGTCCAAGAGGAGATGGTCCCTTTCAAGTCCTTGAACGAATTGGAAACAATGCTTACAAGATAGATTTGCCAAGTGAGTATGGTAGTGTTAGTGCAACCTTTAATGTGGCTGATCTTTCTTTGTATGATGTAGGGGATTCGAGGGCGAATCTTCTCGAGGAAGGAGGGAATGATGAAGACATCAATGCTCGTGTTCAAGTTCAAGGGAGTCGTGATCATAGTGTTGCTGCAAAGAGCCCATTCCAAGACATGGGAGGTCCAATGACGAGGTTGAGAGCTAAAAGGTTGAAGCAAGCTTTGCAAGGTTTGATTATAGAATTACATGAAGATGAAGCTACTTGGTTGAAACAAGAACCTACAAGGCTATTCACTTATTTTGGGCTAGAGTTGGAGGAGCTTGGAGGTCGTGGACTTGGATTCAATTGAAGAGCCCGTTTGCCACTTGAGGTTATGGGTTTCATGGGCTTAATTCGTTAGTTTAATAGCCCAAGTTGTATCTTTAGTTGTAGGTTTATGTTATGGTGCAACTAGGGTTAAGTTAGTTTCCATATTTAACTTATATCTTGATGTTATGCGCCTCTTTATAGAGGGTGTTACTATTCATCCGAATTTTAGAACATTAATCAATAATATTGAGTTTTTCTCTTCAATTGTGCGTGTGAGCATTATTGAGTTTCCCTTTGTTCTTGGGTGAAAGAACTACTCTTGCATTCTTGACAATTCTTGTTGAGTATTCAAGATTCCGCCTAGGGTTCTTCTTGAGGGTTTGAATCTGTCCAAAGAGATTGTCGACTAGGTGTCTATTCCACATTGTTGGTTAGGGGTCTAGGGTCGTTTTTCTAAGGGGGGAGTTCAACAAATCTTGTTGGATCTGAAGCAAAACAATCCAAGTTGTTCTTGGGGTCTTCGACAAGTTACGAAGGGGTCAAGAAGATTGGGTTGCATCCTTGGTTTCAAGAGTCTTGGATCGTCACTTCCGTGGATCTCGTATCAGTCAGTAAATTGTTGAGTAACTAGGGGTCTTCATTTAACCAATGTCGATTCTTGTGTCAAAAGGCAGTTTTACTTCTCAAATATAATTTTTGCTGCTTGCTTAAGATTGAGATGTTGAGTAACCAGGAACCTTCATAACCAATGTCGATTTTTGTGTCAAAAGACACTCTCGTATTTTGAGTGATTAGTTCCCTAGAATAAAATTCTCTCATGTGAAAAATGAAATTGATCATAGACATGGGATGCACTTTGATTGATCATATGATTTATTTACTTGTGAAATTCGATAAGGCGAAGAAATTTAATTGAACCGGCTTAGTTTTGATATAATTCATTCCCCTTTGTTTGATAGTATGAGTATTAAAGATAAGACAATAAATGACATAATGGTTATTTACTCAGTTTTGGAGAAATACATTTTAGAATGCACATGTGTGATTTCAATGCTTGAATCACTAGTTGAGCTCGCATTTTTTGAATGGTTGGAGACAAACAATAATTCAAGTGTGGGGGAATTGACAAGTGTCAAAATAATGCATTTTAGCACATTGGCAAATGATGTTTATATATCTATCCCAATCAACAAGGGTTGATTGCCTTACTAATGCCAAATATTCTTCGAGCACTAGTCTGTTTTAATGAAGAAAGAAAAGATCATCTCAATTTTGGTCACTGTCGTTTATTTCATTTCTTCCCCTAAATTCAGTAATCCGAAGGGACCCTATGGTTAGGAGAATATGACAGTTGAAAGATCACGGATGAGAAAACTAGTATACTGACATGGAAGTCATTGAGAAGTCGATGACAATAGTTGATTGAGGTTGTTCGTCTACATTGATCAGTTTGTGAAAATGTTAGAATTCAAATGGGAGTTACATCCAAAGATCAAAAGCCATCTTTTAAGCCATTATTTCAAAATCAATTTTTTGAAAAATGTTTCATTTAATTGTATTTCATCTAGTTTTTGCGTGTTGTTTACTGTTCATAATTTCTTTTACATTATTGCATGTGAAGTATTTTTTTGACCAATTCATGTTTTGAAAATTTTGACATTTGCTTTGTTTGAATTTGAAATAAAAGTGAAGGCAATCCTAAATTTATCAGAAACCAGAATCATGCACGAATTGCAAGACTCTTTTGGGAGATTTGGTTTGAGTCGTGAATTAGAGTTCACTGAATTGGAAAACTTGCAAAAGGTAAGGCAAGAGATTGGTCGGAGACTCAGAATTGCAATACTCATGTTTATATATGCTAGTGGAGTCAAATGACTGTCGAGTGGTGGCATCACTTTTGCAATTTTCATTGTTTTTCACGTTTTGCAAGTGTGATCATCCTGTCATTAATTGAGCCATTCGTCAAGAATAAAAATTGAGGCAATTTTTTTAAAAAAATTAGTGATGGTTTAATCAAGGCTACAACTCAATTCAAAGATTGATTTCAAAATTGACACTGGAGCAAATTTTTTAAGAAAATATAATTTTAAAATTGATTTTAAGATTGATTTATGTTGGGGCAAATTTTTTGCTAAGGTTGAATTTAAATGGATTTTGATACTAAATCTCAAAAAGAATAGTTTCAGGTTAGTTTGATGTCATACACTGGGGCAAAATTTTTTAAAATTTTTTATCTTTGGGATGATTTAACTACAATGCTCGATAATTGTTTTAACTTTTCCTATGTCTCAAATTTCTTTATGCATTTTTTTCAGCAGTCTGGATATCATTTTGTTCATTTTAGTCTGGTGCATTTTGTTCATCAGTTTAGGATCATGCATTCATACATTTTGTCTAGTAACCTATGCTACATCATCTTGACTTACTTTTTCGAACTAACATTTGTTCATTATTTGTTTAGCATGTTGCATGTTGTTTTGATTTTATCTAGCATTACGTGTATTTTACTTTTCTATTTAAGTCCCAACTCATCCGTTGGGTTTTAATCTCTATTTATTTTAGTCTAGCAACTCGAGTTCAGCATTTTTATTCATCCATTTATGCATTTGTTCGGCAGCCCAAACCCCATTCATATGTTTTACTTTTTCAAAGTTGCATTCATTTAGTAATTTTCTTGCATTTGTCCAGCATAATACATAGTGTTTTAATATGTTTAATAGTTCACATATTGTATTCGTACTTTTTCATTTTAGTTTGCAGTAGGTTCAATCGTCAACATTGGGTACCGTCTTTATTTTCAGTTTTCGGTAGGCTCAATCCTTGCATTAGGTATCGATTTTCATTTTCAAGTTGAGGTAGGCTCAATCCTTGCATTGGGTACCAATTTCATTTTCAGTTTGTGGCAAGCTCAATCGTCAGCATTGGGTACTGTCTTTATTTCTAGTTCGCAGTAGACTCAATCGTTAGCATTGGGTACCATCTTTATTTTCAATTCTCGGTAGGCTCAATCCTTGCATTGGGTACCGATTTTCATTTACAGTTTTCAGTAAGCTTAATCGTTAACATTGGGTACCATTATCATTTTCAGTTCTCAATAGACTCAATCCTTGCATTGGGTACCGATTTTCATTTATAGTTTGCGATAAACTCAATCGTCAGCATTGGGTACCATCATTGTTTTCAGTTATCGATAGGCTTAATCCTTGCATTAGATACCGATTTTCATTTTAATTCGGGATAGACTCAATCGTCAGCATTGGATACCATTTTTATTTTCAGTTCTCGATAGACTCAATCCTTGCATTAGGCACCGATTTTCGTTTTCAGTTCGCGATAGGCTCAATCGTCAGCAATGAGTACGGTCTTTATTTTTAGTTCTCAGTAGGCTCAATCATTGTATTGGGTATCGATTTCATTTTCAGTTTGCAATAGGCTCAATCCTTGCATTGGGTACTGATTTTATTTTCAGTTTGCGGTAGGCTCAATCGTCAGCATTGGGTACCATCTTTATTTTCAGTTCTCGGTAGGCTCAATCCTTACATTGGGTACCGATTTTCATTTTTAGTTTGCGGTAGGCTCAATCATCAATATTGGGTATCGTCTTTATTTTCAATTCTCGATAGACTCAATCCTTGCATTGGGTAATGATTTCATTTTCAATTTGCGGTAGGCTCAATCGTCAGCATTGGGTACCGTCTTTATTTTCAATTCTCGGTAGACTCAATCCTTGCATTGGATACTGATTTTCATTTTAATTCGCAGTAGGGTTAATCGTCAGCATTGGGTACTGACTTTATTTTCAGTTCTCGGTAGGCTGAATCCTTACATTGGGTGCTGATTTTCATTTACAGTTTGCGATAGACTCAATCGTCATCATTACGTACCGTCTTTGTTTTCAGTTCTCATTAGGCTCAATCTTTGCATTGGGTAGCGATTTTTATTTTAATTCGCGGTAGACTCAATCGTCAACATTGGTTACCGTCTTTATTTTCAGTTCTCGGTAAGCTCAATCTTTGCATTGGATACTGATTTTCATTTTTAGTTTGTGGTAAACTCAATCGTCAATATTGGGTACCGTCTTTTTTTCAGTTCTCGGTAGGTTCAATCCTTACATTGGGTACCGATTTTCATTTATAGTTTGCGGTAAGCTTTATCGTCAACATTGGGTAGTGTCTTTATTTTCAATTCTCGATAGGCTCAATCCTTGCATTGGGTACAGATTTTCATTTTAATTTGCGGTAGGCTCAGTCGTTAGCATTGGATACTGTCTTTATTTTCAGTTCTCGGTAAGCTCAATCCTTGCATTGGGTACTAATTTTCATTTACAGTTTGCGTTAAGCTCAATAGTCAACATTGGATATCGTCTTTATTTTTAGTTCTCGGTAGGCTCATTCCTTGCATTGGGTATCGATTTTCATTTACAGTTTGCAGTAGGCTCAATCATCAGCATTAGGTATCATCTTTATTTTCAGTTCTCGATAGACTCAATCCTTGCATTGGATACTGATGCATTCAACGGAAGAATAGACGGTTCAGGACTCTCGAAAACCAAGTGTGCAACCCGATCTTCTTGACCCCTTCGTTACTTGTCGAAGGCTCCAAGAACAACTCAAATTGTTTTGCCTCAAATTCAACCAGATTCGTTAAATTCCCGCCTTTAAGAAACGATCCTAGACCCCTAACCAACAACGTGGTGTAGACATATAGTCGGCAATCTTATTGGACAGATTTAAACCCTCAAAGATGAACTCTAAGCGGGATTCTTGAATACTTAACAAGATCTTTGCCAAGCAACCAAGAGTAGTTCTTTAGCCAAAGAACTAAGAAAGCTCAATTTGCACTCACGCACAATTGAAAAGAAAACTCAATATTATTGCTCAAAATTGTGTTAAAAATCTGATGAATAGTAACCCTCTTTATATAGAGGCGCATAACATCAAAATATAAACTAAATATGGAAACTAACTTAACCCTAGTTGTACCATAACACAAACTAACAACTAAAGGTACAACTTAATTAATTAAAATAGCATAAAAGAACAACTTGGGCTATTAAACTAACAAATTTAAGCCCATGAAACCCGTAACCTCAAGTGGCAAACGGGCTCTTCAACCGAATCCAAGTCCAAAAGTTGCGTAAGACTCTCTTGAGCTAGATTGGACAGATTGAGCTTCTTTGGACAGCTTAATTAGCTCCATTAGTCCTTCCTTGAAGACGGATTTGATCCACAAATATAAACTCACAACTTGGCCCTAACAATTAGCATAAACGTTGTAATCTCCAAGCCCAAGATAAACAACATAATTGTACATGAACTTTAGCCAATAACCTTTAACTCGATCATGCAAATTTAGCAATATTTCAAGCCTCCAATGAGCTAAGTTGTCAATCCTTTCATCTTCATCAAGTATGACTTCAGTAAGCATCCAACGGATTCTATCAGATAATGATTTTCATTTTAATTCGCAGTAGGCTTAATCGTCAGCATTGGGTACTGTCTTTATTTTTAATTCTCGGTAAGCTCAATCCTTGCATTGGGTACTGATTTTCATTTACAGTTTGTGGTAGGCTCAATCGTTAGTATTGGGTACCGTCTTTATTTTCAGTTCTCGGTAGACTCAATCCTTACATTGGGTATCGATTTTCATTTACAGTTTTTGGTAGGCTCAATCGTCAGCATTACGTACCGTCTTGGTTTTCAGTTCTCGTTAGGTTCAATACTTGCATTGGGTACCGATTTTCATTTTAATTCGCGGTAGACTCAATCGTCAGTATTGTTTACCGTCTTTATTTTCAATTCTGGGTAGGCTCAATTTTTGCATTGGATATTGATTTTCATTTTCAGTTTGCAGCAAACTTAATCGTCAGCTTTGGGTACCATCTTTTTTTCAGTTCTCGGTATGTTCAATCCTTGCATTGGGTACCGATTTCATTTTCAATTTGCAGTAGGCTCAATCCTTGCATTGGGTACTGATTTCATTTTCAGTTTGCGGTAGGCTCAATCGTCAGCATTGAATATTGTCTTTATTTTCAGTTCTCGGTAGTTTCAATCCTTACATTGGGTATCGATTTTTATTTTAATTCGTGGTAGGCTCAATCGTCAACACTGGGTACCGTCTTTATTTTTAGTTCTCGGTAGACTCAATCCTTGCATTAGGTACCAATTTCATTTTCAGTTCGCGGTAAGCTCAATCATCAACATTGGGTACTGTCTTTATTTCCAGTTCTCGGTGGGCTCAATCCTTGCATTGGGTTCCTGTTTGCATTTATAGTTTGCGATAAGCTCAATCGTCAACATTGGGTACCGTCTTTATTTTCAATTCTCGATAGGCTCAATCCTTGCATTGGGTATCGATTTTCATTTTAATTTGCGTTAGGCTCAATCGTCAGCATTAGATACTGTCTTTATTTTCAGTTCTCAGTAGTATCAATCCTTGCATTGGGTACCGATTTCATTTTTAGTTCGCGGTAGGCTCGATCATCAGCATTGGGCACCGTCTTTATTTTTAGTTCTCAGTAGGCTCAATTCTTGTATTGGATACCAATTTTCATTTTTAGTTCGCCAGTAAGCTCAATTGTCAGCATTGGGTACCGTCTATATTTGCACATTAGATGTCATGTCATTCCAACTGCATGTTCATGCATCTTACTTTAGCATTCTTATTCTTCTTATATCATCATACAGTAGTCGTCATATTAATCTGTTTACTTTCATGCTTCAAAAAAAAAATGAAAAAAGAAAAGAAAATTTTTTTTTGACTTTTGAGTTGAATTGGATCCTATACTCAACACTTGTTTTGTTGTATTTTAAAATCTTTACTGCATTTATTTTGTCCAGAAGTCTGGAGTCACTTTTTGTTATTTATATTTTCAAGTCTAGCAGCCTAGATCTTGTATTGCATTCTATGATTTTTGGCAGCCCAAGATCATTCATTTATATTGTGACGCCCCAGAAATTCGTATAAAAATTATATAATTCATGTTATATTTATTAGTAGAAAGATATATATAAAATGGTGAGAAAAGGAAAAAGAAAGGTCAAGATCAAATGCCTTCAATAAGAGAATTTCCTTTAAGTTAGGGTTAGTGTTAATCTTTGATTTATTAGTTGGAAGTTTTCCTCAAGTTAATTAGGTTAAGTAAATGAGATTCTTTCATGATTAAGTGGTACACCTAAGTACTAAACTTGGGTTAATTTTATTGGTCTATTAGTTTATAATAGTGTTTAATTTTGACTAACTAACTAACTCTATCATTTTCAAGACTTTTGATTAAGTGAGCTTTAGTTCAAAATTTTGACCTAAAATTTTCACTAATCTCCCTTGCTTTCTCTCTCCATAAATCCGGCCACTCTCTCTCCTATTTTTTCTCCCTTTTTGCTTTAATATTTATGTCATAATATTACAAAAAAAAAAAAACTAGGTGAAAAGAGATATTTTTGTTTCACCAATTAAATTAATCCAAGTATACCATTAATGCATTAAAAGACTAAACTCCAACTTTACTCTTGTTACTATTTTATTGGTTATTCTTTTACCTACCTTTTCCTTCATTTCTTTTCTATTTTTCTAGCCTATTCCTCTCTCTTTTTCCTTGCTCTTGGCCGGCCCTCTTGGTCCCTCTATTTTCTCTCTTTTCCTCTCATTTTCTCTCAACTTCTTGAAGCTTTCTCTCCAAGATTAGGGCAATTTCACCATAGAAATTTAGTTTTTCTTCTTCCTAAGCAACCTTCTAAGCTTGATCAAGGTATGTGCTATGAACTTTTCCTACTAATTTCAAGTTTTAATTAGTCTTTTGTTCAAGTATAAAACTAGATTCTTGGTATTACTACTTGAAGAACTTAGTTTGAATTGAAGTTTTACTTGTTAGATTAAGTGTTTTCTTGGTTAGATAGACTAGTAAATACCATTTAAACCTTGAATATTAGTAGTATTTGAATAACAGTCATGCTGGATCAGTTTTAGTAAAACTTTCATAACTTGATGTAGATAACTTGGATTCGAGTGATTCTTGTTGTTTTGGAAACTAGATTGATAGGGCTTTCCAACGGTGTAAAGCTTGCACTGTGGTTCATTGTGTATTAATCGCAGAAAGTTTGCAAAGTTGGCTGAAAACTTGATTCTGCGTGAAACAGTTTTGATGATGAGCCAACTAGAGGGCTGATTTTGAACTTGTTCTAGTTGGAATTTGGATTGATGATCTTCACGAAAGTTGTAGCCCTATAAACGTACTTTCAAACCATGTAATCACAATTCCCTAGTTCTTAGCGGATTGACCCCAGAAATGGCACGAAGTTGGCTGAAAACTAACCCTGTGCAGAGTTGGGTGATGATTCTTGGAGTAGGGATTTTGAATTTGAGTGGAATCTTGATTGAATTTGAGTTTAAATTGATCATAGAAGTTGTGGTACATGTTGAATGGATTGGGTTGTTGAATTTTCTTGCAGGTTTAAAAATTTTGGTTAGTCCGATTTAAGGGGAAATGCTGCCGAAATTTCGGTAGAATTAAAAGAAGAAAAATGGATAAGTGAAATTTTAAGCTTAGAATGTGTTCAATTGAGGGAAATTTAAGTGTAGGAATTTTTAGAAATGATCTAGTGATAGATTAGACTTTCTTAGAATAAGTAAGCTCTAAACCCTAGAAATAAGTGGGGTATTTTTCTTGATTTTTTCTTACTAAATTTACTAGGATTTTAATTGAGTTTTTATGTTATTATTTCTTTTAAATTTCAGGGTCCGAAAACACATCACGACCATTTCACGAGATATTTTCTTAGGCTTTCAAGGTGAGTGTCTTTATGTGTGCATGATGCATGAAATGTGATATTTTATTTGATAAATATTATGCGAAAATTTGCAATTACTATGTGAATACCTGTGCTACTTGAGGAAAGATGTGTACTTTATCACATCTATTCCGCAATGTGTTACTTGTTTTCATTGACCAATGTGTTATTTGTGTGTGCGTGAGACTACCGTGACTAACTTCACCGTTATTTCACGGATGGTCAACCCAGGCTGCACGTGGGAGGACATAAGGTGTTGGGTGTTTTAGGGCTTGATGTTCTTTCCCTTTCGAGTTGTGAATCCTCAAAGAGGCCAACTCCGGATTGAACCTGTTTGCTTGTTGGCCCTCCAGGGTTGAGAATATCTCCCTGGATGTGGTAGCTTGTACGGAGGTTATAAGGTGATTGGCGGTTAGGGTTTGTGCTTGATAAAACTGATATGTTCTTTGATAAAGACCTGAGCTATTATCTCGGTCCAAATATCGTGACTACATGATCAGTACTTGCTCTTTCTGCGGTTAAGCTTGCTTCCGTAGTTGAGCCCTGTATCCTCCTTTGACTACATGTTAACTTAAATTGTTCATATCTTGATTTATTAATTTATTGCTCGATTATTTTATTACTAAAATAATGAGTTCTTGATTTGATTGCATGACTTGGACATTCACTGGGCTATTATAGCTCATTCCGTTTTATTTGTTTTCCTTACTCAGGTTTCCTGAAAAAATTAAAGCTGGAACGACTGATTTTGAATATGCTAGATGTTTTAGTTATTGTAATAGCCGAACTGTATTAGGCTATCTTTGTGAAAAATCATGTATATTATGACACGTAAACTTTTGATGTGAATTGTACTTTATGATAAATAAAATGAGTGTATTTTATTTATTCCATTTTATTTTAGTTTATTTTATTTTAAGTTAATTACGCTCGGACGTTTGCTGTGAGTGTGTGAATCGAGACCTGGCGAGAGCTAGGCAGGCAGTCCGCTAAGCCCTTTGGTGCGCCTCTGGGTAAGGTGGGGCTGTTACATATATTTTCAAGTTGGCAGCCCAACTTTGCATTCATCAACCATAGGAGTTCAAGGCCATGCATCCGTTTAGCAGCCTGAACGGCATATGTCTATTTACTTTTTCAAGTTTGGCAACCCAAACTTTGCATTCAACAATCTTGGCTGCCCAAGGTGATGCATCTGTCCAGCAGCTTGGTAGGCATATGTCTATTTATTTTTTCAAGTTTGATAGCCCAAACTTTGCATTCATCAACCTTTGCAGCCCAAGGTCATGCATCTGTTCAGCAGCCTGAACGGCATATGTCTATTTACTCTTTCAAGTTGGCAGCCTAACTTTGCATTCATCAACCTTGACAGCCTAAGGTCATGCATCCGTTCAGCAACCTGAATAGCATATGTTCATTTATATTTTCAAGTTAGCTGCCCAACTTTGCATTCATCAACCTTGGCAGCCTAAGGTCATGCATCCGTTCAGTAGCTTGAAGAACATATGTCTATTTACATTTCAAGTTTAGCAGCTCAAACTTTGCATTCATCAACCTTGGTAGCCCAAGGTCATGTATCCGTCCAGCAGCCTGGTCAGTATCTGTCTATTTACCTTTTCAAGTGTGGCAGCCTAGACCTTGCATTGCATTCTGTAATTCCTAACAACCCAGGATCATTCATTTATATATTCAAGTTGGCAGCCCAACTTTGCATTCATCAACCTAGGCAGCCCAAGGTCATGCATCCATCTAGCAGCCTGGTCGGTATCTGTTTATTTCATTTTTAAGTTTAGCAGCCCAGACATTGCATTTAGCTTATCAGTATTTATCTTCTCTAGCAGTTTGAATTCATTTTTGGTCTATTAGTTTAAACACTTTATTTTATCTTGCAGTCTTTACCACTTTATGTTATCCTTGTTTAGTAGTTCAAGTGTCGCACTTCCTTCTCTATATCGATCACAAGTTTTGAAAATTTTGAATTCTTGACTCACCATTTGTAGTTGTGTTTTGCATCTATAGTTCACTTGCATTTGAATTACGTTTGACCTGATTCCCTTTATCAGGATACGTAGGCAGCTCCTAGAGGGCTCGGTCGCATATTTTCATATGTGCATTTGTTCTTTGGGTCATTGGTTTACATCTCATCACATTTTACCACTATACATGACTAGATGTTTTGTTTACTGCCATGCCTATTTTTACATTTGGGTAAGTCAAAATTTGGTGTTGTCTACGTCTTTGTTCGAAATTTCTATGAGATTCATGACAAAGAGAGGCAAATTGTATATACCAAATTTTGATACACCATTTATTTTTAAATATTAGGGGGCATGTTTATAACTTTTTGGGTCAAATTTTAATTTTTCAATAATCTCAGGGGTAAAATAGTAATTTTTCTTTGTAAATTTTTTTTTCATTAGTATTGGAGGGTTTTAAGTCCATATTTTTACTTTCACACAAATATGTTAATTTTTTATGAGTTTTTCGGATTTAATTGGTATTCTTTTTATATTTTAGCAACACAAGAGCAAAATGGTAATTTCACCTCGCGAACACCATTTTAGCTCATTTTAGGTTTCAAATTTATTTTTCTAATTCTTTAAGCATGTTTCTATTTTTTTTTATTTTTTCGGAGACGATTGCTATTTCTTCTGTAAATACTGCATTTAAGGGTAAAATCGTCATTTTACAGTTTAAATTCATTTTTTGTCAATTTTTGAGTCATAAATGCATTTCCTATGGTTTTAAGCTTATTTTTAATTTTTTATAATTTTTTTAGATCAATAGCTATTTTTCTGTGTATTTTCATTGTCCAAAGACAAAATCATCACTTTACAGTTTAAATTCATTTTTGTGTCAATTTTTGAGTCATAAATGCATTTCCTAAGGTTTTAAGCTTATTTTTAATTTTTTGTAATTTTTCAAGGCCAATGGCTATTTTTTTGTGTATTTTCATTGTTTAGGGGCAAAATCGTCATTTCACACCCTGAACATGTTTTTTTATCAGTTTAAGCTCTAACTTTTATTTTGAAATTTAAATTTTTTAGAAAATTTTGGAGATTATTATCATTTCTTTGTATTAATTTTTTAATTTTTTGAGTTAAAAAATATTTTTCTTAAATAAAATTAGAATTTTCATTGTTGGTGGCATTTTTGTTATTTTGTAGTATTCTTGGTGACCAAGACAACTAGTCCTATAAATACCCCCCTTAAATTAGAAAAAACTAGGAGAAAAATCCAAAAATTCTAAAAAAATGAAGTCGCCACTTGGTACTGAGTTAGGGTGTACCAAGTCACCCGAGAAATCGTTTAACAAAACAAAAATAAAAATTTTAGAAAAATATTTAAAAAACCCTTTTTCTACTCTAGTCTACGAAAAACGAGAGAAAAAGGTCCGAGAGTCACATTTGAAGAAAGGGAAGGCAAAGGCTTTCGCCTAAGGCACCCTTTCAACCTAGCCGAGGCTAGTTGCGAGGTTTAATCAAGTTTTTCTAAATTAACCCTAAATTCTATAGCGTTCGGATGTGTCTATATGAATGCAAATTCTAAGTCTAAATGTGAATATCGGGGGGGTCGGCATGTTCCGTCGAGGCTTGGTCGGAATTATTGCATTAATTGCGAAACCTGAGTCGAGACCTCGAGGGAGTCATGAGTTTTTATGCAAAATGTGATGCAAAAAGAAAAAAAAATAATAATGTATAGTAGGTGAAGGAAGAAGGTGGGTATGCAACATGACCGGTATGGGAGACTAATAACTCGTGACTGAATGTTTCTACTCACGGAGGGGGGAACGGCCTTTACGCCACCGCTTCCCACGTGAGTAGACGACTATTTCTAGTCGAACAACACAAATGTCCTAATTTCTAAGTGAGATGCAACCTAGATGTCATGCATTTTAAAAATGTGTTAAAATAATAATAATAATAATAATAGTAACAAATAATAATAATAATAGTAATAATAAAATCATGCCAAATGGAAAGAAAAACTAAAAGTGTGTGAAATGTGAAATGCACACGAATGCACCTAACACTAAAATGTCCTAAGGGTCTAGTGTTGGACTAGCCCTTTCTAAAAAATCCCACTAGCGTTGGACTAGCGGGAAAAGAAAGAAGCCACAACTAGCGTTGGACTAGTGTGGTGACGGAATACCATAAATCATGAATTAAATATTAAAGCATAAATTAAAAGCAAATCAAACATATAAAAACATGTAAGATCACACAGGAGTATATAACACACAAGCATAATATCTATATGCAAAATCCTAATGAAAGCGGTAAAAGAAATAAAGCATGTAAGCACGCAAAAGCAAATTAAACCATAACTATTACACCGGGGACTTAATTTACAATTTAAAAGGGAGAAATTAAAAATTCCCTATCTATTACACTTTTTATCTGATTACAAAATTTTTGCTAAAATATGAGAAAAATAACCTAACTATTACATTGACTAACTAAATACAAAATATTATATTTTTTCAAAATAATAAAAATTCAAAATTAAACAAATTTACTACGTAAATACGCAACAAGTATATAAAATAAGAAATAAACAAATAATAATAAAAATAATACATAAAATCATATTGGAGCATATTAGAGCACATAAGGAGGAAAATAAAAAGAAGTCGGGATACCTATTTTGAGACCCAGTACCAAAAGCTTAAAAAAAACACACACACACAAATCAAGGTACCTCAATATAAATGGATAAAGACTAAAATATAAAACCCTAACAAAAATTAGGGTAAAATATAAATTCAATAAAACTAAGAGAGCTACAAGTAAATTTTTATAAAATTTAAAGTATGAAATTAGAAATTCACACAAGTCTAAGGAGTAGTGATGTAAATTAAAATAATTTGGGGACAAAACAGTAAATTCTAGCAAGCACTCAGACTTGAATGCAATTAGCATGACCTAATTGATCGAAAGTAAAATCTAAGGGGGGTTAATCCGTAAAATTGGGAACCTAAAAATGCAGCAAACTAAACCTGTTGAATCATACTGATAATGAGTGGAACCTAGGGGTTGAAGACATAAATTTGTACTTTCAAATGTCCAAAAGCCTGATTAAATAAAATAACCCAATTAATTACCAAAATAAGCCTAGATTAAGACAAAAAACATAAGCATATCAACTCAATCAACTAAATAAAAGGAAAGAACAAAAACAAATTAATGGAAACAAAATATCAAACAAAATCCCAGTCCCACAAAAAGAAAGAAAGAAAATATATATTTAAAAAAAAAATCCCAATTCCCCAATCAGCTTCCTCTCTCTCGTCTCTTGTTCTCTCCCGTACCCTCTAGCTCTCTGTTTCTCTAATTTCTTTCCCCCTCCAGCTGCCCATTCTCTCTCAGACGCTCTCACTCTTTTCTTCTCTTCTCTAGCTTCCGTTTATGGTTTCTGTTTATGCTTTTTCTTTTCCTCTTTTCTTCCTTCTTTCTCTCTTCCTATTTTCCTTTCCTTCTACCCTCTTCCCCTCTGATCTTCTCTTGTTTCCCTTTTTCTCCATCTGGTCTCTCCCTGATCTCTGAAAATCGCTCCCTCTATTTTCTCTTGCAGCTTGCTCTCACTCTCTATCTGCTCTGTCCCTTATCTTTTCTCTTTAAATTTTCTCTTTTCCCTTTTCTTCTGGAAGCCTACAGAACTCATTTCCCAAATTTTTCGGTGACATTAGGACTGCGATGGGATGAGTTAGACTTTTTTTTTAATTAATTTTTCGCTTTTTCCTGCAAGTTGTAGTTGTAGAGGAATGGATTGGGTTTGATTGTAATTGTTACTAATTTTGTGCTTGTGGATTCTAATTTTGTGTGTGTCTTTATGCGTTTGTGCTCTAAGTGTGTTCTCTGTGTGTGCAAATGCATGGGCTATATGTGTGTGTGTTGCTGGTGTGTGATTGTATGTATGTGGTGTTGATTTGGGACGAACTTTGTGCAAGGGAAATTGTGGTGGTTTTGGGTAGTGTATTGGTGATTGTTGATGGTGGTTACCGGTGATTGGCAACTAGAGAGTATGTGGAATGGAGGCTGCTGAATTGGGCTGCAATTTGAGCAGCGTTTTGGGCATTGAAGCGACTATTTTCAATGGCAGTGTGAAGTTGCGTTGTTGGTTATTGTTCTTTTACAGATGGGAGGCAGGACTATGGATGTTTTTAGGTTGGGTAATGGCAGGAACAGGGCAGATGGTGGCATGGATTGACAGTGGTGATGAAACTGATGACTGGGAAACTGGTGGTGGCCCCTGAATTGGGTTATTACTTGTTTGATTTTGAGCAATTTGTGGGGAATGTGGCTTGGCTGCTGACTTGGGGTTTGGATGATTGTCATTAACTATTTTTGTGACTGACTATAGTGGTTCTGTAGCAGCGAATTAGGGTCTGAGATGGTGCGATGAGGTTACTGGTAGCTTGGTTGGAAGTGGGTAGTCTTTTGGTTGTTGTCTTGCAGGTGAACTAGGTGGTTTTGGGGCTGATTGGGCTGATGAAGGTGGTTTTGGAGCTGATTGGGCTAATGAAGGTGGTTTTGGAGGTTGACAATGGTGGTGGAGAGAGGGAGGAAGGAGAGAGAGAGAGAGGCGAATGAAGGAGAACGATGGAAAGAGGAATGAAAAATAGCAGAAATCAAACCCAGAAATGGAAAGAACAAAAACCCATAATCAAGCAAGCAAAAAGAGAAATTAAACCTTCCATTAATCAGATTAAAAGAAGGCCAAAATCAAGACTAACATAAAAAAAAATTTACCTTTTAAAACTTGCTGGATTGGTGATTGAACCGTAGCTTTGAAAATTGCTTGAAAACTATATGAACAGTGACTTCCTCCTTTTGATTTTGCACAGTGAATTGGTAATGAACAGTGATTTTGAAATTTTTTTGAAGACTAGATGAATAGTAGAATTTTTTGAAGAAACGGCGCTAGTGTGTCCTTTTTTAGGTGTTTTGGTGTGTGTTTGATCCTTAAAGAGAAGAAAGGTGTGTGTTTTGGGTTTTCTAATTTTTTCCTTCCTTTTCTTCTTGCTGACAAAAGGGGTATTTATAGGCCACTCGTCTTGGGCACCAAGAATGCTATAAAATAACGAAAATGCCATCGGTAATAAAAATACTGATTTTATTTAAAAAAATATTTTTTAACCCCAATAATTAAAAATTAATACAAAGAATTGACAAAAATCTCTAAAATTTTCAAAAGAATTCAAAGTAGATTTCAAAAATAAAAGCTAGAGCTTAAAGTTGATCAAAACACGATAGGGTATCAAATGACGATTTTGCCCTTGGACAACGAAAATACACCAAAAATGGCTATTAACATAAAAAAAAATTACCAAAAATTTAAAGTAAGTTGAAAACATTAGAAAATGCCTTTATGACTCAAAATTTGACAAAAAATGAATTTAAATTGTAAAATGACGATTTTGCTCTTGAACAATGAAAATTCACAGAAAAATAGCTATTGACTTCAAAAAATTACCAAAAATTAAAAATAAGCTTAAAACACTAGAAAATGCATTTACAACTCAAATTGACAAAAAATGAATTTAATCTGTAAAATGATAATTTTACCCTTGGACAATGAAAATTCACAAAAAAATAGCTATTGACTTCAAAAAATTACCAAAAAGTAACAATAAGCTTAAAACACTAGAAAATGTATTTACGACTCAAAATTTGACAAAAAATGGATTTAAACTGTAAAATGACGTTTCGCCCTTGAATGTAGTATATACAGAAAAAATAGCAATCGTCTCCTAAAAAAATTAAGAAAATTTAGAAACATACTTAAAGAATTAGAAAAATAAATTTGAGACCTAAAATGAGCTAAAATGGTGTTCGCGAGCCAAAATTACCATTTTTCCCTTGTGCTAAAAAATATAAAAAGAATACCAATTAAATTTGAAAAAATCACAGAAAATTAAAAAATACATATGAAAGTGAAATGTGAATTTAAAAACCCCCAAAACTAATGAAAAAATATTTACAGATAAAAATTACTATTTTCCCCCTCCGAGATTATTGAAAATTTAAAATTTGACCCCAAAAAATGCAAACATGTCCCCCAATATTTGAAAATAAATGGTGTGTCAAAATTTGGTGTCTACAACTATCTTACCACTTCTATCCCTTAGTAAGCCTCCTCCTCCACAAGGATCTGGATTACCTAATGAACAGCCATCTGTATTGAGTTTAAGGCAATCCACTGGAGCCAACCAAGTAACCATTGAAATTCCCACCTTCCTTTTCAATTTGTCTGCATGCATGTAGAATTCATTCCAACTACGAGAATCAAAAAATAATTTAAATTTTTGTTCCCATGCCAGCTTGATGTCCCCAAAAGTACTATGTGCAACTTGATCCTAGGATTTCTGCTTCCCTGCAAAGACAAATTCATTTCGAGCCTTCCCCAGATTCCATAGAATAAGAACAGGAGTAATATTATGTAAGAAAGCAGCAAAGTTATTTTTTGAAGGCAACAACCACCAATCCATAAGCCTCAATCTTAGCAACTGTCGTTCAACATGGATCCCCACTGAGGAACCGAAAAAAATCCACACCTTATGTGATATCTCCCCTTACCTGAAAATGTGCTCAAATGTTTTGACTTCATGGCACTGACTACACCAACATCTTGAAGGTCCATGGATGCCAAATTTTGCAACAACATCTGCATTTGGAATTCTCTCATGCAGCATTCGTAACATGAACATCGAGATTTTTAAAGGTAGGAAAGAATCCCAAATTCTCTTATAGAAAAAACTAGCAGCCCTCCCCTCCTTTATACAATTGCAGGCTGATTTTGTAGAGAAAATTCCTGAAGCATTCAACTTCCGAATCAATTTGTCTTGTCCTTCAGTAGTGGGGGGAGGCTTAGCCATAATTTCTTGAAGTACCAAATGGGAAATTATATGGGAAAGAGCTTCTACATCCCACCTTTCTTCCTTCACAAAGTCCCGTACCACCTTGTCTTCATGAATATCCCTGTATTGAGATAGAGCACCTGACCCTAGCCAATCATCATGCCAAAAACTCATGCCTCCATTTTTTGCTAGCCAACATATACAAGGCTCAGCAATATCTCTCGCTTCTAGCATTCTCTTCCAAAGGCTTGAATTCGGTTGCCTACTGCTTACTTGCATAGGATGAACTTTCTTACAATACTTTGCTCTCATGAAGGTTGACCACAATGATTTCTGTTCCCTAAATCTTCACCACAATTTTATAGAAAAAGTATCATAAATATCCGTTAAGGAACGAAGGCGAGCTCCTCCTTCCTCTTTCGAGTAACACAGGTGTTTCCATCTAAACCAATGACGCTTTTCACCCACCTCAGATAGTCCCCAAAAAAATCTAGCAAAGGCTGATTCCAAATTTTTAAGCACAGCTCTAAGAAGACATGAAGTAGATAAAATGTGCAATGAAATGGAAGAGAGAATATATTTTACCAAGACTAGCTTCCCTCCTATAGACAGGAACCGGTTATGCCATTTCAGGATCTTTGCCACAATCACCTGGTTAAGGCTATCAAAGTATTTTCTTTTAGACCTCCCAATAAATAGTGGAAACTCCAAATAACGCATAGGAAAGTCCTTGTAAGAAAATCCATTCACCTCCTTTATGCTTCGGATTCTGGACCTAGAAGTTTTTGGATGACATAGAAAACCACTTTTTTGAATGTTAACCCGTTGCCCTGAACATCGTTCATAGGTCCCCAAGGTTTCCATAACCACCTTCAATGTTCTCTTTGAGGCTCTAGAAAAAATGACAATATCATCTGGAAAAAAAAGATGTGTTGTCTTAGGGCATGATTGTGGGATACTAAAAGCAGAGAAACTTCTATGTTCAGGGAGACGATTCAAAGCTCTAGATAACCTCTCTGCTACCAAAAGAAATAGAGTCGGTGATAAGGGATCACCCTGACGCAGCCCTCTTATGGATTTAAAAAAACCTTTTGGAACACCATTTATGATAATGGAAAACTAGCAGTTGGAGATTAACTGCCAAATCATGTCAATCCACCTCTTCTTGAATCCAAAAGTTCTCATTACTCGAAGCAGGTAACTCCATGATACACAATCGTATGCTTTTGCCATGTCCAATCTGAGAACCACATTACCTCCCCTATTCTTCTTTTTCATGCCACTCAGTAGTTCCTGAGCCAACAAAAAGTTTTCAGACATCAGCCTTCCTTTCACAAAGCCACTCTGTTGTGGAGAGATTAACCGAGAGAGGAAGCTAGCAAGCCTATCAGCCAACACTCTTGATACAATTTTGTTAAGAAAATTGCACAAGCTTATTGGACAAAACTGAGCAAACTCCTAAAGGTGACTTACTTTCAGTATTAATACCAGTAAGGTTGATGACACACATCTAGGAATCTCATCACCACAAAAAAAATTGGTAATAGCTCTATAGACATCATTAGCAATAATCTCCCAAGCACATTTGAAGAAGAGGCCAGTGAAGGCATCAGGACCTAGGGCACTCTCTCCATCCATAGCAAGCACCACATTTCGCACTTCCTCCGTGGTTGGAAACCGTTCCAAAATTTCAGCATCCTCGTTCGTTAACAAAGTTGGAATTTGAGACAATGAGTAATTATTTTCAGCATCTTCTTGAGCAAAAAGGTTGCCAAAATAGTTGCATGCCTCATCAACAATCCCATTCTCGTCTTCAATCCATTCACCCGAAGCTCCTTTAATTCTATGAATTGTAGATCTCGATCTTCGTTCAGCAACAATGGCATGAAAAAATTTAGTATTCTTGTCTCCTTTAGTCCACTATTTAACTAAAGCTTTATGTCTCCAATAGCTTTCCTGTACGCACAATGCCTCATTTAGCGCGGTTTGAGATTGATGCAAACTTTCTCTAGCTTGATCCGAACCCTCCTCATCAAACCATTTTTCATCCTCTGCCACTTTGATCTCTAAAGACCAGACCTCGTCAAAGATGTTCCCAAAAGTTTGCTTGGACCATAATGTCAAAGCTTTTTTCACAGATTTCATTTTCTCTGCTAGAGTCTTTATTTGAGAGCCCCTATAATCTATGTGCCAATTTTCTTTTACTATCTCCATGAACTTCGGATGAGAAGTCTAGAAATGTAGGAATCTGAAAGCCTTTTGTTTATTTTCTGATCTTACATGTCTAGAGAACAGGAGCAGAGCGTGATCAGAAGGGCTTCTGGAAAGGTGCTGCACGTTCACCTCAACTTTATTGTCCAAAAAAGAGTGATTAAGCAGAATTCTATCCAACCTCTTCCAAATCCTTGCCCGACCGTGTCTGTTGTTACACCATGTATATGACGAGCCTGTGAATCCTGCATCACACACTTGAACATCTTGCGTAAAAGTATGGAAATCCAATGCTTCATTTACCTAAAATGCATGCCCCCCCTTTTTCTCTTCCGTGTTAACTACTATATTAAAATCCCCCCCAATCAACCATGGAATATTTACATCATTCTCTTGTTTTAAACACTCCCATAATTCTTTCCTCTTTTCATTATCGCAACTAGCATGCACAAATGATAACTTGCAAGGAGAATAAAACAAAGGGCATTTAGTATGTAAAGAGATATGCTGATCACTCTCAGCACTAATGGAACAAGAAAACGTCTTCTTGAAAAAAACCCATATGGACCCCGTACCATTAAATAACCCACCATCCATTCCTAGCTTCATTTTGATCTCTTTAAACCTTTCTACACCAATTTTTGGTTCACTTACAGCCACTAATTGCAAGTTAAAGACCTTAATAAGTTTTTTTAATCTTCTTATATTGGAAGCTTTAGCAACCCCTCTAATGTTCCAGAATAGCATATTATTCATTGGAAATAGAAAATGAAATTTTAGAATTTTTTTTTATCTTAGTACTCTATCAGAAATCACAATACCTCCCTTCTGCTTTTGCTTTCTGTTCAGACTTTGCATAAGATCCTGTTATTGGTGGTCTTCCATGGGCATCTGTGAGGGTTCCAAATTCCAAAATTCCAGTCGCTTGGCCACCTGCTGCATGGCTGTTTCACTACCTTGTAACTTGCATCATCTTGGAGATAGATTACTTGCAGTTACTTCTGCTTCTAAGATTTGCTCCGAAAAATTCAATTCCTATTGGCCTTCCCCTTCACTTCGCTCTCCGTTAGAAAGCTCCTTACCCTCATTAGGGTTTTGAAGGTTACAACCATATTTCCAGGATCAATCTGTTCGATAGCAGTGCTAGTAACAGCATCTCCAGCTTGCAACAGTTCTGGAGCCTCAACGTCTCTTTCCAAGCCACCACCAGATTTGACTTTATGAACCTCAGGGGTTGACAATATGATGCGACCTATGCCGTACTTGTGACGTAAACCACGGATCAAGGGTTTCAGGATCGTTGGGATCTGATATTGGTTTGGAAAAGACCTCAACCCGTTGATGACCTGCACCAACGAACCTTGGTATAGGGGTTTGTGGCACCACAAGCAAGCAATTACTTGATTGATAAAGCCGTTGAACACCTCAAGAACGAACCCAAGATATTCAAGAAATCCTTTGGAGAAACCAAAGAGAAACTCTCAATTTTCATTCAACGATTGTCTGCCTGATTACATCCACAATTAGCCTTTTAATAGGCAAATACTGAAAAGGAAATAATACTAGAGTTCTAAACCTACTCAAATACTAAATAACAGTTGTAACTTATCACAACTAACTTTTATTTAACAGTTACAACTTTGAAAATCTAAAACAAACGACGTCTGCAGATTTTCTGTGGAAGGCCGTGGCCAAGGCCGCAGGGCGGGTGCAGCCTCGATCAGTTTCTTAGCTGCTCCAGGTTCAAGCTTCTGATGAAGGCCGTGGGGAAGGCCGTGGCGCGGCCTTCCCAGCGGCCTTGGTCAGAAGCTTTATTTCTTCAATTTGCAAGCCGCTTCAATCTGTCCATGGTTCTGATGAAGGCCGTGGGGAAGGCCGTGGCGCGGCCTTCCCAGCGACCTTGGTCAGAACCTCTGAATCTTCACTATGCACGTCCTCCTCTTGCTCCAGACATACTTGAAGTATATTGACATGCTTACAATCATCATCACGTGTCCTTTCAATCTTCTTTGCCTTCTCTTGCTCTTGTATAGCTAGGACCAACGCTTGAAGAGCTTCTTTAAACTTCTTGGCTTTGGTTCGAGTAACTGGACCCGTTGAAACTTGAACCACGTGCTCTTCATCTTTAGCTTGTACAACTGCTTCATGCCTCAGGATCACATCAGTCCCCTCCACTTAATGAGGATTTGCCCTCAAATCCAACTCATCACCTACATCAAAAGGAGCTAAATCAGTTACATTAAATGTTGTGCTTACTTGATACTCACCAGGAAGATCCAATTTGTAGGCATTATCATTGATCTTCTCCATAATCTGAAACGGTCCATCTCCTCTAGGAAGTAACTTGCTTCGTCTTTGTGTTGGGAATCTTTCTTTTTGGAGATGAAGCCATACCCAATCTCTAGGTTCAAATAGTACTTGGCGCCTCCCTCGGTTCGCATGTTTTGCATACTGAATAGTTCTCTTCTCAATGTTGTCCCGTACTCTTTGATGAAGTTTTTGCACCATTTCTGCTTTCTTCTTTCCATCTAAACTAACACGCTCAGACAATGGTAAAGGTGAAAGATCTAAGGGAGTTAAGGGATTAAAACCATATACTACTTCAAATGGAGAGAATTGCGTAGCAGTATGTACGGTTCTATTGTATGCAAATTCAACGTGAGGTAGGCACTCTTCCCAAGTTTTGATGTTTTTCCTAATTATGGCACGAAGTAAAGTAGCTAAAGTCCTATTTACTACCTCAGTTTGCCCATCAGTTTGTGGATGGCTAGCAGTAGAAAATAAGAGTTTAGTTCCCAACTTTCCCCACTGAGTCTTCCAAAAATAACTAAGAAATTTGACATCCCTATCAGAAACAATGATTTTTGGAATGCCATGCAATCTCACAATCTCCCTAAAAAATAAATCTACAACATGAAGTGCATCGTGTGTCTTGTGGCATGCAATTAAATGTGCCATTTTTGAAAATCTATCTACAACTACGAAGATAGAATCATTACCTCGTTTAGAACGTGGCAATCCCAAAATGAAATCCATCGAAAGATCACACCACGGTTCCTTGGCAATTGGTAGTGGTGTGTACAATCCATGTGATTGTACCCTAGACTTGGCTTTCCGACAGGCAATGCAGCGTCCAACAAACCTTTCAACATCCCTTTTCATCTTTGGCCAGAAGAAATGTTCCTGTAAGATGTTAAGTGTCTTGGAAACTCCGAAATGGCCCATAAGTCCTCCTCCATGAGCTTCCTTCACTAACAGCTCACGAATTGAACAATTAGGAATGCAAAGTTTATCAACATAAAACAAAAAACCATCATTCGTGAAAAATTTAACTCGGCCTGCTTTGGCACACATGCTATAAATTTCACCAAAATCGGAATCATTCCTATAAATCTCTTTAATCATTTCAAAACCAAGTAATCTAGCATCTAGAGCAATCAATAATACGTACCTCCTAAACAGGGCATCAGCCACAACATTGGTTTTACCTGTCTTGTACTTAATAACGTGTGGGAATGTCTCCATAAACGCTACCCACTTGGCATGCCGCTTGCTCAATTTGTGTTGTGCCTTGAGATACTTCAGTGACTCATGGTCGGTCTTTATCACAAGTTCTTTGGGTCGTAGGTAATGCTGCCACGTCTCCAAAGCTCGTACCAATGCGTACAACTCCTTGTCATATGTGGAGTAATTCAAAGTGGCCCCTCCCAACTTTTCACTGAAGTAGGCGATGGGTCTTCCTTCTTGCATCAGCACTGCACCAACACCTACACCTGAGGCATCATATTCAATGCAAATACTTTACTAAAATCAGGTAAAGCTAAGACTGGTGCTCGTGTGAGTTTTTGTTTGAGCAATTGGAAGGCCTTATCTTGTTATTCTCCCCAATAGAACTTTTCATTCTTTTTGGTAACAACCGTCAATGGGGCTGCTAGGGTGCTAAAATCCCTCCCAAACCTACGATAGAAAGTTGCCAACCCGTGAAAACTTCGCACCTCTCCAACTGACTTGGGTGTTGGCCAATCTTGGATTGCCTTTATCTTGTTCTCATCAACCTGCACCCCAAATTCACTAACAACAAAACCTAGAAACTCAACTTGGTTAGTACAAAAATAGCACTTCTTAGGATTAACAAAAAGCTTTTCCACTCGAAGTACGTGCAAAACATGCCTTAGATGCTGAATATGCTCTTCTAGACTCTTGCTGTAAATTAAAATGTCATCAAAATACACAACGACAAATTTTCCCTGAATGGTACAAAAGGAAAATCCAAGCTTAACTTGGAAGAGGTAGAAACCACGAACATTGACACCAAGACATCGATCAGGAAGTTAAGTCAAATGCACTTTTGCTCCGAAGATCTACAAAATGTCAAACCAATTTGGATGTATGTTTGGATGATTCAAGCACAATAAAAGAACAAACATGTAGGGGATGCCACTTCAACCCATTCACAAGGGGAGTTTATTGTTTCATGTCTACACTTTCTTATTCACCTTTGGAATGTGTTGTATAAGTTATTGTGAGGTTAAGATAGGAGATGTCACACGCTTGTGAGTTATGGCTTGCAATCCTGATTTTGTCTAATTCCCCTACTGGTTGAAATTACTTTATGTGATTTGGCAAATGCTTTCTTCAAGTACTAAGAAATGATTATTGTATGGTTTGGAGTTTTGTTCTTATAGAAAGTATGTCTTGTAAAGTGGTTGGAATTATGTCTAAATTTTGTATGTTTGATGAAAATTTCTCTTCTTTACTTAATTTCATGCATTAAATGCTGATTATGATCAGTTAGTGCAATCATGCAATCTGTGACATAAAATCCATTATGAGGGATTGTTATGCTGCAAGAATAAAAATAAAAAAAAAAAGAGAAAAGGAAGAAAAATAAGAAGAAAATTGATGTGGTTTTTCTACTCCAATGGTTCTTGTGCTTAGTAACCGGAGGTCTTTGTCCAAAAATGTCAACTTTCACGTCAAAAGGTACTTGAATTATGAGTAATGCATCGTAAATTTGAGTAAGTAAATTGTTGAGTAACCAGAGGTATTCATTTAACCAATGTCGATTTTTGCATAAAAAGGCAATTGTACTTCTCAAATACAGTTTTTGCTACTTGCTTATAGATTGAGGTGTTGAGAAACTGGGAACCTTCATAACCAATGTTGGTTTTTGCGTCAAAAGGCATTCTTGTATTTTGAGTGATTAGTTTGATGTTACAAATATCCCTCAAGTGAAAAATGAAATTGATCATAGACATGTGATGTCCTCCGATTGATCATATGATTCGTTTACTTGTGAAATTCAGTAAGGCGAAGAAATTAAGTTGAAATTGCTTAATTGTGATATAATTCTTTCTCATTTGCTTGATATTTTGAGTATTAAAGGCAAGACAATAAATTGCATAATGGTCATTTACTTGGTCTTGAGGAAATACATTTTAGAACGTACATGTGTAATTTCATTACTTGAATCATTAGTTCATCTCGCATTTTCCAAATCATTTCAGGGCAAAAAATGATTCAAGTGTGAGGGAATTGACAAATGTCAAAATTATGCTTCTAAGTTGTTTGTTTTAGTGTGAATTTGACTCATTTTGTATATTTTTCATTCAAATTCAGAATTTTGAGATAGGAATAATTTTGAGCAGATTAGTTGATGTGCGCACGGTTGCGTTGCCAAGAAAGTCTTGGATTTCAGGTATGCAACTCGTTGAACTCAAGACCTCGTTTGATTCGTGAACCAAGGAACCCTTGACGTGGAGTTGTTTTGCCTTGAATCTTCCCTTGAAGATGAGCACGCCTATGGAACAACTAGACTAGACCAAGTTGAGCGAGTTCAATCGTCTAACCTAATTAGCTCTAAAGACTTGATAAAAAACACAAGAAAAACTCTAAGCGAAGTTGGTGGTCGCCACAAGCAAGCTTGATAAGACCAAGAGTAGTTCTTAATCAACAAAGAACCAAGAAAATTCTCAAAGAGAACACACAATATTTCTGAAAATTCTGATTAAAATTCGTAACTAATAATATGGCCTATAAATAGGCTTACAAAGAACATTCTAGAGTTGTGGAAATAGCTTAACTTCTAAGACAAAACCTATACTAATGAAACTACCAAAACAAAGCATGAATTAACTAAAATAACTAAGTCTATTACAACTTAAAGACCCTTAAAAATCGTAGCTAATAAACCCTAATGGGCTGGCGGTCCATTAAGCCCACAAAACCATCAATTGGACTTTAATTCTTCAAGCTCCCCACTCGTGTGGCCATGAAGTCCTCATCCAATGTTTGTTCAGCCCAAATCACATTAATGAGTTGTTTAGATTGATCCTTCGAGCCCAATTGCAAAGCCTTTTCGTACGAGTCCAATAAGAGTCCATCCAATGCATCTTTCATTCTTCTAGTTCTTGCTCTAGTCATAGGACCATCCAAACCTTTAAGCACATCGTTGGAGCTCCTCAAACTCGATCCATCATCCTTGGAACGTCCCTCTTGAAGGTCTCCAACTTGGGACTCATCATTCCCTCCTTCCTCGAAAGGATTCGTCCTCGAATCTGCGAGTTCATATAAATTAACATAAGTAACTAAAGGATTGATACATAAGCAATTACAAATTTTAAGCAAGCTCATAACTAACTCAAGTGATAAACGTAAAACAAGTAACCTAATGCAACTATGAACACAAATAGCATAAAAGACTAAATCACAAGTCATAGGTGAAATAACAAATTCTAGCTTAAGAAGAATAAACATGCCTAGATGAGAAATATCTTTAAAAACATGCAAAAGAATGAACATACAAGAACTTGTAACATGATAAAAATGAATTTTAGAAGATAAAATCCTATGGACATCAATATGAAAATCAATATCAATGTAGTAACCTAGAACCCATGCATGGAGACTCAAAGAATAATGTAAAATAAACTGAAAAAGACAAGAGTTATCACTAACTAAGACATCAAGATGCTTTGAATGGAATGCATGGACAAACATATACATCCTCAAACAAGTTTTATGACATGAAAAATTACATAAAACATACTGAAAATTACTTAAAACATGATGATTTAACATATCATAATCCTTAAAACGGATTGTACCATGCAAAGATAAATATGCTGAATGCAAAACATGATTACTAACTAAAATACTAGAATGAATTGGATAGAATGCATACAAAAGCATATAAACTCTATCATGGAATAATAATTTGCAAAATAAACCACAAAAATCGCTAGAATATATGATCATAAAACACAAGAAATCCTTCAAAACAGATTGACCTAGATGAAGTTAAACAAACTAGATGCAAGGCATAATCACTTAATCTAATCAAATAACCATGCAAAACAAAATTAAAGTGTAAATTAAAAACACTAAAACAAAAAAACTTAGGCCACAAGCGTTTATATCTAGCAAGTTCTTCATTTTAGTTGTGGCGTTTGGACTTTGTGAATCAATCCAATTAACACCATGCCACCAATCAAACATGTATTTGATTCAACCAATTGATGTGGATGGCATGAGACCAAAATTTTGTCTCTAAACATCTTCTCTTCACCAAGTCATGTCTTGGGAACACTTGCATCTTCTTGCTTGGTGATAAAAATCTAGAAACTTGCAACTTAACGCCATTGAATAAGCAATTTGTAGGTGACGTCACTTTGTCTTGATTTCCAAGTTGCTGCAAAGGAGAAACAAAAATACTAGGAAAACAAGTGTTAGGAATGTTAGCAAAATAATCTACTTCTTTGTACATAGGCACAAGAAGTTTAGGCCTTTCAATCAAAGCACTCTTTTTCTCACTTTTGCTAGCTTCCACTTCCACTCTCTTATTTTCTTCTTCTTTCTCAGAATTTTTCCTCTCGATTTGTTCTCCCTCAAGATCTACACTATCCTCACTCTTCTCTTGCACACACTCTTCTTTTTTATCACTCTTTTCTTTTGCTTGTGTGCTCAAAGATCTTTCCCACTCTTTGCAATCTCTTGAAATTTTCTCTTTATCCTTATTTACCTCAAGTGACGGCAAAGGAATTAGCTTGACATTCCTCCCATTCCAATTAAAAGAGTAGTTATTGTTCACCTCATCATATTTGGCTTCATTCTTAAGGTGCCATGGATGCCCCAAGAGTACATGACAAGTCTCCATTGGTACCACATCACAAAAAATCTTATCATGATACTTGTTGAGTGAAAACTCCAACTCCACTTGATTGGTTACTTCAAATTCTTCATTATCAATCAACCTTTTGTATGGATGTGGATGCTTCAACAAAGGCAATCCTAGCTTTCCAACACACATAGTACTCACCAAATTAGTGCAACTAACATGATTAATGCGCGTACTACATGCCTTGTTTTTCACAGTGCATCTAGTATAGAATTCAACTTGTTGCACTTGTTCACTATCTCGCAATGGTTTATCCTTCTCTTCAAAAGCATCACGATTCTTCTTTTGAATGAGAGGTGATGAACTTTGATCTTTAATTGAGAGAGTAGATCTCTCCTCAAGCATTCTTTCTTTTTGAGCAGCCACAAGTGCTTTATATCTACTCCAAAAATCATCCCAATCATCAAGACCCTTCATGTCATCCTCCTTCTTTGAAGTATAATAATTCTTGGACAACTTTTTAGAGGATTTAGATGCAAAAGCTTTGGCATTAGATGACTGCGAATGCCTATCCATCTTTTCATAGATCTCATCTTTCATAAGGTGCATCTTTCTTTCAAAATCACCAACAATGGCTTCCCTAAACAATTTTAGTTCATTATTAATGTCCATAGAAGGCACCATTATGTCCTAAAAACCTGCAAGAAAAATCGTTAGAAAAAACAAAGAAAATAGACAAGAATATGTGAAACACTCCCTTAGTATTTGGCACTCGATTCCCTCAAGTAAATGGCTTTTACCCTCGAATGAGCTCACAACTAAGCCTTTTTCCACTCAAAGAATCTTCTTGTAGGCTCTTTGATGAAGAACCAGCTCAATCAATCCCACCAAGGACTTATAGCAACCTCAACTTGTAAAGAGTAAATGTAGAGGCCAAGAAAAATTAGCTTAGAGTGTTTTTGATCAAGAGAATAAATCAAAGAATGGATGAGAATCAAGAATTGACACAAAATAGACACCCTATTGTGTGGTATAAATGTGTAAAAATTCTTGAATTTTAATGTTCTCTTGAGAAAATAATAATATTCTTGTGCAAAAAGTAAAACTCCAACTCCAATTTCACTTTCCAAAAAGAATTAACAACTAAAACCAACAAATAACCAAATAGGAAACAAAAATCATGCCCCAAACACTCCTCCCAAGTGTGAAAACACGGACAAACAGCCTTCCTAAATGTGAAAAATCGGAATAATAACAAAAGGAAACAAGAATAAAAGGAAACTACTTGTTTTTGTGGAATAAGTTTCCAAATCCCCTTTGTAACTACTTTCCCTTTCCCAATTGGTTTCCCAAAGCCAAATAACTTCTATATAAACCAAACTAACACCTTTTAGACTCATTTTAACACCAAAATTTCTGGAAAAATCGCACCAGAAATTCGTCCACCAAAAACACCAAAATTCAGCAACTCTTATGAAGGCAAACCCTAACCAAAACCCTAGTTGATGAACAAGACCCTTTGACCAACACTTTTTGGCTCCAAGAACTACAAGATTTGATCAAGAAGGTCCAAGAAATCAGCCAAGAACTTCAAGAAGTCAGTCCAGAAAATTTCCAGCAACTCACAAACTTCAAGAACTCAACTTACAAACCAAGAAGTGCAAGAAAATTATCAAGAACTTCTAGAAATCTATCAAGAACTTCAAGAAAGCTCAAGAATTTGTTCAAGAACCTCAAGAAATTGAACAAAAAAATTCCAGAAATTCAAGAACTCAAGAAACGATTTTGGACAGCTTGAAAAACTTCAAGAACTTGACAAGTAAGTGCAAGAACTTCAAGATTTGTATCAAGAACACCAAGAAACTTCAAGAAATTGTTGAGCAACAATTTGTGCACGGTTTTTGCTTGTTGTGCACTCCTTTTTACTCTCTTTTTCTTTCTTTTTCTTTGTGCTTTTGGCTCTTTCTTTTTGCACACGAATTTTCTGCCTCTTTTTTTTTTTTTTTTTTATCACAAACGATTTTTTTTTCACGTAAATAACATCAAGGACACAATCAATCTCCAAGAAATCTGGTTGTATGAAATTTTATGCTCAAGAAACCCTTTTTCTTGCAAATTTTTTTACACAAGAAATTCAAGAAAACACCAAAAACAGTCAAGAATCACAAAATACCACACAAGACCTAAAATTCTTGATTGAGAAGCAACCAAGAACAACTCTAAACACCTAAAGCACGAATTTTAATCAAAGAAAACAACGAGAAAAATTGCAGAATTTTTTTGGACGAAAATTGAAAGAAAGCTAGACACAAAACACAAATTATTATGACTAGGCTCGAAGCTCTTTGCCACAATAACACACAAGAACACAAAGACACAATAAGAAGAGATATATCTGAATTTTTCAAGAGAAAAATTGGATTGGAAAAACCTGAAACAAATCCAAGAAGATGGCTCTGATACCACTTGATGTGCGCACGGTTGTGTTGCCAAGAAAGTCTTGGATTTCAGGTATGCAACTCGTTGAACTCAAGACCTCGTTTGATTCGTGAACCAAGGAACCCTTGACGTGGAGTTGTTTTGCCTTGAATCTTCCCTTGAAGATGAGCACGCCTATGGAACAACTAGACTAGACCAAGTTGAGCGAGTTCAATCGTCTAACCTAATTAGCTCTAAAGACTTGATAAAAAACACAAGAAAAACTCTAAGCGAAGTTGGTGGTCGCCACAAGCAAGCTTGATAAGACCAAGAGTAGTTCTTAATCAACAAAGAACCAAGAAAATTCTCAAAGAGAACACACAATATTTCTGAAAATTCTGATTAAAATTCGTAACTAATAATATGGCCTATAAATAGGCTTACAAAGAACATTCTAGAGTTGTGGAAATAGCTTAACTTCTAAGACAAAACCTATACTAATGAAACTACCAAAACAAAGCATGAATTAACTAAAATAACTAAGTCTATTACAACTTAAAGACCCTAAAAATCGTAGCTAATAAACCCTAATGGGCTGGCGGTCCATTAAGCCCACAAAAGCATCAATTGGACTTTAATTCTTCAAGCTCCCCACTCGTGTGGCCCATGAAGTCCTTATCCAATGTTTGTTCAGCCCAAATCACATTAATGAGTTGTTTAGATTGATCCTTCGAGCCCAATTGCAAAGCCTTTTCGTACGAGTCCAATATGAGTCCATCCAATGCATCTTTCATTCTTCTAGTTCTTGCTCTAGTCATAGGACCATCCAAACCTTTAAGCACATCGTTGGAGCTCCTCAAACTCGATCCATCATCCTTGGAACGTCCCTCTTGAAGGTCTCCAACTTGGGACTCATCATACACTAACAAGAAAGCGACATCATTCCTGATGGCACACATGGAGTTGTCCAAGAAGTTTCTAAGAGTCTTGAGTATCACAAGGATCCATTGCAAGGGTTTGGAGGTCCCATGACAAGATCACGAACCAAATGGATGAAATAAGCCTTTCAAAGCCTACTTGTGCAATTGCATGAAGATGAAGGTGCTTGGATGAGAACAAATATGGAGACCAAGCCACCAAGGCTGGTCACACTTTTGTGGACTGAAGATGAGTCAGAAGGAGCTGATCAAGGAGTCCAATTGGTGGGAGAAGCCCACGGCAGCAACAAGACATTGATTGAAGACTTGGACCTTTAGTTGGGCTTCTTGCTAGCCATGAGCAGCCCATTTAAATTAATAATGTTATTTTCTATTTTGGTAGTGTGTTTAACCGTGAATTAGTGCCCAAGTTCAGTGTTTCTTTTATTTGGGTATGATTAGCTAGTAATTGTGCCTATCTAGGATTCTTTCCTTTTAAGAATTATGTCCAGATTCAATGCTTATCTTGTTTTGGCATGATTAGCTAGTAATTGTGCCTATCTAGGATTCTTTCCTTTCAAGATGTAATTGACTATTAGCCTATTATAAGGCTATTATTCACAATGTAATAAATCAGATTATTAAGCCCAAATTAAAGTGCGTTTCTCATTAGAGAGTTTCTTGGTTTTTGGTTCAAGAACAGCTCTTGATTCAGCAAGTTGGACTTGTTGCAATCGAGTTAATTCTGCTTAGGATTTTCTCTTGACTCGTTTGTTTCCCCAGTCTGAAAGACTATCGACTAGGAGTCTAATTCACGTTGTTGCTTAGGAGTCTAGGTTTGTGTCTTAGGAGAGGTATTCAAGCCACGTTGAAGAAGATTCAAGCAACGGTCCAATTCTTCTTGGTGTCTTTGGACAAGTTTCAAAGGAGTCAAGCTTGGTTGGATTGCATTAGCCGAGTTTTCAAGGCGTCTCTTGGGTTCACGCAACCATGTGCGTATCAATTCCTTTTTCATTCTTTTTCTTTTTCTTTCTTTTCTTTTCTCATTTTTTTTTCTTTTTGCAATATAAAATCCCAGATAATAAAGTATCACATCATAGATTACATGATTGCACTAATCAACCATAATCAACATTTGACTTGTGAAATTAAGTGAAAAAGAGAAATTTTCATCAATCATGCAAAATTTAGATGCAATTCAAACCACTTTACAAGGTATACTTTTTGTAAGAACAAACTCCAAACCATATAATAATCATTTCTTAGTACTTGAAGAAAGCATTTGCCAAAACACATTAAGTAATTTCAACAAGTACGGGAATTAGACAAAAATCACGATTGCTAGCAATAACTCACAAGCATGTGACATCACCTTATTCTAATCTCACAATAACCTATACAACACACTCCAATGGTATATAAGAAATTATGGATATGAAACAATAAAACTCCCCTAGTGAATTGGTTGAAGTTGTATCCCCTGCACGTCTATTCCTTTTTTGTGCTTGAATTTGAATCTTCTAAATATACATCGAAACTCATTTGATGATTTATTGCAATCCTCTTTCTTAATGACTTGAATGCCCACAAATAAGAGTTTGAACAACAAGTCTGCCGTTTTGCCTCAGTAACACTATTGAAATTCTGCCTCTTCTAAGTTAAGCACGGGTTCCTCTTCGTATTGTTTAGAATCCTTAATATTGATCCTCTTTGTTATCACTCCAATTCTCCCTAACAATTTGCTTTATTTCGGAAGCTAGAGAGATATCGAAGTGGCAATCATTAGTTTCAAGTAAGGTAAGATCCAAAGATCATAGGCATTTATTTTTGCCATCAAAGTAAACAAGAAAATATTTTTCTTTTCATTTAATTTGAACTTACATTAACTCATCAAAAAAGAAAACCTTACAATTACACTAACCTAGCAATAGGTTTTGAGGAAAAATGTGATTTATTTCGGGGTTTCATCAAAGAATTATTTGTTCAATATAAAAAAATATTTGAATAAAATTCTTTCCAAAAGTTAAATGCAAAACATGAATGGAAAGTCGAATGTCACAAACAATTTTGAGAAAATAGCTTGTTTAGTGCTTCATCTTAGAAAGAATTTTGAACACAGGAATCTTAAATTTACATAAGGAGTAGAGTTATTAGCATCCAAATTATTCCTATTCTTATTACATCTAAAAAATGAACAATTGTTCAGCTATGGAATACAATTTCACTGATCAGACTGCTTATCCTAGTCAAATTCATTTATCTAGGCCCTAGACACTGTCAATTCTAAAAACTTGTTTCCCCCGGTCTTCGAATAATTTGAAAAAGAGCACTCATGTTTTTATGCCATTGTAAATGTTGAGTACGTGACGCTTCACTGGAATTGGGCTATGATTTAAAAATGCTTGAATGTAAAACCCAAATATGCACGTATTCCCAATTTGCTGCCTCCGTTAGAGGCTATGTAAAAATGAAAAAAAAATCAAAATTAGTATAAGTAAAAACAAAAACAGATGCATGTCCTAGGGGGAGCTCTTGTTGTGCCAAGGGGTAGGCTTAGCATGAAATGCAATCTTCTAGAATAAGACCCCCCTTTTAGCCAAAGATATGCTAGATCTGCCGGGAACCCATTGAGCTTGTGCTACCTTACCTAGGGTCTCACCCACTAGGATTTATTGAAAATATAAACGTACATGTCTTTTTAGGTTTATGTACCCAAGACAAAAAGACAAATTTCCTATAATGGGATTCCCGAAATGGCATTCCTTCTAAGGTTTATGCATGATACTAGTTTATTGAAGCAAGTTAAAATATGCAAAAAAAAAAAATTCAAGATTTGAAATATGTCCTAAAGATTTTAACCCGACAATGATGCAAAATTCCTTTGAGAAAGATGGAACATGAACTATACAAAAGATTATTGACTTCGAATTTATTTGATAAAAAAATCAAGCCTACATGAGGGTACAAGACACAACATTGAAATAAGGCCAAAAAATTGCAACACTGTTTAGAACCTATAAGTCAAAAATGCCAATTTATTAAAGTAGAATAAAATATGTGTTAAAATTCCTTTTGCATAGTGTGGGACTGGAGGGTGGGGGTAAGGCAAAAATGACGCATAATTTCTTTGAAAAAGATGAATGTGGACTATATAAAAATTTGCCCTCTTGGATATATTTATTGACTCTAAGAAAAAATGATTCGGATAAAACTGACAGGTACAACAAGGATGGGTACTTTGAAAAAGGCCCAGAACTAAAATCTTATTCGAAAAGATACAAGTAAAAAAAATTAGATTTTTGAGACTTTACAAATTTATGATGATTGAACCCTTGGGTATTTTGTTTACAATCAAATCCCCTTTTCAACAAATTCATGAAAATCTCATTTCCGTCTTTCTTGAAGAAATTAGGCGTGAGATGAAAATTTAAACGTGCTGAAAGAGGGTTGGCTTCCTACGAGAGCACCATGCCAGAGCTCACTATACTATGGTTGTAAATGCAATCAAAGAATGAAAGAGAGTGCGTTGGTTTATTCAACAAATAACACCTAACACATTGGCAAAAACAAATAATACACGTAGATAGTAGTAAATGGCATAACAAGGAAAATAAAGGAGGTGGGTCCCCTTCTCTCGTGCCTGGTGTACCTGATATGGTAAGGCTAACTCTACTCTAAGTTATTTTGCATAGATGCATGAGGTTGGACTCACTAATGCATTTAGAGTCTACTAGGCTGTCGGTTCCCAAGCATTTAGATCTAAGGGTAAGGGTCATCAATCCCAAAGCCCTTGGCCGGTGGCTCGAGTGATCCCCTAGGCACTGCTACGTGCACATCGTGCCCCGGCCACATGTCCAGGTGGATCTATTCTTAAAGTCCCAAACCTCTAAACTTATGGACTTAAATCGAGAGTTCGGGTGATCTCTTAGACATTGTTACGTGCACATCATGCCATGGTCACATTTAAGTAGATCAATCCTATTACTAATTGGGATGGGTGGGTGACAGCCAACAAAAAGAGAAAAAGGGTAAAATATATCGAATGCACGTATGAAGTGCTTCTTATGAGAGGAGGGAATGATAAAGCGTGGGCTCTAAGGGTGGCTAACACCCCTCCCCAAATGCAAACGTGGTTAAAAAAAGCAAAGATAAGTAAAACGTACATCACATAGATAGATGAGAGACGAGGTGTGTGAAATGCAAAAACAAACCCTAAAAACCTAGAAAGAAAAATGCAATCCTAACATCCAAACGCGATAGAATAGAAGGGTTAAAGAAGGAAAAGATGATTAATCCAACTGCTTGGACTCACTAGTGATCCCTAGTGGAGTCGCCAAAATCTATCGTGCCACAAAGATGATAAGCATGGGTTGGTCCGTGATTGTCGCGCCCTGAAAAGGCGGTCCAATTCGATGACCCTTTTCGAAAAGAAAGTTTTTGAAAAAATTGTGCGTGCGTGAGAAAAAAATCAAAATTTTAGTGTGAAAGTGCTATTTAGGAAAAATGGTATTTTAAAATAGAAAAAAGGTCGAGACTAAAATGCAACAGTTTTGACCTACTAATTTTTCGAAAAGGGTTTTGTAAAAAATGGAGTCGCCACTTGGTATTGAGTTAGGGTGTACCAAGTCACCTGATAAACCATTTAACAAAACAAAAAACAAAAATTTTAGAAAAAAATATTTGAAAACCCTTTTCTGCGGTCTGCGAAAAACAAGATAACAAGGTCCGGGAGTCACATTTGAAGAAACGGAAGGCAAAGGCTCGCGCCTAAGGTAACCTTTCTACCTAGCCAAAACTAGTTGCGAGGCTTAATCACAATTTTCTTAAAATAATCATAAATTCTATCGCGTTTGGATGTGTCTAAATGAATGCAAGTCCTAATCCTAGTGTAGTGTTGGGAGAGTCAGAATGTCCTGTCGAGGCTTGAATAGGATTATCGCATTAATTGTAAAATCCGAAATAAGGCCTCGAGTGAGTCACGAGTGTGGATGCAAAAGTGAGATGCAAAAAAAAAAAAAAATATAGTAGTATAAATAGTAAGTGATCAAAGAAAGTGGGGATGCAACGTAATGGGTACGGGGAACTAAGAAACTCGTGACTAACTGTTCCTTACTCACGGAGGGGGGAACGGCATGTTATGCCACCACTTCCCACGTGAGGAGGTGACTATTTCTAGTCAGAGCACACAAATGACCTAATTTCTATGTGTAATGCAATCTAGGTATCATGCACTGAGTATTTGTCAAAAAAAGATGATAATAATAAAATATATACCAAAAATCATGCAAATATGGTAAATTCTAAAAAAAGGAAAATGTGTGTAAAATAAAATGAAATGCACACGAGTGAAACTAGCACTAAAAATGCCCTAAGGGTTTAGCATTGGACTAGCCATTTCTAGGAATTTTCCACTAGCGTTGGATTGATGGAGAAACAATAAAACCACAGCTAGCGTTGGACTAGTGTGGTGACGGACCAATAAAACTGATAAAACATGAATGAAAATAATAAAACATGAATCAAAGCAAGTAAACATATAATGACATATAAGAGAATGTAGGAGCACATAACACGTAGACATAATATCTAGATGCAAAATCCTAAGGAAAGCAGTAAAACATATAAGTACAGAAGCACACAAAAGCGCATAGACCCTAATTATTACATTGGGGGGGATTGAACTTACAATTTAAGGGGGAAAAGAAAAAAAATAAAAAATGACCTATCTATTACACTTGCTATCTAAATGCACAAAAATATTTTAAATACGAAAGGAAAGTAATCTAACTATTACATCGGCTATCTGAATACAAAATCTTGCAAAGAATAAGATTTAGCCATCTATCGCAATTTTTGCCCAAATAATGAAATTTGAAATGAAATAGCATAATGTAAATAAATATGCAAAAAAGTATATAAAATAAGAAACACATGAATAAAATGCATAAAAAATACATAGGAGCACACTGGAGCATATAAAGAGAAATTAACAAGAAATAAGAATACATCTTTGAAGATCCGATACTTTTTTTTTTAATTGGCTAACCCCGTACACGGGGAAGGGCACCACTGCTGAATTTTATTAATAACAAAAATGAGGGGGACATGATGCCTAACCTCAATTATTACATAAAATTAAAAAATTAAACTATTACCTTATTCGAATATAAGGCACTTGTCTTCTATCTAACAAAGAAAGGCCTAAAATGTGCTTTGGAAGATTACAAAAATTAAAACATTTATTAGTTCTATCCTGACTACCCAATGTTGCCAATGCATTTGCTACAGCATTCCCCTCACGATATACATGTGAAAATAAAATTGTTGATGTCATTGAAAAAGTTTGTATCTTTCTTAACCATTGTTTTCAGCTTCCACAGAATACTTACCTCTAATTTTACCAGTTTGCATCAAAACCTGAGAATCCAACTCCACTTCTATCTTGCTAAAACCATGATTCACGCATGCCTTTACTCCTTATAACAATGCCAAACACTCAGCTTCCATATTTGTTTTTCCCCAAAATAATAAGAGAAACCAAACAAAATGCAACCAACTCATTTCTAATGACACCACCTCCACCCGAAGGACCTGGGTTACCAATTGAAGAACCATCAACATTTAGTTTAACAAAACCTGGATTTGGAGGTCTCCATACTACCATAGTTGGAGTCTTAGGTCTTCTTTGCTTCAAGGTAACAACCAGCCCCATTCGTATCAAATTTGCATCCTCCTTACACTGTTGATATAGTGGCCAAGCATGTGTAATTTCCAATAGGAGCTGCTGAATTTTAGCACAAACACTCCAAGGGGACATCAACCTTCCTTTGTAATAAGCCAAATTCCTTGCTTTCCAAATCTCCCAACAAATGATTGATGGAAGTAGCAACAACAATTGACCCTTTGCTGAATTGAAAGAAGCATAGGTACCACCAATTCTGAAGTCTCTGCCTTATACCAACCAAGGAGCTTTGGAATACAATATCAAAAAATGGTGAGAAGAAACCCCATATAAACTTTGCATGACCACAGTCAGCAAACACATGATCAAGTGTTTCTTCATTGTCACAAAAATAACATTTAGAAGGAAGATGGATATTAAATTGCATAAGCACATCAGGAAAAGGCAAGAAACCATTAAGTAACTTCCACATGAAGACAGATATTTTGCAAGGCAATCTTTTATCCCAAATCAACTACATAGAACCCATCATTGCATGCTTTTCTCGAATTGCCTCCCAAGCAGAAGAAATAGTAAACTTACCTGAATCAGTCAACCTCCATACGATCTCTTCTTCATGATCTAATTGGCAAGAATTTTGCAACACAAAATGGCGGACAGCCTCCAGTCTCTTCCATGTCGTTGTTGTTGAAGCTCTATTTTGATGACCAACATACTTTGCATTCATGAAATCTGCCCATAACGATTTGGTATGCATTCTCCAGCACCACTTGCAAGCTAAATGCTGTCACCATATCTTCCAATCTTCATAGACCAAGGCCACCTTCACATGTTGGGAAGCATAAACTCTCCCATTTCACCCAATGTCGCCTAGCTTTCACGTCAGTTTCTCCCCAAAAGAAATTTACCATTATCCTTTGGAGCTGTTGAAAAACTTTCTTTGATGGCTCCATTACTGCCAGTATGTGGATAGGGATTGAAACCAACACATGCTTGATTAAAATTAGCCTTCCTCCTTTGAGATAACATCTTCTTCTTCCAACCTGCAATTTTTGCAACAAATTTATCAATTATATACTGAAAGTAAACTAGCCTTTTTCCTTCCTTTAAATAAGTTACACCCCAAATACATGAACAGGAATGAGCCATGGTGCATTCCTGTAACTCTTTCAATCATACATCTCTGAGCTCTTCTGACACTTCTTAGAAGCAATGAAAAAACTTTTAGCTTTATTAATCTTCTGACCAGAACCTCGTTCATACGCCTCCAAAAATTCCATCAGGTGCACTACTGATTTCCTGTTACCACTGTAAAAAGATCATTACATCATCTGCAAAGGATAAGTGAGTTATAGTAAGACACCCCCTTGGCAAGGCATATGGCATAATGGAACCCTCCTCAACTCTTTTTTGCAATCCTCTACCTAAAACTTCAGCAACAAGAATAAAAAGTATAGGAGACATTGGATCCCCTTGCTTGATACCCCTTGAAGCCTGGAAAAAACTATTAGATTTGCCATTAATCAAAATTGAGAACCAACTTTGAGAAAGATGACCTAGTAAAATCGAGATAAACCTTTCTGCAAAACATAATTTCCTCAACACCAATTGTAAAAAACTTCAAGAAACCCTATCAAAAGCCTTCATCATATCCAGCTTAAACAAACAATTCTGCCCCCTAACTTTCTTGTCTAAGGAAGCAACCATTTCCTGAGCCAACATAACATTTTCAGATACTTCTCTCCCCCTCACAAATGCAGATTGCTCTGGTGAGATAAGAGTTGGCAAAATAGATCTCATCCTATTAGCCAAAATCTTCGTAAAAATTTTGTTTGTAAAGTGCTCAAACTAATAGGACGAAAATCTGCAAATGTGGTTGGACTTTGTTCCTTTGGAATCAACACTATAAGCAGAGCTTGAAATACTCTTAGGGATAGGAACACCTACCATAAACTCCTTTACTGCATTAAGTAAATCTTCTGAAATAATATCCAACAATGAACAAAGAAAAACCCTGAGAATCCATCAGGCCCTGGAGCACTTGTCTCTATCATGGAAAACACCGTATGCCTCAACTCTTCCATAGCTTACCTCTTGAAGCAAATGCAAATTTTGCTGTGTTGTTACTTGTTGTGAGATAACTTGCACCAACTCCTCAGCACCTCGAGTTTCCTCAGCTTTAAATAATTCCTTGAAAAAAATTTTAGCTTCATTGCCAATCTCCTCTTCATTCTCAATCCACAACCCCTGTGAGTTTTTAATACGAGCTAATAAGCAGTTTACTTCTTCGCTTCCTGAACCAATGCATGAAAGAATTTAGTATTACTCTTCCCCCTCTTCGCAGCCATTTGATTTTTGCCTTCTGTTGCCAATACTCCTCCTCTCTCTTTAAATGCAGCAAAAATTGAGCTTGAGCTTGATGAAGTTCAACTCGAGCCTCCTCCATACGTGCATCCTCAAATTGTATCTCCTTTTGTTGTACCAAGTCCTCATACTGTCGGACAGCTTGAAAATATTTCCAAACTTCTCCTTGTTCATACTCGCAAGCAAGATTTGAGCCGCTTTAACTTATAAGCAAAGGCATACATCCCATATCCACTGGCATACAAACTCCAATTCTCCTTTACTACCTTCAGAAAAGAGTCATGCTTGATCCACATATTTTGAAACTTAAAAGATCTAGTAGAACCAGTGCCCTTGGCCCTCAAAAGCAACAATAAAGGCGTGTGATCAGAGGTGACTCTGCCCAAATGCTGACCACTGAACTTGGAAGAACCTCCCTCCACCTTTGGTTGACTAAAATCCTATCCAACCTCTTCCATATTCGCGCACCTGCTCTAACACCTGTCCATGTGTACAAACTACCAGAAAAAGGTAGCTCAATAAGGCCACAATCAGAAATAACCTCATTAAAATCAGACATTGCACCTAGATCCTGTGTTGACGAACCAAGATATTCATGTATGGAAGCAATAACATTAAAATCTCCCCCCACAATCCATGGTTTATCATTAACCATCGATACCTCTCTAAGATCAGCCCACAAACTCCTTCGTTCAATCCTAGAACATTTAGCATATACAAAAGTTGCAACCACTGTATGAGACCAATCATCATGAGCAATCATTAAGTGTAACATTTGATCAGTATTAACCAGCACATTGGCATGAAAACCACCCTTCCAAAGCACCCAAATTTTATTAGAAGCATTGAATAAACAGAAATCAAATGACAATCCTCCTATGTAATTCTTCTACTTTATTAACACTAGCCAAAGGCTCTAGCAAAACCAAAAATGAAATAGCATTTATTCGTAACATAGATTTAAGACGATGGATAGAGGACTTACCCATCGCACCCCTTATATTCCATATGAGGATATTATTCATTAGAAACAAAATTAGAAAATCCTTCACCAGCTTTACTAGCTAACCGAGTGAGAATTTGCCTTGGGAGTTTAACATGTGCTCTTTTCCTTCTGCATTTTTTTGACAAAACCTCAACAAAACCAGCTTCATCCTTTGAATTTCCCATCTTCCTGCTCGATGAGTGGCTAAATGATCTTAGGGACTGAAAAATTGCTTCACGTGGTTGATCCAAGGATAGCTTTTCTGAATTTGAACATGAGCCACACAAGTCATGCTCAACCTGCTCAGCACGCAGCCTTGTATCATCCATAATTTTTCCAAATCTTACCTCCATGACAACCGTCTGCACTCTTGCAATTGGGCATTTTAAATACTCCTCTTCCATATTGCATTTGGGGCTTGTTATTCCATCTGAAACATCTAGCTGCTCAGTTACTTCAACCTGCTAATGGGATTGGCCATCATGTAGCTGTTCGTGAGCACTAGCACTTGCCAACTACTCCTGCTGTTGCAACTCATGTTGTTGTCTAGTCGACTGATGACCATCATGCAAGACCTGTTGTTGTACCCCAGGCTGCTGCAACAACTGATCACCACAAGAGTGCTACTCCCCCTCTTACTGAAGAGTTCCTCTAGCCTTCTGCACAGGCACATAAACAGTTTTTTGTTGCTGCTGTGACTGTTGTCGCCTACAATTAGTGAGTTTATGACCTTGTTTACAACAAAACATACAATATGTTGGGTGATTGTCATAAGATATTTTTTTGCCAAAACCCTTGTGAACCAGCACCAATCCAGACTCTGCCAGGATGATCCTTCGTCAGGTCCAAATTAACACAAATCCTGACCATGTTTGGCCGTGTCAATGCAGCTGTAGCTTCATCCAGTTTGAGACGTGTTCCCACTGCAAAAGCAATGGAGAACAAGGCTACTTTGTTAAAAAGATGAATGGGCAAATACTCTAATGAAATCCACACTTGTACATGAGATGATTTAGCATTGAGTTTGAAGTTCGTGGTCCATTTAAAAACCTACATAGGACAGTCAGCAAGATGCCAAATACCTTTAAGCCAACACCTGAGATAATCTTCTTCCAAATTAAATCTGATCAAAACGTATCGCTGGTCCATCAAACCAATGGAGAAACCGCCTGCAAAATCGAGCTTTTGAAAAGCTTTACGAAGAGCATCAAGACTTGGTCTTCCTTGGGAAAATTTTCCAATCAAAGAATGGTTGAATGGAGCAGCCATTTTGTTGATCTCTTCAGGCAAAAAGATAACTACTGGCTCCCCTTGATGCTGTGAAACATGCCTAATCTTGCATGGAGAGACAGTAACATCGGTCTTGAGGATGTCCGTAAAGGACTTGTTTGGCCGTGAAGCACTATCCACCGGCTGCTGGGTAGCCATGAAGGCTGAACCCTAGCTGGAAATTCAAATTTGAAAGTTGGTTGTAACAAGAAAAAAGAGAGAGAAGAGAGAAGAGGGAAAGCTCAATGTCGAATATCCGATAATAAATGCTAATAAAATGAACAAATGGGTTAAGGGCACCACTATATAGATGAATAAAGAATAAAACATAAAATACCAATAAATTGGGGGTAAGAAGGAAAATTATAGCAAGTCTGGGGGCTACAAATAAAATTGTAAACCTAAGGGGCTTAAATGGTAAAATTAGAAATTCAACTAATCAAGGGATAAAAATACAAATTAGAGCAAATTGAGGGCACAACAATAAATTTTAGCAAATCAAGAGGGCAAAAACAGACATTTAAACAAACATAGGGCCCAATTATAAGCTCAAGCAATCATAGGGGCACAATTGTAAAGCAAAGCTAAGTCAAGGGGCAAATTTAAATTCTAGCAAATATGGGATGCAATTGCAATCAATTAAGAAAAAAAATTAAATCTAGGGGGCATTGTACATATGTTAAGGACTAAAGATGCAGAAAGTAAAGAATATGCAAGGGCACAATAATACTACCTAAGACTCTAAGGGCTTAAACATAAATTTTGCAAAAAAAAAGATGAAATACTGATTAAAAATCCCTCCCCCCAGTTGTCGTCTTCCTCTCTGTTTTAGTCTCTCTTTTTCTCTTCACTCCTCACGTCTTCTTTTCTCTAGTTCATCCCTTCTCCTTCTTTCCATTTCTCTCTTTTTCTCTCCCTCACTCTGCTTCTGTTCGCCTCTCCTTTTGGGTTTCTTTTCTTTTTCTTTTTTTTTTCTCTTTTCTCTTTCTTTTCTTCTCCTCTAGCTCCCATTTTTTCTCTCACTCTACTTCCTTTCTATTCTCTCTTTTGCCCTCTTCTTCTTTACTCTCTACATTCTCCAAATCTCCTTCTATAATCTCTCTTCTCTCTCTCGCTTCTTTCTCTCTTTCACTTTATCTATTCTGATGCATGAATGTTTTTGACTGATCTGGTGGTGGCTCTAGGGAGGCTATAGGGTCGATAAAGTGGTGGAATTGGGGCTATTAACCAGGGGTGTGCTGATGGGGAATTGAGGGTGGTGTGGCTAGGTTTGTTTTAGTGAATGATGGCTATGAATTTACATGTGTGACCGTGTGTGTATTGCCTGGTTGAATGGATTGTGGTGGTCAATTGGAGGCTAATTACTGGAAATTGTGATGATTGTGGGGATGGATTGGCTGATGTTGGTAGTTTTGAAAGTGGTTTGGCTGTTATGATTTTGCACATCTGTTTTTTTCTGCAGGTTATGGTGGTGGGTTGTCGTGGTAGAGGAGCTTGCTGGTATTGCTATGTGGCAGAGATGGAGATTGGTGGAGCTGGGCTGTTTGGTGTTGATTGGTTAAATTTTGGGCATCAATGTGGTGATTGGACAGGTGGTGTGTTTCAATGGAGATTTTTGGTGGATGTTGGCACTGGTAATTGGCTCGGGCAGGTAGAGAACTTTGTTGGTTTGTAAATTGGGTAGAATTGGTGAGCAATGGTGAGATTGTTGTGTACAGCAGTGAGAGCTCTTTGTGATTTGTGGGGGAGGCTGCTGGATTTAGGTGTATCAGGTTATTGATTGTGTCTGATTTTGGAATGTTTTGGATTGTTTTCTGTGCAGGATTTTGGAAATTGTGATCCTATGGGACTGGGATATAATTGGTGATGGCTAGATTGAGTTGGGGAAAACTAATTTGGAATGGGAAGTTGAGGAATTTTGGTGATTGGCAAAGGATTTTGGTAGCTAATTTGAGGGAATTGTGGCTATCAATGGTAAATGTAGCTTTGAATTGGTGTTTGTTGGGCTGCTTGTGAATGCTTTTTGCAGGTTTGTGAACAATTTGGGGATGTTTGTGGCTGTGGGTATGATGGTTGGAGCTTGTCATGTTTTTGTGTATCTGTATGTGAAATTCTGGGTGTGTGTTAGGGTTGTATGTGAGCTGTGTGTGTTGTTTGTGAACCTGTGTGTGAAATTCTGGCCGTGTAGGTGTGTGAAATGCGTGTAAAATGTATATTGGTATGTGTTCTTGGTACAGTGTGTATTTGCATGAAGAGGCTGTATGGTAATAGCATAGGTAACGCAGTTGAAAAATAAAAATTTATTACCTTAACCACGGATCTCTTTGACACATCTATATGATTAACAAGGGAGTTTGCATGAAGATTACCTTAAGCACAGAAGATTTCTATGCTTCTAGGCAAAGATCCTTCGAAGAAGATGTTAGATCTACCACGAAAAAGCCCTCCAAGCGTAGAGCCTCTAACGATATCCACACGAACAACTTCTTTGGGAACCTTGTAGGCTTGTTTGCTTTGACTTTTGAGTGCTAGCTCCCTTGAATTATTTAAGAACACAAGAAGAAGAAAAACCTAACAATTAGGAGAGAGAGAGAGACGCCTAGAGAGAGAAAAAAGGCGTGCCTTTTTCTTTCTTCAATTTTCTCTCACTAGTTTTCTTTTGTGTTGCAATTATTATTCAAGAGTCAAAGCATGAACCTATTTATAGAGGAAGTATTCTAGTATTTTAGGAAATAAAGCTAATTGGAAACCAAGAAGGTTTAGGTAACTTACTTTAAGCTAATCCTTCTCCTTTAGGAAATCTATTCCATAAGGAAACCAATTAGTTACTTTATTTCTTTTAGGAAACCAATTTCCTGATTTGGAATATTTATAAATAAGTCATTTAAGTTAATTTATCTCATAAATTAACCCCATAAGTATCTCATACTTATCTTAATTACATTTTAACCCAAAGATTTTGTTCTTTATGTCTGTGACCCATTAGGTTCCATTCACGTTGGCAATGAGTATAAATTATAACTCATTAATTGAGCTAGATAAATTAAACACTTTTAATTTATCATTAATTCACTAATTAATCAATTTATACTTATAGATCATGAGTGGTGTCTAGCAATGCATCATGACTACCCAAGTGAATAGGAAAGTCATATGGTAGACCATACCCTTCAATGACAATGTTACCGTGTAATTAATATCCTTTCACCACACTATATCCCAATTAGTCTAAAAGTATAGTGCATACTTTAATAATGACTAATTTATATTTTCTTGTTCCATAAATATAACTCTCCATGATGTATAACCTTGAAACTACTTCCAAGTTATACTATCACTTCTGCAGAAGATTTATGAGTTCATATTTCCAACAAGTGTCCATAAAGGGATATACTCTCCTATTAAGGAGTGGTGAATCCTATATTGATTACTCACTATCTTTTCATGCTTCAAACTATACCCAATCTCTAACCTATGAGCTACCCTTTTACGGGCACCGAGGAATAGAGTCAAAGTATAGCAATCCACACTTAATATACTATGGTAATCTCAAGTCAAAGGATCACTTACACCATTGCCATTAAGAGTTCAACCATTGGCACTATAGTTGAAACTCTTAGCGGATCAATCCAACGAACTTGTCCTGAAACAAGCATCCACATACTAGCTTAAGTGTCACGCACACCATAGTCAATGAGATCAACTACTACTTACCATAAGTAGAGGCAAAGTATGTGCTAGTCTATTCGCATTAATGATGTCCAATCTCATTAATACTATGACTAGAGATATTTAAGAATATGACTTTATGCATTAGAATCTCATAATTGTAACCCTTACAATCTCTAATACATAGTCAATATTCTAAGGACGTTATCAATCAAACAGGTAACATGGAAATACAAGTATAGATGATAAAGAAAAATACTACAGGGATAAATATAACATAAATAAGTGTAAATACAAAACACCTTAAACCATCTTGGTTTTAGGGCATACACTAACAGAGACGTGGTGTGTATTCTTGGGTTAGTTTTTTTTTTTGGCTAACCCCGTACGCGGGGGAGGGCACCACTCCACAATTTTATTAATAATAAAAGAAAAGAGGGGGATATTAGGCCTTACCTCAAATTTACAAAAGAACAAAAATTAAAGCATTAAAATTTAAGCACAAAAGAGGAGTACTACTCCCTTACATTAAATAAGACCTTGACTGAAGGAAAACCTAACCTATCCATATGTATTTCACCACGAGCCATTGTAGGTAGATTAGATTCTTGCAGGTAAATATCGTGTTGTCCATGTTTATGAAAAACTCCACTATTAGATAAGTAATTTGCCACTCTATTACCCTGAGGCAAGTAATGAATAATGTGAATGTTTCCCAGTAGAATATGACAAATAGTCGTGTAACTCCTTTTGAATAGTCCACAGGCAGCTAAACTCACCCTAATATCACCTTAACTAAAAGTAGCGAATTAGATTCAATCAAAATCTGTGAAAAACCATGCGACATACACAATCTGACTCCACAAAGCATAGCCTTACCTTCTGCTTGGAGAGATGTTCCATATCCAAAGAATGTCGAAAATGCAATCAGTAATGCACCCATAGAATCTCTAAGAACTCCACCTCCACCCATTAATCCCTGGATTACCTTTGGAGCAACCATCAATATTTAGTTTGACCATACGAAGAGGAGGAAATTTCCACTTCACCATTTTCCATGCTCTTACCTTTTCATGCTTAGCCACCTGATCCTAGAAAATTATGCCAATTTTGAGCCTTGGGCATAACTTTAAACTTCAAGCAAAAAGCATTTATTATATCCTTGAAGATTGCCTCACAGACACTGAAAACCTGTGGTAACTCACCTTCAAAAGTTGCCTTGGTCCTAAATTTGCACATAGATTCCGACTAGACAAAAATTGGGAGCACATGGAAAATGAATCATAACTGAATATTATTATATTTGATCAACCACCAATTCATCAACCTAGCTCTCAAATTATGTGAGGATTGTAAGATCCCACAACTAGCAGCCAAAAAACCCCAAGGTCGCCTCTATTAACTCCCCATTAGAAAATACATGCTCAATAGATTCAACATTTGAGTTAACACAACATCTACATTTAGAAGGAAATTGAAACTTGAATTTTGACCTAATAACTTCATCAATAGGCAATCTACCCCTTAGCAATCTCAACATAGAAAATGAAATTTTAAGGGAGATATGACGATGCCAAATATGAGAATGAACGAAAGATGCAGTACTACCCTTTTGTACCTCGTGGAAGGCTGAGGCCATAGAGAAGTCTCCTGTATTGGAAGCGGTCCACACCATACTATCTATGCCACTCATATCTGGCACCTCAATCTTCAAAATTATTGGAATAACATCCATAGGCAGCCATTGTTTCATTAGCTCCACATTCCATTGGCCTTCATCTACAAAATCAACAAAGGTAAGAGGTGGCACCACTTGGGTCCTCAGATACAAAGCTCCAGAGCCAACCCAATTGTCAAACCAAAAATGACACCTCCCTTCATTGAGAAGCCACAACATGTTCAATTCAGTTAGGACTCGAGCATTCAACATTCTTCTCCATGTAGTTGAACAATTCACTGAAATCTCCACTTAACAAGAATGACAATTCCGGCAATATTTAGCTTTCATATATTTAGCCCAAAGAGATTTACCCTCCCTAAAATTCCACCACAATTTATAGGAAAAAGCATTATAACTATCTTCTAAAGATTTAAAGCCAACATCGCCTTCTTTTTGAGGCAGACATAATTCATTCCATCCAATCCAACGATATTTCTTTTCCTTAGCTGAACCTCCCCACAAAATATCTGCACAAACCTTTTCTATTATTCAAAAAACACCTTTTGGGATTGTTTCCACCAATAAATGGATGGGAATCGAAGATAAAACATGTTTAATTAATATCATCTTCCCACCCATAGATAATAGCTGTGCCTTCCAAGAAAGGACTCTATTAATCATATTTTGACACACTTCAGAATAATGAGAAATTTTGCACTTACCAACAAAGAGTGGACACCCCAAGTATTTAATAGGAAACTCCTTCCTAGAAAAGCCGGTTATTCTTTCCATAACCCTCAGTCGAGGCGGAGAAATCTTTGGATGGGTTAAGAAGCAACTTTTGTGAGGATTAATACATTGACTCGACTGCACTTTGTATTTTTGCAAGACCTTGATCACCTTTTTCAAGGAAGCTGAAGAAGCATTTGCAAAAATCATCACATCATCTGCAAAGGCTAAATGAGAAACTATAGGACAAGTTGGTGGCACTGAGTAACCTGAGAAAGAAGGTTGGTCAGCCAAATTATTTAATGCTCTAGACAACACCTCCGCATTGATAATGAATAATGCTGGAGACAGTGGATTGCCCTACTGAAGTCCTCGAGTTGATTTAAAGAAACCAAAGCTTGCTCCATTCACAATCACTGAGAACCACACATTAAAGATTAATCTCCAAGTCATATCAATGAAACATTCACCAAAACCAAGTCTATGTAAGACATGAATCAAAAAAGGCCATGATACTCTATCATATGCTTTGGTCATGTCCAGTTTCATTGCCAAGTTCCCACCTCGAACCTTTTTGCCAATGTGATGAACCAATTCTTGAGCCAGCAAAAAAATATCTGTGATATTCCTACCCTTAACAAAACCACTCTATTGTGGTGATATAATTCTAGGTAACACATTGGCTAGTCGAGTAGCTAAAATCTCAAATATTATGTTGTTAAAAAAATTATAAAGACTGATAGGCCTAAAATTAGAGAAAACTGAGGGATTGAGTACCTTCGAAATCAAGACAATCAAAGTGGTGGTGATAAAACGAGGTAACTCAGCACCATAAAAGAAACTGGAAACTGCAGCATGTACATCCTTTGAAATAATCTCCCATGCAGCAATAAAAAACCTCCTCATGAAGCCATCTGGACCCACTGCACTCTCTCCATCCATTGCCCCAATCACCTCACAAACCTCTTTTTTAGAAGGACTAGCTTCCAACTTTTCATTATCTTCAGATGAAATAAGCCTAGGAATAACTTCAACCAAGTCAAACTGTAGAGAGGATTCATCTAAAATAACTTAGAAAAGAAAGAAACCACCTCCACTCCTATTAATTCATCATCAGTTAACCAATATCCTACTATCATTTTTGATCCTGTGAATGATAGACTTTATTCTCTTTTGTTTGATAATGGCGTGAAAGAACTTTGAGTTTTTATCCCCATCCTGTAACCACTTGATACATGATTTTTGCTTCCGAAATTGTTCCTCCATCAATAAGGCTCTACGCAAATTTGCATTTGCTTTGCTCAATCTCTCCCCCACCTCTTCAGAATTCTGGTTCTCCATCATATTTTCAGGTACCTGCACTTCTAGTTCAGCCTTTTCAACATTTGCAAAAATGTTACCAAAAGGCTCCTGGTTCCACTGTTGGATAGCTTTCTTTACTACTTTCAACTTTTGACAAAATATTGAAATGGGCGAACCATGAAATTCTTGCTGCCAGGCATTCCTCACAACCTCCAGGAACCATCATGTTTAGTCTATACATTCAGGAATCTAAATGGATGAGGTTTATTATCTAACCTGGAGGAAAAACTCAATAAGAGTGGACAATGGTCCGATGGGTCACGCATAAGATGTTGAACTGAAAGAGATATCAAATCTGCTGCATCCGCATTCAATAATACACAATATAATCTCTTCAAAATTCTAGCTCTCCCTTTGTGGTTATTGCACCAGGCAAAATTAGAACCTGAAAAACCTGCATCAAATACTCTTGCCTGACTCATGAAATCCAAAAAAATCCATCGCTTCCCGTGATTTAAAAGGTCTACCCCCCCCTTTTCTCCTGCTCATCTACAACCAAATTAAAGTTTCTACATATATACCATGGAGCATTATTCAGTTTATTAGCTACTAAACTAGACCAGAGAATCCTCAGTTTCTTTGAAGTGGACCCAAGAAAATACAATAGATGACTGTAAAAAAGGATGTTGGATACTAACAGACAAATGTTGATCCGATACCCTAACCACATTAAAACCAAAAGGATTATTAAAAAACAACCAAATATGCCCCAAATGACTACAAATAACATGATCAAAATGAAGTTGCAGTCAAATAACATCAGCTTTATTCACACTTAATTTAGGCTCACAAATGAGTACCACTTGAATTTTATGAAACCGAATTATTTTCTTCAAACGTCTCAACTAGAGGCCTTTATTAACCCCCTCCCCCCTAATATTCCAGAAAATTACCTCAATCATTAGAAAGTAATTGGAAAGCATTTAGCGTAGACTTTGAGAAAGATCTAAGTTGGCAATCCGATGCAAACTTGGCACATATGTCACTGCTTTTAATCTTCTGGAAACCCAATTCTCGATCCTCGATGTTTAAAGCATCCAACATTGAGTGATGTTCCTTGTTATGCACTATTGTTCTACAATTGTGAGGGGATAGATTCCTTGCTGATGGAAGACTGTCTAGATGATCCAGACCTGCACCTGCTTCTTCATCTACAGAATCCCCTTCATTATCCAGCTGATCCACTTCAACGTGACTCAGCTATCAAATCCCAGCCTGACTGCAAACAACTTCTGTAGGTGTAACTTCCTTCCCTTGGCTGTTTGTGTTGCATTCATCAGCCTTCGAGTTATCTTGAATGATTGCTACATCATTCTACCCACTCAACTTTTGAGGTTTTGTATTTTGTGCTCCCACTGGAATTTGCTGAAGTTGATCATGCTGCTCTTCCACTTGCTATGTTTCCTCATGTGGCATTTGTTTCTTTGGTGTCCAACATTGCAGGCTTGATTTAGAGTCAGGCTTTCTAACATTATGTCAGTTATCCTTTTGTTTATCAACCAAAGCAGTCATCTTGCATTGCTCACTTGAATGGCCTAGTTTCATGCATGAACAGCAATAAGATGGCACATTCTTATAAACTATAGGCTGCCAAAATCTAGAATGTCCCTGCCCAATCCCAATTCGATGCGGTCTATCCTTCAAAAGATCTAATTCCACACACTCGTGCAATGTTGAGCCTTACCAAGTCAGCCGTTGAGGCACAATTTTGAGAGGTTCATTGATTGCCCTTGCCAATGAGAACGACGTTGTTTTGTCAGATAAGTGAAGGCGCAAATGTTCAAAATCCACCCAAACTGGAACTATGGAAGATTTAGCATCCAACTTGAGTTCAAGAGTCCACTTGAAGACTCTCATCCCAAACCCTTGGAACATCTAGAAACCACGCATCCAACATCGCTGGAAATCTTCCTCTAATTCAAATCTGATAGAGATGTGTCTTGGATCCAAAAGACCGAGAGAAATCGGCCCTTTAAATCCAACAGCAATGAATTCCTTTCTCAAGGCTTCCATTGAAGGCCTGCCACGCAAAACTTTTCCCACCAGAACATACTTCAATGGCACTATTAGTGTTTGGATCTCCTCATCAGTGAAGAAAATTGTCGGCTCTCCCTTAGAAGTAGAGGTCTGTTTCACAAGAATCAAAGAAGCTTGTTAAGCAACCACAAATGCGAAGGAATGTTTTCCAAGCTGTGGAGAAGCAACCATGATAAACACTAATCCTCATAAGTTATAAAAGAGAAGCAAACCAAACGTTTGAATTCAAATTCCCACAATTTCGGAGGAAGAAGACGTTTTATCAAATTGTCTACTTGGGTAGTGTGTGTATTTATGAAGATGTTCTTGGAGTGTGGTGTGTGTTCTTGGTGTAGTGTGTGTTTGTATAAAGATGCATGGTGTGTGTTCTTGGGGCAGTGTGTGTCTGTATGAAGATGTTCTTGGAGTGTGGTGTGTGTTCTTGGTGTGGTGCGTGTTTGTATGAAGATGTGTGGTGTGTGTTCTCCAAATAGGTTTAAAGTGTATGTTTAGGGTTTTTGATTTTTTTCTCCTTTTTTTTTTTCTTCAGCTTTTTCTCTTCTCCAGAATGGCTATTTATAGTGGAAGCTAGTCTTGTCCTTCAAGGAATGGGTATAAAATGACTATAATTGTAGCAGCCCCACCTTACCCAAAGGCGCACCAAAGGGCTTAGCGGACTGCCTGCCTAGCTCTCGCCAGGTCTCGATTCACGCACTCACGCAAACGACCGAGCGTACTTAACTTAAAATAAAATAAACTAAAATAAAATGGAACAAAATAAAATACACTCTTATTATTTAACTGAAAGGTACAAGTCATACCGCAAGTTTACAAGTCATAATATACATGCTTTTCACAAAAATAGCCTAACACAGTTCGGCTATTACAATAGTTACAACATCCATAATAATCGAAAACCAGTGGGTCCAGCTTTAATTTTTCAAGTAACATGAGTAAAGGAAAACAAATAAAATGGAATGAGCTATAATAGCCCAGTGAGTGCTCAAGTCATGCGATCATACCAGTGAAATGTGATTTTTGTTCGATAAAATATTTAATGAGTAAATAAACAATTTGTGAACAAATTAATTAACAAATAGTCAATGGCGAATACGGGCTCACTGCAGAAGCAAGCTTAGGTCCAGCATACTCGTAAAATTCAATCCGGAGTTACCCTCTTTGAGGAATGAAACTCTTATCGGAAAGAATATCAAGCACCTATATTCTCCAGCACCTTATATCACCCCAAACGCTCCCGGATGACTAACCGAGGAGTAACGGTGAAGTTAGCCCCGGAAGTCCAAGATCAAGAATAAATTCAATCATGAAGTTAGCCTTTTTCAGGACTTTACTCAGATAAACAATTAACAAGCACCAAATAACGCCCAACACCTTATATCTCTCCCATACGCTCCCAATTTGATTAACCGTGGAAAATAGTAAAATTAACCATGGAAGTCACAAGCACAATTAACACATTAAATAGTGAAAGCATGTAACACATGACGGAATAGATGCGATAAAGTACACATCTTTCCTCAAATAACACATTTTTATTATATACTCATGTCAAGTGTAATCATACCATTTCATGCATGGAAATAATAATAACTAGTATGACATGGCATTTCATGCATCATGCACACAGAAGAACACTCACCTGGTGCCTAAGAAAATATCTCGTAGAAAGGTCGGGTCTCACTTTCGGATCCTGAAATTCACGAGAAAGAATCGTGTAAAAATCCCTGACTAAAATCTAAGAAATTTCATAAGGAAATTCAAGAAATACCCCAAGTCTTTCTAGGGTTAAGTTTCTAGGGTTTTGGAGCTTAGGGTTTTACCCTAGGGTTTAGGGTTTTCGAAATTAGGGTTTTCTAACTTTCTAGGGTTTTGCTCGGAGAAGATTTAATTCACTAATAGCTAATCTACAAAAATTTCTGCACGCTTAAATCACTAAATTACAGCTTATAGAGTCTTAAATCATAGCCTAATCACTTTTATTTCCTTAGGTTTTACCGAAATTTCGGCAGCATTTTCCCTATAACCGGACTAACCCAAAAATTTAAAACCTGCAAGAAAATCAACCATCCAATCCAATTCAACAAGTTTTACAACTTCTATGTTCAATTTAAACTCACATTCAATCAAGATTCCACTCAAATTCAAAATCCCTACTCTAAGAATCATCACCCAAATCTGCACAGGGTTGGTTTTCAGCCAACTTCGTGCTATTTCTGGGGTCAATCCATTAAGAACTAAGGAATTCTGATTACATGGTTTTAAAGTACGTTTATAGGGCTACAACTTTCGTGAAGATCATCAATCCAAATTCCAACGAGAACAGGTTCAAAATCAGCCCTGAAGTCGGCTCATCATCAAAACTGTTTCACGCAGAATCAAATTTTCAGCCAACTTTGCAAGCTTTCTGCGGTTAATACACAATGAACCACCATGCAAGCTTTATACCGTTTGAAAGCCCTATGAATCTAGTTTCTAAAACAACAAGAATCACTCGAATCCAAGTTATCTACATCAAGTTATGAACGTTTTACTAAAACTGGTCCAGTATGACTGTGAAAGTAAAACTTGAACAAAACCCTAATTAAAGCTTAAATAAAACTTAAATAAACTTGAAATTAATAGCAAAAGTTCATGGTACATACCTTAAACAAGCTTAGAACCTTGCTTAGGAAGAAGAAAACCTCACTTTCTATGGTGGAATTTGTCTAAAATTGGAAGAAAAACTCTAAGAAAATGAAGAACAAGAGAGGGTAGAGAGAGAAAGGTTGAGAGAGTCGGCCAAGAGGAGTGAAGAAAAGAAAGAAATAGGCTAGGAAAAATAGTAAAGAAATAATGAAAAGATGGGAGAAAGAATAACCAATAAAAATATTACAAGAAGCAAGTTAGGGTTTAGGCTTTTTAGGCATTAGTTGTAAACTTGGTTTAATGTAATTGGTGACATAAAAATATCTCTTCAACCTAGTAGTTAGTAACATTATGACATAAATATTAAAGCAAAAAGAGAGGAAAATAAGAAAAGAAAATCCGGCCAAGAAGGACAAGAAAAAGAAAGGAGAAACTCGGCCAAGAGAAAAGAAAAGAAAGAGAAAAATTTCAGCTAAGGGAAAAGAAAATAAAGCAAGAAAATAAGTGAAATTTTTGAGTAAAATTGAACTAAAATTCAAGTAGTAAAAGGCTAGAAAATAGTAGAATAAATTAAGCAAAATTTAAACTCTAATATAAATTAAATGATCAAGTAAAATTATTCTAACTTTAGTACTTAAGTGTTCTTGCTTCAAAATGAAAATCTTAGCTAATTAACCTAATTAACTCAAGAAATCTCCCAACTAATAAATCAAGGATTAACACTTAACCCTAAATAAGAAAAGAAAATGTCTCTTATATGTGCATTTTCTAGGGTGCTACAATAATGACCCGAGTAATAAAATCTTAATTTTATCCTAAAAATAATATTTACACAAAAGATTTAAAAATAAAAGTAGAAGAAATGTCCTAATTTTTTCTAAAAATACCCAAAAAAGTGAAAAACTCAAAAAATGTAAATAGCAAATTTTATTAAATCACAAAAAAATTCGGTCAAAAAAATACATTTGCGCGTAAAATGATCGTTTTGCCCTTGAACATGGTATTTTTAGAAAAAAAAAATAGTTGGCCTTAAAAATTGGTTAAAAATTAAAAATAGACTTAAAAACCTAGAAAAAATCTATAACCCAAAAAATGATGAAAATGGCATTCAAGAGGTAAAATGACCATTTCGTCCTTATACTAACAAAATATACAGAAAAATAGCTATTGACCTCAAAAAATTATCAAAAATTAAAAATAAGCTCAAAATCCTAAAAAAGAATTTAAGACTCAAAAATTAACAAAAAAAGTATTCGGGGTATGAAATGACTTACCCTTGAGCACAGTATTTATAGAAAAAATAGCAACTGTCAGCGAAAAAATAAAAAAAATTTAGAAACATGCTTAAAAAATCAAAAAAATAAATTTGGGATGCAAAATGAGCAAAAAGGGTGTTGGCGAGGTGCAATGACCATTTTGCCCCTGTGTTGGAGAAGTACAAAACCAGTTAAACCTGAAAAAATTACAAAAATCTAAAAACATGTATGGAAGTACAAGAATATGAATTTAAAACCCCACAACTAATGGAAAAATATTTAAGCTAAAAATTACTATTTTGCCCCCGGAATAGTTGACTTTGCCCTTTTTGCTAAAAAAAATAAAAATTTGCCACCAAAAATAAAAATAAAATAAATAAAAATAAAAAATGCCCCCAATATTAAAAAAATAAACGGTGTGTCAAAATTTGGTGTCTACATGTTGCATTTTGGGCATTTTGGAGGAGTATGAAAAGGTATCTGGGAAAATGATTTATAAATCAAAGAGTTGTTTTTCGGTACACCAGAAAATGTCAATTGCAAGAACGACAAGGATTAGGTAGTTAACTGGTTTTACTTAGAAAACTTTTCCAATTAAATATTTGGGTTGTTCTTTAATAGTGGGGAAGAGGAAGTTTGCCTTTTTTTTAAGACTTGATACTTAAAGTTATTAACAGGATTTGCTCTTGGTCTAATAGCTTTCTATCTTTGGGAGGGAGAATGATTCTAATAAAACATGTGCTTTCAACGATTCCAATTAATATTTTGGCTGCATGTAATCCCCCTAAGGAAGTTTTGAATAGGTTGGAGAGGTTCTTTACAAACTTTCTATGGGGTGCTACTGAACTGGGCAACAGGAGGCACTGGATGGCATGGCATAAGTTGTGCTTACCATATGTGGAAAGAGGATTGGGTTTTCATTCTCTAAAGGATACTTATAGGGCATTCTCTATTAAACTCTAGTGGAACTTCAGAACGAAGAAGTCATTGTGGGCTTCTTTTATGAATGCTAAATATTGTCATCCTTTACATGTAGTTTTAGCTTCTATTCCTCAAGGAGCATCGTTAACTTGGAGAAGAATGATTGAGGCTCGTTCAGTGGTGGAAAGCCATATGATTTGGTTGTTGGAAAAAGGAAATTGTAATTTTTGGTGTGATAACTAGATGGAAAATAGTGCTCTGTGTAATAGGGTTTTGACTATTCAGACAATACTGTCTATGATTTTGTGCATTTGAATGGCTAGAATATTTCAAAACTTCAGCTATGGTTACCACAACATATGGTTCAGGAAATTGTGAAAATGGAAGTTCCTAGCCATAATGAGGAGGAGGACATTTGTATTTGGTCCCTTAATGCTAATGGTATTTTTTCTAACTTCTTTTGCTTTTCAAGCAATACAAGCTAAGAGGTAGATTTCAATGTGTGCTTCACAAGTTTGGAGTCAATACATTCCCACAAAAATCTCTTTGTTTATGCTTCAGTAGTTGAATGGAAAATTACCAATTTTTGAAGCATTGACAAAGATGGGTATCCATGGTCCCTCTAGATGTGCTTATTACTTGAAGCCTACAGAGGTACTTTTTTATCATGTTTTTTACTGAGAGTTTAGTTGCAAAGTAGGTATGGTCCTTTTTTGGGTCAGTTTTTGGTTTTATATGCAGTGACACTTTGAGAGGAAATCTTGGAAATTGGTGGTTTTCTAAGCAAGATAATAATATGTGCTGTTTTCTTGTGAAAATTTTACCTTCATTCATTAGTTGGTATTTGTGGAAAGCCCGAAATGTAGCCATATATGATGAATTGATGATCTTGGGAGATAACATTATTGCTAATATATATAAAGATGTACGGGTGATATTTGCTGCTAGGTTTCAAATGTTAATTGGCAGGGCCGATCGTGGCATTTTTTGGTGGATTTTGTCCTTTATTCTTCTCGTCTGTCATCTTGTAAAGTGGTAAAATGGTTAAAACCAATCGGTGATCAGTTAAAGTTGAATACAGAAGGAAGTGCCAAGGGAAATACAGGGATGAGTGGAGGAGGAGTCATTTTAAGGGGTGGGGCAGGTGATATACTTTTGGCTTTTTTTGTTAATTTGGGCATCAAGACAAGTATTTAGGAGGAGGCATAGGCTTTATTATTTGGAGTGAAAATATGTATCCAAAGATGTGATAGCCCCACCTTACCTATAGGCGCACCAAAGGGCTTAGCGGACTGCCTGCCTAGCGCTCGCCAGGACTCAAATCACGCACTCACTCATTACATACAAATATACTTAACGCAAAATAAAACACATTTATATAATTTACTTGAAAGTACAAGTGTCACTAATATGTTTTACACACCAATTTACATAGTATTTACAATAATAGCCTAAACAATTGGCTATCAAAATACATAAAACAAAACATTTACTATGTCCAAAATCAGCTTTTCCAACTTTAGTATTTTGGGAAACCTGGTTAAAGAAAACAAATAAACGGGATGAGCTATAATAGCCCAGTGAGTGCTCAAGTCATGCAACCATACCAGAAACTCATGATTTTATTCAATAAAATATTTAATGAGTTAAATAAACAATGTATGAACAATTTAATTAATAAGTAGTCAATGGCAGATACAGGGCTCAATTACGGGAGCAAGCTCAACCGCAAAAGTAGCAAGCACTGAACATGTAACCATGACGTTGGAACCGAGATGATAGCTCAGGTCCTCACCAAGGATCATACCAATATAAACAAGCAAGTACCCTAACCACGATTCACCTTGTAACCTCCGTACAGGCGACCACATCCAGGGAGTAATCTCAACCTTGGAAGGGCCAACAAGCAAGAAAGTTCAATCTGGAGTTGGCCACTTTGAGGAATTCAACTCATTTGGGGAAAGAACAACACGCCCTAAAACACCCAGCACCTTATGACCTCCCAAGCACGACCGAGTTGACTAACCGTGAAGTAACGATGAAGTTAGTCACGGAAGTCTCAAGCACAAATAGCACATTTAATAGTGAAAGCATGTAACACATTGCGGAATAGATGCGATAAAGTACACATCTTTCCTCAAGTAACACATTTCATCAAGTAATAAAGTCAAGTATAACATGGCATTTCATGCATCATGCACACATAAGAACACTCACCTGAAGCCTAAGAAAATATCTCGCGATAAGGTTGGGTCTCACTTCCGGATCCTGAAATTCAAGAGAAAATAGCCGTATAAAAACTTGAATAAAATCTAAGAAATTTAATAAGAAAATTAGAGAAATACCCCAAGTCTTTCTAGGGTTTTGGAGTTTAGGGTTTTACCCTAGGGTTTAGGGTTTTCTAACTTTCTAGGGTTTTGCTCGGAAAGGTTCAATTCACTAATAGCTAATCTACAAAAATTTTCACACGTTCAAATCACTAAATTACAGCTTATAAAGCTTTAAATCATAGCCTATTCACTTTTATTTCTTAGGTTTTACCGAAATTTCGGCAACATTTCCCCTATAATCGGACTAACCCAAAATTTTTAACCTGTAAGGAAAATAGCCAAACAACCCAATCTCACATAGTTCTACCAATTTCACATCAAAATCACTTCAATTGCACCCAAATTTATCACAAAAAATCATAAACTACTCCAAGGTTCTTCAACCAAATCATCCTTAATTCATGTCATTTCAAGTTTAAACCACTATCTACAAGTCATACAAGTCCATAAACCTCATATTCATGGAATAAAACTTCATATTTCATGGCTTAAATAAATCATACTTAACAATAGAGACATGGTTTAAAAGCTACAAAACTACAATTTTATACTTGAAATGAGAAGAGAAGTTCTTGGGGAATACCTTTAATAAGGCAAGATCTTTGCTTAGGAGGAAGATTAACTCACTTTCTATGGATGAAAAGTGATCAAATGGAAGTAAAAAGCTCTAAGAAAATGAAGCAAATGAAGAGAAAAGATAGAAGAGAGGAGCCGGCCAAGAAGTGAAAGAAAAGAGAGAAAATAACTAAGTAAAGAAGAAAAGAAATGGAGAAAGAATTTGGAAAAACTTGGACATATCAAAGTAAGACAAAAGCAAGTGTAGAGTTTGACTTTCTTGCAAAATTTAGACTCCACTTGGCTAGTGGTAATTAGAAGAGAATTTTGTCATTTATCCTATGATTAATCTTGCAAGACTTCTAGGTACAACTCCTAAGGGAAATGGTACAACATGCTAGTAAAAATAGAAAATCATTTCCTTATTTCTTCTTGAATAATTTCGGCCCTTCTTTTTTTTTTTTTCTAATGGACATAATATAAAATAAATGGTTTTGCATGAATTTCTAGGGTGTTACAAAAGAGGTTTAAATTATTTTCATGTGGAGATGGATTCGATGGTTTTGGTACAGATTCTTCGGGACCAATTTTTGTGTCCTTGGAGAATCAAGCATGAAGTGGATCAGTTAAAGCAATTGGAAAGTTGTTTTCAGGGAATTCATCATGTGTTTCGGCAAGCAAATAACGTAGCCGATTTGCTTGCAAAGGAAGGTTCTTCTCAGTAGGCTTCAAGGATTTATATGAATGTGTAGCAATTTGCAAAGCATATCAGAGGCGAGATTTTCATAGATAGGTTAGGTATCCCAAATATTAGAGTAGATCATTGAATAATATGTAAGGAAGTAGTACTTTAATTTTTATTGGTATTTTTCTTTTTTTGGAATTCCCCATACAGACTGAAGGTATGGTTTATACCCTCCTTTTTGTATTTATTAGTATATTAATAAAATCTGGCCCACCCCCGTATATGAGTTAGGCAAAATAATAAAAAAAATCAAAGGCACACACTAACACACCACAAATACACACACCAAGATCATCACACATACTAATGCACATAAAAACACACACACATCAAGAAAAATTCCTGTCAAATTTCAACAAGCCAACTGTCTTCTCCAGCTACCCTTCCCACCAGAAATCATCACCTTCCCCCACTGTCTTCTCCAGCTACCCTCCTCTATCGCCCTAAATCACAGACGCATAGCCTCCACCTAACGCCACCAACCTCATCTCCACCACCTCCCTAATCCACGGCAAAACAGACTCAAAATCAACATAAATCACTACAATATCAGCCCTAATTCGGTCTCAAAAGCCACTAGTTGAACATCTCCACTAGCAACATATTCACCCAGACCACTTCGCCGCCACAATTTCATTACACAAAATAGCCACTGTTAAGCCTCCCCTATCTTCACCATAATTAACTCCACCACTGGCCAACTTCTACCACCCAAACCCAAACATCAGCCATGAGGCACCCAAAACGTCAAACCCACAACCCCAGTTATCCTACCTAAAATCACCAAGACCCATAGCCTCATCCACCTCACCCCAACAACTCCAATTCACCACTTCACTATCTTCAATCAACCTCCACCCTCAACCATTAGCAACCCACAAAATTCCACCACACAACCACCATTAATCACCACCAACAACTCTCCACCTGCTATACGGCCATTAGCAACCCACAAAATTCCTCAACTCACCACCAGCTCCACCACTATTCAACTCCTCCACCACACTAATTCCCGCCACCCATCACCAACTCACCTAGCAAAACCAGCAAGACCCCCACCATTGTGACTGCCAATCGTCACCATTGCCTGCCCAATCTCCGGTAGTCAACCACTCTGGCCAATCCAGCCTCATGCAGGCCGCATCAATCACCTGTACAACCCTCACCAGAACTAAAACTCAACCACTGAATCCTCTATCACCATCGCAACCACAGTGCCACCCCTAAGCTCACCAATCTCCACCATTATCAGAACAACCATCGGCCACCGTCCCTACCTCCTTCACTCTCTAGAGCCCACAAATTCACCACACCTACAGCCACGTGTGCCACCACTACCCCCAGAACCACTACCCACAATCACTTCTCTTCTCTCTCAATCCCACCACCACAACTTCACCATCATCCATCACACACCATCAATCTCAACAAAGTTAACCCAATAGCAACCCAAACCCTTAATCACCACCCATCAATAATCTCCAAAACCACTTCCCCTACCACCAATCCCCACCTTCCTCAGTCATCATCCATCGCACATGCTCCTTCTCCATTGCCTTCATCACACCATAGAAATAGCTAGCAATCATCTCCATCCTCCATTTTTCCTTTAGCCAAAGTCCCTGCATAGAGAATGGATGAGAGAAAGAGAGAAATTGAGAGAAAGAACAGAAGAGAAAACTGAAGAAGAGAGGGAAAGAGAGAAATAAGAAATTAGGGGAAAAACAGAGGCGAAAGAAGGAATTGAAAATGCGAGAAGAACAGAGAAAATTAGAGAGAAGAGAAAGACAGAAAGGGAAAAAGACAGAGAGAACGACGAAGAGAAAAGTAGAAAGAGAGAAGAGAATAGAGATTGGAGAGTCTTAGAGAGAGAGAGAGAGAGAGAGAGAGAGAGAGAGAGAGAATCAGAACGAGAGAGTGAAGAGAGATAGAGTGAGAGTGAGATAGGGAGGAGAAAGAAAAAGCAAAGAGAAATGGGAAGGAACGAGAAAGAATAAAGAGGGAATGGGAAAGACGAAAGAAAGAGAGTGATGAATGAGAGAAAGAAGTAAGCCAGAAAGAGAAAGCAGAGTGAGGGCTGGAGAAGAAGAAGAAGGTGAGAGACGAGAGAGAAATTGGAATTAGGGGAGAAGAAGACCAAAAGTATATTTGGGAAAGAAGAAAGTGAATTTGGGAGTGGGTGTAATTAGTTGTTAGTTTTCATTTGTTTTGGTTTTCTACTTTAGCTTACTTTTATGGCTTTCTAAAGTGGTTTATATTAGTTTGTGTTTACAATTAAGTTAGTCAGTTAATTATGATAATTTTTGTGAAATTGTCTAGTTTAATTCATTTTGACATTTTACTTTTCTTTATCATAAGGCAATATAGCCATGTTCATATTCTAGTTCTCCTCTAGTTGGTAGATTTACACAATTAAGCCTCTGGAAGTTTGTAGATTGATCCCTTATGCTTTAATTTGTTGCAATTAGCTCCTATTAGTTGCAATTTAATTTGTGTCTGCTGTAATTACTGTTTTGCCCCCCAATTTGCTTCAATTTACATTTTTGCCCCTAGACTTGTGTAAAATTTCAATTTTGCCCCTTCATCAGTTAGAATTTGTAATTTTGTCCCTAAGCCCCTTGGGTTCATATTATTGTTTTGTTTAGCTCCCTAGCTTCATAGAATTGACATTTTACCCCAATTTTGTTAGTGCTTCATATTTTAAGCTTTACTCGTTTATGTCGCGATACCTTGGTGTGTTTACTTGTGTTCTTAAGCATAAGCACTAGGTCTTCAAAAAGGTAACCTCATTACTTGTTAATTTCTCTTTATGTGCTCTTACATGATTATTTGTGCATTTTCTTCACGTGTTTCATATTTTATAAATTTTTGCATATTTATTTATATTATGCTATTTAGTTACAAATTATTATTCACAAAAGTGTAATAGATAAGTATTTTACTATTTTTAGCAGATATTTGTAAATAGATAGGTAATATAATAGATGATTGATATTGTTTTCTCAAAAATTGTGTATTTAGATAGAATGTGTAATAGATAGGTTATTTTTTACTTTCCCCCTTTAGAGTTGTAAGTCAGATCCCCCTAATGTAATAGTTAGGGTCTTTGTGCTTCTTATATGCTTATGTGTTTATTTGCTTTATTGCTTTCCTTAGGACTTTGCATCTAGATATCATGTTTACATGTTATGTGCTCCTACGTGCTCTTATATGCCTTTATATGTTTATTTGCTTTTGATTTATGTTTTCTTATCTTGACTCATGTTTTATTAGTTTTTATTATTCCATCACTACACTAGTCCAATGCTAGTTGTAATTTTATCGCTTCCCTACTAGTCCAATGCTAGTGGAGAATTCCTAGAAAGGGTTAGTCCAACGCTAGACCCTTAGGTCATTTTAGTGTTAGTTTCACTCCCCGTGTGCATTTCATATCATTTCACAATCTATCTTTCCTTTTAAGCTTTTTCATTTTTGCATGATTTTCATATATATCTTACTATTATTACCTATTTTTACACGTACTCAGTGCATGACATATAGATTACATTTTACGTAGAATTTAGGTCATTTATGTGATCTCATTAGAAATAGTCGTTTACTTACATGGAAACGGTGGCTTAACAGGCCGTTCCCCTCTCCGTGAGTAGGAATAGTCAGTTACGAGTTTTAGTCCCCCGTACCCGTTATGTTGCATTCCTACTTTCTTTGATCACTTAATTTTATACTGCTATTTTCTTTTCTTTTTGCATTCTATCTTGCATCCATACTTGTGACTCCCTCGAGGCCTCATTTTTGGTTTTACAATTAATGCGATAATCCCGATCAAGTCTCGACGAGACATTTCGACCCTTCTGACATCCCGTTAGGCTTAGGATTTGTATTCATATAGACACATCCAGATGCGATAGAATCTAGGGTTATTTTAGAAATTTTTTATTAAATCTCGCAACTAGCCTCAGCTAGGTAGAAAGGGTGCCTTAGGCGCAAACCTTTGCTTTCCCTTTCTTCAAATGTGACTCCCGGACCTTTTTCTCTTTTTTTTTTTTTTTTGTAGACTGGTGTCGAAAAAGGGTTTACAAATATTTTTCTAGAATTTTACTTTTGTTTTATTAAATGGTTTTGCTCGAGTGACTTGGCACATCCTAACTCACTACCAAGTGGCACTCCATTTTAATAAAACCTTGTTTCAAATTATTTGACCAAAATTGTTGCATTCTTAGTCCCGACCTTGCTTTGTTTTTGAAAATAATATTTTTTCAAAAATATACTTTTTCATAAAAATCTGATTTTGTCACACACGTACAGTTTTTCAAAACCCAAAAACCACTTTTCGAAAGGGTCACCCACTGTGGCCGTGCATTTTTCGAGGCACGACAAAGAGTTAGCACTAATTTCTTCCTTTTGGTACATTGATACAAGATATGATGACCTAACTATCAAAACACTCTTTTCTTTCCTCTCTCTAGCTATGGCACTCACTTTTGTACTCTTGACACTTTCATTTTCTTTCCTCTCATGCTTATTTTCTTTTCTCTCATTGTACACCACAATCTCTCTCTCACACTCACTTTCTTCTTGCACACACTCATCTTTTATCTCATTCTCTTGTCTCTTTTGTGTGCCCTTTTGAGTCTCCCACTCTTCACATGCTTTAACAACTTTCATTTGATTTTGTAAAGCATCATGATGATTCATAGATACCAATGTGACTTTGTGGTTATTCCATATGAAAGAGTATTTGTTCGTTCTTCTTTCAATTGAGATTTCTTGTCATATTGCCATGGTCTTCCAAAAAGAATGTGACATTTTTGTATAGGAGCTACATCACAATGTATTTTATCATGATATCTACCAATAGAAAACTCAATCTCTACTTGCCTATTACGTCCATTTCATCACCATCATTCAACCATTGTAATTTGTATGGTTGAGGATGTATAATTATAGGCAAGTTTAATTTTTCAACCATCAATTCACTAGTAATGTTAGTACAACATCCACCATTGATAATCAAATCACATATCTTGTCTTGATAATGGCATCTAGTTGGAAACACACTCATCCGTTGCACTTCATCACTATCTTCATTGATTTGCATGGTTAAAGCTTCATTCTTCTTCTTCTCATTTTCATCCTTCACAACTTCTTCTTTAGGTTGATTTGCCATTGCTCCTTGATTTGAACATTCACTTGCAACATGGCCTCTCTCTTGACATTTGTAACATTTGATTCCCCTTGCATGGCTTTTTGATTGCTCCTTTGCGAGCTCCGTAATGGCGTTGGATTCTTTCTTTGGTGGATCAACTTTTGCTTGGGCGTAGAAGTTGATGCCTTTTCTTTTGGTTGCTTTGAGTAATGATTTGAATGAGAAGTTGAGGCTTTGGCTTGAGGATGCTCCCCTCCTCTTAAGCTTTTGCTTAGTTTTGAGGTCCTCCTTCACCACAACATCCCCATTTTGCTCCTTTGTTGTTGTTTCATCTACATTTGACTCTTTCAATGAAGCCTTTCTACGTGTGCTTTGAATACGATTGGGATCTTATTGCTTCCTTAACAACATCCTTAATTCTTTCCAAGTGCAAATTGATGGTTCATTATTCACCCATCTATTAAGGCATTTCACATTCCACCACAAAGAAGCAAGATCAGTCAATTTATTTGTTGCTAATTCTACCTTTTGCTCCTTTATATAAGGTAACAATCAAACTTCTTCTCTATCTTCTCCTCCCACTCTAGGTACTAGTCTAGATTTGATCCCCCATGGAATGTTGGAATTTTTGCATTGATTTCCTTAATAGGATCTACTGTGTGAAGCCTTAATCCGATCCAACTGCTAGCCAAATGATTGGATATCTGTGCCAAGTCATTGCAATTCAACATTCATTGTTGTCAATGTTTTCAATGTATCAAATGCTTGAGATTTTCCTTTGTTTGCCATTTTTGAATAAATTCCTGTATAAGTGGTTAGTAACAATAAAGATTGAATATTTTCCTCACCACCCAACCTCACGTGTATCCACTCGCACTTGTGTATCACTCAATTGCACTCTATCAGTCTCATCAATCTCAATGTTTTCGAAACACCCTCCTTGAAGAAGTTTTGAGTTCTTCCTCTAAGGTGTGTTCAATTCAACTGATCAAGTGAACCAATCAAATTTCTGGCACAAGTGGATTAATTAATGCGATTTGCCTCGAGACCCCTCATTAATCACGTAACGGGAACCTTCACAACAATCGCAATCCACAGGACAATCCTCCCAAAGGATCGTTCCTGTGTATCTAGAAACAATCTAACCCCAATTCTACCCAAGAATTTAAACGAAATTGATAAAAGGATCCCAAACCCTCACCCCACATGTTGGTTAGAACTCAAGGATATCGAAAGAACTCATGAATCACTCATAGAATTTACAAGTCTCACACAAAGAACTAAAGAGGAAAAAAATTTTGATACTTTTTTTCACCTTCAATGATAATGTCTAAATAATGATAGAAATTAGCCTTATATAGGCAAAAATACCCTAAATAACCAATATAGAAAGTAACTAGCCTATTACACGTCAAAAACTAAGTAAAAATGCCGAAAGCAAATAAAATCGTAAAGTTGCTGGAGAAGGCTGTGGGTGGCCTCCGGTGTGGCCTTGATCAGAACCAGAATCCTACTTGAGCCCATTTTTTGATGGAGGCCGTGGGGAAGGCTACGGCCTTCATCAAAAATCTTTTGACTGCCTTTCTTGTACGACGTCTTTTGAATCTTCGTGGGTGTACTCCTCCCAGCCTTGCATGGCCTCTTCCTCCCGTTCCTTTTGGCCATTCTTGATGCCTCTAAGCCTCTATTTTGAGTGGTTAAGGCCCTATGCTTTGGTCATGCACTAGCGAGGACTCAAATGCCTCCATCTACTTAAGCCTTCGCTGCTTGGTTCATATCATTCCCCTCTTCTTCCATAAGATTCGTCCTCAAATCTTGCTTCTTCATGACTCCAACTGAGGAAACATCATGCACCTGCACAGAAGAAATTTGTGGAAGAGAAAAATGAGAATTAGTTGAATTTGCCTTCACTATCTTCTTCTTCCCCTTCGCAACCTCAAGCTCTTTAATTTGCTTCACACGGTCCTTGAGAGCTTCCCCTGGTGTTAATGGCACAAGAGTAATGTCCTTCCTATGCCACACAAATGAGTATTGGTTCTTGAACCCGTCATGGACCACTCGGCGATCAAATTGCCATGGTCAGCCCAAAAGCAAGTGGCACCCTCCCAGAGGTGCCACATCACATAGGACTTTATCTCTATAAACTCCAACATTAAACCCGACCTCAACTTGCTTGGTCACCCTAAGCTCACCACTATCCCTCAGCCACTGTAGTCTATAAGGCTTGGGATGCTTCATGGTTTTCAAACCAAGTTCTTCTACTAACAACGAATTCATAAGGTTAGTGCAACTACCAAAGTCAATGGCAATGATACCTTATTCCCAATAAAACACCGAGTGTGGAAGATTAACTCTCTCTGCAACTTAGGCCCAGTTTTCTTAGGCAACTCATTTGAAGCTTTTCTCGCAAAATAGAAGCTCACCTTTGTCAGCGTCACATCTAATAGGACCTTCACTATTGCTACCTCGCTCCAATGGTGGCATCTTCTCATCATTTGAAGAAGCACTCTCTAAGTCTCCTCCATTTAACATGATCATGGTCATAGTGTTAGGACACTGGGATGCCACGTGACCACATCCCTAGCACTTGAAGCACTAGATGTCACATGTCCTCATAAGTGCTTTCATTTGCCCTTTGCCATCACCTATGCCCTCTTTTAGCCTGATAACATCTCTTGGCCTCATGTCATCTCGATTCTCTCATCCCATGGATAGTCTATCCTACCATCTTGACCTCTCATAAGAGGAGCCTGTACCATCGCTCCTCCTAGCCTTGAGCTGTTTCTCCACTGTCTCACCTTTTTGAACCAGGTCATCAATATCAACATAGGATTGCAACTCCACCTTGTCTCTGATTTCCTAATTTAGACTAGCTAAGAATCTAGCTATTGTGGCCTCATAGCCTTCTATTACATTTGTACGAATTATTGCCAACTCCATCTCGTTGTAGTAGTCATCTACTATACGACCACCTTGTAACATGGACTGTAGCCTCTAGTGTAGCTCTCTATAATAGTGGCCAGGTACGAACTTCCTCCACATTATTGTCTTCATTTCCTCCTATGTACGAACAGGTCGCTCTCCACATCTCCTTTTAGTGATAGCCAATTGGTCCCACCACACACTGGTGTAATCAGAGAACTCCATGGCAGCCAACTTCACCTTTTTCTCCTCTGAGTAGTAGTGGCAATCAAACACATGTTCCACCTTTCATTCTCACTCTAGGTACAGCTCTAGATCATTCCGGCCTTGGAATGTTGGAATCTTCATTTTGATGCTCCCAATGTTGCCATCACAAGTATGCTCTCCTCATTTGTGCCTCCTATCGGCCACCCCTTCGTCATTAGAACCTTCTGATTATGATATTGAGGACCTTCTCCAATGGCTTCTATGGCTACTACTTGACCTGGAGTATGAATGGCCACGTCTTTCCTTTTACACACACGCAGCTTCCACTACCTATCTAATGCCCTGCTGGATGCTAGCATCAATTGTTTCAACAAAATTTCTAAGGTCAAACGCCTTGGATTCTCTCTTGTTAGACATGATGAATTTTTTAGTAAAACAAATGGACTTAATGAAAAAAAGGGATATAGATTCAACTGAGGCAAGAATTATTAGAGTAAATCCTTAATGGGGGTCTTTTTGAAAAGAATTCTGACATGGGGATGCTTTCGTAGCTTGGTTCTGGTAGAAAGATAATCGCATTCGCTGAATGCGCTTTACTATGTGCGCATTCAATGAATAAGGACTACATATATTTTTTTAAAATTTAATGAATCACGCATTGTGCGGACATTGGTGTGTTTAACCATCGCGCATCGTGAGGACGTGGGAATGTGGCTTTCTCTGACACGCACGCTAACTTTGGGTGCAGCTCGTTCAGCCCACGTACTAACCTCAAGCATGCATCTTTCATTTTTTTGTTTTAAAGTTGTTTGAATTTTTCAACCACTCCCACAGCGCCATGACTTTTAGACCACTTAATTTAAGGTTGTAATTTTTTGTAGTGCAATGTAATTTCCTCTTTGGTCAATGTGTTTATTGTTACTCCCTCTGTCCCATTTTGAAAGGCTTATTTTTCTTTTTCATCCATCATAAATTATAGTCTACTTTCCAATTGAAAAATGTAATTAATTTTTAATTTCTCTAAAATGCACTTATTTAATTTCTTTGTTATAAGTAAGAGGTGCATAGCAAACCACATATTAACATATCGAATATAATTAATTTGACTTATGGTGTAATTTTCTATTTTGTATTTAATGTAAATGTTTTATGATTAATATAATGGTATTTTAGGAAACATTATATATTAATTTATTTTTTCAATAAAATAAACTAATTTTTTTAAATTGTGTGAAAAAACTGTAAGCTATCAAAATGGGACAGAAGGAGTGTTATATTTAATTTTTGGTAGATTGTGTATGAATAAGTAATTTTTTTATTTTATTAACAAGGTCATGGTGATTTATTGTTTTTGGTTAATTATCTCCATTCTTTATCAATTTCGTTTATAATTATATCTATTTCTTGGCATTGAACCGTTATTCCTCCATTTTGTTGCATTTGGCATTTTTTATTCATCAATTGATCCGACAGAACTTTTTGTCTTTTGTCTCATTCTCTCTTTTAACCTTTACCCTATGCAAATACAGAATTTGAGTTCTAGTTGACTTTTGGGGGCAAAAAAAAAATACATAATTTGAGTGGTAACTATTGGTTATCTTGTAAAGAGATAAAATGCACTTCCATGCCATGCGCACCCTGCTACAACCAGAAAGACAAATCACTTCCGTGCATGGCACGGGCATGTTGAAAAAAAAAACAAGAAGTGCATTTGGTGAATGCGCACAATATTGAGCACATTCACCCAATGCGCTTCCCCCTTTCTCGAAAAAAGCCCACGAAATCACCCCAATGTCAGAATGCTTTTCAAATTCACACCCCATTGAGGAATCACTCAGAATTATTATGATGAGAACACTACCCACACTAATACTCACAACCCAAGACAAGAAAAATTGGATAGAAAATTTCCAATGAACAGTATCTATGAACAGTACCGATAAATAGTGACGCTATAGTAATGATGAAGAGTGATTTTTTTTTTGAACAATGGGATGGGACTTTTGATGATTTTTGTTAACAAATAGTCAACAAATCAGTAATAATCAATAACCCAATCAACAAAGAGGCAAAAGACACGAACTTTTTAGGATTTTTAGATGCCCTGAACCAAAGACAACACTAAAGAATGTAAAGAAAATTGCTGGAAATTGCAGAAAAATTGCAGGAGTATTGCAGGAAAATTGATTAATAATGATAGGAGTTACACAAAGCAACAATTTTCAATCACAACAGACAACAAAACACAAAGCCCACAATAATAGAAAACCCTAGGAATGAAAATTGCTGAAGACACTACAAGAAAAAAGACTATTAGTGACGACAATTTTCAATGACAACATAATCTTGTCACTAATGATTAATTTCAGTGACAACAAAAATCTTGTCACAATTGTCCTGCATCATTAGTGACAACATCAAAATGTTGTCACTGATAGCATCCCGCCATTTGGCGCCAATTTGAATTACTGACAAAAGTTAAATGTTGTCACTAAAAGACAATTAATAGTGACAACATTTTTCGAGTTGTTACTAAAAATGTGGTCAAGAGATTAGTGACAACTCTTGTCGTCACTGAAGATAGTAATACATTAATGACGACAGTTGTAGTCACTAAAGAATACCCTATCTTTGACAACTAAAACACGTTGTCACTAAAATGCAATTTTTTTTGACAACTTTTGAAAGTTATATTTGAAAACTTTCTATAGTATTAGTGACAACATTTATCGTCACTAAATGTTTAACAATTATTGACAAAAATAAGAAATTGTCACTAAATAAGAACATTTTATACAAGTTATGTTTAAGGTATTAGTGACAACTTATATTGTCACTCAATGTATAACGTTTTGTGACGACAACAATATGTTGTCATTAAAACTGTATTTTCTTTGACAACTTATAGAAGTTGTCACTAAAATATATCGATGACTCTAGTGACAACATATGTTGTCACAGATGCTCCACCTTTTTCTAACAACTTTCTTTTCTTGTCACTAAATATGTATAAGGCATTAGTGACAACAGGTGTTGTGACTGAGTTGGTTAACATATTTTGACAACAAGAAGAAGTTGTCACTAAATATGGACTATTTTGTAAATAAACTGAAGCTATATCCAAGGCATTAGTGACAACCTATGTGATCACTGAACATATAATATTTTTTGACAATAACAAAAAGTTGTCGCCAAAACAGAATTTTCTTTGGCAACCTTTATAAGTGGTCACTAAAATTTTTTGATTTTATTATTGACAAGATATGTCGTCATAGAATCTCTATAACTAATGCATTAGTGATAATATTTGTCATCACTGTATCTTAACATTTTCTAACAACCGCACAAATTATCAATAAAGTTGCACATTTTCCATTTAATTTTTAGGTTTGTATATTATTTTTTGTTTTTATACTCTGATTATCAGATACTTTCTTGATACTAATTAAAAAATTATTTTCATACAACTTAGATACAGAATATGGAAAATAACATAATTATCTTTTACCATGTTAATATTTGAATTTTTTTCTTTTAAAAAGAACGGATGCAAAAGTTTCAATTTGTAATTTTATTGCTTGTTTTTCAAAGTAATGTTTTTTTATTTGAACAAGTATATATGTTGTAATATTTTTTATCTATTTTGTCAAATTAACTTAATACAATACGGTTCCAATTACCCGTGGTACCCTGACCCTCTTTAATCGGATAACCGTTAAGTGGTTAATTGACTAATGAGGGTCAGATACGATTAGCAAATTAGATGAACTAATACAAGCAGTTTCAGGTTAAGAAATTAGGTGAATAGACCGGTTAACCGATTCATGTCCATTCCTACCAATAACTACGTTCAAGGCATTAGTGACAACCTTTGTTGTCAATGAATATGTAACCTTTTTTGACAACTTTCCTATATTGTCACTAAAATATGTGTAAGGCATTAATGACAACACTGACTAATGTTCACACACAATGAACACTATACACATCACGATAGGGACAACTGTTGTTGTCACTTAATATAAATCCTATTTTGACAACTTCATTGTTGTCATTGAAAACCTTTTCACTGACAACATACCAAGTCGTCACTGAGTGTATTTAAAAAAAAAAAAAAGCCCTTCTTGCAGACTTAAAGTTGAGGGGAGGTAAACGAGTCTTCAATATCTCCGCCCTCCCTCTAAAATTTTTCACAAAAAATCAAATTCCCTACTCAATATCTCTGCCAGCCCCCACCCCCCTTCTTCATCTCTTCCGCGGCCCTCCTTCCCCTTTCTCTCTTCCTGTTTCTTCCTCACTCCCTTCCAACTTCCACAAACCTTCAATCAAAAAATCTTTCTTTCTTTTTGTGATTTAGCTATGGAAAGGCACAAAAGAGGAGGGGGAGATTGGTTCGGCAATAGCCAGGACACCCACCATCAATTTAACAGCACCAAATATTCTTGAGGTGGACTGCCTTTAGTCTTCTAGTTCCTCCTCTTTCTCCACCAGTAGTTATGATGGCCTCCACCACTATCCCCATCACCATCGTAGCCCTAATAATATTAATAGTAATGCTTCTGATAATAATTATTGCGGTGGAGGTGGTGGAGCTCGTGACCTCCATTGATCATTCGATAGCCCTCCTCGCTACCTCCCTCCGTCGGTGGTCCTGGCGTAGGTGGTGGAGACCTCGGCCGTGCCGCTAGAGGTGGAGGGTTTAATTTGGGTTATCTGATGGCTTTGCTTTTTGGGCAGAAACATGGCTACTCAGTTGTTGATAGCAGAGGGTCTCCTAAAGGTAAGCTTGAGATTTTTGTTATCACTTGTAATCTAAGCTTTCATTTTCTAGTTTTCTCTGGGATTGTTTTTTGGGTCGCTTTTTTGTTTTTAAGTTTTTTTTTAGTATATATTGAAAAAAATGAGGCTTTTAGACTGAATAAGATAATGAGAGGATGTGCTTTTATGTGAAAGTATTTTCATTACACACTCGACAGATAGCAATGAGTTGATACGTGTAGTGCTACTATAGCAATTGAGGGCTTAAATAGGTTCTTCGTCTAAAAACTGAGGGGTTCGACTTTGGTGTCTGTACTTGAATAAGAAAGACATCAAAATAGTAGTGGAAATTACTTTACCTATTAAGAGAAGGGCAAACTGAAGTTGGGATGTGGTTTTGATATGGCCATTACTGAAACATTGTGAGTTAACTAGCATGATTTCTACTGTTTATTTTCATTGTAATCGATATCTGATGCATCTATATTGTCAGTTTTATGTAGATAGTACATAAAATACTTGTGCTCTATAACTTAGTGTTATATTTGTGGTTATATATTGTTGGTGCAGTGGAACACTTGATTTGCATTCTTTCGGTTTTTGTGCATAAACTTATGTGGTTGGTATTCTCATGTCTCTTATTTGGGTAAATGTATAATTTGTCTTTTTATTAATTTGGTATTCTCATAGTCTCCTTTATATTTGCTTTACTAATGATGTTGTTCAAGACTTACTTGTGGTGGTGTCATTTTTTGTAAGTATTGTGATTTTGTGTTTTATGTTCTTATGACACCATTAGAATCTAGTTCTTGTGGTTCCATTTTTTTAAGCATGGACATGTATATTCTAAATTCTGCTAAAAATGTGTTGCTGGACTATATATTTCTTAAGAGAGTGGGGAGGGGTTGGGTTGAAGTGTGTGTTGCTAACTTATTCAGGTTACTTCTGTCACTGCTACTTATCCTTCTGGTATTTATGGGTTCTTGTCATTGGGAGTCTTGACCATTAATTGAGAGACCAGAAAAATTTCCTATTCTAGGAGGTTCTAATCCGTTGGTGGCTACCAAGTCATGGTCATGGAAATGGGCTTTGCAAATTTTATAAAAGTTTCTGTGGAAGGTTTTCTTTTTCTTTTTTTTTTTTTCAGTCTCTTGCGGAAGTTAAAGTACCATCTATCTAAATGCTTCAAGAGTTTCAATGTTATTTCTACTATTAACTTGACACTGTAAATGAAATGATTTTTTTTAATATTTTAATTAAGCATCTAAAGCCAAATGCTACATAATGTATATCCACAATTTTTTATGTTTTGAGAAAATCTCTATTAGTGAACTTATTTTAATGAGATAGACTATAACTATGTTTTCCATCTTAAATTTGGATTATTAGGATTATTCATCCTTCACATTTTGTTTGAATGGGAGGGAATTGGGCTGTGGTAGCCATCAGGAGAGGTGGTGATGGTCCACTGATGTGGTAGGGTGGTGTACTTATGCTTATATGCCAAATAGTTGTCTTAAACTCTACAGTCTAATCAGTGATTTGGATTGAGTTATGAATTAATTATCTGTCGAGATGGAATTAGCTATGATTAAAGCCTTTTGTATCAATGTAGCCATAAAAAAAGAGTGGCTTCATAACCCCAGCTTTGAATTGTATTATTGTGTAGGCCAATGTTTTAAAACATTTCTAGATTGTTTACAAAATATAATTTCAATTAGAAAAAAAGAAATATTCCAGCCGCCCCTAGGTTATAAGCTGAAATATCTCAGGCACCTCTAACTGAACTAAGTAATTAAGGCGCCAAAATACTCAAAAGCTTTGTGAGGTTGTACTAAGTAATTAAGGCCCATGACTAAGGACTGAAGACAATAATGTACTAGTATTAATTATCTAGTGTGTGTTGTGCCTGTGCTTAGTAAGTATGAATGTTCGGGTGTACTGCATGCTAACATCCTTTTCTAGTTTGTATGTACTGCATGTCCAAGGTGCAGTTGTACCAACAAAATGCACCATTAAATAAATAAAAGTAGTGTGTGTGTTTATGTTTAAATGGGGTATATATATTTCCTTCCTTCGCGGTTCCAGGTCGTATCACCTATGTGACTATACCTATGGAGTGGCAAATCAGGTCTACACTCTATAGTTAGTACTTCATTTTGGATGAATATGCCTGATTTGTTGAAATATTTCAGTTAGCTATTATCAGGATTGAAATATTTCAGCCGCCCCTAATTGAAATATTTCAATTAGCCATTTTTAGAATTTCTTGCTTAATTTCTTGGTGAAGTATTATTTGTCAGAAGTTGGGATGTTTGGTTTTGTGGCCATGGCGATGCCCTCCCTTCTTTGCCTAATTTATTTTTTCATGTATTATCTGAGCATTTCTCTAGCTATATGCTAATGCCATAGTAAGCATGTGTTGTGTGCGAGAGAGATTATCTGTTGTGATTTTATTTGGCATGATGAATATTGCTCCAGCAGGTATACAAACCGTCAAAACCAATGCTTTCCCAGTTTCTCTTTTACTGGTAGTTTTTTAATTGGTAAAGTATATTTAGCTTAGCTTAGAGAATGAAGCATGCGATTTATTCTCAAACTGGTTATTGCCTTGTCTCTCTTTCATGCCTATGATTTTTTTAACTTATTACACTTTATAAAAAAAAATAGCCCTTAATATCCAGTAATTACTACTACCACCACCACTACTAGTAGGTGAAGAAAAGATTGCATTTGTATTTCTCTATTATTAATTCGTTGAAACGAGGATAAAATGTTAAAGGCTGTGATGATATTTCTAATGAGCTAAGCACTCAGGCATTGATGGTATAAATTGACCCATATCTTGGTAGGGCATTTTAGGGGTGTTTTAAGTGAATTGATAATCTTTTCTTGATGCAACTGGTGTTTTGCAGCCATGGCAGTGTCACAAACTCAATACCTAATCAATTACAGATCTGAGCCTCATGTTTTTCTTATAGTTTTCTTGTCTTGAATCCCTAGGCATAGAGTTAGTCTTTGCATTACTGTAGTTTTGTGAATTTTTAAGTTGTCCTTGTACGCGTAAGATGCTATTGGTGACCTTTTGGGATTATGTGCTTTGTAAAGTATTCTCATTTTTGCTCATCTAAATGATTAAAGTTTGTATTTATTAGTCAGCTTTTTTTTTTTTTAGTGTTTCTTTTTCTCTTTGATTGCTAGACAAGTTTTACTGTAGTTGCTAATTGAAGAGTAGAAGTGGTCTTCCAATTTTTTTATGAATAATTTCGGAGATTAAGATCCTTTAAGGTTGTCATGTGGTGTTGTATTATGTGATATTATAAGCCTGTCACCACATGAGAAGTTTTCTCCCTTGTGTGGCACTTATACAATCAAAGGAAAAATTAAGGTAGTTAAAAAAAAAGGTTGAACTTTGGCAATACCTTGCAATGCTTGTGCTAGTGGTTGCCAAGTTTCCCAACATAACATGCACAAGGTTCGTGTCTTTGGAATTAACGGGGAGCAGTGAGCTGGGACAACTAAAATAATTGCTTGGATTACTTTGAATATAAGCATGTGTTCCTCCTCGTTCTACTAAAGGTTCTTTGTGTACAGAGATCAGAATTCGGAAAAGGTATTTTGCATATGCAGCATTTTTGTGTCTTACTGCTTTTACAAGTTCTGGAGATCGAAGCTGTCAATGTATCGAGTAATCTCTGTACAGTAGACTTTTAGTATCGTATGTCTATGATTACAACTGTTTTAAAATAGTTTTATGGTGGCAAGAATTATATCCCTTTTATGGTAGGTAGTAGTATGATGTCTATGATTTTTTTTTTAAAATAACTATCTATGAATGGTGGTGAATTTTTTCTTATACAAGAGTTATAATCGATTCTTAAAACTCTGCTTTGAATGTCACGTGGGAGACTTTTCGAATATCATATAGTCATTTAATGCCTTATCTTCATGTGATTATTGGTGCTTAGTGTTTTACCAATTTTTTCCTACTTGGATGATGTTTATATTGTTTCTTTATTAGGCTGCAGCAGTCATTTAGTGAGATAATTCCTTGTTTATTTTCCTGGTTTGTTAAATTCCAGTGGAAAAATGTCAAGCAGTGGTCCTCGATTTGTTCAAGTATTATTGCTTATTCTTGTTGTAATTAAGAACATTGTGCATAATATTGTCCTAAAACTAGGAAATTGATGATTTATCTTTCTCCCATGAGTGCAGAAAGAAAGGGACTGATTGTGTCAAATTATTTTCAAATTTATACTTCTTTTTTGTTTTCAGTCAATATCATTTGGAAGATTGTGCATGTGAGGTTAATATTTTGCTTGCTGCGATTGTATAAATTTTGTCTAGTTCATTTAGAATCCAGATTCCAGATGATACAGTAATATATATCAGTTGCAAGTGGTGGTCCTGATAGGTCATAGTCTTTGGCTTTTCTTCTCGAGATAGCCAAATTCATTATTGTCTGAATATGTGTGCATAACGTGACGGAAGAATACAACTATCTTTCCCAAATTTGCATGCTTTTCAATCTTTCAAGTAGTTAGTAAATCAGTGATGTGTAAATTAAAAGCTCGTTATTTTCCTTTTATGGTTAGAAGACAAGGAGTGGAGATTATCGGCGTCCTTGGAACCTACATATAATTAAGGTCTTACTTAGCATCATTAATCAAGATTAGACATTGAACTCAAGATTTAAACCCTTAACTCCAGCTCTCATTCTAACTAGGACTTAATTCCACCAATAGACTCTCAAAAGTGTTCCAAAACAATCACCTTAAATTGGAGGAAAAAGCTGTTCAAAACCAAAACAGTTTACTCAATTGCGGCACTTTAATTCATCATTACTCTTAATATATAACTCATATAAGCACCATATTTATAACAATGGAAACCAGAATCTAAGCGCTAAAATTGTTATGAAGATCCCCACTCCATAAATAAATCATAAGCCATTCAAAAATAGACCACAAGTTGGAAGCTAGTTAAACCTGTTATGAACAGGTTTAGAAATTCAATCAACTTCACAGAATTTCTGGTACTAATTGACAATGAATCAGACAATAAAACTTATACTGTTGGAAAGATCTATGAATCTATTTTCTAACGCAATAAACGGATCTAAATTTCTAGTTTTTTACCCCAAGTTATGACCAATTTCCCAAGACTGCACAGTGCTGTCTGAACAGCACTGTAGCTACGGGAAACTCTATTTTCTCAACTTGAAAAAGGTTACCAAATCAATACCAAATCACGCCAAAATGTCCAAAACTGAAATTTAGAATGCCTAGATCATGATAGGACATCAAACTATAAGATTTGGTGACAATTTCACCATATTCATAGAAGGAAAGAATTAAGGTAATTCATTTGAATCATTTTTAGTCAATGGAAACTCAAGAAAAATCTCAATGAACTTATTTTTCTTCCCACATTCACCTTTCTATTCTAGGGCAATTCATTTCAGCCGCCCCTATGTTATATGTTGAAATATCTCAGGCACCCCAAAAAAATTAATATTTTGAGCCTCTTTTCTGATTTTTTTTACTTCATTAGATTGTGCTTTCTCAAGCTGCATTGGAACATTTCATATCCCATTCAATATTCAGTACACTTTAATCTTATGTCCATGTGTGTGTTCATGTCTATGCACAATTGAATGCGTGCGCTAAAAAGTGGGAGGGGTGGGTGGGGGGTGAGTGTGTGTGGCATACAGAGAGAGTGAGAGAGAGGGAGAGACAAGGAGGGAGAGAGAGAAAGATCCTGGTTTGTTAAAGATCTACTGCCACAAAAGACTGTCCTCTCAAAATGCTCTTTAACCTCAGAAGCCAAATTCTTCTAAAGGACATGGCTGGTTGTTCTTTGATATTGAATTCCATGCTTCAAATCCTTCCTCTATCAATCTCTTTGCAATCACTATTTGATGTCTGGAAAACCATAGAATTTTCTTGGTAAACAAGAGACATGAAAATTAATATCTCTGATACAAAGCCCAAAACACAAATGCTGATGGCAAGCATTTGTGCTTCCAAATTCCATTTATGGAAGTTCAAAATCCATGGACTTTCATAATAGGATCATTTCTATGACACATCAACATTTTTGAAGCATTTCAAAAAAATTACATAAAAGTGCATTGTTTAGCTTACATTTGAGACCTTTGCTAGTATTTGCATGTGATACTATGTGTTTTGGGATACTGGTAGAGCAATGACCATATGGATACCAACTGATACATTAGGAGCTAACATGGCGTAGAACACACTTCTAAAATATTAAATGCTTATATGGTTTTTAAATATTTTTAATTCTTTATTTGTTGAATTTGTTTAATTTTATTTTTCAATTATGCTATTAAGCAGTGACATCAATGCTCCTTAGCTCTGGCCAGTGGCATCGATGTCCATTTAGAAGATGGAAAGCAGGTTGGCAGAGGTGACAGTTTCAATTGAAGGGAAGATTGCTCAATATACTACTTCACAAATAGGGATGTTTAAAGTTGCTGTGTATCTTTCTGCAACTGCTATTGTCACAACTTAGGTCATTGAAATGTTTAGCTTGACTTAATTTTTTTTTGTAACGCTACAGAGCATCTAGGCACAGTAAAATTTTATTGCCTTATAGTTATGATTTTTTTAGTTTCTTTATATTTTGTTTGGTGCATCGAGCGAATGTATTGTACAAATATTGTATTAAATGACTTTTGAACGATTTTTAACATTATGTTTGGCAATTGAAGAGATAGCTGTTTTTACAAATATTGGTATATATAATATTGTGATTGATTTGCAATATTGGTAATGTCTTGTCACTGATGGGTGATCATTAGTGACGACTTGTTATATTAATGATGACAGTGAATTGTTAGGTAAATTATTAGTGATAACAAGCGTCGTCATTCAAAAAGTCATATCAATGATGATAATTGTTTTTCATTGAATATGAAAAGCATTAGTGACAACAAAGTTTTGTCATTGGAATAGATAAGATATTAGTGGCAACAGAAGTCATCACGGAATGAAGTATTAGTGACAAGAAGTGTTTGTCCTTAGAATATTCAAGATAAACCGAAGTGTTAGTGATGACTTAATACTGTCACTGAAAGTAAGTTCAGTGACAAGAAATATTTGTCATAGAATATCTAGAAGCATTAGTGATAACTTCATATTGTCATTGAATGGTAAATTAATTGTGACAACTAATATCGCATTAGTGACGACAAAACTTTGTGCTAGACAACATTATTAGTAACGACACATCTTTGTCAAAAATACGTAATTTATTAGTGACGACCCATGTCGCCACTAATAATTGGATAAATAGTGACAACCTACATATGTAATTTCTCTGACAACATACAAAGTTGTCACTAATTCCCTTAGTATTAGCGACGACATGCTTTTGTCAAAGCATAGCTAACTTATCAGTGACGACCCATGTCGTCACTAATAGATGGATAATAGTGACAAACTACTTATGCAATTTCTCTGACAACATATAAAGTTGTCACAAATTTCCTTACCATTAGTGACAACAACTGTTGTCACAAAAGGTCACATATTTAGTGACGACTTTATTCTTGACACTATTCACATTTAGTGACAGACTTTTACTGATGACTCAGCGACGACATAATTCTTGTCGATAAAGGTTATTAGTGACGACTTTCATTTTTCAGTGACAACTTCTTGTTGTCACTGATGATGATTTTTCTTGTAGTGAGAACAATAGGCATACACAAGAATTACTACAGGAATTTGACAAAAAAAATAAAGTGGAAAAGATATATACAATCTCAAAGAATCAAAATTCAAGAGATGGATTGGATACACTTGATACAAGAACCCAAAAGCTGTGATACCACTTGATGCGATCCGCCCAGAGACCCCTTGTTAATCACGTAACAGGAACCTTCACAATGATTGCGATCCATAGGACAACCCTCCCAAAACATCGTTCCTGTGTATCTAAAAACAACCTAACCTTAATTCTACCCAATAATTGAAATGAGATTGATAAAAAGATCCCAAATCCTAACCTCATACATTTGTTAGAACTCAAGGATATCAAAAGAACTCACGAATCACTCGTAGAATTCACAAGTCTCACACAGAGAACCAAAGAGGAAAAAACCTCGATACTTTTTTTCAACTTCAATGATAATGTCTAAGCAATGATAGAAATTAGCCTTATATCGGAAAAAATACCCTAAATAACCAATATAGAGAGTAACTAGCCTATTACACGTCAAAAAATAAGTGAAAATGCCAAAAGCAAATACAATCATAAAGTTGTTGGAGAAGGCCGTGGGGTAGGTCGTGGGGTAGCCTTCTGTGTGGCCTTGATTAGAACCAAAATCCTACTTGAGCCCATTTTCTGATGGAAGCCGTGCAGCCTTTCCCACGGCCTTCATCAGAAACCTTCTAATGACCTTTCTTGTGCAACGTCGTTTGAACCTTTGCGTGTGTACTCCTCCCACCCTTGCATGGCCTCTTCCTCCCACTCCTTTTGACCATTCTTGACGCCTCTAAGCCTCCATTTTGAGTGGCTAAGGTCCTATGCTTTGGTGATACACTAGCGACGACTCGAATGCCTTAATCTACTTGAGCCTTCGGCGCTTGGTTCATATCATTAATGTAGGATTTAAGACACAATGAATTTTGGAATAGACTCAATGGAAATAGAATTAGGCAAAAGGTGTACTAGAAATGACTCAATAGAATTGGCACACAATTAGACAATGTGGAAGATTTGAAATTTGAACATAATTCAAGGATGATTTCAACTATAAACCAAGATGAACGAAATGGAATGAATGAATGTAATTGATTTCTTGAATATAAATCTAAATTTACTTCACTTCTTTAATAAAGATTTTCTTGGAATCGTACAATCATTTCTCTTTCATTTTCCTTTCTTTCTTTCCAAATGTGCAATTTTTTTTATACATTGGATGAATTTTTTTTTAACCAAGTTCAAGAATCAAGATTTTCTCAAGATTTCTCTTGAACTTCTTCTTTAACAACACAACATCAAACCACCAACAACAAAATCTAATCATGTTGTAGGCCAACTTTTTGACCTATCTTGATTTCCCTTTTCAATTTTAACACCACAAGATTCAAAATTTAACTTAAAGAAATCAAGATCACAACTAGGGTTTTAAAAATGATAAATAAATTGATAGTCTTATTCAGGGGTTTCAAACAAGAACAAGAACAAATAACAAGAACTTGAGATTTAGGCTAAAAGCAACACAAAGATGGTTAGTTCTACAACAATAACACCACAAGAACAACAAAGACACAAGTTTTAGGATAGCTTGACACCGAGAACAACAAGAACAACACATGAACACAATATCTAGAGTGAGAGGATAACAAGGACAACAAGGATAGGACAAGAACTAAACAAGAACAAGATCTAAAACAACATACAACTCAAAAATAACAAGAAAATAAACCACAAGGTGGACGGCTAGGAGAAACACAAGCAAAAAGTTGAAAACAAGACACAAATGACACAAAACAACAATAAGTACCAAGATTAACCTACTATACCTCAAACTTTGCTTTGATACCAAATGATGCGAGAAATCAACCAGGATCTAGCTTGAGATCTTAGGTTCAAAAGGCACCACAACCAACCTTGATTACCCTTGAGACAAACTCAAAAGGATCTCCAAGGCCTTGAAATTTCCTTGAGACAAACTCAAAAGGAATCTCAAGTGAAAGAAACCTTGACTCAACCTTGTGACAAACAACAAAAGATGATCAAGGGCTGGCCTAAACACTTGGAATACACCTCAAAGTGTTAAAGTCAAAGGTGAAGAAGGGTGGCTTAAAGCCAAGAGAGAAAACTCTCAATTTCTTGAATAATTCTTCAACAAAAGCTATGAATAGTATTACAAACTTTAGCATTTATACTCCTACAATGGGTTTTTGGGATTTTCATATTATGCTTATTTTGTGTTATACTTATATATGTGGCATTTTCTTTGTCATTTAATACTTGTTATTTATATTACTTGTTTATTTGATAAAGTCCATAGAATATTAACTGTGTATAAGAGATTGTAAGAGTTACAATGATGAGACTCTTATTACACATAAAGTTATATTCTTAAATATGCCTAGTCGTAGTATTAATGAGATTAGGCATCATTAATACGGGAAGACTAGCACATACTTTGCCCTACTTATGGTAAGTAGTAGTTGATCTCGTCAACTATGGTATGTGACACCTAAGTTTGTATGTGGATGCTTGTTAGAAAACAAGTTCATTGGATTGATCCGCCAAGAGTTACTATTCATAGTGCTAATGACTTATACTCTCAATGGCAATGGTGTAAGTGATCCTTAGACTTGAGATTACCATGGCATCTTGAGTGTGGATTGATATGATTTGACGCAATTGCTCGGTGCTCGTAAAAGAGTAGCCCATATGGTAGAGATTGCGCATAGTATGAAGGATGGAAATATAGTGAGTAATCATTATAGAATTCACCACTCCTTATTATAGGAGAGTATATCCCAGATTGGGCACTTGTTGAAATATAACTTAAAGAATCTTTTGCGCAACAGTGAAAGTATGACTTGAAAGAGTTTCAAGGTTATACTCTTATAGAAAGTTATATTTCGAGAACAAGAAATCATTAATTAGTCATTTAAAGAGTGCGCACTACACTCTTAGACTAATTGGGATATAGTGTGATGAAAGGATATTAATTACACGGTAACATTGTCATTGATAGGTGTAGTCTACCATATGACTTTTCTATTCACTTGGGTGGTCATGATGCATTGCTAGACGCCACTCATGATCTATAAGTGCAAATTAATTAATTAGTGAATTAATGATAAATTAAAATATTTAATTTATCTAGCTCTTATTTAATTAATTAATGAGTATAATTTGTACTTATTGCCAACGTGAATGGAACCTAATGGGTCACACACAATAAGAACATGGTCTTTGGGTTAAATTGATATTAAAATAAGTATAAGATACTTATGGGGTTAATTTATGTGATAAATTAAATTAAAGGACTTATTTATAAATATTCTAAATATTGCTGGAAATTAGTTTCCTAAAAGGAATTAAGAAGCTATTTGGTTTCCTTTTGGAATAGGTTTCCTAAAGGAATAGGATTAGCTTAAGGTAAGCTTCCTAAACCTTCTTGGTTTCCAATTGCTCTTGTTTCCTTAAAGACTAGGATAATACATCTATAAATAAGTCCATGCTTTGACTCTTGAATGATTGATGAAACACAAGATAAAATTTAGAGAGAGAAAAAATTGTGAGAGGCGATTTTCTTCTCCAAGAAAAATGCCACCTCCTTCCCTAATTGTTAGGGTTTCATCTTCTTCTTTCTTCTTGTTCTTGTGTTCTTCGTGATATTCAAGGGAGATAGCACTCAAAAGGCAAGGCAAGCAAGCCCAAAGGTTCCTAAAGATCGTGTTCGTGTGGATACCATTGGAGGCTCAACACTTGGAGGGCTTTTCATGGTAAATCAACACCTTCATCGAATAGGATCTTGCCCTTTGAAGCATAGAAACCTTCTATGCTTGAGGTATTTGTGCTAAGTACCCTTTAATCATATAGATTATATCAAAGAGATCCATGGCTAAGGTAATAAAATTTTAAATTTTCTGCTACGTCACTCCCCTTTTTACCTTACAAGACCATGTTCTTATTGTGTGTGACCCATTAGGTTCCATTCACGTTGGCAATAAGTACAAATTATAACTCATTAATTAATTAATTAAGAGCTAGATAAATTAAACACTTTAATTTATCATTAATTCACTAATTAATTAATTTGTACTTAATAATCATGAATGGCGTCTAGCAATGCATCATGACCACCCAAGTGAATAGGAAAGTCATACGGTAGACTACACCTATCAATGACAATGTTACCGTATAATTAATATCCTTTCACCACACTATATCCCAATTAGTCCAAGAGCGTAGTGCACACTCTTTAAATGATTAATTAATGATTTTTTGTTCCTGAAATATAACTTTCTACAAAAGTATAACCTTGAAACACTTTCAAGTCATACTTTCACTTTTGCACAAAAGATTCTTTAAATTATATTTCAACAAGTAGCCAATCCGGGATATACTTTCCTTTAATAAGGAGTGGTGAATCCTATATCGATTACTCACTATCCTTCCATGCTTCATACTATACCCTTCTACTGTGTGGGATACTCTTTTACGAGCACCGAGCAACAAAATCAAAGCATAGCAATTTACACTCAAGATACCATAGTAATCTCAAGTCAAAGAATCAATTGCACCGTTGCCATTAATAGCATAATTCATTAGCACTATGAATAGTAACTTTTGGCAGATCAATCCAATGAACTTCTTCTCTAACAAGCATCCACATACCAGCTTAGGTGTCACACACCACAGTTGACGAGATCAACTACTGTAAGGTTACAAGGGGAGTAACGCAGCGGAAAATTTAAAAATTTATTACCTTAGCCATGGATCTCTTTGATGTAATCTATACAATTAAAGGGTGTTTAGCACAAATACCTCAAGCATAGACGGTTTCTATGCTTCAAAGGGCAAGATCCTATTCGATGAAAGTGTTGATCTACCATGAAAAGCCCTCCAAATGTTGAGCCTCCAACGATATCCACATGAACACGATCTTTAAGAACCTTTGGGCTTGCTTGCCTTGCCTTTTGAGTGCTAGCACCCTTGAATATCATGAAGAACACAAGAACAAGAAGAAAGAAGAAGATGAAACCCTAACAATTAAGGAAGGAGGTGGCGTTTTTCTTGGAGAAGAAAATCGCCTCTCACAATTTTTCTCTCTCTAAATTTTATCTTGTGTTTCATCAATCAATCAAGAGTCAAGGCATGGACTTATTTATAGATGCAGTATCCTAGTCTTTAAGGAAACAAGAGTAATTGTAAACCAAGAAGGTTTAGGAAGCTTACTTTAAGCTAATCCTATTGCTTTAGGAAACCTATTCCAAAAGGAAACCAAATAGCTTCTTAATTCCTTTTAGGAAACTAATTTCCATCAAGACTTAGAATATTTATAATTAAGTCCTTTAAGTTAATTTATCACATAAATTAACCGCATAAGTATCTTATACTTATCTTACTAACAATTTAACCCAAAGACCATGTTCTTATTCTGTGTGACCCATTAGGTTCCATTCACGTTGGCAATAAGTACAAATTATAACTCATTAATTAATTAATTAAGAGCTAGATAAATTAAAGACTTTAATTCATCATTGATTCACTAATTAATTAATTTGCACTTATAGATCATCGGTGGTGTCTAGCAATGCATCATGACCACTCAAGTGAATAGGAAAGTCATATGGTAGATTACACCTATCAATGTTACCGTGTAATTAATATCCTTTCACCACACTATATCCCAATTAGTCCAAGAGTGTAGTGCGCACTCTTTAAGTGACTAATTAATGATTTCTTGTTCCCAAAATATAACTTTCCATAAAAGTATAACCTTGAAACTCTTTCAAGTCATACTTTTACTTTTGCGCAAAAGATTCTTTAAATTATATTTCAACAAGTGGCCAATCCGAGATATACTCTCCTTTAATAAGGAGTGGTGAATCCTATATCGATTACTCACTATCCTTCCATGCTTCATACTATACCCAATCTCTATCGTATGGGCTACTCTTTTACGACCACCGAGCAATAAAGTCAAAGCATAGCAATCCACACTGAAGATACCATGGTAATCTCAAGTCTAAGGATCACTTACACCATTGCCATTAAGAGTATAATTCATTAGCACTATGAATAGTAACTCTTGGCGGATCAATCCAATGAACTTGTTCTCTAACAAGCATCCACATACCAGCTTAGGTATCGCACACCATAGTTGACGAGATCAACTACTACTTACCATAAGTAGAGGCAAAGTATGCGCTAGTCTTCCCGTATTAATGATGTCCAATCTCATCTCATTAATACTACGACTAGGGATATTTAAGAATATAACTTTATATGTAATAAGAGTCTCATCATTGTAACTCTTATAATCTCTTATACACAGTTAATATTCTTTGGACTTTATCAAATAAACAAGTAATATAAATAAAAAGTATTAAATGACAAAGAAAATGCCACATATATAAGTATAACACGAAATAAGCGTAATATAAAAATCCCAAAAACCAACTTGGTTTTAGGGCATATACTAACAAAATCTCACTTGCACTGAAACCAATCACCTATAGGTTTTAGGCCATAAGCATGAGTAGGCATGAGCCTACTCTGGGACAAGACCACGATGAAAGGGTTAGTGACACTAACATTGTGAGAACTTCCTCTATCTTTTCATCATTTGTACCAAACTATTTCCACAAATAGATGGCGGCACCCAATACATTTTTGGATCATGGATGAGACTTTAGTTCCGTAATTATGTGATGGTGTGACAGCCCCACCTTACCTAGAGGCGCACCAAAGGGCTTAACGGACTGCCTGCCTGGATCTCGCTAGGACTCACATCACGCACTCACTCAAAACATCCAAACGTACTTAACCCAAAATCAAATACATTCATAATGAATTACATTCATTTAACTTCATTCGAAAGTACAAGAATCACAAGAAGTTTACATCCCAAAACATACATAGTATTTACAATAAAAGCCTACACAATTAGGCCTATCAGAATACACAAAACAAAACATGTACACGTCCAAAATTCAGCTTTTCCAGCTTTAGTATTTTGGGAAACCTGGTTAAAGAAAACAAATGAACAGGATGAGCTATAATAGCCTGAGTGAGTGCCCAAGTCATGCAACCATACCAAGAATTCATTATTATATTGAACAAGATAATTGACAAGGTAAATAGACTAGGTTATGAACAATTTAATTAACAAGTAGTCAATGGCGGATACAAGACTCAACTACGGGAGCAAGCTCAACCGCAGGAGAAGCAAGTACTGATCATGTAACCATGATGGTAGGACTGAGATAATAGCTCAGGTCCTTTATCAAAGGACATGCCAGTATTATCACGCAAGCCCTAACCACCGTTCACCTTATAACCTTCCGTTACAGGCTACCACATCCAGGAGTAATCTCGACCTTGGAGGGCCAACATCGCAAGAAAGTTCAATCCGGAGTTGGCCTCATTTGAGGATTCACAACTCAAGGGGAAAGAACAACACAGCCCTAAAATACCCAGCACCTTGTATCCTCCCACGTGCAGCCAGGCTGACTCTCCGTGAAGTAACGGTGAAGTTAGTCACTGGAAGTCTCACGCACAAGTAACACATTAGATAGTGAAAGCATGTAACACATTGCAGGAATAGATGCGATAAAGTACACATCTTTCCTCAAGTAACACATTTCATTAGATAATCATGTCAAGTATAACATATCATTTCATGCATCGAAATAATAACGTCAAGTATTACATGGCATTTCATGCATCATGTGCACATAAGAACACTCACCTGAAATGCTTTAAGAAAATATTTCGTAAAAGATTGAGATTCGTTTTCAGATCCTGAAATTCAAAAGAAATAATCTGATGAAAACCCGATTAAAACCCTAGGTAAATTTATAAGAAAATTCAAGAAATAACCCAATTATTTCTAGGGTTTCATTTCTAGGGTTTCAGAGTTTAGGGTTTTACCCTAGGGTTTAGGGTTTTAGATTTAGGGTTTTGGTCTTAGGGTTTTCTCGGTCTAAGAAAATTCGATTCACTAATAGATTATTTTCTAAAAATTTCTGCACACCAAATTCTCTAAATTTAACATATTCTAGGTTAGAAATTTCATCTGCCATTTCTCCTTCTTTATTCCTATCCGAAATTTCGGCAGCATCTCCCCTTAACACCGGACTAACCCAAAATTTTACCTGTAAGAAATCAACCAACCAATCCAATTTCCAACAAGTTCTATAGCTTCCATGTTCAAATCAAACTCAATTTCACTCAAAATTCCACTCAAATTCAAGGTTTCAAGCCCAAGTTTCTTCAACCATTCATCATATAATACATATTATTTCAAGGTTTAAATGCTATATACTAGTCTATCTAACCATGAGAACACTTTATCTAACAAGTAAAACTTCATTTCAAGCTTAAATCTTCAAGTACTAATAACAAGTACCTAGTATAAAACTTGAACAAAAGGCTAATTAAAACTTGAAATTAATGGCAAAAGTTCATAGTAGGTACCTCAAACAAGCATAGATCTTTGCTTAGGAAGAAGAGGAGCTCACTTTCTATGGTGGAGATTGTCTAAAGTTGGAGAGAAAGTTTCAAGAAAATGAAAACAAGAGAGGGTAGAAAGAGAGCATAAGGGGGCCGGCCAAGGAGGTGAAGAAATGGAAGAGAAATTGGTCAAGAAAGTAGATAAGAAATGAAAAGAATAATGGAAGAAAGTGCAACCAATCAAAGCTAGACAAAAGTCATCCTAGGGTTTAGATATTTTGACATAATAGTTACTAGTTGGTTAAATATGATTGGTGCAAATTTTAATCACTTATCACTTAATAATTAACAAGCTTTATGACATAAATTTTAAAGCAAAAGAGAGGGAAAAGGGAGTAGGGAGGGCCGGCCAAATAAGAGAAAAAAAGAGAAAGAAATAGGCCAAGAAATTGGAAGAGAAATAGAGAAAATAATGGAGAAAAAGAATGAACCAATTATAGCAAGACAAGGTCATGCTAGGTGTTATGCTTTTAATGAAATAGTGACCAACTTGGCCAATTTTGATTGGTGATAATTTTAATCATCTATCTCCTAGTAATTAACAAACTTTATGGCACAAAATTATAGCAAAAAGAAGGAAGAAAAATAGGGAGAATAATTTCGGCCAAGAGGAAGGAAAAGAAGAAGAAAATTCAGGCCAAGAAGAAAGAAAAGAAAGCAAAAGAATAAGTGAAAATTTTGGATAAAATTGAGCTAAAGTTCAATTGGTCAAAAGACTAAAAAATGGTAGGATGAAGTAGTCAAAATTAAACACTATTATAAACTAATGATCCAATGAAATTAATCCAAATTGGGTACTTAGGTGTCCCACTTAATCATGAAAGAATCTTATTTACTTAACCTAATTTACTTAAGAAATCTTCCAACTAATAAATCAAAGATTAACACTAACCCTAAATATAAGAAATCTCCTTATAAAATGCATTTCGGTTTTCCTTTTCTTTTCTTCTCTCTCTCTTTCTTTTTTTTTTCTCTACTAATGGACATAACATGAATTAAATGGTTTTGATGCGAATTTCTAGGGTGTTACAAATGGCACAATTGTTTCATAAAACAATGGAAGGAACTATTCTTTGTCCAACAAAGAATCCCTTGATCCATAGTAACTTCTAAAGCTACCATGTACTCACCTTTGTTGTAGAATATGTTGTATTGTCTATCATAAAATGCTTTTATCCACTACAATTCAACGTGAATACCAATTCATGCCATGATTTACTTATCATCCCTATTGGATTAAAAGCTTGAGTTTTTAAATACACACACTTCCAGGTGTGATCTCCATAGACAAGAATAATCTTTTAGTACTTCTTGAGTACTTAAGAATATTCTTTAAGAACCATCTAGTAACACTCACCAGAATTGCTCGTAACACTTAAAGCCAGAAGACATCAGGTCTCATACATAGGATAGCATATACAATAGAATCTATTGCAAAAGCATACGGGATCTATTAATGATATCAATCTCAACAAGTGTCAAAGACACATGTCTCTCTAAAGAGTAATCTCCTATCACATAGGTAAAACCCCTTCTTCGATTGCACTATGCTAAACCCTTTAGCATCTAGCCTATGTACTTGGATCTAGTGAGGCCAAACAGCCTCTTGGATCTCTCTATATAGATCTTAATTCCCATATTAGAGATCGCCTCTTCTTTATTAAGAAATTCTTGGACAACCATATCTTTACCTTTAAAGTATGTTGTTTCCATCAACGATATGTCATCCACATATAGTATCAAGAAAATGACAATGCTCCCACTCAACTTTACATTTATACAAAGCTTGTCTTTGTTTTTTAGAAAATCAAACTCTTCGATAATCTCATCAAAACAAATACTCTAACACCTTGACACTTGCATGAGTCCATGAATGGGCCATTAAAGCTTGCACACCTTATGACTATCAATGGAAGTGAAAACCCAAGGAATGTGTCATATACATACCTTTTAATTGCCGTTAAGGAATGGGGTTTTATATTCATTTGACATAGCCATAATAGCAGCTATTGTAAGAAAAATCTTAAATGGATCTAAGCATGGCTATTGGTAAAAAGGTTTCTTTCAAAGTCAAGCCTTCAAATTGAATCATTTTTCCATTAACCTTGCTTTATAGGTAACTATGTTACCATCCATGTCAGTCTTTCTTTTAAAGACCTACTTGCACCCTATGGGTTTTATCCCTTTAGGTGACTTGGGCAAGGACTATACCTTGTTCTTGTACATGGAATCCATTTTGGATTTTATGGCATCTTGCCACATCAAGGAGTCTACATTAGACAAAGCCTCTTCGTGACTAGTAGGTTTGTCATCATATATGACTAGTACATTATTGCTCTTTCTAATGAGAAATCTATATCTCTCATGTGTGAGATATCAATATTTCTCAAGAGTATAACGCACTCTACTAGTCTTTTGAAGATTTTGTGTATATTGAGCTTCCGTTGCACCTCATCAATATGTGGCATAAGCTCTAGTTCCAACTATTGATCTATGTCAGCTTGCGGTCCTTGAACCTTTCAAGTTTTATCTCGCTCCCACTGTCTGTTTTAAGAATAAACTATTATTCTAGAAAAAGACATTTCTTGAGACAAAACATTTTTCTCAAGGGGATTATAGAAATGATATCTATTGTTTTCACAAGGATACCCCACAAATAGACATTTGTCAGAACATGGCTGAGTGTATAAGAGTTAGTGTCTAAGACAAGAACCCCTAAAACGAGTTAGGAATTGTAGTATGACTCATCATGGTTTGCACCATATCTCATAGGGTACAACTTGTCCTCTTTCACACATCATCAACAATGGTGTATCAAGTGGAGACATTGAGAAAGAATCACATTCTTCTTCAATTATTTTGAAACACTTGACGTTGAGTATTATCGACATAGATAAAACCTTTAGTGTTTTAATACTCTTGTCAAGTTGTTTTTCTTACTTCAATCCTAATGACTTTGAACACTTCAAAGGCCATGGATTTGTATATCATATGATACACAATCATATCCCATATAATCATTCATGAAAGGGATGAAGTAATAAACAACCTCTACCATAAATCGACATTGGGCCAAAAACATCTATATGTTGAAGCCCTATGAAGATCACTAGCACATTCACCTTTTATGATAAAAGGTGTTTTGGTTATCTCTCAAAGTAAATGAGAATCGCATGTCTCAAACGATTCATAATTGAATGAGTCTAAGTACACAACTATTATGTAATTTGGAAGTGCGTTTCTCATTCACATGACCAAGTCTATAATGCCAGAAGGATTGTTGTTACAAAATATAGAGCTTTTTTTTTTTTTTTGTCTATGTTTGAGAATGGACTTATTAAGGTCTAGAATTTGTAAAATGCTATAATAATGATCCAATACCACAAAGAACATCATTACGTAAAAGAACAGTAGATATTCTCTTTTGTAATGGTAAATCTTTCCACATTTAATGTGAATTGATTTCATGTTCTTTTTGTAAGTATCACAAAATAACAATGTTTTAAATTCTAGAACAAGCCCAGTTGGTAAAGAGTGCATAAGTCTCTACGGCTACTGCAGAAACTCTTGCTCCATTCATCACACATAGTTCAACTTTCTCTTTGCTTATTGTTTACTATACTTAAGACCTTGCACATTTTTAGCAAATATGGGATTTATATCCGGTATCTAATACCCAATGGTCTAAATTAGTAGATGAATTTATCTCAAACATAAACATACTTTGAAGTAGAAGCTTCACTAGGCCTCTTTATCTTCTTAGTATTGAAACGAGCCTTACTATTCCCTTTCCAATAAAATTGGAAACATGTGCCCTTAGACTTGTCCATTTTGATCGCATCTTTAAGCTTTGTCATAGCTACTCGGGTCTTCTCAAGACCACGCTAGGATTTCCCCTTTAACAAGCAATAAAGTGCCCCTTTCTTCCTTGATAGACTACTCCTTAGATATCTCATATCTAATGGTTCTAGATTGTGTATCAACAGCTCTTTGAAATGCACAATCATAGACAAAAAGATCTATCAATTTGTGCTACTTTTGTAGCTTAGGAATTATAGATGACATTACGATACAAGTAGTAATATCATTAGTCATCTGTTTATGCATCTTGTATGCACATTGTTTCCAAACTATAATTGTCACTGTAGGACAAGTGGAAGTGGGTATCAAGGACATAGCTAATTATGCTTAAGAACTATTCTCAAGTCTTACATTAGTCCAAGAAAATCATATATAAATGGAGATATAGGGTGATAAGTGTGTTCATGTGTACATTCATTCTACAACAAATGAAAAGATAGTACAAGTATTTGTTTCATGTTATAATTGCAAACCAAAAATGTGGGCTTCTAATTTATTTGGTTTGCTCCCACTATTTTATTTCAAATTAATAATCCTCAATCTATTGATTCGGGAATCCGTTGGAGATTCCTAGTGGGCTAGGATCCCATCTAATTAACTTTGGGTTTGACGGAGGCCAATGCCCCAAAGGTAACTTCGATTAGGTAGATAACTTTTTATCAATTACAACTCTTGTGACTCCTAGATAGTTGGGTATCAACTCTTGATATTCACATCTTATGTATTGCCCAAAATTGCCTCAAAAATATCATAACATTGACGGAGGCCAAACTCGTTATGTATTTTTTGTTAAGTCATACCCATTATTCAGAGATCACATCTCATAGCAAGAACATATTCTGATTAAGGTGACCTTGACGGAGGCCAATGTGTCAACACTTAATAGGAACTCTTCGTTTTTGCTATAATAATGGAAGGCAACTTATATATATTGACTTAATATCACCTCAAAAACACCATAACCTTGATGGAGACCAACAAGTTAAGCATTTTTGTTAAGTCAAACCCATTATTTAGAGATCATATCTTGTAGTAAAAAACATGCTCTATGTAAGGTGACCTTGACGGAGGCCAACATGTCAACACTTAGCAAGAACTATGATTTTTACCATAATAATGGAAGGCAAGTGACTTAATATTTTATTTGAGGGATTTTATTTTAATTATACAATATATAGTCTCATCATAGCATGTAATTAAAATATATCGACATATAAAATAAAAACATGCACAATAAACCGCGGATGATTATGGACATTACTAAGATATTTTCCTCGAGCCTTAAGGAAAATATATGGTCAAATTCCTAAGGGACATAATCAACTCCTTGATGCATTCCTTGTGAGGTGTTCAACTCTTGATGAAATCCATGGTTGCTCCTTGGTGCCATCTCTATCTTCTTCGTACATTACACATGTAATTCTACTCTAAAAAATTTCAAAAATTAAAAACCTAACCTTAACCTACACTATGTACATTACATGTATAGATTAAGAAACCTCGAGTTACATTTGAAGGGAGTTAGGTGAGAAGAGAATTACATCAGAAAATAGAGAAAGCAGGACACGCAGGCCCTGTTTTAAAAAACTTAATACAAGCCAACCATCAAAATAATAAAAATTTAACCATTCAATCACATTAGTCGTAGTCCATAATCATCCACGATGCCATCATATTATTTAACAATTAAATAATATAAACTTTTATTTAATTCAAATCATAAATCACATGGTCTAATCAAATTAGATTAATATCCTTGAATTATTCATCTCAAAAATGCTAAAAAAGGTTTATGGTTTCCAAAATTGTCTTTCCAAATTTTAACACTTAAAATTGGAAAGAGTTTTTCTAAAATCAACTTTCCAAATTTTAACAATTAAAATTGGAAAGAGTTTTTCACAAAAATTCACACAAAAACACATTTTTCTAAAAAATTAAAATTTTCTCGCTAGGGTTCTACCTTGAGCCGTGGGTACACTACCCGTAGCTCGTGCCCATAGCTTGCGGACAAATTTGAGCCATGGGTACCAAACATGGGTAAATCACCCACGGCTCATGAGCCGCAGGTTGAGCCGTGGGCACAATGCCCACAGCTGAGTCCACGGCTCAAACTTTGAAAAATACGATCTCTTAGCCATGGGTTCAACCGCGGGCAAACACCCATGGCTCAACCCACAGCTGGCCTTCTGCAACTTACGAAAAATGATTTTTCTTGATGTTTTTCAAAACTCTTTTGAACCAAAACGTGGTAAAACCCTTTTAGCACTTAAAATTGGTTTAGAAACCATAAATACAACCTTAAGAACTCATCTTAATTATTTAAAACACTTTTAAACAATTAAGAACTTATCTTAAAAATCAAACTCTTGATTTTTCTAAAACAATTTTGAGACAAAATTCATCAAGAACAAACCATCCATATTTATGACAATTAAATAAATACAAATCATATAGATATAATCAAAGTAGGCTCTGATACCACTGTAAGGTAATAAGGGGAGTAACGCAGTAGAAAATTTAAAAATTTATTACCTTAGCCATGGATCTCTTTGATGTAATCTATACAATTAAAGGGTGTTTAGCACAAATACCTCAAGCATAGACAGTTTCTATGCTTCAAAGGGCAAGATCCTATTCGATGAAAGTGTTGATTTACCATGAAAAGCCCTCCAAGTGTCGAGTCTCCAACGATATCCACACGAACACGATCTTTAAGAACCTTTGGGCTTGCTTGCCTTGCCTTTTGAGTGCTAGCTCCCTGGAATATCATGAAGAACACAAGAACAAGAAGAACAAAGAAGACGAAACCCTAACAATTAGGGAAGGAGGTAGCATTTTTCTTGGAGAAGAAAATCGCCTCTCACAATTTTTCTCTCTCTAAATTTTATCTTGTGTTTCATCAATCAATCAAGAGTCAAGGCATGGACTTATTTATAGATGTAGTATCCTAGTCTTTAAGGAAACAAGAGTAATTGTAAACCAAGAAGGTTTAGGAAGCTTACTTTAAGCTAATCCTATTCCTTTAGGAAACCTATTCCAAAAGGAAACCAAATAGCTTCTTAGTTCCTTTTGGGAAACTAATTTCCATCAAGACTTAGAATATTTATAATTAAGTCCTTTAAGTTAATTTATCACATAAATTAACCCCATAAGTATCTTATACTTATCTTACTAACAATTTAACCCAAAGACCATGTTCTTATTGTGTGTGACCCATTAGGTTCCATTCACGTTAGCAATAAGTACAAATTATAACTCATTAATTAATTATTTAAGAGCTAGATAAATTGAACACGTTAATTCATCATTAATTCACTAATTAATTAATTTGCACTTATAGATCATGAGTGGCGTCTAGCAATGCATCATGACCACCCAAGTGAATAGGAAAGTCATATGGTAGACTACACCTCTCAATGATAATGTTACCGTGTAATTAATATCATTTCACCACACTATATCCCAATTAGTCCAAGAGTGTAGTGCGCACTCTTTAAGTGACTAATTAATGATTTTTTGTTCCCAAAATATAACTTTCCATAAAAGTATAACCTTAATACTCTTTCAAGTCATACTTTTACTGATACGTCCCAAGGTCAACAAGCCTCCAAGGTGACTGAGGACGTACTTCAAGACTTGGATGGTCCTATGACTAGATCAAGAGCTAGGAAAAGGAAGGATGCTTTGCATGGTCTCATTGTGGACACGCTGGATAATGTGTGTAAGGCGACCAACATGGATTCTTTGTGACGTATTGTACATTACTTGTGGGCTAACCAAGGAAGGAAGGATGATTCAAGCATGGGAATGAAGTGCCAACCCTTTTGACCAAACCCGCGCCATGAACCCGCGCAGCGTATAGGTGCTGCGGGTACCATCAGAAGGCTCGTTCGTGAAATGTTCGAAGTGCCAAACTTTCTGACCGAACCTGCACCGCGGATAGGTGCCACGGGTATGATCAGAAAGTCCGTTTAGTTGTTTTATGTAATATTTTGAGTTGTAATCTTTAGTAGTTGAGTGTTAGGTTACAACTAGGGTAAAGTACTTTCTTGGTTTATGTTTTTTGTGCCGCCCTATATAAGGGTTTCTGGTGAACAACATTAGGGACGACGTTTTATGATATTTTGAGTGAATTCTCTTCAGAGTTTTCTTGGTTCTTTGGTGATTGAGAACCGTCATAGGTCTTATCAAGCTTTGCTTGTGGCGACCATCCAATCTCGCTTAGAGTTTCCTTTTGGTTTTGTTCAAGTTCTTTAGAGAATTAGGTTTGAATGATTGAACACGCTCAATTCGGTTCATCTTGATTTTTCTAGGATCAAGGGCATCTTCAAGGGGAAAAATTTGAGCAACCTACTCAACGTCAAGGGTTCTTGGAAGATCCATCCAAGGGGTCTTGAGTTCAACGAGTAGTAAGCCTAAAATCCAAGGGTCTTGGTAGTCTTCCATACGCGCGACCTCATCAATTGGTATCAGAGCCAAAGTTCTTGGATTTCCAGGTTCTATCAATCCGTTTTGTTCCTTTGGAATTGCGGGTATATCCCTATTTGTTTGTTGTTTCGTAATATTAAGACAAGAGCTTCGTGCCTAGCCCTAATATTTTGTTTGTTTCCTACTATCTTTTCTTTTCAAATTGTGTTTGCCTTCATTGAGTTTTGTTTTTGTCCGTCTTTAACATTCTTAAAATTTCAGCCGTTGGTTTTCGTTGTTTCCTTATTAAATTCGTGCTTTAGGGTTTGTTTAGAGTTGTTCTTGATTGCTTCTCAATCAAAAATTCTAGAGTTGTGTGGTATTTTGTGTTTCTTGACTGTTTTTATTGCTTACTGGGAATTTTTGTGCAAAAAAACCTTTCAAAAAGAACCAGTTTCTTGGACTTGTTATTCTTGGGTTGAAGATTCTTGAAAAAAAAAAAAGGCGCGTCACTGTTCACGACGACTACTGTTCACGCTAGGGCTTACTGTTCATCGGGAAAATTACTGTTCATCCGGTGAATTTCACTTGTTTGTTTGAGTTTTAGGGGCTATCTGAGTTTTTGAATTAAAAAAAAAAAAGAGTCTTGCACAAAGAAAAGTCGTGCAATTCAAAGGAAAGAGAAAGAGGCATGCAAGGTGACAAAAGCCAAGCACACGAACTAAACCAATTAAACTGAAGTATATTTGGCTAGAATATTGTCCTTGTGCAACCGAATAGACCTATTGAAACAAACAGATCGTTGGATAGAGAACAACGCCACGTACGAAAGTTTAATTGACTAGGTTCTATTCTTCTTATTCTTAGTGTTTTGTTGGAATATTATTTTTGCATAAGTGGTTATTTTTCTTCCAAAGAACATTAAAAATCAAGAAACATCACACAATTATATCACACATTAGGGTGTCTATATTGTGTCTGTTCTTGATTCTTGGTTATTCTTTGTTACTCTCTTGAACAAAACACTCTAAGCATACTTATTTTTTACCTCTACATTTACTCTCACAGATTGGTGTTGCTATAAGCCTTGGTAAGATTGAGTGAGCTGGTTCTTCTCTAAAGGGCCAACAAGAAAATTCATTGAGTGGGAAAAGGCTTAGTGGTGAGCACAAGGAGGGTAAAAGCCAACAAATTTGAGGGAAGCAAGTACAAACACAAAGGGAGTGAACTACAAATTCTTGTTTATATTGTTCTAATCTTTTATTTTGCAGGTTTCAGGTACTATGGCGGAACATGATGATCTTAAGGCCATGATGAGAGGCGTGCAAGACAACTTCCAACGCCTCATGGAACAAATGCAAAGCATGTCCATGAGTGAAATGCCCATGCCCAACTTGGGCTTAATTGCAAATTTTGAAATGTTATTTTGGGCTATTATTGAGCTTTTGAGAGTTGGAGGGACTTTAATAATAATTATAGTTATAATAATAGTAGTAACGGTAATAATAATAGAATAATAAAACAAAATATTAAATATAAAATAACTGTTTCTTTTCTTCAGAAGAAACAACGTTACTTATTTTTTTTCCCCCAAACTGATTGTCTATAATTATCCAAGGTCTAGGGCAAGAAGTAGTTGGAGACCTTGCAGATCCAGAGATCGAAGATTATTCTCAAGATCCCCACGATAGTCAAGGTAAGTGTAATTCTTGTTTTCAGGTTTTAACAGTTGATTTAATCAAGATTAGTTTGTAGAATCTTAAGATTTAGAAATTTTGGGAGATTGATTATTGTACTTTATTCTTTTTAGAAATTTAATTAGAAGTGTTTATGGATTGACAAGTCTGATAGATTGGTTTTGCGTCAGCCACATGTTAACCTGTTTTGGAGAAAAAAAAAAAAAAAGAAGGGCTGTGGCTTTCGATTCGTATGGCACCGAATTAGAGAACTTGATATTGGAATAGAACTGTGGATGTTTGAAAGGATTGTAATAGGCTTTGATGAAAAAAAAAAAATTGCTAGCCGAGGGATTAATTAAATAATGATTCTGCACATGGCTTTGCTTTGGGTTGTCAAATACGTAGCTTGGAAAGAATTTGGAAGTCTTTGACTTCCCAAACAATTAAAAACAATTGTTTTCCTAAGCCAATTGAAGTCAGATACGTAGAAAGCCATTGGAATTCTTGTAATTGGAATTCAATTGAAAACATTGGTGGGCCAGAAGAAAAGAAGTACATGGGTTCAACTGTGTCCTTATCGTTCTCAGGGAACCAGTGATTTTGTTTATGTACTGTAGGCCTGAGCCGTTCAATAAGGGTTATTAGGATTTCTTTTGGAAATTGCAGATTTTGCTTTAGTTGTGTAACAGTCCACTATTAATTATTTACTGATATTTTGAATCTTATAGAATCTACTATTTGGGGTCACAGTAGGTTCCAATATTAATTTGGAAATTATAGAATTATTTCTTTAGTATTCTTAAGACTTTCTTAGTATTTTTAGATATTAAGTAAATTCTATTTCTTTTTATAGTCAATAGATGGTGAATATCTTTGGGATCAGGATTATTTGAGCTAGTACATTTTGTGTGCGACTTTTCGGGTAAGTGGTTCCTAACCTTTCTTATTGTTTTAAAAAGAATTATTTGTATATATTTATTTCTTCCTTGATGAATATTTTTATAATATGAAATTCAGAATGGACAGGTGATATGTGTGTAAATTTTTTATATATTGTGGCAATTTGACTACTTATATGTATATGCATGTATGTGTGCAATGCGTGAATGTTTGATATGGGCTCTGATTATTCTTTGTATATCAGAGAGAACTAGTTCTCGATATACCCCCTGACGGTGAGTAGTCAGGATATATGTACGTCTTCTGGACCTCCTAACTGGGAAAAAGTTAGGCTAGATATCTAGTACCACTGGTTCCTTACTTTGAAATATCTGAGCCTACTTATGTATGATCATGTATGTTTTGATTATATTTCTTTGATATGCCACGATCTTGTTACTGTAATTATATATTATTATGATGTGTGAATATGGATAATATGTGGTTGAATGAATGCGTGTACTATATGTATATGTATATATATGTAACTGTCCAAACTGATAAGGAAGGAACGGAACTGCTTACTGAGCAAATTGGTTGCTCACTCCATTATACTATTTATTTTTGCAGGTGTCTATAGGTCGGGGTAGACAAGTCGGGCAGTTGGCTTATCAATAGAGGACTTTATTTTATTGGAAATTATTTAGTTGGTAGGTCAAGAATAGTAACTTTAATTTATGTTTTATGTTTTTATTTTACCTAAGAGAAATTTAATAATTACAATGGATGTTATATGTTTTTATTTTGAGGATTATTCGAAGTGATTTGAAGTTGCCCAAATTCATGTTAATTGTGATTTAGATTCGCTTTGAGTATTTGATAGCCTTGCGTATTGGGTGAGCCTAATACGCGGCGTGTTACACCTGGGCACGGGGTGTGACATTTAGTGGTATCAGAGCATAGGTTTATGATCCTTTTATTTAAGAAATTAAGTTATGATCATCTGTACTTAGAATTAAAATTGGTTATATAGTACGGGTAGATATACTTAGATAGCTAATTTAGATTGTCTTTTTTTTTTTCTTTCTATGCACAGGATATGCCACCTAAAAGGACTACCTGTGCTAAATCCAGTCGAGCTAGGGAAGTGTCTGAGACTAACTCTCAAAGGCCCTCTGAGAGAGGTGAATTCGATTGGGACCAAACTATTGGGGGTTATGCCCGTAACCCACAGCAGCAACCGAATAGCCCGAGTCAGGATGCTAGACAGGCCCCATCTGGGATTGATTATACAGCTCTAGCTGTGGCTGTAGCTGGAGCTATCCAGGGGTCTGTAGAGCAGCAGCAGCAGCGTTTCTTGGAGCAACAACAGCAGCTACAGATGCAGCAGCAACAATTTTTGCAACAACAGCAACAACAACAAATGTTGTTCCAGTAACAAATTATGCAGCAACCTGTTCAACAGAGAGAGCCCAGAGACACGTTGTTTTACTTCACCCATATGAAAAGGGTTGGAGTCCGTACTTTTGCCGGTGGTTTCGAATGCTATGGAAGCACATAATTGGCTGGAGGAAATTGAGCAGAATTTCAAGCTGATGAAGGTACCTGAGGAGATGAGACCAGAGATTATTAGATCATTCCTGGTTGATAATGCAGGAGAGTGGTGGAAGGCCAGAGAGTCAACAGTAGGAGAAGCAGGTCAGCCCATCACATGGCAGCAATTTAAGGATACTTTTCTGGACCATTATTTTCCCCTAGCACAATAGTTGGAGTACAGGACCGAGTTCGAGAATATCAAACAGAGACCTGGGGAATCTGTGGCGGCTTTCATAAAAGATTTGATACCTTGGGAAAATTTTCACCAGGAGATCATGAACAGTGATGTGGCTAAGGCATCCAAATTCAAGAATGCACTACTAGGAGAGATTCGCACAAGAATTGCACTGCAAGATATGACTTATAAGGCAATGACGGATGGAGCAAGGAAGTCTGAAACAGAATTTAAGATGAGGCAGGCAGAGATCAGAGGTCAAAGACAGAGAGGATCTTTTACTCAGGGGCAGGCTTCCAGATTAGTACCCTCATCTAGATCTTCATATAGTGGAAAGAATTTGGGACCAACAGGTACTGGGTTTAAGAAGACAGTTAGGCCTATATTAGCTCCTACTCCATATCCCATGTGTCAGCATTGTCAACGGCGTCATCCTGGAGAATGCCGTTGGAAGATGGGAACTTGTTTTGGATGCGGGTCTAAAGATCATATGCTTCGAGATTGTCCACATAACAAGGGAGATAAGATGGCGGCATCTGGCGGCTCTGGAAGTTCAGGAATTTCGGCTGTAAGTTCCACTCAACAAAGCAAGCAAGGCAATCAAAAGGGTAATCCAAATGCCCGTGTGTTTGTAATGACCAAGCTGGATGCAGATAGGACAGATGATGTGGTTACAGGTATGGTGTTATTGAACTCAATACCTGCATATGTTTTATTTGATTGTGGTGCGACTCATTCATTTATTTCAAGAAAATTTGCAAAGAAGTTGTCTGAAAGGCCTAGTTGGTTAGATAATCCATATAGAGTCGGTATTCCGGGAGACAAGGTGATAGAGTCAAGTTGGATTTATAAGGGATATCAGATTGAGATTAGCAGCTTGCAACTTGGCGTCGATCTAAGTACAAATTACCATGACGGACTTTGATGCTATTTTGGGGATGAACTGGCTAAGTCAAAATTATGTGCATATTAATTGCAGAGAAAAGTTGGTACATTTTCGCTTTCCAGGTAGAGAAGAGGTGATATTCCATGGTTGCTCTAGTAGAAGAGCCATACAAACCACCCCTATACTATCTGTTATGCAAGCTTGGAGGGCACTAAGAAAAGGTTGTGAAGGGTATCTAGCCTATGTGGTAGAGGTAAAAACAGAAGGTACGGAATTGAAGGATGTGCCAATTGTAAAAGAATATCCAGATGTTTTTCTAGAGAATTTACCAGGTCTACCACCAGAGCGGGAGATTGATTTTGAAATTAATTTGATACCTGGGTCAGCACCAGTATCTAAAGCTCCCTACCGAATGGCACCAGTAGAATTGAAAGAATTGAAGACACAACTCTAGGAGTTATTAGATATTGGGTTTATACGCCCGAGTGTATCACCATGGGGAGCTCCAATTTTGTTTGTCAAAAAGAAAGATGGCACTATGCGATTGTGTATAGATTACAGAGAGTTGAATAAGATTACAGTGAAGAACAAATATCCACTGCCAAGGATTGATGATTTATTTGACCAGTTAAATGGAGCTTGTGTGTTTTCAAAAATCGATTTGAGGTCCGGATATCACCAATTGAGGATTAAATCGGAAGATGTTCAAAAGAGTGCATTTAGGACCAGATATGGCCATTATGAATTTTTGGTCATGCCATTTGGTCTTACAAATGCACCAGTAACTTTTATGGACCTAATGAACCGGGTGTTCAAGCCTTATTTAGACAAATTCGTGGTTGTGTTCATTGATGACATTTTGATCTACTCCAAGAATGATCAAGAGCATGAGCAGCATTTGCAGATGGTATTGGAGACACTGAGTAGAGAGAAATTATATGCCAAATTCAGTAAATGTGAATTTTGGCTTCGTAGTGTGGCTTTCTTGGGACATGTTATTTCTGAAAATGGTGTCGAGGTGGATTCGAGAAAGGTGGAAGCAATTGTAAACTATCGTAGGCCGACCAATGTTAGTGAAGTTCGTAGCTTTTTGGGTCTGGCGGGATATTATAGAAAATTTGTCGAGGGATTTTCAACTTTGTCAGTGCATTTGACTAGGCTAACTCAGAAGCGGGCTAAATTCGAATGGACTGATGCATGTGAGAGAAGCTTCCAAGAATTGAAGAAGAGATTGACTACAGCACCAGTCTTAACATTACCCTCAGGTTCAGATGATTTCGTAATTTATAGTGATGCATCTAAAGAGGGTCTCGGATGTGTACTGATGCAGCGTGACAAGGTAATTGCTTATGCTTCAAGGAAATTAAAACCCTATGAATTAAACTACCCAACACATGATCTGGAGTTGGCTGCGGTGGTGTTTGCTCTGAAAATCCGGAGACATTATTTGTATGGTGAGAAGTGTGAGATATACACTGACCATCAGAGTCTTAAGTATTTGTTTACTCAGAAGGAGCTAAACATGAGACAGCGAAGATGGTTAGAATTACTCAATGATTATGATCTCACAATTCATTATCACCCAAGGAAGGCAAACATAGTGGCAGATGCTTTAAGTAGGAGGCCTACAGTTTCATTAGCTTCTATGTTGGCGAGACAAATGGATGGGTTGAATTTAGAGCTAATGGAGTCCATTGACGAAGTTTTAGCTGCTATGGCTATGCAATCCACTTTGATAGATAGAGTGAAGGCAACTCAAGCGAATGATCCAGAGTTAGTCAGAATATGGAGTAGAACGAGAAACGGAGAGGTCACTGACTACCAGATTCATGAGGATGATAGTGTATGGTTTCAGGGACGTTTATGTACCTGGTGATCCAGACCTGAGACAGGAAATTCTTCATGAAGCTCACAACTCCAAGTACTCTATTCATCCTGGCAGTACTAAGATGTACCGAGATTTGAAACAAAAATTCTGCTAGAGTGGAATGAAAAGATCAGTGGCAGAATTTGTGGCTAGATGCTTAGTTTGTCAACAGGTCAAAGCTGAGCACCGGCGACCGGGTGGTTTACTGAAGCCCCTAGAGATACCTATTTGGAAGTGGGAACACATCACCATGGATTTTGTGGTAGGTTTACCCAAATCTAATCGCGGGAATGATTGCATATGGGTAATTGTAGACCGACTTACTAAGTCAGCACACTTTTTACTGATGAAGACTACCACATCTTTGGAGAAGCTGGCAAAGATGTATATGGACTGCATGGTCAGATTACATGGAGTCCCTGTAAGTATAGTATCTGATAGAGATCCGAGATTTGTGTCAAGATTTTGGGAAGCATATCAACAGGCCATGGGGACTACTATAAGACTCAGCACAGCTTTTCATCCGCAGACTGATGGGCAGTCCGAGAGGACCATTCAAACATTGGAGGACATGTTTAGAGCCTGTGCAATTGACTTCAAAGGAAGTTGGGAAGATCACCTTACTTTAATGGAGTTCTCGTATAATAATAGTTATCACAGTAGCATTGGGATGCCACCATTCGAAGCTCTATATGGCAGGAAGTGTAGATCACCGCTTTACTGGGATGAGGTTGGAGAGAAGGTAATCACTGGCCCAGAGATTGTTCAGTTGACTGTTCACGTTTATGTTATGGAGCAACTAGGGTTAGGTTAGTTTCCATATTTAGTTTATATCTTGATGTTATGCGCCTCTTTATAGAGGGTGTTACTATTCATCCGAATTTTAGAACATTAATCAATAATATTGAGTTTTTTCTCTTCAATTGTGCGTGTGAGCATTATTGAGTTTCCCTTTGTTCTTGGGTGAAAGAACTACTCTTGCATTCTTGACAATTCTTGTTGAGTATTCAAGATTCCGCCTAGGGTTCTTCTTGAGGGTTTGAATCTGTCTAAAGAGATTATCGACTAGGTGTCTATTCCACATTGTTGGTTAGGGGTCTAGAGTCGTTTCTCTAAGGGTTTCAACAAATCTTGTTGGATCTGAAGCAAAACAACTCAAGTTGTTTTTGGGGTCTTCGACAAGTTACGAAGGGGTCAAGAAGATTGGGTTATTTTGTATGGATTTCTTTTCAAGACGGTCCTTTGGGAATGATATTCCTGTGATATACAAGAGGGAAACACCCCGATCGTATCACGTTCCTTCCTTATAAGTTTGGACAGTTACATATATATACATATACATATAGTACACGCATTCATTCAACCACATATTATCCATATTCACACATCATAATAATATATAATTACATAACAAGATCGTGGCATATCAAAAAAATATAATCAAAACATACATGATCATACATAAGTAGGCTCAGATATTTCAAAGTAAGAACTAGTGGTACTAGATATCTAGCCTAACTTTTTCCCAGTTAGGAGGTCCAGAAGACGTACATATATCCTGACTACTTACCGTCAGAGGGTATATCGAGAACTAGTTCTCTCTGGTATACAAAGAATAATCAGAGCCCATATCAAACATTCATGCATTGCACACATACATGCATATACATATAAGTAGTCAAATTGCCACAATATATAAAAAAATTTACACACATATCACCTGTCCATTCTGAATTTCATATTATAAAAATATTCATCAAGGAAGAAATAAATATATACAAATAATTCTTTTTAAAACAATAAGAAATGTTAGGAACCACTTACCCGAAAAGTCGCACACAAAATGTACTAGCTCAAATAATCCTGATCCCAAAGATATTCACCATCTATTGACCATAAAAAGAAATAGAATTTACTTAATATCTAAAAATACTAAGAAAGTCTTAAGAATACTAAAGAAATAATTCTATAATTTCCAAATTAATATTGGAACCTACTGTGACCCCAAATAGTAGATTCTATAAGATTCAAAATATCAGTAAATAATTAATAGTGGACTGTTAAACAACTAAAGCAAAATCTGCAATTTCCAAAAGAAATCCTAATAACCCTTATTGAACGGCTCAGGCCTATAGTACATAAACAAAATCACTGGTTCCCTGAGAACGATAAGGACACAGTTGAACCCATGTACTTCTTTTCTTCTGGCCCACCAATGTTTTCAATTGAATTCCAATTGCAAGAATTCCAATGGCTTTCTACGTATCTGACTTCAATTGGCTTAGGAAAACAATTGTTATTAATTGTTTGGAAAGTCAAAGACTTCCAAATTCTTTCCAAGCTACGTATTTGACAACCCAAAGCAAAGCCATGTGCAGAATCATTATTTAATTAATCCCTCGGCTAGCAAATTTTTTTTTTTTCATCAAAGCCTATTACAATCCTTTCAAACATCCACAGTTCTATTCCAATATCAAGTTCTCTAATTCGGTGCCATACGAATCGAAAGCCACAGCCCTTCTTTTTTTTTTTTTTTCTCCAAAACAGGTTAACATGTGGCTGACGCAAAACCAATCTATCAGACTTGTCAATCCATAAACACTTCTAATTAAATTTCTAAAAAGAATAAAGTACAATAATCAATCTCCCAAATTTTCTAAATCTTAAGATTCTACAAACTAATCTTGATTAAATCAACTGTTAAAACCTGAAAACAAGAATTACACTTACCTTGACTATCGTGGGGATCTTGAGAATAATCTTCGATCTCTGGATCTGCAAGGTCTCCAACTACTTCTTGCCCTAGACCTTGGATAATTACAGACAATTAGTTTGGGGGAAAAAAAATAAGTAACGTTGTTTCTTCTGAAGAAAAGAAACAGTTATTTTATATTTAATATTTTGTTTTATTATTCTATTATTAATACCGTTACTACTATTATTATAACTATAATTATTATTAAAGTCCCTCCAACTCTCAAAAGCTCAATAATAGCCCAAAATAACATTTCAAAATTTGCAATTAAGCCCAAGTTGGGCATGGGCATTTCATTCCACCCCCCTTAAAAGAAGTTTCATCCTTGAAACTTACTCACCTTGCTCTTCAAACAGGAATGGGTATTTCTTGCGCATTTCTTCCTCCAATTCCCAAGTTGCTTCTCTTACTGTATGATTAGTCCACTGTACCTTTACATAGTGATACGATCGGGGTGTCGCCCTCTCATATATCACAGGAACATCATTCCCAAATGCTCGTCTTGAAAAGAAATCCATACAAAATAACCCAATCTTCTTGACCCCTTCGTAACTTGTCGAAGACCCCAAGAACAACTTGAGTTGTGGTAACCACTCGATCTTCTTGACCCCTTCGTAACTTGTCGAAGACCCCAAGAACAACTCGAATGGGTTGCTTCGAATATTCAACCAAGATCGTTGAAATCCTCCTTTTGTGCTGCAAGTTAGACCCCTAACCAACCCGTGGAATAGACACCTAACCAACCTGTGGAATAGACCCCTAACCAACTCGTGGAATAGACCCCTAATTGACAAACCCAAAAGAATGAATCAAATCAAGTGGAAGAAACTCTAGGCGTAGGTTTTGGTCGCCATGGAATCACTCAATAAGACCAGAAATTAGTTCTATTCCAAGAACTAAGAAAGCTCTCGTAGAGAGAAAACTCACAATTTTTATTGATTCATCATAACATCGTTAAAATAATACAAGGAATGGCCTTTTATAGGCTCATAAAGAATATTCTAGAAAACTTACTAAAAACCTATCACTAGTTGTAACCTATCACAATTAGATAACTAACATAAAGATTACAACTTGTAAAAATAAATAATACCAAAAACTATGATCCTTCTTTCATATTTTGCCATTTGAGTGGATGCTAGATAGGCTATCTTCCATGCTCCATTGCCATACCTTGTGACCATGCACGTATCAAACTGCTCCTCTTCAAAACAATTCGTCCTCGAATCGTCGCCCAATGGTATGCAAAGAATGGGCACAACTCAAGCTCAAACCTACAAAATGTTTATAAGAACGACGAGAATATCTTTTTTCGTTTCACCACACTTTTGGCTTTTCTTATAAAATTTCACAAATTTGCCTTTTTCCACTCAAGATTTTTTTTTTTTTTCAATTCTAACAACCCTCTCTCTCTCTCTCTTTTTTAACAACACAAACAACTCACAAAATACAAAATCCAACTCCCAAAAACAAACAAAAAATAAACAGAAAAAAAAATTTTTAAAATTCGGATGAACAGCAACGCCGACATGAACAGTGTCGTCGATGAACAGTAAACCCTAGCGCGTGAACAGTGCGAGCCGCTACAGTGCGATGAACAGTACGAATTTTTTTTTTTTTTTCACTTCTAAGAACCTCTCTCTCTCTTTTTTTTTTTTTAACAACACAACCAACTCACAAAATACAAAATTCAACTCCCAAAAACAAACAAAAAATTAAACTGAAAAAAAAGAAAAAAAAATTCGGATTAACAGTACCTGCGATGAACAGTACCCCCGTCAGTGAACAGTAACCCTAGCGTGAACAGTGACGCCGCCGCTACAGTGCTATGAACAGTACAGTTTTTTTTTTTTTTTTGAAAATCAAACCACAAAAGAACACAACTTTGATTCAAGAAAAATCAGATCTTGAACCAAAAACAACAAAACAAAAATTAAAAACATATATCCAAGTGGATTGACAACAAAAACAAAAGATATACCCAAACGGGTTGACACAAAACCTGATTTCTTTCAAGATCCCAAAAGCTCTGATACCAATTGATATGATCGGGGTGTCGCCCTCTCATATATCACAGGAACATCATTCCCAAATGATCGTCTTGAAAAGAAATCCATACAAAATAACCCAATCTTCTTGACCCCTTCGTAACTTGTCGAAGACCCCAAGAACAACTTGAGTTGTGGTAACCACTCGATCTTCTTGACCCCTTCGTAACTTGTCGAAGACCCCAAGAACAACTCGAATGGGTTGCTTCGAATATTCAACCAAGATCGTTGAAATCCTCCTTTTGTGCTGCAAGTTAGACCCCTAACCAACCCGTGGAATAGACACCTAACCAACCTGTGGAATAGACCCCTAACCAACTCGTGGAATAGACCCCTAATTGACAAACCCAAAAGAATGAATCAAATCAAGTGGAAAAAACTCTAGGCGTAGGTTTTGGTCGCCATGGAATCACTCCAATAAGACCAGAAATTAGTTTTATTCCAAGAACTAAGAAAGCTCTCGTAGAGAGAAAACTCACAATTTTTATTGATTCATCATAACATCGTTAAAATAATACAAGGAATGGCCTTTTATAGGCTCATAAAGAATATTTTAGAAAACTTACTAAAAACCTATCACTAGTTGCAACCTATCACAATTAGATAACTAACATAAAGATTACAACTTGTAAAAATAAATAATACCAAAAACTATGATCCTTCTTTCATATCTTGCCATTTGAGTGGATGCTAGATAGGCTATCTTCCATGCTCCATTGCCATGCCTTGTGACCATGCACGTATCAGAACGGAACTGCTTACTGAGCAAATTGGTTGCTCACTCCATTATACTATTTGTTTTTGCAGGTGTCTATAGGTCGGGGTAGACAAGTCGGACAGTTGGCTTATCAATAGAGGACTTTATTTTATTGGAAATTATTTAGTTGGTAGGTCAAGAATAGTAACTTTAATTTATGTTTTATGTTTTTATTTTACCTAAGAGAAATTTAATAATTACAATGGATGTTATATGTTTTTATTTTGAGAATTATTCGAAGTGATTTGAAGTTGCCCAAATTCATGTTAATTGTGATCTAGATTCGCTTTGAGTATTTGATAGCCTTGCGTATTGGGTGAGCCTAATACGCGGCGTGTTACACCTGGGCACGGGGTGTGACAATGAGAATGGACAATGTGGAGCAAGTATCTAGGGTTCGAGGAGATCAACATGATGGTAGAGAGGTTGGTTCCAACACTAAAATGACTCGAAATCCAACTTATGATGATGACATTGAAGGGGAGTCGAGTGATGAAGAAATAGCTCCAAGGAGAGGGAGGAGGGTAAATAACAACCTAGACAACAACCTTGGTAACATCAAGATAAAGATACCTTCTTTCCAAGGTAAGCTAGACCCCGAGGCTTATCTTGAGTGGGAGCGTAAAGTGGAGCACATATTCAATTGTCATAACTACTCCGAAGAGGAAAAAGTGCAATTAGCTGCCGTGGAGTTCACTGATTATGCAAGTATTTGGTGGGACAAGCTGGTAAAGGAGAGGAAGATGTATGATGAGGAGCCAATTTGAACTTGGCGCGAAATGAAGAACATCATGAAGAGGAGGTTTGTTCCAAGCTACTACATAAGAGACCTCCATCATAGGCTTCAAACTTTGAAGCAAGGGTCGGTGAATGTGGATGAATACTATAAGGAGATGGAGATGCTCATCATAAGAACTGACATTAAGGAGGAAGAGGAGGCTCTAATGGCAAGGTTTATTGCTAGATTAAACTTGGAAATTGCTGAAAGAGTTGAGCTTCAACATTATCTTGATATTCATGACTTGGTGGATATGGCCATCAAGGTGGAGAGGCAATTGAAAGGGAGGCGTGCTAGGGGGTTTTCTACTACCCAAAACCGTACTACTTGGAGGGTTGAGCATCCACGTAGGAGTACAAGAGAGCTTGAACAAGTACGCCATCCTCCAAACCGTGTTCAAGTTTCTAAGCTCGATTCAATTGTAAAGCCGGATGCTAAGGGTAAACTGGTTGAGAAACCAAGGCAAAGGAAGTTTCGTTGCTTCAAGTGTCAAGGTTATGGACACATTGCTGCAACTTGTCCAAACAAATGTGCTATGATGATTAGTGATGATGGTGAGATAGCAAGCATTGCATCTAGTGAAGATGATGAGGAGATGCCTCCATTGGAGGGAGGTTCTGAAGATGAGGGTGACTTGTTTGGTGGTGATCAAGGTGAAATCTTGGTCACAAGGCGTGCCCTTAGCATTGCACCTAAGGAAGATGACTTGGACATACAAAGAGAGCATATTTTTCACACTAGGTGTACTGTGCAAAACAAGGTATGTAGCATGATTATAGATAGTGGCTCTTGCACTAATGTCGCTTCTACTTTGTTTGTAGATAAATTGGGCCTAGAGACAAGAAGACATCCCAAGCCATACAAGTTACAATGGTTGACTGAGGTTGGAGACATGAAGGTTACTCAGCAAGTAATGGTGCCATTCTCCATTAGCAAATACAAGGATGAAGTGTGGTGTGATGTGATTCCCATGCAAGCATGCCACATCCTACTTGGACGTCCTTGGCAATTCGATAGAAGAGTGACATATGATGGCTTCAAGAATAGGTACTCATTCATGTGGAACAACCGAAAAATCACTTTGGATTCCATCAAACCTTCTGAAACTCATGCGGATCAAGTGAGGAATAGCAAAGGAATTCAAGGTGAAGGAAGAGCAACAACAATCTGGCCGGATCAAGCCTGAAGAGGGGCTACGAACTGGTCCAAGCAATGAGCAAAGTGGCGGATCCAAGGCTAGTAAGAAGGTGAATCGTGACTTGAAGATGGAAGGAAAGAGGAAGGTTAATGCTTTTGCAACCAAAAGTGAGATCATTTCAGCTTTGGAAGCTAAACAACAACTTTTAATTGTTTTGTATAAAGATGTGTTTTTTTCTTCTATTGAGCTTAATGAACTTAATTCTTCTTTGCCTAGTGCTTGTGGTGTCTCTTTTGCAGGATTTTGAAGATTTATTTCCTGAAGATATACCCAGGGGATTGCCACCTGTGCGAGGGATTGAGCACCAAATCGATTTTGTACCTAGTGCTAGCATACCCAATCGCCCTGCTTATAGAGCAAATCCTGAGGAGACAAAAGAGATTCAAAGACAAGTGAATGAACTTGTGGAGAAAGGATTTGTTCGTGAGAGTATGTCACCATGTGCCGTACCAGTCATTTTGGTGCCAAAGAAGGATGGAACATGGCGCATGTGTGTTGATTGTAGAGCCATCAACAAGATAACGGTAAAGTATCGTCATCCTATTCCTAGGTTAGATGATATGCTTGATGAATTGCATGGTTCTACTATTTTCTCAAAAATTGATCTTAAAAGTGGATATTATCAGATTAGAATGAAAGTAGGTGATGAATGGAAAACCGCATTTAAGACCAAGTATGGATTGTATGAATGGTTAGTTATGCCTTTTGGTTTAACTAATGCACCTAGTACATTCATGAGGCTTATGAACTATGTGTTTAGGGCTTTCATTGGTAAATTTGTTATGGTTTATTTTGATGACATTCTAATCTATAGTAGGTCACTTGAGGATCATGTTGAGCACTTGCACCAAGTTTTGTGTGTATTACAAGAGCATCATCTTTATGCTAACTTGGCAAAGTGTTCAGTTTTGCATGGAAAGCATTGTGTTTCTTGGATTCATTGTTAGCTCTAGGGGTGTACATGTTGATGAGTCTAAGGTACAAGCCATACGTGATTGGCCTACACCAAAAGGTGCTAATGATGTTAGGTCTTTCCATGGTCTAGCAAGTTTTTATAGGAGATTTGTGCGAAAATTTTCTACTATTGCTGCATCTCTTAATGAACTTGTTAAGAAAAATTCTGTTTTTAAGTGAGAAAGTAAACACCAAGAGGCATTTGATTTATTAAAAGAAGCGTTGACTAACGCACTCTTGTTGTGTTTACCTAATTTTGACAAGCTTTTCGAGGTTGAGTGTGATGCTTCTGGAGTAGGTATTGGGGCCAGTTCTTATGCAGGATTCCAAGCCCATTGCGTACTTCAGTGAGAAGCTAAGTGGTGCAACCTTGAATTATCCCACATATAACAAGGAGCTCTATGCTCTTGTGCGAACTCTTCAAACCTGGCAGCACTATCTCCTTCCCAAAGAGTTCGTAATTCACTCTGACCATGAGAACTTGAAGTTTTTGAAGACTCAAGGCAAGCTCAACAAGAGACATGCAAAGTAGTTGGAGTTTATCGAGTCCTTTCCATATATGATCAAATACAAGCAAGGTAAAGAAAATGTGGTAGCTGATGCATTGTCGAGAAGGTATACTCTTATTACCACTCTTCAAACTAAATTGCTTGGTTTTGATTGTATTAAGGAATTATATGAGCATGATTTAAATTTTTCGAAAATCTGGTCTTTATGTTCTAAACGTGCTCATCTTGATTACTTTAGGCATGATGAATTTTTATTCAAAGGTCATAGGACTAGGCATGCCTAGGTGTTCTATGCGTGAGTTGTTGGTTAGAGAAACTCATGGGGGTGGTCTTATGGGACATTTTGGTGTCAAGAAAACTTTGCATGTGTTGCATGAACATTTCTTTTGGCCTAACATGCGAGCTGATGTTGAGTCTATTTGTGCTAAATGTATTACTTGCAAGCAAGCAAGCAAAGTCTCGAGTTCAACCCCACGGTTTGTATACACCTTTACCCGTTCCTTCACAACCTTGGGTGGACATTTATATGGATTTTGTTTTGGGATTACCAAGGTCTTCTAGTGGTAAAGATAGTGTGTTTGTTGTGGTAGACAGATTCAGTAAGATGGCACACTTCATTGCATGTTCAAAAACTAATGATGCCACTTACATATCTGATTTGTCCTTTAAGGAGATTGTTAGATTGCATGGTTTGCCACGTAGCATTGTTAGTGATAGAGATGTTAAATTTTTGAGTCATTTTTGGCGCACTTTGTGGAGTAAACTTGGTACCAAACTATTGTTTTCTACTGTTGCACATCCACAAACTGATGGTCAAACTGAAGTAGTTAATAGAACCCTCTCTACACTATTGCGTGCAATTATTTAAAAGAACTTAAAGAATTGGGAAAAATGTTTGCCACACATTGAGTTTGCTTATAATAGAACTGTTCATTCCACTACATCTTACTCACCTTTTGAGGTTGTTTATGGTTTTAATCCCTTAACTCCTTTAGATATCTTACCTTTGCCTACTAATGAAGTTGCTGACCTTGAAGGTAAAAAGAAAGCTCAATTTGTTAGGGATCTTCATGCTAATGTGCATGAGAATGTGCAGAAAAAGAATGAGCATTTTGCAAAGGTAGCAAACAAGGGTCGAGTGAAAGTCGTATTTGAGCCTGGAGATTGGGTTTGGGTGCACATGTGGAAGGAAAGATTTCCACAGCAAAGGAAGTCTAAGTTGCATCCTAGGGGGGACGGACCCTTCCAAATCCTTGAAAGAATTGGAGACAATGCCTACAAAGTGGATTTACCTAGTGAGTATGGAAACGTTAGTGCAACTTTTAATGTTTCTGACTTGTCTTTGTTTTATGTAGGTGATTCGAGAACGAATCCTTTTGAGGAAGGAGGGAATGATAGGTCCCAAGGTCAACAAGCCTCCAAGGTGACTGAGGACATACTTCAAGACTTGGATGGTCCTATGACTAGATCAAGAACTAGAAAAAGGAAGGATGCTTTGCATGGTCTCATTGTGAACATGCTGGATAATGTGTGTAAGGCGACCAACATGGATCCTTTGTCATGTATTGTACATTGCTTGTGGGCTGACCAAGGAAGGAAGGATGATTCAAGCATGGGAATGAAGTGCCAACCCTTCTGACCGAACCCGCGCCATGAACTCGTGCCGCGGGTACCATCAGAAGGCTCGTTCGTGAAATGTTTGAAGTGCCAAACTTTCTGACCGAACCCATGCCATGTACCCGCGCCACGGATAGGTGCTCGGGTACGATCAGAAAGTCCGTTTAGTTGTTTTATGCAATATTTTGAGTTGTAATCTTTAGTAGTCGAGTGTTAGGTTACAACTAGGGTAAAGTACTTTCTTGGTTTATGTTTTTTGTGCAGCCCTATATAAGGGTTTCTGGTGAACAACATTAGAGACGACGTTTTATGATATTTTGAGTGAATTCTCTTTAGAGTTTTCTTGGTTCTTTGGTGATTGAGAACCGTCATAGGCCTTATCAAGCTTTGCTTGTGGTGACCATCCAATCTCGCTTAGAGTTTTCTTTCGGTTTTGTTCAAGTTCTTTAGAGAATTAGGTTTGAACGATTGAACACGCTCAATTCGGTTCATCTTGATTTTTCTAGGATCAAGGGCATCTTCAAGGGGAAAAATTCAAGCAACGTACTCCACGTCAAGGGTTCTTGGAAGATCCATCCAAGGGGTCTTGAGTTCAACGAGTAGTAAGTCTGAAATCCAAGGGTCTTGGTAGTCTTCCGTACGCACGACCTCATCATTTACTTTTGCGCAAAAGATTCTTTAAGTTATATTTCAACAAGTGGTCAATCCGGGATATACTCTCCTTTAATAAGGAGTGGTGAATCCTATATTGATTACACACTATCCTTCCATGCTTCATACTATACCCAATCTCTACCATATGGGCTACTCTTTTACAAGCACCGAGCAATAGAGTCAAAGCATAGCAATCCACACTGAAGATACCATGGTAATATCAAGTCTAAGGATCACTTACACCATTGCCATTAAGAGTATAATTCATTAGCACTATAAATAGTAACTCTTGGCGGATCAATCCAATGAACTTCTTCTCTAACAAGCATCCACATACCAACTTAGGTATCGCACACCATAGTTGACGAGATCAACTACTACTTACCATAAGTGGAGGCAAAGTATGTGCTAGTCTTTCTGTTTTAATGATGTTCAATCTCATTAATACTACAACTAGAGATATTTAAGAATATAACTTTATATGTAATAAGAGTCTCATCATTGTAACTCTTATAATCTCTTATACAAAGTTAATATTCTTTGGACTTTACGAAATAAACAAGTAATATAAATAACAAGTATTAAATGACAGAAAATGCCACATATATAAGTATAACACGAAATAAGCGTAATATAAAAATCCCAAAAACCAACTTGGTTTTAGGGCATATACTAACAATTACTACTTACTATAAGTAGAGGCAAAGTATGTACTAGTCTTCCCGTATTAATGATATCCAATCTCATTAATACTACGACTAGGGATATTTAAGAATATAACTTTATGTGTAATAAGAGTCTTATCATTGCAACTCTTACAATCTCTTATACATAGTTAATATTCTATGGACTTTATCAAATAAACAAGTAATATAAATAACAAGTATTAAATGACAAAGAAAATGCAACATATAAAAGTATTACACGAAATAAGCGTAATATAAAAATTTGAAAAACCAACTTGGTTTTAGGGCATACACTAACAGAAAATTCTAGTCAAATCATCTTCACAACCTTTGACCAAGGGTTAGCCGCGGGTAGGGTTTGTGGAGCCGCGGGCATGGCTGGACATTGCTGACCGATGGATGAGCTAATGAATGGCGAGCCGCGGGTAGATTTTGGAGAGACGCAGACACAGCTAAGCTGGCGGCTCACTCCTAGAAGTTAATCTGCAATTAGATTCATGGGTCGTGGATTTCTACACACGCAAATCGCACATTGCTCCCAGAACCTAATCCGTGGGTTAATCTGCGAGTGGATGGTCCACGGTTCTATGCGCTTGGATCCCAGAACATGAGACGTAAGTACTTTAGAATGAGCCGCAGGCACAACTCAATGAAGGGACCCATGATTCATTTGGTTTTGCTCCAAATCTAAGTTGTTTCAATTCCATTGTTTTGAGCATCATCTTCCACTTCAATCATGAAATACAATTTGGTCCCTCATTGCTTCAATTCTTCAAAAGGACTTGAATTCTCAACTTGTGATTGGTATTTTTGGATGAAGAATTGAAGTTGTTCTTTGAACTGTTTAATTCTCGCCCTTGTGATACGTCCTTTTGGCATCAATACTTGATCATCATCTTCGACCTTTGATCAATGGATGCTCCCACATCATCAAGAAAGTAGGCTAGAAAGCCAAAGAGAGAACTCTCTCAATTTTGATGAAATTTCTTCTTAATTAGTTGGGAATAGTAACCAAAGTTAGGAATTTATACATCCACAAATACATCAAAACCTAATACATGGAAATAACTAAAACGGACTAAACTATAGCACAAAAATTCTAGTCAAAGCTCTTAATTGCCTTTTACTGGGACTGATTTGTGGGTGGCAAAATTGCGGCCTGCAACTCTCGTGGTTCGTGAATTAGGAACCGGTTTGTTTCAGAAGTTGATTCGTGGGTGAAACTAAAGGTGACCCACAGACAATTTGGCGATTTCCTTCCACTTGAATCAAGCAATACAACTTGGACCTTCCTTGCTTTAAATCTTCAAATGGACTTGCATTTGTGCTTGTAGCTGGAACTTTCGGATGAAGAGTTGAAGTTACTTTTTGAATCTCTTGGTCCTAGCTCTTGTGATAGGTCCTCTTGGAATCAACTCTTTAATTCTTCGTTCTTAATCATCTTGATCACAAACCTTGCCTACTTCATTGGATGCTTCCAATTAGTATGGGATCATTTTTATAATGCATTTGGAACCCAAATCTCATCTGCATTGTGCATTGGTTCACGAATTATGTCACGGTACCTTCTAACACCAATTGCTAACCATATTAGATGGATAATTCCAATTATCATATTATGGTTTCTTTGAAAGGCCCAAAATGCTGCCAGGTTCTAGAATAAAGCTTAACACAGCAATCGATTAACTTGGAGATAAACAATTTTCTCAAAGGCCTTGGGCTACAAAACAAGTCAAAAGAAATCAATTGGCAGGAGACGTGGGCTCTTATATTGCCAGGTTTTTTTGGCATACACCAAAGAAATTGAGGAAGAGCATGATGGTTAAATGGAGCAAGATGGAACGTGGATTTGTCAAACTCATTACAGATGCTAGTGTCCGAGGCAACAAGGGATCAGGAGGTAATTTGTTGAGGAATCATAATGGTAAGTTAATCTTTGCTTTCTACTAAGAATCTAAAGAAATGGATGTGATTCAAGCTGAATGTTTAGCAATACTTCACGGTCTCCAAATATGTGCTAAGAATAGAGTTGAAAACATTTTAGTAGAGGTGGATTTAGCTCTTTGGGTGCATATATTACGTCACAATTCTTTGGGTAGATGGTTTTTAAGTGTGTATTCTTTGTTTATTTGTCAAATTTCCGTTGTTATGTGTCAAGTGTTTAAAGTGTGTGCTTTTTATTCATTTTTCTCTTATTTTGTGATTTTCAAGGTGTTTTCACTCTTTTGTCGTAAAATTGGATTCATCCGGGCGATCATGGCTCAATTATCAATAGTTAGATTATGGCAGAGGACGAGTTGAAGCTAGAAATCCATTTGGGAGTCGTAAAAAAAGAGAAAAACCATCTCTGTTCCTATCCGTGCCACATATCTGTGTAGGGATAAGCGTACAGTTAGGAGTAGAAGGGTTGGTGAAGAGAAAAAGAAGATAAGCTACATTCTGCTCTTATTCACGCCGTGAGTTCGCGTGCAGATAGCAGGCACGGATAGGAACAAAGAATCATCCAAACAAAGAAAGAAAGGGAGAAACATTCTGCTCCTATTCGTACCTCGAATCTGTGTGCGTTTGTACGCATTTTGAGACAAAACTTAGGGATTTTTACACATGTATCTCTCTAACAAAGCAGCAACTCTCTATTAGGACTCCAAGGCAACACATAGACATATAATAGATAGCCGAGAGTTCTAGACATACACTTACACATTGTTTTTTGCAGAGCAACTCGTTCAAGGGCTGAAAGCAAAGAGAAATTGCCACAAGAATATAGAAAATTCTGCAGCAATCAAAGGGGAAGTTCAAGAGTAGACATGAGAATGAGTTATTAATTTTCTCCTTATTGATTGTTGAATTCTCTATGGAGTAGATTGTAAGGTCATAACACATGTAACACAGTGAAAAAATAAAAATTTATTACCTTGACTATGGAACTCTTTGATATAATTATATCTATAAAGGGGTTTGCACGAAAATTACCTCAAGCATAGAAGATTTCTATGCTTCTAAAAGCTAAGATCCTTCAATGAAGAGGTAAAATCTACCACAAAAAGCCCTCCAAGCGTCGAGCCTCTAACGATATTCACACGAACAAATTTTTGGAAACCTTCTAAGCATGTTTGCTTTGACTTTTGAATGGTAGCTCCCTTGATATAACTAAGAACACAAGAGAAAGAAAAAGTCTAACAATTATGGAGAGAAAGAGAGAGGGTGGACATCCAAGAGGAGGATGGCGACATTTTCAAGTTTTTTTTGCTTTCTAGGGTTTTTTCTTGTGTTGCAACAATTATTCAAGAGCATAAATGCATGATCATAGAGTGATGAATAAAACCTAACGCTTCCTTCTTCTTCTTAAAAACCCACCAAATTATTTTTCAAAATTCCTGCCTCTTTCCGGCCAGCCTCCGGCCAAAAACTCTTTCCTTCATTTATGTCTACCCTTCAGACTGGTTCTGGAGGGCAACCGGCCTTACCTTTTCACCAAAAATCCTTTTCCCAACTTTTTTAGAACCTGATTTTTCACCTATTCCTCTCAAATAGTCGGGTTTTGATAAGTGCTAAAGTACATTAGTTTTTAGTAGATTTTTAGGGTAGGTTTTTAGGTTTTTTCTATGAGTTTTCTTCTATTTCTTAGCTATTTCTTCTCATTTGTGATTTGAATGCCAAATTGCATAAAGGTGTGATTCAACTTAGGTAGAAATTTTCCAACTTAGGTACTTTAATGTTTTTATTTTGAGTTCTATGAAAGTAATTATCTATTTAACTCGTTAGTTGTCAATTTTTCCTTCCCAAGTAGAGTAATTATGTGCATTTTTTAGAAGCTTCTTCTTAATTGACTAGGGAGATGTGATTGTGTGATTTTGAAGTTTATTTTGAAGAAAGTATATTAGATAAAGTAGATTGAATTATGCTGAGTTTTTCTGAGTTTAGTGAAGTTTCCCCGTTTCATTTGTTTTTCGTCATGAGTTAAGTAGTGAATTAGCTTTTTGGTATGACTTATGCCTATGATTGGTAATGTGTTAGGGAAAAGGGACTAAATGAGCTTATTTGAAAAAAAATTTGGAAAAATTTTTTTTTCCTTTTGTTGAAAAGAAAAAAAAAAGTAATTAAGCTTAGGTTCTACTCTGCTAGTTTTAGTACTGAGTAACCGGGGGTCTTCATCTGGTCAATGTCAACTTTCGCGTAAAAAGGTACTAGAATTATGAGTATGCATAGCAGCTTAGACAGATGAAGTGCTGAGTAACCGGGGATCTTCATCTGACCAATGTCGATATTCGCGTAAAAAGGCAACTTCATGTTCTAAATAAAGGCTAAGCTTAAGAAGCAAAAGTCCCTAGTTGTGAAAAATGAATGGATCATGGGTGTATAGTTGTACTTGTTAGCTTACGATCTGCTTACTTATGAGTTTCGAATGCAATAGAGAAATGGAACCGAACTTGTTTAATTGATGTATAATTCTTTCTCCTTTGCTTGATATGATGAGTATTTAAAATAAGATGGATGATTGCATAATTGTGTTTCATGGTCGTTAAGAAGTTGTTCTTGGAGATGTATGTTTTGCTTTTACTTTGGTTATGTCATTGTTTTGAGTTTTGTATGGTTCATTGCTTGAGGACAAGCAATGGCTTAAGTGTGGGGGAATTGATAAGTGCTAAAGTACATTAGTTTTTAGTAGATTTTTAGGGTAGGTTTTTAGGATTTTTTCTATGAGTTTTCCTCTATTTCTTAGCTATTTCTTCTCATTTGTGATTTGAATGCCAAATTGTAGTAAAGGTGTGATTCACATGTGATTTGTGTCATTTTCGTAGGATTTGCACATTGCATCACCAATTTGGATCAATTTGGATGGCAATTGGATGATATTTTGAGGTGATTTGAAGTTGGTGATGAGTTAAAGTCAAGAAACCCTCAAAGTGATGCAAAGAAACAATAGGCGAAGAAGAATTGGAAAAGAAACGGTTTGGCAGCCTGGACATAGTTCAGTGATTTGAAAATAACTTGAGCTAGAGATATTGGATTAAGGTGATTCATGAATCATTTTGAAGATAAGACAATGATCTACAATTCATATGGAGACATCAAAGTCCAGTTCTTAAGTTTCGAAGGTTAAAATTCCAAGTTATTGAAGCATATTTGTACTGCAGTACTGTTCCGACCAGTTCTTAGTATTTCAGCTATATCTCAGCGTACAGAGCTTAAAATGATGTGATTCTTCTTGATTTGGAAAGCTCATTCAACGGGTTAAAACTTTTATGTTTTGAGAAAAAGCTAGTTCGGCCGTTTTCAAGGTGAAATTTTGCATGGAAGAGAAGCGAAACACTCTGACCAAGGCCGCAGGTAAGGCCTTGCTGCGGCCTTGGTCAGAAAGGGAGGACACAAGGCCGCGGGTAAGGCCGTGCCACGGCCTTAGCCACGGCCTAGTGACAGGAATGTTGCGTTTTTAAGCACTTTTGGGCGAATCTTTTGAGGGGAGAACCCTACCTCTTTGGAGAAGGGAAAAAGGTGGTTTCTTTGGGTTCTAAAACACAAAAAAAAAATACACTTTTACACACATCTAGAGGGATGTAGAGAGAAGAAAGCAAGGGTAGAGGAGCAACTCAAGGGCTTTCATGGTGCAAAGCAAGAAGGCTTCTTCAAGATGCAAGGGATGAATAAAGAGAATCTACATGAGAATGAGTTTTTCCATTCTTTTCTTGTATTTTGTTGGGTTTATTCTTGTATTTATGATTTGAGTTGAAAGATTTAGATAGATGAATCCTACACTATTGTGCTATTGATTTTATTTTTGATTAATGAAAATTTCAACTTTTTTCTTAGATTTATTCATGAGTTTTAATGTTATTGAATTGGGAATCGCTAGCATCCTTAGATTCAATATTGATTTCATATAGGTAGATTGAGAAATCACCTATTTGATTAGATCATCTCTTGAATAAAGAGGCTTGCATGAGTTGCTAGAGATAGAATAACATGAGTCTCCCCGGTTAGATTCAAACCTAGCCAAAACCATAGAATCCATAGAAGCTTAATGCTTCTCTTTGGGGTTTTGATTGAGAAGAGATTCCAATCAATCAACCAAGGGGATAGAGGTTAATACTTGAGAAAGATTAAACCTAATTAAGGGATTCTAGGGTCTAAGTGATTGGGTTATTCATTAATCAAGGTATAGTCTTAGCATACTTGGTTTAGGGTATTCTTCATCTAGATTCACCTCTACTTTTGTCCATTCTCTCTACTGAATTCTAGATTGTGCTTTAATTAGGTAATTAGTTTAGTTAATTTGTATTTCCAATAAATTCGTCATTCGCTTTGTGAGGTTAGATAATAAAAAGAAGGTTAGTACTAGTACTCACATAGTCCCTGTGGGATCGACACTCGGTACTCCTATACACTATACTACTGGAAACGATAGGTGCACTTGCCTAAGTATCCGTAGCGTAGTAAAAGGGATATCAAGTTTTTGGCGCCGTTGCCAGGGGACTAGGATATTAGGAATGCCATATTTTTATTACTCTAATCATTTTGTGTCTTTTTGTGTTTATTCTTGTTATTTTGTTTAATTTTTTTTTCTTTTTTTTAGCTTTTCTTTGATTTTTGTTGTAGAAGTTGGTGTTATCAAGGATCTCAACTCTACAACTTTCACTTAAGGATGGCGGAGTATTTTTACGAGTGGCCTAATGCACAAGGTAACAATGAGGAGTCTATAGGTATGGATAAACTTAAGTGCTCTTGAGAGGCTAATAGATGATATTGTTCATAAAAACAATGAACAAGTTGGAAGTAGTTTTTCTTTTTCCTAAGCTAGTGTTGTTATTTGTACTTGTTGTGGAGGAAACCATAGCTCTTATGAGTGTTTTTATAGTAGACAAGTATCTTGTGATAACACTAACAACTATCCACCTTCTTATGACCCCTACCCCAATGCCTATAACTCAGGGTGGTGGGATCATTCATCTTTTGGATGGGAGGAACAAGGGAACCCACAAAACCATGCTTGGGAATTAGCCCATGATAGGAGTAGAAGAGTATATGTTTGAATCGTATCCTTCCCCTGTAGAGTCTAACCCTGAGTTAGAATTGGTAGTTAGTGAATTTTATGAAAGCATCGAATGATAGGAATGGATAAAATAGAGTCTGAAATTGAGAAAACGGGAGAAAAACTTGTTGCTATCACCAAAGCTATTGAGAGTCTCGTAGGACAAATCACTAAAGCTAGTGAACACTAGGCATCCATATGAGATACTTGAGTGACACTGAATTTAATCCTAGTGGACAAGTAGAAGTGATTCATGATGATTATGGTGATCAATTGAGTGCACCTCCGATAGTGATTAAAAGGGAAGAACATGAGGGTATTGAAAGTAGTAAAAGAGAGTGAGGTAGTGGTTGTAAGTGAGGATGAGATACTTAGTGAAACATTTGAAATAGGAACATCTTCACTTTCAATTGCTCTTTCTATTCCACAGGAGGCACCTCATGTGTATAATTTTAAGCCTTTATACATAAATCTTCTTTGTGGTTACTGACATTTTGCAGGTTCATTCTTACTATGGAGTTCATGATAATAACATTGCATGTAAGAGGAGACTAGAGGAATTTGATGGCAAGGCCACAATGAAAGAATGCCATTCTATCATGGTGGTGCCACCGCCACAGTTAGGAAAGTGATGAGTTGCAGAGGGCTGAATATGATAGACATCCGATGATTGAGATCCAATGGCCCAAAAGGAGGAAGAAGTGGGCCGAAGAGGTTTTTCATGAAGGGGTTACATGATACCACTTGATGGCGTCGAGCTAACGACGTTAAACAAGCACTTGTTGGGAGGCATCCCAACTTTTTACTTTAGTATTTTAGTATTTTTAGTTATTTTTAAGTTTAGTAGGATTATTTTAATTAGGTTTTTATTTTTGTTTTGCAGACCTTCAAGGAAGAAGTTGAAACTCACAACGATTGCATGGAATTCGAAGAAAAGGGAGTTTCCATTTAATTTTTGGTGTTTCATGGCTTATCTTGTGTGATTTTATGTTCAAATTCCCTTTTTACTTAGTTTTGAAGTGCTTAGATTGTTTGGGAGTTGATTTTTTGTATTTGAAGCATCATTCTTCCCCCCAACCCTTACATCCCCACCTCTTATTTGTATGCTTTATTGATTACTCCTTAGTTAGTGGTAATTCATGTTTTAGTAGTTGTCATAGTAGACATTCATGACAGCTTAATTTATATTTGTTAAGTTGCTATTTGAGGAAGAATTACTATTATTATTAAGTGAATTGCATTATGTTTGAACATCGTTGTTCATGTGCTTGGTAATTAGCAATATGCTTGTATGGTTTCAATAGCAACTTGCATGTGTATTTAGTGGTCTTTTTGACTATGCTACTACATGATTTATGGGATTACAACTAATTAAGTGTGGGGGTGTACTTTGAGCTTTACATGGGTGTTGTGAGTTTCTTATGTACTTTCATTGGTTAAGGAAATGACTTCCATTGCACCTTGGTTTGATATTTCATTTTCTTTGAGTGTAGGTACAATGGAAAAAGTACGAAGTAAATCATCCAATGGTGCTAAGACAAGAGTGGAGACGATGCATAGGCACCGATGGTTTTTAAATGCTTTATGTTATTCTCCTTTCTTTTTCTTTATTTAGTTCTTTCTGGGTCTGTGGGTATTATTTTTATTTTCAGGAATTTTTATTACATTTTGGCATGCATCTAATGAGCTAAATGAGTGTAGTTATCTTTCTTTTGATGAGCTGCAGTGATTTCTACATTTTGGATCTCTTTCTTGTAGCTGAATCGTAATTAGAGTGGCCACTACTACCACAAGGGGAGTATCAGTTCTAACTTTTCTTTTCCTTCTTTTCCTTGCTTTTTCACACATTGGGGACAATGTGTGATTTAAGTGTGGGGGGGAGTTTAATTTTGTCTGTGGTGTGTGTGCTACTTGTTGGTCAATTTGTTGGAAATTGATTGTTTGATGTGGTTGTTGATTTTCTATCAATTTTTTTTCTAGAAATTTTCCAACTTAGGTGCTTTAATGTTTTTATTTTGAGTTCTATGAAAGTAATTATCTATTTAACTCGTTAGTTGTCAATTTTTCCTTCCCAAGTAGAGTAATTATGTGCATTTTTTAGAAGCTTCTTCTTAATTGACTAGGGAGATGTGATTGTGTGATTTTGAAGTTTATTTTGAAGAAAGTATATTAGATAAAGTAGATTGAATTATGCTGAGTTTTTTCTGAGTTTAGTGAAGTTTCTCCGCTTTCATTTGTTTTTCGTCATGAGTTAAGTAGTGAATTAGCTTTTTGGTATGACTTATGCCTATGATTGGTAATGTGTTAGGGAAAAGGGACTAAATGAGCTTATTTGAAAAAAAATTTGGAAAAAATTTTTTTTTTCCTTTTGTTGAAAAGAAAAAAAAAGTAATTAAGCTTAGGTTCTACTCTGCTAGTTTTAGTACTGAGTAACCGGGGGTCTTCATCTGGTCAATGTCGACTTTCGCGTAAAAAGGTGCTAGAATTATGAGTATGCATAGCAGCTTAGACAGATGAAGTGCTGAGTAACCGGGGATCTTCATCTGACCAATGTCGATATTCGCGTAAAAAGGCAACTTCATGTTCTAAGTAAAGGCTAAGCTTAAGAAGAAAAAGTCCCTAGTTGTGAAAAATGAATGGATCATGGGTGTATAGTTGTACTTGTTAGCTTACGATCTGCTTACTTATGAGTTTCGAATGCAGTAGAGAAATGGAACCGAACTTGTTTAATTGACGTATAATTCTTTCTCCTTTGCTTGATATGATGAGTATTTAAAATAAGATGGATGATTGCATAATTGTGTTTCATGGTTGTTAAGAAGTTGTTCTTGGAGATGTATGTTTTGCTTTTACTTTGGTTATGTCATTGTTTTGAGTTTTGTATGGTTCATTGCTTGAGGACAAGCAATGGCTTAAGTGTGGGGGAATTGATAAGTGCTAAAGTACATTAGTTTTTAGTAGATTTTTAGGGTAGGTTTTTAGGTTTTTTCTATGAGTTTTCCTCTATTTCTTAGCTATTTCTTCTCATTTGTGATTTGAATGCCAAATTGTATAAAGGTGTGATTCACATGTGATTTGTGTCATTTTTGTAGGATTTGCACATTGCATCACCAATTTGGATCAATTTGGATGGCAATTGGATGATATTTTGAGGTGATTTGAAGTTGGTGATGAGTTAAAGTCAAGAAACCCTCAAAGTGATGCAAAGAAACAATAGGCGAAGAAGAATTGGAAAAGAAACGGTTTGGCAGCCTGGACATAGTTCAGTGATTTGAAAATAACTTGAGCTAGAGATATTGGATTAAGGTGATTCATGAAGCATTTTGAAGATAAGACAATGATCTACAATTCATATGAAGACATCAAAGTCCAGTTCTTAAGTTTCGAAGGTTAAAATTCCAAGTTATTGAAGCATATTTGTACTGCAGTACTGTTCCGACCAGTTCTTAGTATTTCAGCTATATCTCAGCGTACAGAGCTTAAAATGATGTGATTCTTCTTGATTTGGAAAGCTTATTCAAAGGGATAAAACTTTTATGTTTTGAGAAAAAGCTAGTTCGGCCGTTTTCAAGGTGAAATTTTGCATGGAAGAGAAGCGAAACACTCTGACCAAGGCCGCGGGTAAGGCCGTGCCACGGCCTTAGCCACGGCCTAGTGACGGAATGTTGCATTTTTAAGCACTTTTTGGCGAATCTTTTGAGGGGAGAACCCTACCTCTTTGGAGAAGGGAAAAGGTTGTTTCTTTGGGTTCTAAAACACAAAAAAAAAAAATACACTTTTACACACATCTAGAGGGATGTAGAGAGAAGAAAGTAAGGGTAGAGGAGCAACTCAAGGGCTTTCATGGTGCAAAGCAAGAAGGCTTCTTCAAGATGCAAGCGATGAATAAAGAGAATCTACACGAGAATGAGTTTTTCCATTCTTTTCTTGTATTTTGTTGGGTTTATTCTTGTATTTATGATTTGAGTTGAAAGATTTAGACGGATGAATCCTACACTATTGTGCTATTGATTTTATTTTTGATTAATGAAAATTCCAACTTTTTTTCTTAGATTTATTCATGAGTTTTAATGTTATTGAATTGGGAATCGCTAGCATCCTTAGATTCAATATTGATTTCATATAGTTGGATTGAGAAATCACTTATTTGATTAGATCATCTATTGAATAAAGAGGCTTTCATGGGTTGCTAGAGATAGAATCACATAAGTCTCCCCAGTTAGATTCAAACCTAACCAAAACCATAGAATCCATAGAAGCTTAATGCTTCTCTTTGGGGTTTTGATTGAGAAGAGATTCCAATCAATCAACCAAGGGGATAGAGGTTAATACTTGAGAAAGATTAAACCTAATTAAGGGATTCTAGGGTCTAAGTGATTGGGTTATTCATTAATCAAGGTATAGTCTTAGCATACTTGGTTTAGGGTATTCTTCATCTAGATGCACCTCTACTTTTGTCCATTCTCTCTACTGAATTCTAGATTGTGCTTTAATTAGGGTAATTAATTTAGTTAATTTGTATTTCCAATAAATTCGTCATTCGCTTTGTGAGGTTAGATAATAAAAAGAAGGTTAGTACTAGTACTCACATAGTCCCTGTGGGATCGACACTCAGGTACTCCTATACACTATACTATTGGAAACGATAGGTGCACTTGCCTAATGTATTCATAGTATAGCAAAAGGAATATTAGGTTTACATAAAGGTGAACTTGCAAATTTTCTCTCATAGGATGATATCACAAAGTTGGTTGCTCCTTTTAGGCTGGCTCTTATTGGTAAATTCTCGCATGGTAGACCTAAACTTGAGGAGATCCAGAAAATTTTTGGGGCTCTTGATCTAAAGGATGCTGTGACTATCAGACATCTTGATGCCAGACACATCCTACTTTGCTTCAAAGCTGAATCTGATTTCCATCGAATTTGGACCAAAGGTTTGTGGTAGGTTAGAAATTTCCCAATGAGAACGTTTAGATAGTCCCCAGATTTTCATGTTCATCGTGAGTCTTCCATTGTACCGATATGGATTGCTCTCCCAAATCTTCCCTATCCATTTGTTTGAGAAGCATTGTTTAGTTTCCATTGTGAGTTTCGCTGGGAAAACCACTCTTTATTGACTCAACTACAGCATCATGGATTCCGTCCAAGTGTTGTACTGAATTTGTGTTGAAGTGGATGTGGTGCAGCATCTTCCAAATTGCATTTGGATTGGTAACCTTGCTGATTCATCTGGTTTTTGGCAACCGGTCATGGCTGAAAAATTTACCCAAATATTGTAAGTCATTGTTGGCACTTGGGTCACTCGAATGATGAATGCAAAAAGTTAGATAACAAGCCCAAGAATTTTCAAGATGGTGAATAGGTGAATGCTGGAGAAAGGAAAGACAAGATGGTGCATAAACCTGTTCCAAAATGCAAGTAGATGTTCATGCTACTAGAAAATCTAATGTGAATGTTGAGGTTGCAGTTTCTCCAAGTCAGAATACTTCATCAAGGAGAGGATCCTGAGAATGGAATAATCTCGACTAAACAAAATAGTCCCTCGAATCAGTTGCACGATGATGTAGTTGTTTGAAAACAAATTGACGTTGAAACTTCTTCTTTGCAGCGAATATAGACTGATGGTGCTGCCTATGCATGTCAAGATGATGGCATTGCCTCTTCTTTGCAGTCAGTTGCAACACTTGAATGCTGAAGGGGTTTCTCAGTAGCTGCATGATGTTGGCATCACTAGACAGCAACAACTGGTTGCTGCTGATTCTCGACAGCAACCTAAAGAAGCAGTGGAATCTCCTGATAGTGTGCATGAAGAAGGGGTTTGAGTGAAAGAGCAAGATTAGCTTGTACTTGATGCAGAAGCTGAAGCTGAAATTTGTCTCCTAGGTTTCTTCGATTGAATTACGCTAGGAGCATGTATTCTATGGCTGGTAAATTTGGAGCCAAGCAGGTTTCTCTGATGAATGGCAGCAGCAAAAAAGTAAGAAAAGTAAAGATATTAGAGCCTTGTTTCCCATCGGATAGAGAGTTAAGATCTAAAGCTAAAAATTCAGATAATTCTTTTTCTTTGTTATATGATGATTAAGTGCAGTGTTCTAGAACATTAGGGGCATTGCTAGGGCTCCAAATAGAAGATGGCTGAAAAAGTTAATTCGTATTCATAATATTCAGTTCTTGGTGATTTGCGAACCTAAGCAAGACTATAAGAAAGCTTCATTCTTTTAAATTGAAATTGCATTTTGACTATTGTTTGTCAAATTCGACGAGCAGTCTATGGGTTTTTTATAATTCGCCTTTCTTGTGCTTCGGTGGTTGGAGCGAAGGAAGTCAACATGTGTCATTATCAGCTCTACATGATCAGTTTTCGAGTCCATTACTTTTCTCAGCTGTGCATGCTAAATACTCCTCAGAAGAAAGAATTGAATTGTGGAATTCCTTATTGACTGATAAGGCTTCTCATGATGCATGGATTGTTTGTGGAGATTTAACATTATTGTAGATGCTAAAGAGAAGAAGGGAGGATGGCCTTTTAACCCTAATGAGTCTGTGGATTTTTTATCCTTTTTATCAGCAGGTCAACTTTTTGATATCAGGTTTCTATGGATCATCTTTTACTTGGTGCAATAATAGACATGGCATTGCAAGAATTTGGAAACGTCTTGATCGCTTGGTTTTGAATGCTGAATGTGCTGATAATTTTAATATTTCAGTAACTCATTTAGCGCAGGGACCTCTCTGACCATGCTCCTTTGTTAATATCTGCCAGTACAAGATTAGATAATAAACCTAAGCCTTTTAGGTTTTTGAATATCTAGACAGCACACCCACACTTTCTGGAGCTTGTGAAGGAGTCTTGGAGTTTGTAGGATGGATGGCAATCCTATTCAGATTTTGTGTGGGAAGTTGAAGAGATTGAAAAATGCTCTCCAGACTTGGAATAAAATAGTGTTTGGAAATGTGTTCATAAAAATCAAAGATGCAGAACAAGTTGTTCAGGAGGCTGAGTTGAAGTTGGAGGTGGAGAATTCTACTCAGGCTCGATGTGCACTACATCAAGCTCAGGCCAAGTTAAGGAATTTGTTGGCTTTGGAGGAATTATTTTGGAAGCAAAAAGCTCATGTGAAGTGGTTAGAAAGTGGATGATAAAAATACAAAATTTTTTCATTCGATTGTTAGACAAAGGAGAGCTCAGGCGGTTACTTCATAAAATTCAGAAAGCCGATGGTCAATGGATTGATTCTGACTTGGATATTGGTGCAGAAGCTGCTAAGTATTTTGAGCATCTTTTCTAGGCTGACTCCCAACCTTCTTCTTTTGAGTTATTAAAAGAGATCCCTAGATTGGTCACACATGTAGATAATGAATTATTGGAGGCAATCCTGGAAGCAGATGAAGTGCGTAAAGTGGTTTTTGGCATGGATGGTGAAAGTGCAGCAAGGCCTGGATGGATATACGGGTAAGTTCTTTACTTGTTCTTGGGATATTGTTGGTGATGATGTTGTTAAGGTGATTCAGAGTTTCTTTTGTGGAGCCTCACTGCCACGGAAAGTTACTTCCATTGCCATTGTTTTGATACCAAAGGTGGTGAATCCTCTGGATTTTTCTCAATTTAGGCCTATTAGCCTATGTATTTTTCTTAATAAAATTTTTTCTAGAGTGCTTGCTGAACGACTTGCTCTCCTGCTACCCAAAATTATTTCATTAAATTAGAGTGGTTTTGTTAAAGGTCGCCTAATTTTAGATAATTTCCTCCTTGCTCAAGAAATGATGACAGGAATTGGAAGGAAGAATCGTGGGGGAAATATTGCTATCAAATTAGACATGGCAAAGGCTTATGACCGAGTCTCTTGGATTTTCTTAATTCAAGTTCTCCACTCTTTTGCCTTTGGGGAAAGGTTTATTGATATGGTGTGGAGACTGATTTCCCAAGTTTGGTTTTCGGCTATTGTAAATGCTGCCTCCTATGGTTTTTTTCCAGCTTCACGTGGTTTGAGACAAGGAGATCCTTTATCTCCTTCTTTATTCATCATTGCTGCGGTGGTGCTCTCTAGAGGGCTTAATTCTCTTGTGAATAAAAATGGATATTGGTGGTTTCAAGGTGCTCTGTGGATGTCCTAGTTATAACTCATTTAGCTTATGCGGATGATGTTATAATTTTTACTAGTGGTACAGCTTCTTCGTTAAGGCTTGTTAAAAAGACTTTGTCTCAATATGAAATAGAGTCGAGGCAGATGGTTAACGATAGAAAAGATTTGTTTTTAGTTGATCCTAAAATGTTGAGTGGAAAGAAAACCATGGTGAAGCACATTACAGGTTTTTCCCAAAGGAATTTTCCAGTCAAATACCTTGGGTGTCCTCTTTATTCTGGAAGAAGGAGATCATCTTATTTTTATGAGACTTGTCAAACCATTCATGCGAGAATTTCTAGTTGGCAAAATCGATTATTATCAAGTGGAGGTAAATTAATTCTGATTAAACATGTTCTTTCTTCAATTCCTATTCATTTGTTAGCAGCTGCAAACCCTCCCAAAGTTTTTTTGAATCTCTTAGAAAAATTTTTGGCAATTTTGTTTTGGGGAAGTTCGGGTGAAGAAAGGAAATACCATTGGATTAAATGGCTAGAGTTGTGTTATCCAACTGCGGAAGGGGGTATTGGAGTGCATTCTCTAGGGGATGTTATGAAGGCTTTCTTAGTTAAATTATGGTGGTCTTTTAGAACTCGTGATTCCCTTTGGTCCCAATTTTTGAAGGCTAAATATTGTGCGAAAGTTCATCCTTGTGTGGCCTTGTAGGACACCTCAAGCTTCTTTGACATGGAAATGGATGATTAATGTTAGAACTATGCCTGAAAATCACATGATTTGGTGGGTTAGAAATGGAACTATCTCCTTTTGGTGTGATAATTGGTTGAAATCTAGGTCTATTTTTTAGAAAACACAGATGTTTGATGATATCCGGGTTTGTGATTTGGTGGAGAATAGCGGCTGGAATTTAAATCTTCTTCAACAATTGGTCTCGAACGATATTTATTCTGAGGTTATTCAAATCCCTCCTCCTTCTTTTGATGATGCAGATATTTGTTCTTAGGCACTGACTCATTCGGGTAGCTTCTCTCTTTCTTCAGCTTATCATTGGTTAGAAATGCTAAGTCCTCTTCTTTCCTTTTTAAGAATATTTGGCATGCAAGAATTCCTTTAAAGGTTTCAATTTTCATGGTTAGAATTTTACGGGATAGATTGCCACTTGATGTTTCTATGTTCCGTTTGGGTGTACACGGTCCTTCTAAATGTGTTTGTTGTTTGGCTACCCATGAAGAAACCCTTATCATGTATTCTGCTATAGTGAATTGGCTAAACATATCTGGGACTTTTTTGGAGCGAGTTGTGGAATGGTTTTTGTTTATTCTGAGATTCAAATGATTTTGGCTGCATGGTGGTTTAAAAATTCCAGCAACAAGTATATGTCTTTCATAAGTCAAATTTTGCCTTGTTTTATTTGTTGGAATATTTGGAAAAAATGGATTTGTGTTAGATTTGAAGGTGATGAGATTAATCTTCCCCAAGTCATTTCTTCCACTTCTAAGGAGGTAATGGCAACATTTCAAATTGAATTCCCCAATTTGGATGTTGATTATATGATGCGAATCCAAGGATGCCTACACAAGTTAAGCAAGCTAAGCATGGATTTGATGACCACTTAACACGTTTTGAACTTAAAGAGGATTTGATCATCATTGGAGTAAATGTACATGGTTGCTATTCGAGGCTTACGCATTGGTTGTGGATCAAGAGTGAGTACAAAGATAGCTACTTTAAGATAATCATCAATGGTTGGCTTGATGGAGGATCAAAGAAGAATAAGCAAATTGTCCAAACCAAGCCAAAAGGTGGAGAATCGCACCTTCTGACCAAGGACGCGTCTCAAGCCGCGCCACGTCCTTGGTCACGACCTTCGTTAGAAAGTTGTTTTGGACGAGCTGCGTGGAATAAAGCCTCTGATCGAGGCCGCGAGAAAGGCCACACCGCGGCCTTGGCCACGGCCTTCACCAGAATCTGTTTATGCGTTTGATTTATTGTCTTACTTAGTTTATGAGTTGTAACTTTTTATTAGTAGCATTAGACGTGACAAGTTACAACTAGTGTTTGAGTTTGGTCAGGGTTTTACTAGTGATTTTCTTTCCATATTTGTAATATGCAACTTATGCCTATTTAAGGGCTGATTTCATTTGTTAATGAGATAGATTATTATTCATTGAGAAAAACAACGTGTGTTTTTTTTTTTTTGAGAGCTCTCTCTGAGTGCTTCTTGGGTTCTTGGATTAGAACCGTCTTCTTTGTTCTTATCGGGTGATCCCGTGGCGACCAAACCCCTCTGCTTAGGGTTCTTCCAAAAGGGTTTGCTCTTCATCTTGTAGGATCGTCAACTAGGTGTCTATTCCACGGGTTGGGTAGGAGTCTAGGTTGCATCTTAGAAGGAGAACCAACGATCTTTGGTAGTATTCGAAGCGACCCAATTCAAGTTGTTCTTGGATTCTTCGACAGGTTACGAAGGGGTCAAGAAGATTGAATTGGTTTTCTTGGATCTTCAAGGCGTCCTAGGCTTCACGCTCGTCCGTCGCGCATCAATTGGTATCAGAGCCATCTCCTTGAATATCCAGGTTTTCAATCCAATTTTTTCCACTTTGAAGAAATTAGGATGTATCCCTTTCAATTTTCTCTTGTCAAATCGTTTGTTCTTCTTGTGCCTTGTTGTTGTGTTTTGCTCTATTGCTTCCTAATCTGTCCAAAATTTCTTGTTTAATCCAATCCGTATTCTTCTTGTTTTGTGTTATTTTCTTGCCTCTAAATCTTGTTCTATATCATCCTATATTGTTCTAGGGTTTAGAGTCGTTCTTGATTCTCTTGGATCAAGAATTCTAGGTTTTTGTGTGGTGTTCTTGAAATCTTGTTGTTTCTTGCTTTCTTGTGTTCTTGTGTAAAAACAATTTTCAAGGGGGCTGAGATCTTCAGGAAAGTTGTGGTGTTTGTGTTATTTGTGGTTTAAAAAAAAAAAAAAAAAAAAAAAAAGATAGAAGAAGAAAGACTGTTCGGTACTGTTCATCGGTACTGTAGCGCGGTACTGTATCGTCACTGTTCACCGAAATCACTGTTCATCCGTGAATTTTTCTTGGTTTGTTTGAGTTTTTGGGTGATTAAATTGTGGGATATCTGTGTTTCCTAAACAAAAAAAAAGAGGTGTGCACGTTAGAAAAAAAAAAAAAACCGTGCACAAAAGAATTAAAGAAGGAAAGAGGCGTGCAAAGGAAGAAGAGGAAAAGCCTTGCACATTCTGTCCAGATTTGATTCTTGGTGTTTTGGTGTGTTCAAAATTGTTTTGATCCTTATCAAGACTTGTTGCAAGCTTTCCAAAATCTTTAGGATTGTGGCTGATTTGTTACCTTTTGTTTTCACACGTTTTGTGAGAAAATATAGGAACAAACCGTGTGATTGTTGGAGGAAAAATAGGAGGTAGCATCATTTGGGAGAGAAAAAGTAGGAGTTGTCCTAAATTTGAGGAGATTAGCTAGTGTAAGAAAAAAAAAGGAAAGCGTAGTGACTTTTGGACAAAGAAAGCTTTAGTCTTGTGTGTGTGCTTATTATTTTGGAAAGTAGTTTTGTTTTCACAAGAATATTGTCTTTTCTTCAAGAAGGTTTTGAAAATCAAGATTTCTACACAAGATACCACACATTAGGTCTCCTAATTTGTGTCTTCTTGATTCTAAATCTCATTCCTTAGTCATTCTTGAATTCTTGTGAGTCAAACCTACTCTAAGCTTTCTTATTGAACTATCTTCCTATTACTCTCATTATTTGGTTAACATTGGTCTCTTGGTAAGCCAAATTGAGCAGGTTCTTCATTCAAGAGCTTACAAGGAAATATCTCAAGAGTGGTAAGAGGCTTAGTGGTGAGACTAGCATCGGGTAAAAGCCATAATTCTTGAGTAATACACGAGAGTGAGAGTAAACACGTAAGGGAGTATGTGAGGATAATTTTATTTCTTATTCTTTGGTATATCTAACAGTGTTTTGCAGGTAAAATTACAATGTCTGACCATAGTGAGCAAAAGTTTGCTAGCCTAGAGTTTTCTGTAAGGGTTATGCAGGATGAGTTCAGGCGTATGTATGCCCGTATGGATGATATTACTTCAACTGTAAAAGGGAAGAGCATGGCTACTGTGGATGAATATGTGAAGCGGATTATGGATCAACATGAAGCTCATGTTGCTGACCAAAAGGTGGTTCAAGGAGTTCGTGAAGATGAGTTGCCAGTTAAGGAGTTCATAGAGGAAATACAACTTGAATGCAAATTCTACACTAGATGCATTGTGAGCAACAAGTTATGTAGTGTGTATATAAATCACGGAGGTTGCGCTAACATGGCTAGTGTTCTATTTGTGGAGAAGTTAGGATTGCCTACATCAAGACATCCAAATCCATACAAGTTGCGAGGGTTGACTGACCACGGAGAGTTAGAGATTACCAAGCAAGTGGAGGTGGATTTTGCTATTGGAGAGTATCATGACAAGATTTTATGTGATGTAGTGCCCATCCAAACTTGTCATCTTGTATTGGGGCATCCATGGCAAATGGATAAGCAAGCCATATATGATGAGCTAAATCATAGGGTTTCTTTCAAATGGAATAGACGGAAGCTCATACTAGTACCTTTATCATCACTCGAGGCTACTAAGGATCAAGAGAGAATTGCAAAAGAGTGCCAATAGAGGGAATGGAAGAGCACACAATCAAACGAGAAAAGTGTAGAAAAAGAAGAGTGTGTAGAAGAAAAGAGTGTGAATATTGAGAAGAAACAAAATGAGTGCCATGTGAAACAAATTGAGTGGGAAAGTGTAAGGTAATAGCATAGGTAACGCAGCGGAAAAATAAAAATTTATTACCTTAACCATGGATCTCTTTGACATATCTATATGATTAACAAGGGGGTTTGCATGAAAATTACCTTAAGCACAGAAGATTTCTATGCTTCTAGGCAAAGATCCTTCGAAGAAGATGTTAGATCTACCACGAAAAGCCCTCCAAACGTAGAGCCTCTAACGATATCCATACGAACAACTTCTTTGGGAACCTTATAGGCTTGCTTGCTTTGACTTTTGAGTGCTAGCTCCCTTGAATTATTAAGAACACAAGAAGAAGAAAAACCTAACCCTTAGGAGAGAGAGAGAGAGACGCTTAGAGAGAGAAAGAGGCGTCAATTTTTCTCTTCAATTTTTCTCTCACTAGTTTTCTTTTGTGCTACAATAATAATGATTCAAGAGTCAAAGCATGAACCTATTTATAGAGGAAGTAATCTAGTCTTTTAGGAAATAAAGCTAATTAGAAACCAAGAAGGTTTAGGCAACTTACTTTAAGCTAATCCTTCTCCTTTAGGAAATCTATTCCATAAGGAAACCAATTAGTTACTTTATTTCTTTTAGGAAACTAATTTCCTGCAAGACTTAGAATATTTATAAATAAGTCCTTTAAGTTAATTTATCTCATAAATTAACCCCATAAGTATCTCATACTTATCTTAATTACATTTTAACCTAAAAATTTTGTTCTTTATGTGTGTGACCCATTAGGTTCCATTCACGTTGGCAATAAGTATAAATTATAACTCATTAATTGAGCTAGATAAATTAAACACTTTTAATTTATCATTAATTCACTAATTAATCAATTCATACTTATAGATCATGAGTGGCGTCTAGCAATATATCATGACCACCCAAGTGAATAGGAAAGTCACATGGTAGACCATACCCTTCAATGACAATGTTACCGTGTAATTAATATCCTTTCACCACACTATATCCCAATTAGTCTAAAAGTATAGTGCATACTTTTAAATGACTAATTTATATTTTCTTGTTCCAGAAATACAACTCTCCATGATGTATAACCTTGAAACTACTTCCAAGTTATACTATCACTTCTGCAGAAGATTTATGAGTTAATATTTCCAACAAGTGGCCATTAAGGGATATACTCTCCTATTAAGGAGTGGTGAATCCTATATTGATTACTCACTATCTTTCCATGCTTCAAACTATACCCAATCTCTAACCTATGAGCTACCCTTTTACGGGCACCGAGGAATAGAGTCAAAGTATAGCAATCCACACTCAAGATACTATGGTAATCTCAAGTCAAAGGATCACTTACACCATTGCCATTAAGAGTTCAACTATTGGCAGTATAGTTGAAACTCTTGGCGGATCAATCCAATGAACTTGTTCTCAAACAAGCATCCACATACTAGCTTAAGTGTCATGCACACCATAGTCAATGAGATCAACTACTACTTACCATAAGTAGAGGCAAAGTATGTGCTAGTCTATCCGTATTAATGATGTCCAATCTCATTAATACTACGACTAGGGATATTTAAGAATATGACTTTATGCATTAGAGTCTCATAATTGTAACCCTTACAATCTCTAATACACAGTCAATATTCTAAGGACTTGATCAATCAAACAAGTAACATGGAAATACAAGTATAGATGATAAAGAAAAATACCACATGGATAAATATAACATAAATAAGTGTAAAACAAAACACCTTAAACCATCTTGGTTTTAGGGCATACACTAACAGAAAGTTCTGAGATAAACAGAAAAGATAAGAGAGTGGAAGGTAGTAAAAGTGAGGAAAGGAGTGCTTTGATTTTGAGGCCAAAACTTCTTTGTTCATTCACTAACTCTCTTAACTTATATTTCTCTAGTGTGTTTGTTCCTATTGTGCAGAGTTTTGGTGATATCTTGCAAGGAGCAATACCCCCAGCCATAACCCCTCAAAAAGGTGCTAAATTCCAATTTGTTTGTGCTTGTCAATGCCCATCCCAATGGCTGCAAAAGGAGCAAGGACATGACCTGATGGTTAACGAAGATGTTGGAATAAGTTTTTGTTCTCATGCCATTATTAAGAATTGGTCGTTAGATTATGTGTTTGATTGGTGGCATGGTGTACACTGGTTTTCTAGCTTCAAGTTTACTTGTGAATTACCTTATAGTGTAGCTTTGCATGATCTTCTTCACTTTGACTTCGGTAGTAGTGTGTATAATTTTGCATTGCTCATAATATCTCATCGTAGTTCACATGACTCTTTAGATTCTATCATTAGTATTAAGATGTCTACATATATGCATGCTTTTTGTCCTATAGTCATTCTTGTGAGAGGAAGTAATGCTTTCAATGTTTTAGTGAATGATAAGTATGCCTATGGTAGATATGTTTATTTTGGCTATGGCGTCAATGTGAGTAAGCATGCAATGCATATAGTATTCTGCTATGAGTTACATTCTAATTGTGACTTAGGTCTTTTAGGGAGTTACATTGTCGTTGTCAGTTTTATTAATTGTGCATCATGCATCTTAGTTTATCGTAACTTACATGATTCCTTATGGAACATTGGTTGTGTTAAGGTATACTTGCATGTACCTACATTTTTTTTATAGTTTCGATTACGTCTGAAAACCATCTTCTAATTATTTTAGTTTGTATTTTGGAGTATTCATTGCATGAGGTACTTACCTTTTCACGTCTTGCTAGGGTTGGTTTTGAGTCATGTTATTTATCTGATTTGTTGAATTTATTGTCTCTTCATAGTTGGTCGCTATTTTGTCCTTATGTGTTATTATGTTTCCATGCATTTAGAGATTATGCTCATAGGAGTGAGTTTATCAATTTAATGCATGACTTGATCTCTACATCATTATTGTGTTTCATTCTTTATTCACGGGATAATCTTATTGAGTCATTCTATCTAGTTTCTGATTTTCAATATTTGCCTTCATTTTATGTATGTTTGTCACATGTGTTTGGTGTAACAAGTACACGTGTGTCATGTTTTCGTGTTTTTAGAGATCATGTGCATCAAGGAGCATTTGCTATTCTCAAACATGAATCGATTTTTGCATCTTTAGTTCATGTGTTTGGGTTTTATAGCTTAGGATTCATTGAAATTTGGACTATGTTATGCAATGCCTTACTAGGTGGATTTGATTATTCTGGATATGTTTATACGCACACCTACGGTCTAAGGTTGCAAGGTGAGTCTTTTAGCTTGGTTAGGGATTCCATTGTTACTTATATTGATTTATATGTTGTAGGCGATTCGAGGACGAATCTTCGTGAGGAAGGAGGGAATGATGCGAATCCAAGGATGCCTACACAAGTTAAGCAAGCTAAGCATGGATTTGATGACCACTTAACACGTTTTGAACTTAAAGAGGATTTGATCATCATTGGAGTAAACACACATGGTTGCTATTCGAGGCTTACGCATTGGTTGTGGATCAAGAGTGAGTACAAAGATAGCTACTTTAAGATAATCATCAATGGTTGGCTTGATGGACGATCAAAGAAGAATAAGCAAATTGTCCAAACCAAGCCAAAAGGTGGAGAATCGCACCTTCTGACCAAGGACGCGTCTCAAGCCGCGCCACGGCCTTCGTCAGAATGTTGTTTTGGACGAGCTGCATGGAATGAAGCCTCTGATCGAGGCCGCGAGGAAGGCCGCGCCGCGGCCTTTGCCACGGCCTTCACCAGAATCTGTTTACGCGTTTGATTTATTGTCTTACTTAGTTTATGAGTTGTAACTTTTTATTAGTAGCATTAGACGTGACAAGTTACAACTAGTGTTTGAGTTTGGTTAGGGTTTTACTAGTGATTTTCTTTCCATATTTGTAATATGCAACTTATGCCTATTTAAGGGCTGATTTCATTTGTTAATGAGATAGATTATTATTCATTGAGAAAAACAACGTGTGTTTTTTTTTTAGAGCTCTCTCTGAGTGCTTCTTGGGTTCTTGGATTAGAACCGTCATCTTTGGTCTTATTGGGTGATCCCGTGGCGACCAAACCCCTCTGCTTAGGGTTCTTCCAAAAGGGTTTGCTCTTCGTCTTGTAGGATCATCAACTAGGTGTCTATTCCACGGGTTGGGTAAGAGTCTAGGTTGCATCTTAGAAGGAGAACCAACGATCTTTGGTAGTATTCGAAGCGACCCAATTCAAGTTGTTCTTGGATTCTTCGACAGGTTACGAAGGGGTCAAGAAGATTGAATTGGTTTTCTTGGATCTTCAAGGCGTCCTAGGCTTCACGCTCGTCCATCGCGCATCATTATAGTTCTTGGCATAATTTTATTCACATGATTGGTGGGTTGAGGCATCAGAAGAAGTTTACAATGGTGAAATGGGTGTATCCTCCTAATCATTGTTATAAGCTCAATACAGACGGATATTAAAAGGGCAACCTAGGGAATAGTGGAGGAGGTGGGATTTTGAGACATGCATGGGCGGATGATTTTTGCTTTTTCTATCTTGCTGGGTATTGCTACAAGTGTGCAAGTTGAAATTCATGCACTACTTTTTGGACTTCATCAATGTCTATAGAGGGGCTTTTCAAATATTCAGATTGAACTTGATCCCTTATTATTGGTTAAAATCTTTCATGATAATTGCCATGTTCCCTGGTCTATTTTGCATGAAGTGGAAGAGATCAAACGGTATAATTTATCATGTGAATCTTTTACTCATTGCTTTTGAGAGGCAAATCGAGTGGCAGACTGTTTGTCCAATGTTGGCTATTCTCAATTGAAATTTTCCATTTATAATGCTGAAAAGGATCTACCACGTTTGGCATGAGATGAACTTCATAATGATAGAATTGGCCTTTCCTCTTTTAGGATAGTATCAAAATGAGAGGATTTTTGTAAAGGAGTAAGTACTCCTAGTTTATATTTCACATGTGTTTTTAATTTACCTTGTACTCCTTTATTTTTTTATTTTGATTTTTGTTCATAAAATTAAGGAGTGGCGCCCTTCCCCGTGTACGAGGTTAGCCTTTAAAAAAAATTATTCAAGAGTCAAAACTTGGACATATTTTTAGAGGTAATATTCTAGTCTTTAAAGAAATAAAGGTAATTAGAAACCAAGAAGGTGTAGGTAGCTTACCTTAAACTAATCCTTCTCCTTTAGAAATCCTATTCCATAAGGAAACCAAATAGCTACTTTATTTCTTTTAAGAAACTAATTTCCTGCAAGCCTTAGAATATTTACAAATAAGTCCTTTAATTTAATTTATCTTACAAATTAACCCCATAAGTATCTCATACTTATCTTAATTACAATTTAGTCCAAAATTATGTTCTTTACGTGTGTGATCCATTAGATTTCATTTACGTTGGCAATAAGTACAAATTATAACTTATTAATTAATCAATTCAAAGTTAGATAAATTAAACATTTTTTTATTGGCTAACCCTATTCATAGGGAGGTGCACTCCCAAAATTTTATTAATTGAATAAGAAAAATACAAGAGAGGGGGACATCAAGCCTGAACCTCCCATTATTACAATTTTTAAAAAACTAAAGCAAACGAAGAAAACTAATGAAAAAGGAAAGGAGGGAAAACTAATTTATCTAATCTAACAGCTCCACGAACTTCCTTTGGCAACCGTGAGAAACCTTGCTAAACCATATTCACTTTTCTTGTTACACCTTCGTTAGATAGAAAATACGTAGGCTTATTCACCTCTCTGAAACAAAATACTTTGGCAATTTACTAATTTTATCAAACATTGAAAGTGGTACCATGGCCAAGATCCCATATCCTTGAAAAAAATTCACAAGTGTTAGTGAATTAGTTTCAATGTGGAAATATAAAAACCCTTTGGATACACATAAACGAACACCAAAAGGCAGTAATTTTATTTTTGCCTCCAAACTCGAACCCCTTCTGAAAAAACAAGAAAAGCCAAAAATGACATTGCCACTACCATCCCTCAATAAACCCCCACCTCCACATTCACCTGGATTCCCCTTGGAGTACCCATCTGTGTTCAATTTAAACCCATACACAGAAGGCATCCATTTAACAAGAGTAATATTCAATTTCTTCTTTTCTTTAGTCGCATACCCTAAGAGCTCAGGTCAAGTAGATTGCCTTACTCTACATTTAAATCGACTTTCAAAAGCCAGTTTAATATCATAAAATGTATTCACAACAATTGTCTCCCAATCACAAACTACACCAGAAAAACAACAAGCATTTCTAGCCTTCCACAAATGCCAAACAATCAAGATAGGAGTTATGGAAATTATGAAATTCATGAATCCATTTTCCATGGGCAATATCCACCATTTCATCAATCTACTATGTTCCTGTTCTATTTCCACTTGTAAGCCCAATGGCGCCCCAAAATACTCCCACATCTTGGAAGGAATATTACCCTAACAAAAGATATGATCAATAAACTCTAGCCAGGCCTTTTAATAGCAAAAATGTCACATCCAAAAAACAAACAAAAAGCACGCGTAGGGTCATTGCCTGTCACGCCTCGAAAAAGGCGGTCCGGTCTGGTGACTCTTTTCGAAGGATAGGTTTTTGGGAAAATAGTGCACGTGTGAGAAAATCGAATTTTTGGTGAAAAAGTCTTATTTAGGAAAAATGGTGTTTTTAAAAAACAAAAGAAGCCCGGGACTAAAAACTGCGACAGTTTTGGCCAACTAATTTTGAAAAAGGGTTTTATTTTTGAAATGAAATCGCCATTTGGTATTGAGTTAGGGTGTACCAAGTCACCCGAAAATCATTTAACAAAAATAAAATTTTTAGAAAAAGTATTTAAAACCCTTTTCGACTCTAATCTATGAAAAAAAATGAGAGAAGAAGATCTCAGAGTCACATTTGAAGAAAGGGAAGGCAAAGACTCGTGCCTAAGGCACCCTTTCGACCTAGCTGAAACTAGTTGTAAGGTTTAATCAAAATTTCCAAGATTAACCCTAAATTCTATCACGTTTAGATTTTTCTATATGAATGCAAATCCTAAGTCTAAATGTGAGTATCGGGAGAGTTGAAATGTTCCGTCGAGGCTTGGTTAGGATTATCACATTAATTGCGAAATCCGAGTCGAAACGAAAAACGGGTACGAAGACTAAAACTCGTGACTGATATTTTCCTACTCACAGAGGGGAGAATGGCTTGTCAATCCACCACTTCCCATGGTGGTTCATAGGGGAAATGGTGGGAAATGAATTCAAAGAAGAAGAAGATAATCCTAGGAAAATGAATAAAACCCAGAACAAGAATAAAGCGCAGAACTCAAAATAGAATAAAGAAGATTCAACCAAAACTCACATAAATACCTTAAATTAATCAGATTTGTAAAACCCTAGAAGTTTAAAACCACTTAGTTTCTATGTTATGAATGTTAATTGTAAAAATTTCTTATTAGTTGTTATTGCATGATTTTCTTTGCAATTTGATTTCTTGAATTATTATTATTACATGTTTAATGATAATCATAGGAAAATTTCACCAATTAAATTTTACCAACCAAGCTTAGATATTTAGAAAATTAAGGCCACCTATTACTTAGATATTTGGAAGATTATGCCACCTAACACCATAAATGGCCACCTATTATTGGCTTTCACTTTTACCAATTCTTTTCAATTTTTTGGCTCAAATTTCCTTGCATTTTTCTCTCCCTTGGCCAGCCACTCTATTGCCCAAAATACACTTCAATTTCACTCATTTTAAACACTTAGGAGACTAACTTAATCTTTCCCCAAAAGCTAAACCTAACTAGAAAAGAAATCCCCTCAAATTTCAACAAATTCTCTCCAAGTTTCAAGCTCAAGTCTTGCTCAAAAGTTGAAGGTTCTTAAGGGACTAATCATCCATCCACTCTTCTTCAACTAAAACCCTACCTATTTTGAGGTAAATTCATCAAGAAACTTCGAGTTCTTCCAAGTTTTATTAGAAGAGTTCTTATGTTTTTCTTATGATTTCATTAAGTACTTAAGATTTATGCTTATATTTTGTTCTCTTGTTATGTATATGAATATTTATGCTCATGATTATGAGGTTTCCCCTTGTTTTGATCCTTTCTTTGATAGTAGATTAACTATATTATGGCCTACTTGCTTAGTATGGACTTGTATAGGAATTTGATGCTTTATTTTAGTGGAAAACCTTGGAATCTATGGCTGAAATTTTGACTAGAGTTAGAAGGCATGTTAGATAGTCTTGTTAGAGGAAAAATTATGAAGAATTTTAGTATTTAGGGCTTGTTTAGTCGGCTGAAGTTGCTGAAATTTCAGCTTGCAAACCGGCACTTCCTTGTTCCAAACCTTGAACAAATTTCAGTTTTACTAGTTTACAAAAATTCGGCTTTGATCGCCTAATATTTCCAACTATATTAACCTTGTTTTGGCCAAGTTTTGGTGATAAATACTGCTGGAAATTACAGCTTGTGAATTGGGTTGAAGTGACACCAAAAATGAGCACCTTAAGCTTAACTTACTAAACCGGTTTTTAGGAAAATGTTGTGCAATGAATTTAGAACCTTGTTAATCAATTTTAGGAAGAAACTCTTATAAATTTTGAAAATTTAAACTGGTTAGAAACTTGACTTTTAAATGTGTAAGTGAAATTTGACTAGTTTCACTTTATGCTTGATTTAATATGTTTTCACCAAATAACCCTAATTTGTTATTTAACTAGTCTTAATTTAATTAAATATCATTAGTTTGATATTAATTAGTGTAAAACCATTAATTTAGTTAAGTATTGGATATTTTGGAGTTTTCTCATTTTAATCTATATTAATTTTGCTAAGTTATTAAATTAACTTGACTATTACTCATAAATCTTTCTTGAACTTAAAAAAAAAAAAACCCCCTTGTTTACTTATAAACTAATTATTTTGGACAAAAATTTCCTTTACACCAAAACCTTGAACCCTAATCAATTTTTAATTAAACTACTTCTTTAGTTCATAGTGTTTAGCAATATTTTCTTTTGGTCCAAAATGTATAACGAATTATTAGAGTTTTGCAACTAATATAGTAAATAAAGCGGAAATTAATAACGAATTTCTAGTATTAATTATTTCTTTTAAATTTAATCTTAATTTTGACACTTAATGAATTATTTGCCCTTAGAACTAAATTACTTTCAAAAAGGGAATTTCTTAAATTTCTTTATTAGTTGATTTAGGGTTTTACCCGGATTCTTTTATTATAACTTCTTCGATTTTTCCCTATAACCAATTTGCATTTATCTTAAAACCCTAGATAAACTTGGTACATTTTATAAAAAAATCTTTTGAAAGAAAATCCAGTAGGTTAATTAGACTACTTATGAATTTCAGGATCTGAGTCTGAACCTCGCACGTTTTACGAGGAACTTTCTTGAAATTTTCAGGTGAGTGTTTCCTTATGTGCGCCTGATGCATGTTTAAGTGTAAATTCTATTTTATGCCTGATACTTGTTAACTACTACAATGTGCTACATGAGGATAAGGTGTGTACTTTATCGTATCTATCCTGCAACTTGTTACGTTGCACAACTTCTATCAAATGTGAATATACTTGTTTGTGAACTTTCAACTAAACTAAGGCTCTAGGCTAGACTTCCGTGGTCATACTTCACTAGTTACACCACGGTTAGTCATACTGGTATTGAGGAGGATATAAGGTGTTGGGCGTTAGGGTTCGTGTTCTTTCCTTTGACTTGAGATTCCTCAAAGAGGCCAACTCTGGATTGAACAAACTGTTTTACCCTCCAGGGTTGAGATCTCACCCTGGAGTGGAGGTATTGAGGAGGTAAATGTGCATGGTGGTTTCGAGTACTGTTATCTGATATTTACCTGATCATTGGCAAGGACCTGGTTTTCTCTATTGGTCCGAACATTATTGCCACATGATTATGTACATGATAATCCCACGGTTGAGCTTGCTCTCCCGTAGTTGAGATGTACCCTTCCTTATTTGATTAATTGTTTACTTGACTTGTTCTTATACTATTTTATGGCACATGTTATTTGTTTATTTATTTTTCTATTTGTCTGCCTGTGTGTTTGCATGTGTCGGAACCTCACTGGGCTATTATAGCTCACCCCCTTTTATTTGTTCTCCTTAAATAGGCTCCTATTATTAAAGCTGGTGGTGAGGATTCAAGGGTAGATCTTGGTAGGATTTTGCTAGAAAAAAGGATGTTTGAGATTTTACTGTATTAGTTAGATGTTTATGATATAAACTACTTAACTGGTACCTTTACTCTTAAGTTTGAATCATATGAATGTATTTACGAGTTTTCTATAGAATGTCAATTGTTTCGTGGATTCTAGTGCGTGCTTGACCCAAGTCCTAGCGAGAGCTAGGCAGGCAGTTCGCTAAGCCATTTGGTACGCCTTAGGGTAAGGTGGGTCTATCACAAGATTCACATAGAAAAAGGGAGAAAGATGAATTAGAATAAAGAGAAAATTACAGAAGACTTTACCTTTTTAAGCCTGTAGAGAATTTGATGCTGATGAACAGTGGCTGGTCTTTGAAGGAGACAATGAATAGTAACCGAAATGGATGTGACGGTTGATGTGTGTGTTTTTGGTGAGGTACTAGGTGTTTTTTATCTTTAATTTTTGGGATAAGAACGTATTTAGGGTTTTTATGATTTTTTTTCTGCCTAAAAGGATCTATTTGTAGAACAAGCTAGTCTTGTCCTCCAAGAAAAGGTGGAAAGACAAAAAAACCCCTAAGAATAAAAATTACCATCTTATCCTAAAAAATAGTTTTTGGTAATTAAAATCAAAACTAAAACTAAAAATAAAAAATTAAAATGCCATGATTTTTCCAAAACTTCTAAAAAATGGAAAAAGCCCAAAAAATGTAAATAATAAATTTATTAACGAAATTCGGGCGAGAAACTATATTTCTATGCAAAATTATCGTTTTGCCCCTAACGCAATTATTTACAGAAAAAATGAAAAATGATCCCGAAAAATTTTCCAAAAATTAGAAATAGATAAAGAAACCTAGAAATGAGTTTAGAAACCCCAAAACTTGACAAAAATGCATTTTGAATGTGAAATGGCTATTTTGCCCTTGTACCAACAAAATGCACAGAAAAATAGCTGTTAGCCTCAAAAAATTACTGTCGCGTCTTAAAAATCGTGAGGAAAAGGGGGTACTAGTGGGGTCATTGACTGTCGCATCCAAGAAGACGGTCCGGTCTCGGTGACCCTTTCGAAAATAAAGGTTTTTTTTAGAAAAACCGTGCGTGTGTGAGAAATATCAAATTTTAGTAGAAAAAGTATATTTTAAGAAAAATGGTATTTTAAAAGAAAACAAGGCCGTGACTAAAAGTGCGACAGATTTGGCCAAATAATTTTTGAAAAAGGGTTTTATTTTAGAAAATGGAGTCGCCACTTGGAACTGAGTTAGGGTGTACCAAGTCACCCATATAAATTGTTTAAACAAAACAAAAAGTAAAATTTTAGAAAAAATTATTAAAAACCCTTTTTCGACTCCGATCTACTAAAAACGAGAGAAAAAGGTCCGAGAGTCACATTTGAAGAAAGGGAAGGCAAAGGCTTGCGCCTAAGGCACCCTTTCTACCTAGCCGAGGCTAGTTGCGAGGTTTAATCAAAATTTCCTAAATTAACACTAAGTTCTATCGCGTTTTGGATGTGTCTAAACGAATGCAAATCCTAAAATCTAAATGTGGTATCGGGAGGATCGGCATGTTCTGTCAAGGCTTGGTCAGAATTATCACATTAATTGCGAAACCCGAATCGAGACCTTGAGGGAGTCACGAGTGTCTATGCAAAATGTGATGTAAAAAGAAAGAAAAGAAAAGAAAAATAATAATAATATATAGTAAGTGAAGAAAGAAGATGGGTATGCAACATGACGGGTACGGGGGACTAATAACTCATGACTGAATGTTTCTACTTGCGGAGGGGGGAACGGCCTGTACGCCACCACTTCCCACGTGAGTAGCCGACTATTTCTAGTCGAATCACACAAAATGACCTAAATTCTAAGTGAGATGCAACCTAGATGTCATGCATTTGAAGATGTGTCAAAAATAAATAAATAATAGTAATAATAATAGTAAAAATCATGCAAAATGGAAAGAAAACTAAAAATCTATGAAGTGGGATGTGAAACTCACACAAATGCACCTAATACTAAATGTCCTAAGGGTCTAGCGTTGGACTAGCCCTTTCTAATAAAATCCCACTAGCGTTGGACTAGCAGGAAAAGAATGAAACCACAACTAGCGTTGGACTAGTGTGGTGACGGAATAACAAAACTGATAAAACATGAATTAAAATAGTAAAATATAAGTCGAAAGCAAATAAACATAAAAAGACATATAAGATCACATAGGAGCACATAACATGTAAGCATGATATCTAGATGCAAAATTCTAAGGAAAGCAGTAAAACAAGTAAGCATGTGAGCACGCAAAAGCAAATAAACCCTAACTATTACACCGGGAGGCTTGATTTACAATTTAAGGGGGGAAATTAAAAATGCCCTACCTATTACATTTTCTATCTAATTACACAATTTTTGCAAAAATATGAGAAAAATGATCTAACTATTACATTGACTAACTAAATACAAAATATTATATTTTTTTAAATTAATAAAAATTCAAAATTAAATAAATTAACTACGTAAATACGCAACAAGTATATAAAATAAGAAATAAACAAATAATAATAAAAATAATGCATAAAATCACATTGGAGCACATAATGAGGAAAATAACAAGAAATCGGAATACCTCTTTGGAGACCCGGTACCAAAGCTTAAAAACGAACACACAAGTCAAGGTATCACGATATAAATAAATAAAGCATAAAAATAAGTCACACTAATTTATGGGGTAGAAATGTAAATGGAGCAATATTCTAAGGAAAAAAATGGCAAAGTCCAGCAAACTAAGGGGACAAAACATAAATTTCAGCAAGTCTAAGGATAAAGAATAAATTACAACAATTATGGGGAGCCAAAGATAAAAATTACAGCAGGTGTTTAAAACCAAGAATGAAATTTCAGCAATATTCAAGGACAAGAATGTAATTTCAGCAAGCATCAATTGACAAATTATAATTTTCAGAAATATTCAAGGGTACAAATGTAATTTCAGCAAACACGGAGACCAAATTGCAATTTCCAGCAAACCCAAGGACAAAAATATCATTTCCAGCAATGTATAGGGTCAAAATGCAATTTTCAGCTGTATAAAAGGACTAAAATAAAAATTCCAGCAGCTACAAGTATTAGAATACAAATTCCAGCAAGAAATAAAAGACTAAAATACAATTTCCAATAGTTAATGGGAGCTTAAAGTCAGAGTTCCAGCAAGCATGAGGCGAAAAAGAAAAGATTCCAGCAAGCATTGGAGTTAAAGAAAAATTTTCCAGCAACTAGGGAGAGGTCAAAAACAAATTTGCAGCAACTTAAAAGGACCAAAAATGAATTTCCAGCAACTTAGGAAGACCAAAAATAAATTTACAGCAATACTCAAGGACTGAAATCCAAATTCTAGCCACTTGGGGGGGGGGGGCGAAAACCTAAATTCCAGCAATGTTCTAAAGGCCATAAAAGAATTTTCAGCAATTTAAATGGGCTAAATAAAAATTTCCAGCAATGCATAGGGGGCAAAAAAAATGCAATTTTCAGCAAACACAAGGACAAAAATATAATTTCTAGCAAACTTAGGAGGCAACAATGCGAAAGAAATAGGGCCAATTTGAAAGAAAACAAAACCTAGGGGGTCAATCTGTTAAAAATTGGAGACTTAATTGCATGGCATAAAAACAATTTTGGGCAATTAACACTACTCAAATAAAGCGAGGATTGAACCATGAATATTTGCTTCATTACAAAATATCCCAAAAAAGAAAAGGAATAAGAAAAATAAAAAATAAAATAAAAATAAAGTAAATGAAGACTAAATTAATTAACTACAGAATTGCTCAAATCAAACACTAAATTGAACTAAACACATCAATAACAGTACATAGGTAAAGTAACAAAACCACTAAACTAAAAGGAATTAATTAATAAAGAAGTGAAATAAACTAACTAAGCTAATAAATATATACTAACTAGTAGAATCAATTTTGTTGACCCATAGCCAATTGCGTCTGAGACCCTACCCCACCCGAAATCAATTTTCTTCACTGAGACCCTACCCCACCCGAAATCAACTTCTTCAAATGCTTCCCTTCCAGAAAAAAAATTATCCCCTTCAATCTCGTCACTTTCATCCTCCCTGCATCCCTAAATATTATAATATTAAATCCTCTGCATCTGCATCCAATTCCTAAAACATCAAACCAGCTTTAAATTCAACAATAATACTTTCCCCAAACTCCAATTTGTTTACAAAATTTGTAAAATTCTTCTCACCCAAATTTCTAGATCAGCCGAAGTTCTCGCCTCTCTTTTCTTTCTCTCTCTCTCTCTCTCTCTCTGGTTTCTCTATTTTCTTTCTCCCTATTCTCTCATATCTCTTTCCCATCTCTGTTCCTCTCTCCTTCACTCTCCCTCTCTTGTTGATGATTGTTACTGTTATTTTCTCTGGCTCTTTTTAATTTGTGTGCTTCAATTTTAACAGGCATTAATTTATCACGATTGTGGATGTGTATGTGGTTTGTGATGATCTGAAGATGATGGCTGGGATTTATGCGACGGTGATGTGTTGGGCAGCTAGTATTGGCGCTGTGGAGGTGTTCTGGGGCTATTTAGTCAATGGAGATAGGTGGTGAGGGGCAGAGGACTAGGGATGTTAGTTTCTGTGTGTGCATGTGTGTATTGATTTGATGATTGGGAAATGGCTACTGATGATGAAAATGATTTTGTGCTTTTGAACTGGTTTTGAGTGCGTTTATGCAATCCATGTATGTTTGTGTGCTAGTGACTTTGTGTGTGTGTGTGTTTAACTCTGATGATTCTGTTTTGGGTTGCGATTTTGTATGACTCTATTTGATTGGGGCTGTGGAAATTGGCAGTTTGGACTGGTTTTTGGGGTCGTTTGTGGTGAATTCATGAAGGAGGCTGATTTGGTATGGAGGGCTTTAGGTTGAGTTTTTGATTGTGATTGTGATTGATTTTGGAAAATTGATTAGCTAATGGAGGGCTGTTGTTGGCGTGAATTGCAGGGGGTTGACCTGTTTGGTTGTGTGGTTTGGAGACTTGATTGGGTTGTTGTTCTTGCAGGGGATGAAATAGGAATTTGGGCAGATGGTGGGGAGAGGTCTGGTATCTAGGGCTGTGAGTTTTGGGCGCTAGCAAATGGTGGAGGGGGAAGGTATGAGCATTGACAGTGGTGGTGAGCTAGTGGTTGTGGGCAGTGTCTGTGTTTTTCTGCAGGTTATGGTGATGGCAAGGTAATGGCTTGTTAGTCGTTTGTGGGTTCGGATGACTTGAAGCTGGAATTGAACGGTGAAGGTGATTGGCAAAGGGAGGGAGATTTTGTAGAAAAGAAAAGAGAAGAGGAGAAGGGTGGTTGTTGGCGGAGCTCCGGTGGTCTTGGTGATTATACGGTGGTGATGGTGATTCAGGTGGTGGAAGAGGGAAAAGACAATGAAGAACAACACAGAAGAACAGAATAAAACTCAGAAACGTAACTTAAAAAAAGAAATTCAGAAAAAATCAAAATCAAAACCAAAAGAAAATTTAATGGCTACAATAAGATTCCCAACAAACATACAAAAGACTAATCAGATTTGTCTACAAAATGAAAAAGAAAGTCAATAAAATAAAGAGAAAAAGCTACCTTTCAAAGCTTAAGGGCCAATATGATGATGAACAATGGAAATCTGCAGTTGAAGATGATGAACAGTAGATGGAAAAGGGGGATGACGGCAAGTGTGTGTTTTTAGACGGCAAGTGTGTGTGTTTGATCCTTAAAGCACAAAAACCAAAGTGTTTGTTGGGTTTTTCTATTTTTTTCTCTTTTTTTTCTACTGATTAGAGAGTATTTATAGGCCACTTGTCTTGTTGGCCAAGAATGCTATAAAATAACGAAACTGCCACCGGTATAAGAAAATGCCAATTTTATTAAAAAAATATTTTTTTAACCCTAAAATTAAAATTAATACAAAAAATATGACAATAATCTCTAAATTTTTAAAAATAATTCACATTAGATTTCAAAAATAAAAACTAGAACTCAAAACTGATAAAAACGCAATAGGGATGTAAAATGACGGTTTTGCCCCTAGACAACGAAAATACACAAAAAATAGATATTCACCTAAGAAATTATCAAAGATTAAAAGTAAGCTTAAAACATTAGAAAATGCCTTTTGACTCAAAATTTGACAAAAAATGAATTTAAGTTGTAAAATGATGATTTTGCCCTTGAAAAATGAAAATTTACAAAAAAATAGCTATTGACCTCGAAAAATTACCAAAAATTAAAAGTAAGCTTAAAACACTAGAAAATGAATTTTTGATTGAAAATTGGTGAAAAATGAATTTAATTTGTAAAATGACGATTTTGCCCTTAGGCAATGAAAATTCACAGAAAAATAGTAATCGTCTCTGAAAAAATAAAAAAAATTTAGAAACATGCTTAAAGAAATATAAAAATGAATTTGAAACTAAAAATGAACTAAAATGGTATTCGCTAGGCGAAATTACCATTTTGCCCTTGTATTGATAAAAATATAAAGAATACCAAATAAATCCAGAAAAATCATAAGAAATTAACAAATTCACACCAAAGTAAAAATATGAATTTAAACCCTCAAAAGCTGATAGAAAAATATTTACAAATAAAATTACTATTTTGCCCCCCAGATTATTGAAAAATTAAGATTTGTCCCAAAAAGTGCAAACATGCCCTTCCAATGTTTTGAAAATAAATGGTGTGTCAAAATTTGGTGTCTACAATTACCAAAAATTAAAATATGCTCAAAACCCTAAAAAATGAATTTAGGACTCAAAATTGATGCAAAAATGCACTCAGGGTGCAAAATGACTATTTCGCCTCTAAACACAATATTTACAAAAAAATAGCAGCTTTCTCCAAAAAAATTTAAAAAAATTTAGAAATATTTCTACAACATGAAAAACAAAAATTAAAAGCCCGAAATGAGCAAAAATGGTATTTGCAAAATGAAATGATCATTTTGCCCTTGAATCGACAAAATTTACAAAAAAAATAATAAATCTGAAAAATCACAAAAATTCACAAATATGTTATGAAAGTACAAAATATGCCATTAGAGCCTTAAAACTAATGAAAAAAATATTTACTTGCTAAAAATTATCATTTTGCCCCCAAGAACTGTTGATTTTGTTCTCCTTTTTTATTGAAAAATTAGAAATTGACCCAAAAATATAAAAAATGCCCCAAATGTTAAAAAATAAATGGTGTGTAAAAATTTGGTGTCTACAGTTTGCTCCTCTTTGTCGGGAATCTCGCAAAGATTTCAAGCAAAGACGTAGACAACACCAAATTTTGACTTACCTAAATGTAAAAACAGATACCAACGTAAACTAAAACATCTAAACATGCATTGTGGTGAGATGTAAACCAATGAACAAATGAACATAGAGAAATATGCAACCGAGCTCTCAAGGATCTACCTACGTATCCCGGTGAAAGGAATCAAGTCAAACGTTGTTCAGATGCAAATGAACTGTGGATGCAAAACACAACTGCAAATGATAACACAAATATTCTAATTTTTCAATACTTGCGATCAAAATAAAGAAATGTAACATTTGAACTGCTAAACTAAGATAACCTATAGCGATCCAAGCTATTTGACAATAAACATCAAAAGATAATAAATGCAGAAAGCATGCCTCGGTTGCTAGACAAAATAAATTCATAAAGTAAATACAGAAAGCGATGCCCAGGTTACTGGACAAAATAAATTCATAAAATAAAATGCAGAAAGCAGTGCCCAAACTACTAGACAAAATGATGTGATCCAATGAACACTCACACTTATTGGACTTGGACTTATACTTGGTGGACTTGAAGAGGCCGTTTATATGGATCAAGAAGAGCTTGAAGAAGTGATAGCGTTTGAATATGGTGGCTGGATTGTAAAGTTACATGATTTTGAATTTAGTCACAAGCTTGAAGTTCACAATACTCAAGCTTTCGCATTGGGCCAAGGATTCAAGCATTGGTTGTGGATCAAGTTCATCTACAAAGAAGGCCCAAAAGAATTGCTAAATTGTCCAAAAACAATCTTACAAGCGGCTAGTCACTTGGACTTGCTTGGAGGGCCCTTGAAGTTGCTAAATGGAGGCCCAATGGAGCTTAATGAAGGTTGTCCAGCCCATGAACTATTTTTGGACGAATTTTTATAGTTTTTATATTTTTAGTTAGTTTAACTTATTAGAATTCTTTTATATTTGTGTTTTTAGCTAAGTATTAGTGTTAGCTTAGGTATAGACATAGTAGTTGCTTTATTCTTCAACTCTAGAATATTCTATGTAAGCCTATTTATAGGTCTCTTAATAGTTACAAATTTTAACAAAAATTATTCAGAAAAATCATGTGTTTTCTCTATTGTGAGAATTTTCTTGGTTCATTGTCGATTAAGAACTACTCTTGGTCTTATCCAGCTTGCTTGTGGCGACCACCAACTTCGCTTAGAGTTTTTCTTGTGTTTTTTATCAAATCTTAGAGTTAATTAGGTTAGATGATTGAACTCGCTCAACTTGGTCTAATTCTAGTTGTTCTTAGGCGTGCTCATCTTCAAAGGAAGAATTCAAGGCAAAACAACTCCACGTCAAGGGTTCCTTGGTTCAGGAATCAAACGAGGTCTTGAGTTCAACGAGTTGTACACCTGACATCCAAGACTTTCTTGGCAATGCAATCGTGTGCACATCACAAGATAAATTCAGAAACTAAAATACGGAAAGCGGTGTCCAAGCTGCTAGACAAAATAAATTCACAAACTAAAATGCGGAAAGCGGTGCTCAAGCTGCTGGACAAAATAAATTCACAAACTAAAATACGAAAAGCGATGCTCAGACTACTGGACAAAATAAATTCACAAACTAAAATGCAGAAAACAATGCCCAGGCTACTAGACAAAATAAATTCACAAACTGAAATGCAGAAAGCGATGCTTAGGCTACTGGACAAAATAAATTCACAAACTAAAATGCAGAAAGCGGTGCTCAGGCTGTTGGACAAAATAAATTCACAAACTAAAATACAAAAGGCAGTGCCCAGGCTGATGGAGAAAATAAATTCATTAACTAAAATGCAGAAAGCAGTGCTCACAATACTGGACAAAATAAATTCATAAACTGAAATGCAGAAAGTGGTGCCCAGGCTGATGGAGAAAATAAATTCATAAACTAAAATGCAGAAAGCGGTGCTCACACTACTGGACAAAATAAATTCATAAAGTAAATTCAAGGCGTAAGAAACTTAAAGACAACTGCTGAACATCGCATCCAAATCCATTCGAACAATAATAAAAAATATTTTTTTTAAAAATTTTTGCCCCAATGCATGGATCCAATTAATTTGCAATCACATTTTTCAAACTTGAGACCGGTGTAAAACGTCAAAATTCATTTGAGCTCAGTTCTTTCTAAAATATTTTTCAAGCATAAATCAATTTTTTCACAAAATCTTAACACAAGCACAAGGCATCAAAATCAATCTTAAAAATAAAATTTTCTCAAAAAATTTGCCCCAGTTTTTGTTTTTGACAAAGGCTCCAAATGGTGATAGTGTGGTCCCACATGCAAAAGAGAGAAAACAACAACAATTGCAAAAGTGATGCTACCACTCAGCAGTCCCTTAAATTCGTCTATCACGTATAAACATGAGGATCGCCATCCCTAAAGGCTGATACCGTCCCATGCTTCCTTTTCTACAATTTTTTATTTCAATAGATTTCGATTCATGGTTCAAATCAAATACCCACATAGTCTTTCCATCCATGTATACTTCTGACTTCAGATAAACTTAGGATTGCCTTTGCTTTTATTCCAAGTCCGAACAAATCAAACATCAAAGTTCAAACATGAATCAGTGCGAAAATACTTCGCATGTAGTAGTTTAAAAGAAATTCTATACAGTAAATATTATTTCAAATGAAATGCATGAAACTTTTGATTTTAAAAGAAACAAAGAATAAATTGTTACACTTGGTTGAAAAATGAATTTTCAGGCAACAGCTTTGAAACATCTGCTACTTTGATCCTTTGGATGTCATTCCACCCGAACTTCTAAGATTGCTACAAGATGATCAATACAGGAGAAAAACCTCAAGTAACCATGGTCACCAGCTTCTATGAAGAATTCCACATTCCATGTTGATATGTCTTACTTCCACACTTGTGAGCTTTTAGTTGTAATTACCAGACCTCAACGGCCTTTAGGGTCTTCACCAAAGTTTTCCCCACCCATTTTATTTATTTCTTTTTTTCTCTTTTTTTTCTTCTTTTTTTTTTTATTTAGTGGTGCCCTTTGGGGTTTTCACCTTTGTAAAGGGAAAGGAAAACAAACAACATTCAAGTCCTGATCAGTCATTTCCCTTTTCATGAAATCAGACTAGCATTAAAATATTTGACATCAGTAAGACAATCCTCCCTTGATTGATTAGGGATGGATATATTAACATCATATACCATATTGATTTGTAAATTTTCATTTCAAAATTATCACAAAATAAAGAAGGAGGTCGGTAACATTTTTTACTTTTGTAACGGGGTCAAGTAAGGTGTTCGAAAGGTTAAGGCTGGAAAGCATTTGTGAAAGGGTTGATTATCTTGAGGTCGCATTTTCAGGATGACTTATCCCAATTTTTATTCCTTGCTTTTTGGGAATTTCTTTTCTTCTTTCTTCTTTTTTTTTTAATTTGCCCCAGTTTAATCACTTTCTCATGAGGTTTTCTTTTTGTATCATTTTCATTTTTCACTTCGTCTCTTCTATTTTTTTAACAAACAAAAATAAAATTTTCCCCAATGTGGGGTGCAACCATCAAGTGGGTTATGAAACAAAAATTTTTAATTTTTGAAGCCTCAAAAGGGAAAACTAGGGGAATAAAGTGTTTTATTGGAAAGGAAAGAAGGTCCGCCTTTGACCCGTTCTCTTTTTGCAATAACTTTTGAAAGAAAACTTATTAATCAAATGTAAACTTTTTCACCATGTCTGAATTGATGATCTGGGGAAAAGTCTTGACTGTCTATCATTTCTGCCAGAAACAAGACCTCCACCTGATAATACCTTCTTGCACAATGAATGTACCCTGCCAATTTGGAGTGAATTTCCCTTTTGCCTCCTCCTAAATTGGAAGAATTCGCTTCAAAACTTTGTCCCCTACTTCGAACTGGCGAGGTTTGATCTTCTTTTGATAAGCACGGACCATTCGTTTTAGGTAGCACTGCCTATAGCAAACAACATTCAAACGCTTTTCATCAATCAATGATAACTGCTCATGGCACTTCCTAACCCATTCAGCTTTGTCCAACTAGGCCTCCATCAATATACACTAGGGAAGGAATCTCTACTTCTGGCAGTAAGTACTGCTTCCATTCCGTATATAAGAGTATAAGGAGTAATCCAGTAGAAGTCTTGATAGCAGTCTTGTATGCCAAGAGTGCATAAGGCAACTTTTCATGCCAATCTCGATGTGTTTCAGTCATCTTGCAAATAATTTTCTTCAAATTCTTATTAGCAGCTTCCACAGCTCCATTCATCTGAGGTCTGTATATGGCAAAATTCTGGTGTTTGATTTTAAACTGCTCACATAATCCATCAACCATATCATTATTGAGATTCTTTGCAATCTCTGTGATCAATGTCTTCGGCACCCCAAAATGGCAGATGATGTGATACTTTAGAAAATCAGTCACAATTTTCTTAGTTACATGTTTATAAGACTTAGTCTCAACTCATTTAGTGAAATACTCTATTACCACCAAGATAAATCGATGCCCATTCGAAGCTGGATGATCAATGGCTCCAATCATATACATTCTCCACATTGAGCACGGCCAAGGAGCAATCATACTGTAAAGTTCCAAATGAGGGGCATGTATTACATTACCATGCACTTGACATTTAACGCACTTTCTAATGAACATAACAAGTCATGCTCTATGGTGAGCCCAAAAATATCCTGTTCTCATGATCTTCTTGGCCAACAAGTGTTCATTCATATGCGGTCCGCACATACTACTGTGTACCTCCTTCATCAAATACTCAGTTTCCTTCTCGTCAACGCATCTCAGGGAGGCCCAAATTACTTGACCTTTTGTATAAAACTTCTCCATTCAAAAAAAAAACCTCATAGACATTCTTCGGAGAAAATTCTTAAACACTGCACTAGCGCTTGGGGAATAAAATCCGTTCCTTAGATATTCCTTCAAATCATGGAACCAAGGAAGACCGTAAGGTTCCGGTTCAATGCGCAAACAGTAGGCCGACTCCTCTTGAAGCCAAATTTGGATAGGCTCGATCATTAACTTATTGGGGTGTTTAATCATGGAAAATACCGTGGATAGAACATCCGGAAAGACATTATGAGTTCACGGAATATGCCGAAACTCTAGACTCTTGAATTTAGAAGCTAAATTGAGTAGACTACAATGATACAAAATGATTTTGGAATCTCGAGTCGCCCAATGTTTAAGCATCCGATGCACCAACAAGTGAGAATTGCTGAACACTTTCAAATCCTTAATCTCCATCTCTAAAGCCATCTTCAACCCTAAGGTACAAGCTTTATACTCAGTCATGTTGTTGGTATAAGGAAAACATAACTTGGCAGTTGCAGGATAATGCCTCCCTTCAGGTGAAACCAGAATTGTCCCAATTCCGATCCCCAAGAATTTGAAGCATCATCAAAGAATAATCTCCACTCTGTGTACAGCTCATTCACGTCTTCCATTGTCTCAATGAAAAAAATCTCTTCGTTTGGAAAGTAAGTGTTGAGTGGCTGATAATCATCATCTCTTGGATTTTCTGCCTAGTGATCTGCTATAGCCTGTCCTTTTAATGCCTTTTGTGTGGTGAAGACAATGTTGAACTCTGAAAGGATCATTTGCCATTTGGCCATGCGTCCAGTGGACAGCGGTTTTTCCAACAAATATCTTAAAGGATTAGAACATAAAATGAGATGAGTGGTGTGATCAAGAAGATAGTGCTTAAGCTTTTGGGTAGCCCAAGTTAGTGCACAACACAACCTTTCCAAGAATGAATAATTCACCTTATAAGGCGTGAACTTCTTGCTCAAATAATAGATTGCCTACTCCTTTTTGCCTGAATTATCATGCTGGTCCAAAACACAACCCATTGCTCCATCTAGAACTAAGGATACATAATGAGTGGTTGACCTGGCTTTGGTGGCACTAAGATAGGATAGTTCAATAAATAATCTTTAATCTTATCAAAAGCTCATTGGCAGTCCTCATTCCAATCTATCGGGGCGTTCTTTGTTAATAACTTAAACAACGACTCTACAAGTAAGGGTTAACTGAGCAATGAATCTGCAGATAAAATTTATCTTTCCAGAAAACTTTTCACATCCTTTTGTGTTTTGGAATCGGCATTTTCTGTATAGCCTTTATTTTCGTGGGATTTATCTCAATTCCTTTCTTGCTAACAATAAAACCCAACAATTTGCCGGCAAGAGACCCAAAAGCACACTTTGCAAGATTCAACCTCAAGTTATACTTTCGTAATCTCTTAAACAATTTCCTCAAATCCACCAAATGATCCTCAGACCTCTTAGACTTGACTATGATATCCACATAAACTTCTATCTCCTTGTGAATCATGTCGTGGAACAACGTAGTCATAGTCCTTTGATAAGAAACTCCAACATTTTTCAGTCTGAAAGGCATGACTCTGTAACAGAATGTGCTCCATGGAGTGATAAATGCCGTCTTTTTCCCATCTTCTTCTGCTACCAAGAACTAATGGTACCCAGCGAAACAATCAATAAACGAGTCCATTTCATGTCTTACTGTGTTGTCCAACAGAATATGAATATTGGGCAAAAGAAAATCATCTTTGGGACTGGCTTTGTTTAAATTCCTATAATCCACACAAACCCGCGCTTCTCTTGACTTTTTGGGAATCAGAACCATGTTTGATAGCCAAATGGGATAGTGGGACACAATAATGATTTTGGCATTGAACTGCTTGACTATTTATTCTTTAATCTTAAGGCTCATTTCAGGTTTAAATTTACGGGGTTTTTGTTTTACTGGAGGAAAGTTTGGATCAGTAGGTAATCTATGAACTACTATGTCTGTACATACTTTAGGCATATCATCATAAGATCATGCAAACACATCCTGAAATAGCGTGAGAAATTCAATCATCTCTTTTCTTTGCTTTTTTTTTTAAGAACACAGGATTGAGCCTACCGAGAATTGAAGATAAAACTTGGTACCCAATGCTATAATTGAGTATACTGAGAACTGAAGATAAAGACAGTTGAAATGACAACACAATATATGAACTATTAGGCACATTAAAACAACATGCAATATGCTGAACATATGCTAGATAATTACTAGGTGAATTAAAATTTAGAAAAATAAAAATTACAAATGGGGTATGGAATGACAAATGAACGTATGAATATGAATGAAAATGCAAAGTCTAGGATGCCAAACAAAAATAAACAAAAAAATAAACCCAAAGGATGAGTTGGGGTCCAACAGATGAGTTGGAACATAACAGAAAATAAAACCCAATGGAGGAACTGGAACATAACAAAAAATAAAATCCAACAGACGTGTTGGGGCCCAATGGATGAGTTGGGACTTAATTAAAAAGTAAACCCAACGGACGAGTTGGTGTCCAACGGACAAGTTGGAAATACAACAGAAATTAAAACCCAACGGATGAGTTGGGGCCCAATGGACAAGTTGGGACTTAATAGAAAAGTAAATCCAACAGATGAGTTGGGGTCCAACAAATGAGTTGGAACATAACATAAATTAAAAGAGTGTGCAAAATGCTGGACAAAATCAAAACAACGTGTAACATGCTGAACAAATACTAAACAAGTGTCAATTTGAAAAAGTAAGACATGACGATGTAGTACAGGCTACTGGACAAAATGCATGATTGCATGATCCTAAAGTGATGAATAAAATGCAATGTCTGGGCTGCCAAATTAAAAGAAACATGATGACATCGAATAAAATACATAGGAAAATTTAAGACATAGGAACACTTAAAACCACTATCAAACATTGCATTCAAATCAACTCAAAAATAAATTTTTTCCCAGTGTAAATTTGAAGTCAGTCCCTTCCAAAATGTGTTCAAGCATAAAGCATAAAACCCTAAAAAGGTGGTCCGATCCGGTGACCCTTTTCGAAAAGATAGATTTTTGAAAAACTGTGTGCGTGTGTGAGAAAAAATTGAGTTTTGGTAAAAAGTATTATTTAAGAAAAATGGTATTTTGAAAAACAAAAGAAGTCTGGGACTAAAAAATGCGACAGTTTTGGCCAACTAATTTTGAAAAAGGGTTTTATTTAAAAAATGAAATCACCACTTGGTATTGAGTTAGGGTATACCAAGTCACCCGAAAATCGTTTAACAAAACAAAAAAAAATAAAATTTTTAGAAATATTAAAAAACTCTTTTTTGACTCTAGTCTATGAAAAAAATGAGAAAAAAAGGTCCGAGAGTCACATTTGAAGAAAGAGAAGGCAAAGGCCCGAGCCTAAGGCACCCTTTCCATCTAACCGAGGCTAGTTGTGAGGTTTAATAAAAAATTTTCTAAATTAACCCTAAATTCTATCGTGTTTGGATGTGTATATATGAATGCAAATCTTAAACTTAAATATGAGTATCGGGAGGGTCAAAACATTCCGTCGAGGCTTGGTCAGGATTATCGCATTAATTGCGAAATCTGAGTCGAGACCTCGAGGGAGTCACAAGTGTGTATACAAGATGAAATGCAAAAGGAAAAAGGAAAATACTATAGATAGTAAGTGTCAAAGAAAGTAGGGAATGTACCATAACGGGTACGGGGACTAAAACTCGTGACTAATATTTTTCTACTCACGGAGGGGAGAACGGCATGTCAATCCACCGCTTCCCATTAAAGTAGACGACTATTTCTAGTCGGATCACACAAAATGACCTAAAATTCTTAGTGAAATGCAACCTAGATGTCATACACTATTAATTGTTAAAATAGATAATAATAAAAATATATATACAAAAATCATGCATAATGAAAAATCTCTAAAAATTAATGTATGAAATGATATGAAATGCACACGAGAGTGAAACTCTCACTAAGATGACCTTAGGGTCTAGCATTGGACTAGCCCTTTTTAGGGAGTCCCACTAGCGTTGGACTAGCGGGAAAGCAATAAAGACCACAACTAGCGTTAGACTAGTGTGATGATGGAATAATTAAGCATGAATCAAAATAATAAACATGATATCAAAAGCAAATAAACATATAAAGACACATGAAAGCACGGAGGAGCATGCAACACGTAGCCATAATATCTAAATGCAAAATCTTAAGAAAAGTAGCAAAACATATAAGCACACAATCACACAAAAGCATATAAGTACTAACTATTACTCCAAGGGATTAGCTATAATTTTTAGGGAGAAAAAGTAAAAATGACATATCTATTACACTTACTATCTAAAATACAAAATTTTATAAAAGTATGAAAAAAAATCAAACTATTACATTGACTAGCTAAATACAAAAGTGGGCTAAAATGAAGGAAGTTGCGATCTATCAATTGTATTTTTGCCAAATAATAAAATTCAAAGTTTAATATCTTAAAATAAATAAATACGCAAAAAGTATGAAAAATAAGAAAAAATCATTGAAGAGAATGTACAAAAATCACATAGGAGCACATAAAGAGAGTTTAACAAGTAGTAGGGGTACCTTTCTATAAAGATCTGGTACCAAGTGTTAACAAGATGAATAAACACGTCAAGGTACCATAATATCGATAAATAAAGCGTAGAAAAATAAAAATGATAATAAATTGGGGTAAAATGTAAAATCTAGCAAATCAAAGGGACTAAATTATAAACTCTACAACCTTAAGGGCTAAAATTGGAAATCCAAACACATCCAAGGGATAATAATGCAAATTAAAGCATATTGGGGGGGACAAAACAGCAAATTTCCACAAGTATGGGGTAAATTGCAATTAATTAAGGATTTAATTGAAAGAAACTAAATCTAAAGAAGGGTCACTCTAAAATTATGGGGGACTTAATTGCATGATATAAAAAATAGCTTGGGGCCAATTAATAATATTAGAGAAGGACAAACACCTAACCCTAAATAAATCACTTTGTGTTAAACAAAATTATAATCAAGAAAAACAAATTAAAACTAAATTAATTACCCAAATTATCCTAATTAACTAGATTAAACACTAACCAATACTAAAATAAACCTATTAAACAAATTGCACCTGGTTAAACTAAAAACTAAAACTCATAAAAAAAAAAATCAAACATCAGCCCCTCTTTCCCAGTTCATCTCCCAAATTATTCTTCATCTCGCCTATTTCTCTCATTCTCTCTTTGTCTCCCTCATTCTCTCTTTGTTTCCCTCTCCAGACACTTTCTTCTTTCTGTTCGTTCTCTCCTCTCTCAGTTCTTTCTCTTTCTCGCTTCACTCTTTCACTCTCCTTCTCATCTTTCTTCTCTTCTTCAGTCTTCCTCTCCTTTCTGGCTTCTCTCTGATTCTCCTATCTATTCTCACTAGCTCTTACATCTCTTTCTTCTTCTTCTTTCTCTCTCCGATTCTCCTCTTCTCCCTCACCCTTTTCTTTCTCTCTCCTTTTTCTCCACCTCCCTGTCTCTTCGCTCCTCCCTTCTCTAATCTCATCTCTCTCTCTCTCTCTCGGCCAATTATTCCAAAAACTTATAACAAATTTTTTCCAAGCCCTAAATCCCTTAGTTATTGGAAATCTCTAAATCCACTCTTGACTTCTCAAAATCTGGAATTAATTTCATAAATTAATTTTAAAAAATCTAAAGGGAAAGGGCTGAAAAAATTATCCTCGCTTGAGAATCGTAGAAAATGATTGGTTGATATTTTGTGGTGATTGTGACAGCCCCACCTTACCCAGAGGTGCACCAAAGGGCTTAGCGGACTGCCTGCCTAGCTCTCGCCAGGACTCAAACACGCACTCGCTCAATACATACGCATAATTAATGCAAAATAAAACACATTCGTAAAGAAAGATATTCATAAAATTCATTTGAAGTACAAATATTACAAAATGTTTTACACACCAAAATTTACACAGTATGTGCAAGAATAGCCTAAACAAGTGGCTATTAAAATATACAAAACAAAACATCTAAAATGCCCAAAATCAGCTTTTCCAGCTTTAGTATTTTTGGGAAACCTGGTTAAAGAAAACAAATGAACGGGATGAGCTATAATAGCCCAGTGAGTGCTCAAGTCATGCAACCATACTAGTAAAAATGTGATTTTGTTCAATATAATATTTAACGAGTAAATAAACAATTTGTGAACAATTTAAGTAACAAGTAGTCAATGGCGGATACGGGGCTCAACTACGGAAGCAAGCTCAACCGCAGAAGGAGCAAGCACTGATCATGTAACCAAGACGTTCAGACAGAGATAATAGCTCAGGTCTTTGCCAAGGAACATTCCAGTATAAACAAGCAAGACCCTAGCCACCATTCACCTTATAACCTCCAAACAAGCTACCACCTCCAGGCAGAAATTTCAACCTTGGAAGGGCCAACAAACAAGATAGTTCAATCCGGAGTTGGCCTCTTAGAGGAATTCAACTCATTTTGGGAAAGAACAACACGCCCTAAAACACCCAGCACCTTATAACCTCCAACTCATGATAGGGTTGACCAACCGTGAAGTAACGGTGAAGTTAGTCACGGAAGTCTCAATCACAAATAACACATATAATAGTGAAAGCATATAACACATTGCGGAATAGATGCGATAAAGTACACATCTTTCCTCAAGTAACACATATCACTAGATAATCATGTCAAGTATATCGTATCATTTTATGCATCAAAATAATGATGTCAAGTAGTACATGGCATTTCATGCATCATACACACATAAGAACACTCACCTGAAGCCTAAGAAAATATTTCGTAATACGATCGGGTCTCACTTTCGGATCCTGAAATTCAAAAGAAATAATAGTATAAAAATCCTGAATAAAATCTAAGAACTTTCATAAGGAAATTCAAGAAATACCCCAAGTCTTTCTAGGGTTTAATTTCTAGGGTTTTGGAGCTTAGGGTTTTACCCTAGGGTTTAGGGTTTTCAAAATTAGGGTTTTCTAACTTTTAGGGTTTCGCTCGGAAAGGTTTAACTCACTAATAGCTAATCTACAAAAATTTCTGCACACTTAAATCACTAAATTACAGCTTATAAAGTCTTAAATCATAGCCTAATTACTTTTATTTCCTAGGTTTTACCGAAATTTCGGCAGCATTTCCCCTATAATCGGACTAACCCAAAAATTTTCCCTGCAAGAAAATCCAACAATCCAACCCAATTCAACAAGTTCTACAACTTTTATATTCAATTTAAACCCAAATTCAATCAAGATTCCACTCAAATTCAAAATCCCTACTCCAAGAATCATCACCCAAATCTGCACAGGGTTGGTTTTCAGCCAACTTCGTGCCATTACTGGGGTCAATCCACTAAGAACTAGGGAATTGTGATTACATGGTTTGAAAGTACGTTTATAGGGCTACAACTTTTGTGAAGATCATCAATCCAAATTCCAACTAGAACAGGTTCAAAATCAGCCCTCAATTTGGCTCATCATAAAAACTGTTTTACGCAGAATCAAATTTTCAGCCAACTTTGCAAGCTTTCTGCGGTTAATACACAATGAACCACCATGCAAGCCTTATGCCGTTTTAAATCCCTATGAATCTAGTTTCTAAAACAACAAGAATTATTCGAATCCAAGTTATCTACACCAAGTTATAAAAGTTTTACTAAAACTGGTCCAGCATGACTGTTCAAGTAGTTCTACCAATTTCACATCAAACTCACTTTAATTTCACTCAAATTTATCACAAAAACACCTAAACTACTCCAAGGTTCTTCAACCAAATCAAACTTAAATCATGTCATTTCAAGTTTAAATCACTATCTACAAGCATACAAGCCTATAAGCTTCACATTCATGGAATAAAACTTCACTTTTCATGGCCAAAATCCATCATACTTAACCATAAAAACATGTCTTAAAAGCTAGAAAACTATGATACTTCACTTGAAATTAAAAGAGAAATTCATGGGAAATACCTCTAGATAGACAAGATTGTTGCTTAGGAGGAAGTTTCACTCAATTTCTATGGTTGAAATATGAGTAAATGGAAGTAAAAGTGTGACAGCCCCACCTTGCCCAGAGGCGCACCAAAGGGCTTAGCGGACTGCCTGCCTAGCTCTCGCCAGGGCTCGAAGCACGCACTCACATGAAAATCCAAACGTACTTAACTTAAAATAAAATAACATGAAGTGACATGGAATAAAATAAAACAAACTTTTATTATTTAACTTGAAGATACAAGTCATATCAAAAAGTTACAAGTCATAATGTACATAATTTTTTTTCACAATAATAGCCTAACATAGTGCGACTATTACAACACTAAAACACTTATAATAACCCAAAAACCAGTTGATCCAGCTTTAAATTTTCAGTTGACCTGAGTAAAGGAAAACAAATAAAATGGAATGAGCTATAATAGCCCAGTGAATGTCCAATTCATGCAATCATACCAAGCACTCATGATTTAGGTCATTAAAATAATCAATAAATTAAATAAACAATATATGAGCAATTTAATTCACATGTAGTCACTGGCGGATACAGGGCTCAACTACGGAAGCAAGCTTAACCGTAGAGGAGCAGGTACTGATCATGTCGCCACGATATTTAGACCGAGATAATAGCTCAGGTCTTTATCAAGGAACATATCAGTTTTATCAATCACAAGCCCTAACCGCCAAACACCTTATAACCTCCGTACAAGCTACCACATCCGGGGGAGAAGAATCTCAACCCTGGAGGGCCAACACACAATCAAAGAAAAGTTCATTCCGGAGTTGGCCTCTTTGAGGATTCACAACTCAAAAGGAAAGAACATCACACCCTAAAACACCCAGCACCTTATGTCCTCCCACTTGCAGCCCGGTTGACTAACCGTGAAATAACAGTGACGTTAGTCACGGTAGTCTCACACACACAAATAACATTTTAAATAATAAAGGCGGTAACACATTGTGGAATAGATGCGATAAAGTACACATCTTTCCTCAAATAACACATGTACTCACATAATATTTGCAAGTTAAGCATAATAGTCACAAAATAAAATTATCACATTCCATGCATCATGCACACATAAAGACACTCACCTGGTGCCTAAGAAAATATCTCGTAGAAAGGTCGGGTCTCACTATTGGATCCTGCAATTTGAAAGAAATAATCTAATGAAAAACTCAATTTAAACCCTAATTAATCTAGTAAGAAAATTTCAAGAAATACCCCATTAAATTCTAGTTTTTTTTTTTTTTTTTTTCTAGGGTTTAGGGTTTAGGGTTTAGGGTTTACATTCTAGGGTTTTTATGCTAGGGTTTTCTAGGGTTTTCTAGGGTTTTTCTAACAAAATTTGGGCATTATTTCCCCTTGATTTTCGGCCCTTCCAAACTTGTTTTTCATCAAGATTTCAATCATCCAACCAATAATTCATCAAGTTCTACCACTTCTTAGTTCAATCCAAACCCAAATTCAATCAAAATCTCACTAAATTTCAAGGATTAAGCTCCAAGAACTTTCACCCAAATAACATGTTCTTCATGAAATTTCAAGGTTCCAATACCACATACTAGTCTATTTAACCACAAGAACACTTTATCTAACAAGTACATATCAAGTTCTAACTAATTTCTTCAAGTAATCTTAACAAGAACTTGGTATTAAACTTGAATAAAAACTAATTAAAACATGAAATTAATAATGTAGGTTCATGGTAAATACCTTAGATATGCTTAGAATTTTGCTTAGAAAAGATAGAAGTCCACTTCCTATGGTGGATTTGTTCCAATTTGAGAGATGAAAGTCCAAGAAATTTGAGAGCAAAAATGGGGAAAGAAGAAGAAAGGCTTGGCCGGCCAAAGTGAGAAGGAAAAGAGAGAGAAATAGGCTAGGAAAAAGAAAAAGAAAAGAAGAAAAGATGGGAAAAAGGGTGGTCCAATTAAATCCTTACAAGAGTAAAGTAAATAGTTAGTCATTTAATGCAAGAATGGCCACTTGGATTAATTTAATTGGTGAAAAATTAATAACTCTTATCACTTATATATATTCAATAAATAGACATAAATTATTAAAGCAAATTAGGACAAAAATAGAAAGAGGAAAACCGGCCACAAGAAGAAAAAGAAAGAAAAGAATTTCGGCCCAAAGAAAAGAAGAGAAATTTCGGCCAAAAGAAAAGAAAAGAAAAAGAAGAATTTTCGGTCAAGGGAAAAGAAAATAAAGTGAGAAAATAATTGAGATTTTCAAGTAAAATTGAGCTAAAATTCAAGTAATCAAAAGACTAGAATATAATAAAATAAGCTAATCAAAATTTGAACACTAGTATAAATTAAATGGTCAAATGAAATTATTCTAACTTTAGTACTTAGGTATTCTTGCTTACTAATGAAACCTTTAATTAAGTAACCTAACTAATTCAAGAACTCTTCCAAGTAATAAATCAAGGTCTATCACTTAACCCTAATTAGAGAAAAATGTATCTTATGTGTGCATTTTCTAGGGTGTTACAAAAAGATCCAAGAAAATTGAAAGAAAATGGAGAGAAAAAGGGAGAGAAGCAGCCGGCCAGCAAGAAGAAAAAAAGAAGAGAAAAATTGGGTAAGTAAAGAAGAAAAGAAATGAAAAAGAATTGGGAAAAAAAAATTGACCAATCAAAATAAGACAAAGACAAAGTGATTCTTGACTTTCTTTCCATGGAAGACTCCACTTGGCACTAGGTAATTAGAAGTGATTTTCATTAGTTATCCCATAATTAATCTTGCAAGATTTCCTAGGTACAACTCTTAAAGAACTAAGTACAACATGCCAGTAAAATAGAAAATCAATTCCTTATTTCTTCTCACCAATTTCGGCCCTCTTCTTTTTCTTTTTTTTTCTAATGAACATGATACAAAATAAATGGGGTTGTGCTTTGGGGCTGTGAGAATTTCTGGTAGTTGTTTTGGTTGTTTGTGGCTTTTTGATAGTGGTTTAGGGAGGAAGTGGTGGGAAATGAATTCAGAGGAGAAGAAGATAATCCTAGGAAAATGAATAAACCCAGAACAAGAATTAAGCGCAGGACTCAAAATAGAATAAAGAAGATTTAACCAAAAACTCACATAAATACCTTAAATTAATCAGATTCATGATATCCCTTTCGCTATACTATGGATACTTAGGCAAGTGCACCTATCGTTTCCAGTAGTACAGTGTACAGGAGTACCGAGTGTCGTATCCCACAGGGACTATGTGAGTACTAGTATTAACCTTCTTTCTATTATCTAACCTCACAAAGTGAATGACGAATTAAATGAAAATACAAATTAGCTAAAACTAATTATCTAACTAAATGACAATATAGAATATAGTAGAGAGAATGGACAAAAGTAGAGGTGAATTTAGATGAAGAATTCCCCTAAACCAACATGCCAAGACTCTAACTTGATTAATGATTAACCCAATTTCTTAGACCCCGGAGTCCCTTATGTGAATTATATCCTTTCTCAAGTGAAACAATTCCTACCTTCTCGGTTGATTAATTGGAATCTCTTCTCAATTAAAACCCCTAAAAGATGCAATTTCTAATCAATGGACTCCATTTGTGGTTCAGCTTTAATCCTAAAACTCAACTTAGGAAGAACTCATGTAATCCTATCTCTAGCAAATCATTCAAGTTCTCTCTATTCATGAAGTGATCTAATCATATGTGCAATCTCTCGATATACCCATACAAAATCAACACTTGAATTGAAGGATGCATGCAAATCCCAATCCAAAACACAAATAAACTCATGAATAAATCTAAGAACAAAGTGGGTCTTTCATTAAACCAAGAATAAAATCATAGACATAAGAATCTAGGGTTCATCCCAGCTAAATCATAAACAACTCAATTCATAATTACAAGAATAAAATTAACAAAAGACAAGAAAGAAAGAGAAAGCTCATTCTCATGCAGCCCTCTTGAATCCTCCCTTGCATCTGTTAGGAAATCAATATGCCAATAACAATTTGACGCAGCGGAGCATAAAATTGATTTCCAACCAAGATCATTGATTATCTATACAAAACGAGAACGTACCTTTTAATGACATAATTAAATGAATTAACTTGGTCAAAGATACGTGATATCAACCACAGCCGCACACGTGTCCGGCCTCTAAGATATCCACACGAACACCTTCTTGGGATCCTCATCAGGATTGATCAACACCAAGTGAATATGCCAGATCCACTTGACACATCGCCAATGTGAAGAAAATTTGTATAAAAGAAAAACTATTTTTCTCTCTCTAATTTTCTAATGTTACGTTGTATTGAATCTCATGTCTCAAGTCTTGGTGTTTAAGACTTATTTATAGAGTAATAATAAGACATCTTGTCCAACAAGAATTCCGTAATAGGTAACCCTTACCTATTAGGATATCTTACCAAATAAGATATTTAGTAGGTTTTAATTTCCTTCAAAAGGAAATTATTCCACTACTATAATTCCTCTATTTATTAATAAGTCCTTAGGATTAATTATCTCACAAATTAATCCCATAATTATCACATAATTATTTAAATCAATTTAACCCAAGAATTAGTTCTATTGTGTGTGACCCTTTAGGTTCCTAATCACTTGGCAATAAATATAAATTATAATCTTAGAATTAATTGGCTTTAGTACAAAACCAACAAACTCCCACTTGGACTAAAGTCAATTTAGTCACAAGGATTCTAAGATTGGATAAATTAAACAACTTTAATTTATCATTAATCAAAATTAATTAATTTATATTTATAGATCAAGATTGGCCTCTAGCCAGGCATCATGACCACCCAAGTGTTAGGAAAGTCAAGTGATTGACTTCACCTATCCATGAACCAGATTCCGTGTAATTAATCATCCTTTCACCATACTATATCCCAAATTAGTACAAGAGTAAGGTATAGGTGCCAACTCTTAATGTACTAATTATTATTCTTTCTTGTTCCGAAATTCAACTCCATTTTTCAATAAATTTAGAACTTTTCTAAATTATTGACTAGTTTGCAAACATTCTTGAGTTGATATTTCAACAAGTGTGGCCACAATAGGGATATGCTCTCCCACTATTAGGAGTGGTGAATCCTATATTGATCATAAACTATCAATTCGTGTTTCTTATTATACCCAACTTCTATCGTACACATAACCAATTACGGATTATGGACTAATAGAGTTAAAGTACAACAATCCACACTAAAGATACTCTTATAATCTCAAGTCAAAGGATCACTTACACTACTGTCACGTAGAGATTATACCATTGGCACTCAAGTAGTTAACCTTATGGAAATCTCTAAGCGGATCAATCCAGTGAATATGTTCTCTAACAATCCACTCATATATCATCATATATGCTAATCTATCCGCATTAACAATGTCCTTTATATTGTTAATACTATGATTAGGGATACTTTAAGAATAATAATAAATATTATTCTAAGGACTTTATCATTCAGAAAATACATAAATACATATTTTAAAATGATAAAATGCCATATCATTATTATTGCATAAACAACAATCAAACATAACAATTTATGAAATTATAAGTCATCTCCCACTTTGACTAAAACCAATCATTCATATACACTAATATGAATGAATATACATGACTATCATGTTTCTTTTGGGATAATGCTTTAGTCAATGGATTAATCACATTATCCTCAATGGGAATCTCATCTATCTTTACATTCGTTTTTACCAATTATTTTCTTAAATAAATGGTATAGCCAAAATACTTGTTTGGATCATAGATGAGACCTTAAGTTCAATAATGAACTTCTAGATCCAACTTAGCTTCTAAAGTTACAAAGCACTTGGCCTTTGTTGTAGAATCTGTTGTAGTGTCTAGCTTAGAACTCTTCTAACTAGCAACACCACTATTCAACGTGAACACAAGTATAGATTATAATCTATTATCATTCTTAAATAATTAAATAGTTTACATCTATAAACCCATACACTTCTAAAGTGTGAACTCCATAAATCAAGAATAATCCATTAGTTTCTTTTTAAGTACTTTAGGATATTCTTGACAAATATCTAGTGACATTCACTAGAATTAGGTTGATATTTGCTCATAACACTTTGAGCATAGGAGACATCGATCTCGTACTATAGCATATCTCAAAAGGGTAATACTGTGTTCCACAGAAACCCTTCCTTTGATTGCTCCATGCTAAACTTCTTTAGCATCTTAGTCTATATACATTAATTGAGAGACTAAGCAACCTCTTAGATCTATCTCTATAGATCTAAATTTCAAAAATAGGTTGATTATCTCCTAATTTTTCATGCACAAATTCTTGGACAAGTCACTCCTTTTACCGTTTTAAAGCATATATATATGATTTCTCAATACCAATATGTCATGCACATAAAGTGTTAAGAAAAATCAGTGCTCCCACTCACCTTTCTTGTATACACAAGCCTCGTCTTCAGTTTTTGAGAAAAATCAAACTCTTTGACCATCCCACCAAAACGAATGTTCTAACTCCTTGATTTGTAAGTAATCATATTACTATCCATGTCAATCTTTCTTTTAAAGATTCCTCTTGCACCGTATGAGTTTTACCCCTTTGGGTGGTTCGACCTAAGGTCTATACCTTGTTGTCGGACATGGAATCCATTTTGGATTTTATGGCTTTACGCCACTTCAAAGAGTTTACACATAACATAGCCTCTTCGTAGCAAGTAAAACCGTCATCAATTATGACTAGCACATCATTACTCTCATTTATGAGAAATCTATATTTCTAAAGAGAATGAATGTACTTTACTAAGCTACGAAAATCTTGTGTAACTTGAGCTTCCGTTTGTGCCTCATCAATATATGGCTTAAGCTCATATTCCAACTATTATTTTTGCTAGTTTGTGATTCTTGAATTTCTTTAAATTCTACTTTACTCCCACTGTCCTCTTTCAAGAATAAACACTTTTTCTAGAAAAGATAGCATGTCTTGAAACAAACAATTTTGCTTCAAGGCAATTGTAGAAGTAGCATTCTAAACTTTCTTTAGAATACACCACAAATAAACATTTATAAGACTCAGTCTCAAACTTGTCTGATGTGATGCTTCACATAAGCAAAACATCTCCAAATTCTCATGTGACTAAGAATTAATTTCCTACCATACCATATCTTATATGAGGTGGTATCAATCAATTTTAGTTGGAACTCAATTGAGTGTATGGGAAACGATTTTAAGGCAAATTTCTAAAACTAGATTGGAAGTGTAACATGACTCATCATGAAATGTACCATATCCAATAGAGTACAATTCTCATCTTTTAGATATTTTGAAACTCGTGACTCAAGTATTCTCTACCTCAATCACATTTCAGTGTTTGAATACTTCTTGTCAAGTTGTTTCTCTACTTCAAGCCTAAAGGCCTTGAACTTTTCAAAGGTCTCAAATTTATATCTCGTAAGATACACATAACCATATCTAAAATGGTTATTCGAGAAAGTGATGAAGTATAAGAAACTACCTTTAGCATGGATCGATATTGGGTTACAAACATCAGTATGTATAAACCCAAAAAGATCACTAGCACATTCACCTTTTCAATAAAAGATGTCTTGGTCATTTAAACAAGTAAATAAGATTCGCATATCTCATAGAATTCATAATTGAATGAGTCCAAATATACATCTTTATGTAACTTGGATATATGCTTCTTATTTATATGACCAAGTCTAAAATACCAAAGATAAAATCGCTTCAAAATATCAAGTTTTGTCTCTTAATGTCTATGTTGAAAATGGACTTATCAAAATCTAGAATATTTAAGCCATTGTTTAATAAACTAGTACTACTTAGAACGCCATCACGCAAAAAGAACAACATTTATTCTTTTGAGTAATGGTAAATCTATCCACATCTAATGCAAATATAGATATTATGTTCTTTGTAAGCACTAGAATATATTAGCAATCCTTTAATTCTAGAATAAGTCCAGTTGGCAAAGAGAGTGTAAGTTCTTATGGTTAATGTAGCAACTTTTGCTCCATTCTCTACATGTAGTTTAACTCTTCTCTTTGCCAAAATCTACTATTCTCAAGATCTTGCATATTTGTGTAAATATGAGATCCAAATCTAGTATCTAATACCCAAGAATCTTGATTAGTAGATTACTTTATCTCAATCATAAACATGTTAAAAGTCAAAGTTTCACCAAACCTTGTTGACTTCTAAATCTTGAGATAATAGCCATACAATTTCCTTTTAATACTAGTTGTTTCTAGATTGGAAACACATGCCTATAGACTTGCTCACTTTGATCACACCTTTATACTTTGTCATGGCTATTTAGGCCTTCTCAAGACTAGCCTTGGGTTTCCCTTGACAAAGTAATAAAGTGTCCCTTGATTCCTATACAAATTGCTCTTTAAATATCTCATATCTATTGGTCCTAGATTGTGTATCAAACAACTTTTGAGATGCACAATCATGGACTGAGCATTCATCATATTATGCTACTGTTATAGCTTAGGAACTATACACAATATCATGATATATGCAACAATATCATTATTGTATTTATGCATCTGGTATGCATTTTTATTTCCTAGCTATCAGTGTCATTTAGGACAAATGGAATCAGGGTATCAAAACCACATGCTATATTCATGTGCTTGAGAACCATTCTTAAGCTTTATACTAGTCCAAGAATTCATATTAAAATGGAGCTCTAAAAGATGGGTTTTGTGTTCACGTGACTATATATTCTACAACTAAAAAAAGATAGAAAATAACTTTATATTTATGCAATAAACAAAACCAAAATAAAATTATATATGGACATAAAATTTTGGTTTTGCTCCCACTATTTTATCCAAATCAATATCCCTCATAATTAATTCAAGAATTTTTATAAAATTCTTAGTGGGCTAGGATCCCATTTTAATTATTTTTAATCTTGAGTTAGCTCAACAAATCAAAAATAATTTCAATAGGTAGGTAACAATTACCAATTACAACTTTTGTAACTCCTAGATAGTTAGGTATCAACTTTTGATACACATATCACATATGTCTCCTAACTAATTGCCTCAAAGACACATGACCTTGAGTTAGCTCAACAAGCCATGAATCTTTGTTAAATCAGACCCATTATTCAGAGATCATATCTCATAGTATAAACACATTCTAGGTAGAACAACCTTGAGTTAGCTCAACAAGTTATCCGAACAAGAACTGTTTAAACTATAATAATGGAAGGCAACTATTCATGATTTAATATTTTTAATCAAAACTATTATTTAGAGATCATATCTCATCGTAAACATATTCTAGGTAGAATAACCTTGAGTTAGCTCAACAAGTTATTCTAGCAAGAATTGTTTAAATTATAATAATAGTTATGATATATTTCTTTTATTTAAATCAAAACCGTTATTTAGAGATCATATCTCATAGTAACAAATATTTTGATAGAATAACCTTGAGTAAGCTCAACAAGTTACCCTAACAAGAATTATTTATACTATAATAATGGAAGTGATCTAAACTATTTTTTTTTATTGAGGGATAAATTATGGTCTCATCATATACATATGTCATATATGAAATAAAATATTTGATCAAATAAAGCATACAATATGCAATAAAATAAATCATATTATTTTGTCAAATATAAGATTCACATATAATATGTTATTCAAATAAAATAAATCACATTATTTTATTAAATATAAATCACATATACAATTCAAATAATCATATTAAAGAATATATTTCAGTCATGAATCAATATGTATATTAATTCTAATCACATTAGAATTGATTTAATTGAATAATTTGAGAAGTTTCTGGGTTAAAAACAATCAAACAAAAATTATTGGGCAACCAAACAAAGAAAGGAAGAAAATCAGGGACAAAAACGCAAAAGGGTACAAATTCCCTTTTCCTGGCTCGGTCAAAACACCAATTTTGACCAGGGTATTTTTTTTTTTTTTAATAAGGTAGGCATCTAAACGACGCCGTTTCTGGTCTTCTGGTGTGGTCAAACCACACCAGTTGACCCAATCAAAGAAACGTAATTTTTTTTTTTTTTTTGTGTGGACGTCGTCGAAACGACGTCGTTTCTCGAGTTGAAACCCTAGCCCTCGTGCGCCGTCATGTTCATCCTCTTCCTCCCTCGACGGCGTTGTCTCCGGCCAGATCTCATCTGACCAACAGAGGCGCCCCGCACAGTACTCAAATTGGCCTTCATCCGGCCACTCGCTTCAGCGACCAGAAGTATCGCCGACCAGAACCGTTCTGGTCGGGAGAGGCTTCGCCGGAGCAAGCAACCAGATTTCTCTGGTTGGAACCGGTCGGACATAGATCCGACTTTGATTCCTGGCGAGGAACATTCCACCAGCGGCGCCTATTGTTACCTGATCTCATCCGGTAGCGATTCAAATGGCCAGAACATCATCCGGCTTCTCTGGCCGGTCTTCACACTGATCTCGTAAGCAGATCAGATCTGGTCTAGTCGATCTTTGCCGGGCTATGCAACCAGAATCTTCTGGTAGCATCCGGCCAGGCCACGCTGCGGCCAAGGCCAGATCTGATATGATCTGGCGGCGCGGAGGCCGGCCTTGAGCCGCCGGAATTAGTTTCCGGCGGAGTGTTTGGTGTTCTGCCGGAAACAATTCCCGGCGAACTGCCCCTTTTCTTTTTTTTTTAAAATTAATTATGAATAACAAAATAAAATTCCAGAAAACAATTTTCAAGAATTTTAATAAATTTCAACCAAATTTCGTTTAAATTGATTCAATTATTTTGAAACAAATTTTCAAACTAAACATCTCAAGTTCATCAATTAAATCGCACATATATATAAATAAATTCATGACAGTAAATAATGTATAGATAATCAAACACGATGCTCTGATACCACTGTTAGGAAATCAATATGCCAATAACAATTTGACGCAGCGGAGCATAAAATTGATTTCCAACCAAGATCATTGATTATCTATACAAAACGAGAACGTACCTTTTAATGACGTAATTAAATGAATTAACTTGGTCAAAGATACGTGATATCAACCACAGCCGCACACGTGTCCGGCCTCTAAGATATCCACACGAACACCTTCTTGGGATCCTCATCAGGATTGATCAACACCAAGTGAATATGCCAGATCCACTTGACACATCGCCAATGTGAAGAAAATTTGTATAAAAGAAAAACTATTTTTCTCTCTCTAATTTTCTAATGTTACGTTGTATTGAATCTCATGTCTCAAGTCTTGGTGTTTAAGACTTATTTATAGAGTAATAATAAGACATCTTGTCCAACAAGAATTCCGTAATAGGTAACCCTTACCTATTAAGATATCTTACCAAATAAGATACTTAGTAGGTTTTAATTTCCTTTAAAAGGAAATTATTCCACTACTATAATTCCTCTATTTATTAATAAGCCCTTAGGATTAATTATCTCACAAATTAATCCCATAATTATCACATAATTATTTAAATCAATTTAACCCAAGAATTAGTTCTATTGTGTGTGACCCTTTAGGTTCCTAATCACTTGGCAATAAATATAAATTATAATCTTAGAATTAATTGGCTTTAGTACAAAACCAACAGCATCTTGATGAATCCTTCTTGCTTTCACCATTGAAGCCCTTGAGTTGTCCCTCTACTCTTGCTTTCTCCTCCCTACATCACTCTAGATGTGCCAAAATGTGTGTTTTTGAGGTGTGTGCGACGTGTGTGTGTTTTTCCTTGAGTTAGGGTTCTTCCCCCCCGCAAAGATTCGCCCAAAAGTGCTTAAAAACGCAGCATTCCGTCACTAGGCCGCGGCTAAGGCCGCGGCACGGCCTTACCCGCGGCCTTGGTCAGACTATTTCACTTGTCTTCCATGCAAAATTACACCTCGAAAACGGCCGAACTAGCTTTTCCTCAAAACATAAAAGTTTTAGCTCTTTGAATAAGCTTTCCAAATCAACAATAATCATGTCATTTGAAGCTTCTGTACGCTGAAATATAGCTGAAATACTAAGAACTGGTCGGAACAGTACTGCAGTACAAATATGCTTCAATAACTTGGAATTTTGACCTTCGAACCTTAAGAACTGGACTTTGATGTCTGCATATGAATTGTAGATCATTGTCTTAGCTTCAAAATGCTTCATGAATCACCTTAATCCAATATCTCCATCTCCAGTTATCACTAAATCATTGACATATGTCCAGACTGCCAAACCGTTTCCTTTCCAATTCTTCTTCGCCTATTGCTTCTTTGCACCACTTTGAGGATTTCTTGACTTTAACTCATCTCCAACTTCAAATCACCTCAAAATATCATCCAATTACCATCCAAATTAATCCAAATTGGTGATGCAATGTGCAAATCCTACGAAAATGACACAAATCACATGTAAATCACACCTTTACACAATTTGACATTCAAATCACAAATGAGAAGAAATAGAGAAAAACTCATAGAAAACCCTAAAAACCTACCCTAAAAACCTATTAAAAACTAATGCACTTTAGCACTTATCAGTTCCCCCACACTTAAGCCATTGCTTGTCCTCAAGCAATGAACCATACAAAACTCAAAACAATGACATAACCAAAGTAAAAGCAAAACATACATCTCCAAGAATAACTTCTTAATAACCATGAAACACAATTATGCAATCATCCATCTTATTTTAAATACTCATCATATCAAGTAAAGGAGAAAGAATTATACGTTAATTAAACAAGTTCGGTTCCATTTCTCTACTGTATTCGAAACTCATAAGTAAGCAGATCATAAGCTAACAAGTACAACTATACACCCATGATCCATTCATTTTTCACAACTAGGGACTTTTTCTTCTTAAGCTTAGCCTTTACTTAGAATATGAAGTTGCCTTTTTACGTGAAGATCGACATTGGTCAGATGAAGATCCCCGGTTACTCAGCACTTCATCTGTCTAAGCTGCTATGCATACTCATAATTCTAGCACCTTTTTACGCGAAAGTCGACATTGACCAGATGAAGACCCCCGGTTACTTAGTACTAAAACTAGTGGAGTAGAACCTAAGCTTAATTACTTTTTTTTTCTTTTCAACAAAAGGAAAAAAAAATTTTTCAAATTTTTTTTTCAAATAAGCTCATTTAGTCCCTTTTCCCTAACACATTACCAATCATAGGCATAAGTCATACCAAAAAGCTAATTCACTACTTAACTCATGACGAAAAACAAATGAAGCGGAGAAACTTCACTAAACTCAAAAAAACTCAGCATAATTCAATCTACTTTATCTAATATACTTTCTTCAAAATAAACTTCAAAATCACACAATCACATCTCCCTAGTCAATTAAGAAGAAGCTTCTCAAAAATGCACATAATTACTCTACTTGGGAAGGGAAAATTGACAACTAACGAGTTAAATAGATAATTACTTTCATAGAACTCAAAATAAAAACATTAAAGCACCTAAGTTAGAAAATTTCTGGAAAAAAAAAAATTGATAGAAAATCAACAACCACATCAAACAATCAATTTCCAACAAATTGACCAACAAGTAGCACACACACCATGACAAAATTAAACTCCCCCCACACTTAAATCACACATTGTCCCCAATGTGTGAAAAAGAAAGGAAAAGAAGGAAAAGAAAAGTTAGAACAAATACTCCCATCGTGGTAGTAGTGGCCACTCTAATTACGATTCAGGTACAAGAAATGAATCCAGAATGTAGGAATCACTGCAACTCATCAAAAGAAAGATAACTACACTATTTAGCTCATTAGATGCATGCCAAAATGTAATAAAAATTCTGAAAATAAAAATAATACCCACAGACCCAGAAAGAACTAAATAAAGAAAAAGAAAGGAGAATGACATAAAGTATTTAAAAACCATCGGTGCCTATGCATCGTCTCCACTCTTGTCTTAGCACCATTGGATGATTTACTTCGTACTTTTTTCATTGTACCTACACTCAAAGAAAATGAAATATCAAACCAAGGTGCAATGGAAGTCATTTCCTTAACCAATGAAAGTACATAAGAAGCTCACAACACCCATGTAAAGCTCAAAGTACACCCCCACACTTAATTAGTTATAATCCCATAAGCCACATAGTAGCTCACTCAACAAGGCCATTAAATATACACGCAAGTTGCTATTGACACCCTAAAAGCACAATTGCTAATTACCAAGCAATTGAACAATGAAGCTCAATCATAATGCAATTCACTTAAAAACAATAATTCTTCCTCAAATGGCAACTTAACAAATATAAATTAGGTATCATGAATGTCTACTATGACAACTATTAAAATATGAATTACCACTAATAAAGTCAATAAAGCATACAAATAAGAGGTAGGGATGTAAGGGTTGGGGGAAAGAATGATGCTTTAAATACAAAAATTAACTCCCAAACAATCTAAGCACTTCAAAACTAAGTAAAAGGGAATTTTCAACATAAAAATCACACAAGATAAGCCATGAAACACCAAAAATTAAATGGAAAACTCCCTTTTCTTTGAATTCCATGCAATCGTTGTGAGTTTCAACTTCTTCCTTGAGGTCTGCAAAACAAAAATAAAAACCTAATTAAAATAATCCTACTAAACCTAAAAATAACTAAAAGTACTAAAATACTAAAGTAAAAGTTGGGCTGCCTCCCAACAAGTGCTTGTTTAACGTCGTTAGCTCGATGCCATCAAGTGGTATCATGTAACCCCTTGATGAAAAACCTCTTCGGCCCATTCCTTCCTCCTTTTGGGCCGTTGGATCTCAATCATCGGATGTCTATCATATTCATCCCTCTGCAACTCATCACTTTCTAGCTGTGGTAGTGGCACCACCATGATAGAATGGCATTCTTTCATTGTGGCCTTGCCCTCAAATTCCTCAAGTTTCCTCTTACATGCAATGTTATTATCATGAACTCCATAGTAAGAAGGAACCTGCAAAATGTCAGTACCACAAAGAAGATTTATGTATAAAGGCTTAAAATTATACACATGAGGTGCCTCCTGTGGAATAGAAATAGTGATTGGAAGTGAGGATTCTCCTAATTCTTTTGGTTCAATACGTAACTCTTCCTCACCTACAGTTTCTACTTCATTCTCTTGTTCTTTTTCAATCCACTCATGTTCTTCCTCTTTACTCGCCATTAAAGGGTCACTCAATTGATCACCATTAGACAAATCAATCACTTCCACTAGTTCACTAGGGTTTACCTCTGTGTCACTCATCAAGTCATATTGGTTCCTAGTGTTCATAGTTTCAGTAAATTGGCCTACAAGACACTCAACTGCTTTAGTGATAGCAATAAGTTGTTCCCCCGTTTTTTCTATTTCAACCTCTATTCTATCCATCCTATCATTTGATGCTTTCATAAAATTCACAATGGCCACTTCTAGCTCAGGATTAGACTCTACAAGGGGAGGATAGGATTGAAACCTAAAATCATCTACTCTATCATTGGCTAACTCCCAAGCATGGTTTTGTGGGTTCCCTTGTTCCTCCCATCCAAAAGATGAATGATCCCACCACCCTGAGTTATAAGTATTGGGATAGGGGTCATAAAGAGGGGGATGGGTATAAATATCATCATAAGGTACTTGTCTAGAATGGAAACACTCATAAGACTCATGATTTCCACCACAACAAGTACACACAATAACACTACCTTGGGAATAAGAGGAACTACACTTAAACGGCTCATTATTTTTATTGACAATATCATCAATTAGCATCTCAAGAGCACTTAATTTATCCATACCTGTAGACTCCACAGTATTACCTCGTTCATTGGCCCAATTGTAACAGTACTCAGCCATCTTCAAGCTAAGTTGCAAAACGAGATCCCAAAAAATGCCAACTACAAAGAAAAATAAAATAAAAATTAAGTAACAAAAATTAAACAAAATAACTAGAAAAAGCATAAAGAGAAACAAAATGGTTAGAGTAATAAAAGTATAGCTTTCCTAATATCCTAGTCCCCGGCAACGGCGCCAAAAACTTGATATCCCTTTCGCTATACTATGGATACTTAGGCAAGTGCACCTATCGTTTCCAGTAGTACAGTGTACAGGAGTACCGAGTGTCGTATCCCACAGGGACTATGTGAGTACTAGTATTAACCTTCTTTCTATTATCTAACCTCACAAAGTGAATGACGAATTAAATGAAAATACAAATTAGCTAAAACTAATTATCTAACTAAATGACAATATAGAATATAGTAGAGAGAATGGACAAAAGTAGAGGTGAATTTAGATGAAGAATTCCCCTAAACCAACATGCCAAGACTCTAACTTGATTAATGATTAACCCAATTTCTTAGACCCCGGAGTCCCTTATGTGAATTATATCCTTTCTCAAGTGAAACAATTCCTACCTTCTCGGTTGATTAATTGGAATCTCTTCTCAATTAAAACCCCTAAAAGATGCAATTTCTAATCAATGGACTCCATTTGTGGTTGAGCTTTAATCCTAAAACTCAACTTAGGAAGAACTCATGTAATCCTATCTCTAGCAATTCATTCAAGTTCTCTCTATTCATGAAGTGATCTAATCATATGTGCAATCTCTCGATATACCCATACAAAATCAACACTTGAATTGAAGGATGCATGCAAATCCCAATCCAAAACACAAATAAACTCATGAATAAATCTAAGAACAAAGTGGGTCTTTCATTAAACCAAGAATAAAATCATAGACATAAGAATCTAGGGTTCATCCCATCTAAATCATAAACAACTCAATTCATAATTACAAGAATAAAATTAACAAAAGACAAGAAAGAAAGAGAAAGCTCATTCTCATGCAGCCCTCTTGAATCCTCCCTTGCATCTTGATGAATCCTTCTTGCTTTCACCATTGAAGCCCTTGAGTTGTCCCTCTACTCTTGCTTTCTCCTCCCTACATCACTCTAGATGTGCCAAAATGTGTGTTTTTGAGGTGTGTGCGACGTGTGTGTGTTTTTCCTTGAGTTAGGGTTCTTCCCCCCCGCAAAGATTCGCCCAAAAGTGCTTAAAAACGCAGCATTCCGTCACTAGGCCGCGGCACGGCCTTACCCGTGGCCTTGTGTCCTCCCTTTCTGACCAAGGCCGCACCCCAGGCCGCGGCACGGCCTTACCCGCGGCCTTGGTCAGACTATTTCACTTGTCTTCCATGCAAAATTGCACCTCGAAAACGGCCGAACTAGCTTTTCCTCAAAACATAAAAGTTTTAGCTCTTTGAATAAGCTTTCCAAATCAACAATAATCATGTCATTTGAAGGTCTGTACGCTGAAATATAGCTGAAATACTAAGAACTGGTCGGAACAGTACTGCAGTACAAATATGCTTCAATAACTTGGAATTTTGACCTTCGAACCTTAAGAACTGGACTTTGATGTCTGCATATGAATTGTAGATCATTGTCTTAGCTTCAAAATGCTTCATGAATCACCTTAATCCAATATCTCCATCTCCAGTTATCACTAAATCATTGACATATGTCCAGACTGCCAAACCGTTTCCTTTCCAATTCTTCTTCGCCTATTGCTTCTTTGCACCACTTTGAGGATTTCTTGACTTTAACTCATCTCCAACTTCAAATCACCTCAAAATATCATCCAATTGCCATCCAAATTAATCCAAATTGGTGATGCAATGTGCAAATCCTACGAAAATGACACAAATCACATGTAAATCACACCTTTACACAATTTGACATTCAAATCACAAATGAGAAGAAATAGAGAAAAACTCATAGAAAACCCTAAAAACCTACCCTAAAAACCTATTAAAAACTAATGCACTTTAGCACTTATCAATTCACATAGAAAAAGAGAGAAAGATGAATTAGAATAAAGATAAAATTCTAGAAGATTTTACCTTTTTAAGCCTGTAGAGAATTTGATGATGATGAATAGTGATTGGTCTTTGAAGGAGACAATGAATATTAACCAAAATGGATGTGGTGGCTGATGTGTGTATTTTTTGGTGAGGTAGTAGATGTTTTTGATCATTAATTCTTGGGATGAGAATGTGTTTAGGGTATTTATGATTTTTTTCTACCTAAAAGGATCTATTTATAGAATAAGTTGTAGACTCCAAATTTTGACACATCATTTATTTTCAAATATTGGGGGACATGTTTGCATTTTTGGGGGTCAAATTTTAATTTTTCAATAATCTCGGGGGGCAAAATAGTAATTTTTATCTGTAAATATTTTTTCATTAGTTTTGGGGGTTTTAAATTCACATGTTTACTTTCATACGTATTTTTAATTTTCTGTGATTTTTTCAGATTTAATGGGTATTCTTTTATATTTTTTTTGGAACAAGGGCAAAATGGTAATTTCGCCTTGCAAACACCATTTTAGCTCATTTCAGGTCCCAAATTTATTTTTCTAATTCTTTAAGCATGTTTCTAAATTTTTTTTTGATTTTTTCGGAGACGATTGCTATTTTTTCTGTAAATACTGCATTCAAAGACAAAATCGTCATTTTATAGTTTAAATTTATTTTTCGTTAATATTTTTATTCATAAATGCATTTCCTAGAGTTTAAAGCTTATTTTTAATTTTTGGTAATTTTTCAAAATCAATTGCTATTTTTTTGTATATTTTCATTATCTAAGGGCAAAATTGTCATTTCACATTCCAAATCCATTTTTCACCAATTTTTGGGTCCCATATTCATTTTTAGGTTTTTATGCATGTTTTTAAGTTTTTTCTAATTTTTTTTAGGGTGAATTTCTATTAACAAATTTGTTATTTACATTTTTCTTAAATTTTTTTATTTTTGTAAAAGAAAATAGATTTTTAAAGAGAAAGTTGTAATTTTGGTAGTCAATGGCGTTTTGGTCTTTTAGCCATTTCTTGGAAGATAAATCTTTTGTTCGCTATATATACCCCCACTTGGGGATTTTAAAAAGGGGGAGAGAAAATAAAAGGTCTAGGGAGAGTTTTTAGTTTTTAGTTCTTCTATTTCACCAAGAACACAAAAAACACACTTTTTTCTACACACATCCTCAAGTTTTCACACACCACGCCAAGAACACACACCACACATCTTCAAGTTTTCACACACCACACCAAGAACACACACCACACATCTTCAAGTTTTCACACACTACACCAAGAACACACATTCACATTCTCTCTCACACACTACACAAACTACTCACTCTCTCACACACATTACACACAATCACACTCTCTCTCACACACTACACAAAGTCACACTCTCTCTCACTCACTCTCTCTCTCACACACTCTCACACACACTACCCACTCTCTCTCACACACTACACACACTACCCACTCTCTCTCTCACACACAGCAACTCACGCACATACATACACATCTGCACACATATTTCACACGCCTTCACACACCAAATTCACATACTCAGGCACAATCTCACACAACGCATACTACAACACAATTCTAGCAGCACTTACTACTTCACACATTCCCACAATTTTCACACACTAAATCACATAGTTCACACACTTAGTTACTGTTACACACACAACCTCACACACTGATTCATACAGAGACACACACTATCACACACCAGCACATAGTCACACACGACTCACACACTGCACACACATTCACATATTATTCTCACACACACAGTCATACCCCAAACACACAATCTCACAAACAACTTCATACATCCTGCATACGCATTCCAGCACACATTAGCATTACACACATTGCTCACACAAAATTTCACACACAACAATCGCACAACTACACACACAAAACGCACACGAATTCACTACTTCACATAAACACACATAGATTCACAAACACACACACACGCTCACATTATCATATTCACAAACATAAACACACTCAAACACACACAGAGCACATACACACATTCATAAATCATTTCATCTTCACACAACCACCAAAACCTGAACAAAACCAGCACAAAACATCCCCAATTCACCACAAACCACAACAGTTTCACCATGGCTCATTGGAGCACCTGCACACACATGAACTCAAACACAATCAACAAAATCACCCAAAACAGCCTCCATTCTATCTCAAATCACCACAAACTACTGTCCATTCACAAGCCCAAAACCGAAGCCCTTCACAGCTGCCAAACCTGCAAGTAAAACACAGAATCAAGCACCAATCAACCTACCAGTAATCAAACATCACCAACAAAGCCCTCCCCTCAAGCCACTGCCCATCACCAAAAACCACAAGACTATAGCCATAGTTATCAATTTAACCAATACAAATCCCAAAATGTCATCTACACATAAACCATATATGCACACACACAGTCAACCACACACAAACATCCACAACGCCAGCTCCTCCAATCGACTTGCAACCAGAGCAACCCAAAGTTCCCTCTGATTTTCATAGTCGGCGCCATCACCGCGAGGTCAATTCTCTGATCCACGGCCACCGCGACTAGTTCTCCACTTCCTTTCAGTGACACCAACGTCAAGGCACCCTCTGCCATTGTCTCTACTGCCTAATTTCAGGTAAAGCTTCTAGAACCCTGCTCTTCTTTCTTTGCTGTTAAAGAATTAATCATGAACATTGATGGATGGATTTTGGTATGAACTAGAAGACATACTTACATCTTGATTTGGAGGTTTTGGGGTTTGGATTTTCGAGAATAAGTCTATGGAAGAATTTCGAATTTGGCATTCCATTGAAGAAGAACACGGCAGTGGTATTGGGGGAGGGGAGTGAAGAGAAACAGAGAGGAAGAGAGAAAGGAGAATAGAAGGGAGAAGGAGACAGCGAGAGTGGGGAAAGAGAGAAACAGTGAATCCGAAATGAAAGAGAGAGGGAGAGTTTCAAGGGAGAGAGAACAGCCAAAAGAAAACAGAGAAAAAGAAGGGGAAAGGAGGCAGAGAAAGCAGGGAGAAAAAGCAAAGGGAGAACAGAGAGGGAAAGAGAGAAGACTGAGAGAGAAATAAAACAGGGAACTGAAAGAAGAAATTGGAGGAATGTGAGAAAAGGGATTTTAGAAAAAGGAAGGAAAAATTTTTGGGGAGGAAATTTTATTTTATTTCTATTTTGTTTTCATGAATTTTTTAGTGTTCTTTAGTTTTAGTGAATTTTCTAATTAATTATGACATGGTTTAATTTTAGATAACTGATCTAGTTAGCAATAATTGTGTTGAAGCCCTCATTCTCCTTTCGCATTGTCAATATTGCCCCACAGATTTATTACTTTATGCAATTGAGTCCTTGCCTTTTATAAATTGACCCCCCTAATTCTAATTTCTTGCAATCAAGTCTTTATTAATTGCAATTAAGCCCCATTAGTTGCTGGAATTTATATGTTTGTGCCACACTTGTTAAAATTTATGGTTTTGTCCACCGATTTACTTTAATTTTGCATTGCTACCCCATTAGATTTATTTGTTTTTATTTTACCCCTCAAGTCTCATAGAATTTTATTCTTAGTCCCCTTAGTTGTTAGAATTTACTATTTGCCTCCCAACTTGCGTTAATTATATTTTTGCCCTTAGACTTGTTTAGATTTTTAATTTTTGTCCCAATTAGTTTAAATTTACCATTTGGCCCCAATTTATTCTACCTTTTATTTTCCCCCCTAACTTGTTATAATTTACATTCTTCTAATGTGTTAGTATTTCGTATTTTACTCTTTATTTTATTAAATAATTGTCCCTTTAACTTGTGTGTTCATTTTTAAGCTTTGATACCGGGTCTCCAAAGAGGTATCCCGACTTCTTGTTATTTTCCTCTTTATGTGCTCCAATATGCTCCAATGTGATTTTATGCATTATTTTTATTATTATTTGTTTATTTCTTATTTTATATACTTGTTGCGTATTTACTTAGTTAATTTTTTTAATTTTTATTATTTTGGAAAAATATAATATTTTGTATTTAGCTAGTCAATGTAATAGTTAGGTTATTTTTCTCATATTTTAGCAAAAATTTCCGTAATTAGATAAAAAGTGTAATAGATAGGGTATTTTTAATTTTTCCCCTTTTGAATTGTAAATTAAGCCCCGGTGTAATAGTTAGGGTTTATTTGCTTTTCCGTGCTTACATGCTTATTTGTTTTACCGCTTTCATTAGGATTTTGCATCTAGATATTATGCTTATGTGTTATGTGCTCCTACTTGACTTTATATGATCTTATATGTTTTCTTATATGTTTAATTTGCTTTTAATTCATGCTTTAATATTTAATTCATGATTATGGTATTCCGTCACCACACTAGTCCAACGCTAGTTGTGGCTTCATTCTTTTCCTGCTAGTCCAACGCTAGTTGGATTTTTTAGAACGGGCTAGCCCAACGCTAGACCCTTAGGACATTTTAGTGTTGGGTGCATTTGTGTGCATTTCACATTTTACACACTTTTATTTTTCTTTCCATTTGGTGTGATTTTATTATTACTATTATTATTATTATTTATTATTATCATTATTATTATTATTATTTTGACACATTTTTAAAATGCATGACATCGAGGTTGCATTTCACTTAGAAATTAGGACATTTGTGTGATTCAACTAGAAATTGTCATCTACTCACATGGGAAGCAGTGGCATACAGGTCGTTCCCCCCTCCGTGAGTAGAAACATTTAGTCACGAGTTATTAGTCCCCCATACTCGTCATGTTACATACCCACCTTCTTTCTTCACTTATTATATATTATTATTTTCTTTTCTTCTTGCATCACATTTTGCATAAAAACTTATGACTCCCTCGAGGTCTCAACTTAGGTTTCGCAATTAATGCGATAATTCCGACCAAGCCTCGACGGAACATGCCAACCCTCCCGATATTCACATTTAGACTTAGGATTTGCATTCATTTAGATACATCCGAACGCGATAGAACGTAGGGTTAATTTAGGAAAATTTTGATTAAACCTTGCAACTAACCTCGGCTAGGTAGAAAGGGTGCCTTAAACGCAAGCCTTTACCTTCCCTTTCTTCAAACGTGACTCCCGAATATTTTTCTCTCGTTTTTCATAGACCAGAGTCGGAAAAGTGTTTTAAATGATTTTATAAATTTTTTATTTTTAGTTTTGTTAAACAATTTTCGGGTGACTTGGTACACCCTAACTCAATACCAAGTGGCGACTCCATTTTCTTTTAAAATAAAACCCTTTCTCAAAAAATCAGTTAGCCAAAACTGTCGCATTTTTAAGTCCTGGCCTTTCTTTTAGAATACCATTTTTTCTAAAAATACATTTTTTAACTAAAAACTCGATTTTTATCACACACGCACCATTTTTCCAAAATCTATCTTTTCAAAAGGGATCTCAAACCGAATCGTCCTTTTCGGGATGCAACAGTCAACGACCCCCACATGTACCCTTTGCTTATGATTTTTAGGATGCAACACAAGCTAGTCTTGTCCTCCAAGAAAAGGGGGAAAGACAAAAATACCCCTAATAATAAAAATTACCATCTTATCCTAAATTTTTTTTTTTGCTAATTAAAATCAAAACTTAAACTAAAAATAAAAAATGAAAATGCCATGATTTTTCTAAAACTTCCAAAAAGTGGAAAAAGCCCAAAAAATGTAAATAATAAACTTATTAATGAAATTTGGGTGAGAAAATATATTTTTATACAAAATTACCGTTTTGCCCCTAATGCAATTATTTATAGAAAAAAATGAAAATTGATCCCAAAAAAATTACCAAAAATTATAAATAGGGTATTTTACATTGTTTACAAATATTTTTGTATAATTAGATAGCAAGTGTAATAGATAGGGTATTTTTAAATTTCCCCTTTAAATTGTAAATCAAGCCCCCAGTGTAATAGTTAGGGTTTATTTGCTTTTACGTGCTTATGTGTTTATTTCTTTTACCGCTTTCCTTAGGATTTTTTGCATCTAAAATATTATGCTTATGTGTTATGTGCTCCTATGTGATCTTATATGTTTTTATGTGTTTACTTGCTTTTAATTCATGTTTTATTGCTTTAATTCATGTTTTATTAGTTTTATTGTTCCGTCACCACACTAGTCCAACGCTAGTTGTGGCTTCATTCTTTTCCCGCTAATCCAACGCTAGTGGAATTTTTAGAACGGGCTAGTCCAATGCTAGACCCTTAGGGCATTTTAGAGTCAGGTACATTCGTGTGCATTTTACATTTCACACACTTTAGTTTTCTTTCCATTCTGCATGATTTTTATTATTAGTAATATTATTTATTTATTTATTTTGACGCATCTCCAAATGCATGACATCTAGGTTGCATCTCACTTAGAAATTAGGACATTTGTGTGATTCGACTAGAAATAGTCGTCTACTCACGTTGGAAGCGGTGGCGTACATGTCGTTCCCCCCTCCGTAAGTAGAAACATCTAGTCACGAGTTATTAGTCCCCCGCACCCGTCATGTTGCATACCCACCTTCTTTCTTCACTTACTATATATTATTATTTTCTTTCTTTTTGCAATACATTGTGCATAAACTCGTGACTCCCTCGAGGTCTCGACTCGGGTTTCGCAATTAATGCGATAATTCCGACCAAGTCTCGACGGAAAATTTTGACCCTCTCGATATCCACATTTAGACTTAGGATTTGCATTCATATAGACACATCCAAAACGCAATAGAATCCAGGGTTAATTTAGGAAATTTTGATTAAACCTCGCAACTAGCCTCGGCTAGGTTGAAAGGGTGCCTTAGGCGCAAGCCTTTGCCTTCCCTTTCTTCAAATGTGACTCCCGAACCTTTTTCTCTCATTTTTTTGTAGATCGGAGTCGAAAAAGGGTTTTAAAATGTTTTTCTAAAATTTTTATTTTATTTTTATTAAACGGTTTTTTGGGTGACTTGGTACACCCTAACTTAGTACCAAGTGGCGACTCCATTTTTTAAAATAAAATAAAAACCTTTTTCAAAATTAGTTGGCCAAACCTGTCGCACTTTTAGTCTCGGCCTTGTTTTCTTTTAAAATGCCATTTTTCTTAAAATACACTTTTTCAATAAAAACTCGATTTTTCACACACGCGCACGATTTTTCCCAAAAACTTGCTTTTTCAAAAGGGTCATTAGACTAGACCGTCTTTTCGGGACACGACAGTCACGACTCCACTAGCACCATTTTCCCTTTTTACTTTACGATTTTTTAGGACGCGACAGTAGGGTGACTTGATAAGATCAATTGAGCAAAGTTCTTCTTTAAAATCCTTGCAAGACAAGCTCTCTATAGTGGAAAAAGGCTTAGTTGGTGAGATCATTATCGGGAAAAAGCCATTAACTTGAGTGATACACGAGCGTTGAGTGTATACACTAAGGGAGTGGTGAGGATATTATTGCTTTTAAACTAAGCTTTTTTCTTGCACGTTTTCAAAACTATTTACCATGTCTTTGAAAGGAGAATTTCAATATCCCTCTTCTAGGAGACGTTAAGAAATTCAATCTTCCAAGAAGTATACCATGGAGCATGATTATGAAGACTACTATACTTCAATGAAGGAGGAGGAGAAGCAATTGCAATCAAGGGGCTCTAAAGCTAATTTTCTTGATGGGAGTGAAAAAACTACTACAAGATCGAAGGGAGATCATTCTTTTTCTAAACTTGATGACTTCATCAATAGGTTTTTGAGACAAAAAGAAAAGAAATCCATCAATTTGACTCCAAGGGCTGTTGAAGAAAAGATGGTTTGTGAAGAGGAAGTGCAACAAGTTGAAACTAGATTCTATACAAGACGCACTGTGAAAAACAAGGTATGTAGTATGCATATCAATCATGATAGTTACACTAACTTGGCGAGTACTATGTGTATTGGAAAGCTAGGATTGCCCTTGTTAAAGCATCCAAATCCATATAGATGGTTGACTGACCATGGAGAAGTGGAGGTAACCAATCAAGTGGAGATGGAATTTTCACTTGGCAAGTATCGCGATAAGGTTCTTTGTGATGTGGTACCAATGGAGACTTGTCACATACTCTTAGAGGCGTGCATGGCAACTTGATAAGAAGGCCAAGTATGATGGGATGAACAATAAATATTCTTTCAAGTGGTATGGGAAGAATGTCAAACTAATTCCTTTGTCACCAGCTTGAGGCAACTAAGGATAGAGAGAGAATTGCAAGAGATTGCAAAGAGTTGGAAAATTCTTTGAGAGCACATGAAAAAGAAAAGAGTGAAGAAACAAAAAAAGTGTGTTCTACAAAAGAATGAGTGTGGCGAGATTGTAGAGAGGAAACAAACTGAAGAGATTGAAAAGAAAGAAAAGAGAGTGGAAGTTAGCAAGTGTGAGAATAAGAGTGTCCTACTTGTGAGGCCTAGTTTTCTTGTACCAATGTGCTCAAGGGAAGAATATTATTTTGCTAACATTCTTAACCTTTGTTTCCCTAGTGTTTTTGTTTCTCTCTTGCAGCCATTGGAGAACAATGTCAAAGAAGAGAAATGCCATCAACAAGTTGCTCACTTAATGGCATTGTTAATCATTCTCAAAACAAGGAGTTGCAACTAGTTCGAGCTTTAATGGGAGATCAAAGCCTTAAATGATTTCCTCATCTTATGTCATCAATAATAATTAGTTGACAGATTATTTGTTTAATTGGTGGCATAGTTTTCATTTGTTTCATTCTTTAGTCTAATTTTGCATACTTGTGTTTATTGTGTTTTAGCATGAGATTTAGTTCCTATACATTGCATGTGTTAGTTGTATATGATTTATATTCTAGTTTTAGTGTTTTAGAGTTAGTTTGTTTTCATGAAATTGTGTTTAGTTTAAATGAGTCAAGTCATTTTAGTGAGTCTATTGTTAGTAGCATACATGAGTCTAGTTTGTCACAAGACTTTGTTGATTACTCACCTACTATGAATTATGGTTTCTATGTTATATTTCATATGCATGGAGATAGCATATGACATTGTTTTGAGTAATTCATACTTAGATTCGCATAGGGTGTTTAGAGACCATGTGCATGAGAGAGTCTATAATGCTTTGAGACATGCATTAGTCAATATGCATGAGTGTTACTTGATCATCTTTGACGAGGCATTGGTATTATATACATGCTTGCATATTGATTATGGGGAGCATAATCCTTTCCTTGGGGATTTCAAGTTCTTTAACAAGGCCTACAAGCATTCTTATTGCTTTCTTTATGTTGTAGGTGATTTGATGACGAATCCTTTTAAAGAGGGAGGGACTGATAGGAATCAAGGTGCCCTTCATGTTGATATACTTACTGATTTTGAGAGGGGTCGTAATGTAGGCTTTATTCAAGTCATCATGCATGGTTTGGATGATTTTCTCAAGAGGGCTCGTGAGATTCAAGCTCTAAGGATCGTGGATCAAACTATATCATTGGACTTAAAGATCTCATTTTGGTTTTGGATCAAGCATAAATACAAAGAAGACATTAAGTCAAATATGTTCAAAATGTCTAGAAGGAACCATGGAGGCTTAGACAAATGGATTTATTTGTTGTGCTTAGACAAATGGATTTATTAGTTGTGGATTAAGTCCATATTCAAAGAAGGGCCATGGAAGCGTTTGGATCATAAGTTGGCTTGCTGGTTTTGGGTCAAACATGCATTCAAGGAAGCCTTATTAGACCATTCAAGAGGTCCAATCCATACAAGCCTTTTGAAATTAAGTTCGTGAAGCCCAATGAGCTATCTTTGGTGGATTTGACTATTCATCTAGCCCATGAAGACATTAATTACGAATTTTTTGTTTATTTTTATGTTTTGTGTGCTTAGTTTATAAGTTATAGCCTTATGGTAGTTTCCAAATTGTGAAAGGTTGTAACTAGTGTTTAAGTTAGTTTCCAAGTAGTCTTTTATTTCCTTATTCTTACATATTGTACTCTATATATGGGTGTTACTGTTCATCCGAATTTATGTATGATTTTTGTGATTAATAAAATTTGAGTTTTCTCTTTTAGAGAGCTTTGCCTTGGGTTCTTAGATTAGAACCAACTCTTGGTCTTATTGGAGTGATTCAATGGCGACCATTCTTCTAGCTTAGGATTTATTCAAAGGGTTTTATTTAGGTCCAATTAGAATAATTCCAACTAGAGTGCTTCTTTTGATAGGTAGAGGTCTAGTGAATTCTTCTAAGGGATTGAATTCAACAAGCTTGAATCAATTCAAGGCAACTAATCCTGATTACTTCTTAATTGCTTGGAATGATTTCCTTGAGGTTAAGACATTGAAGTTGTTCGAGCAACATCGTTTGACTCAATTGTGTTGGATGAATTCCATCAAGATCAAATTCATTGAGTTGTTCAAACTGATTTTCAAGAGTTCTAGACCATTCACAATTCTGCACGTATCATGGCGTGGGATAGACTCACAGGAAAGAAGAGGGATGGGGGTTTGGGGTTAAGGGACATTCTCTTTACCAACGAAGCATTGCTGGCAAAACATGTATGAAGGATTATAACTAAACCAAATTTTTTGTTGTGCAAAATTCTAAAAGCCAAGTATTTTGAGAGAGAAAACTTACTGGAAGCAAAGGTGAGTAATCAAGCCTCTTGGTGCTGGCAATGCTTGATGCATGCTAGGAAGCTGATAGAGGAAGGAAGTTTCAAGAGAGTAGGGGATGGGAAAACCAGTAATATCTAGAATGACAAATGGATACCTTTCAGTTGCAATGGGAAGGTGAAATCTATAAAACCCCAAAACTGCCGAATGGAAACAGTTGACCAGTTGTTAAGTGCGAAGTGATGGAATAGAAAAATTCTAGAACAATTGTTTTTGGATGAGCAGCTAGAAATGATAACCTGAAATCCCGTCAATAGAAGAGGAAAACAAGATAGACTTCGTTGGGAGAACACAGACCATGGAGAGTATACAGTCCAATTTGGGTAGGAGTTGGCAAAACAGAGAAATGTCATATTGGCAAAGGGGAGAATGGAAGGGGAAACAAGCTCAGAAGGAGGAAAAGCTAAAGTGTGGCAGCAAGTGCAAAAAATGAAAGTAAAGAATAAATTGCATCACTTCTTAGGGAAATGTGTAAACCAAGTCCTCCTAGTTAAGTACTTGATCTATGAGAGGATAGGGAAAGGAGACCCCATTTGCAGATGTTGTGGAGAGGATGTTGAAACCGTAGAGCATGCATTGCCAACATGCAGGGAAGCACAAAAGTTATGGAGAGCTGCACCTATACAATGGGATGAGCTAGAAGAGTGTAGATACAACTTTTGGCATGGTGGGAAAAACTTTTGCGAGCAATGTAGAGAAGAGAGGGATATAAGCATATTCATTTGACAACTTATATTTTGTGGCATATCTGGAAAACAAAAATCAGATGGTGCTCAACAGAGATAAAACAAAAGCAGTGGAAGTGGTATAGAGAGCAGTTGATGAATGATTAGAATTTTTTGATAATAACAGTAATGCTGAAGGAAGAAGCAATCACGAAACAGATGAGGTAGTAAGGGAGGCAGGAGAGGATTTACTTGTAAATAGAGGAATTAGTGTGACAGCTTCACCTTACCCTAAGGCGTACCAAAGGGCTCAGCAGACTGCTTGCCTGGCTCTTGCCAGGACTCGAGTCAAGCACGCACTAGAATCCGTGAAACAATCGATGTTCTATAGAAAACTCATAAATACATTCATAGTGATTCAAACTTAAGAGTAAAGGTACCAGTTAAGTAGTTTACATCAGTAAACACCTAGCTAATACAGTAAAATCTCAAACATCCTTTTTACTAACAAAATCCTACCAAAACTATTCTTGAATCCTCACCACCAGCCTTAATAATAGGAGCCTGTTTAAGGAGAACAAATAAAAGGGGTGAGCTATAATAGCCCAGTGAGGTTCCCATACATGCAATCACACAGGCAGACAATTAGAAAATAAATAAATAACAAGTGCCATAAAATAGTATAAGAACAAGTTAAGTAAATAATTGATCAAATAAGGAAGGATACATCTCAACCATGGGAGCAAGCTCAACCGCGGGAGTATCAAGTACATAATCATGTGGCAATAGTGTTCGGACCAATAGAGAAAACCAGGTACTTGCCAATGATCAGGTAAATATCAGATAACAGTACCCGAAACCACCCATGCACCTTTACCTCCTCAATATCCTCCACTCCAAGGCTGAGATCTCAACCCTGGAGGGTAAAACAGTTTGTTCAGTCCAGAGTTGGCCTCTTTGAGAATCTCAACTCAAAGGAAAGAACACGAACCCTAATGCCCAACACCTTATATCCTCCTCAATACCAGTATGACTAACCGTGGTGTAACTGGTGAAGTATGACCACGGAAGTCTAGCCCGAAGGCTCAGTTCAGTTGAAAGGTCACAAACAAGTATATTCACATTTGATAGAAGTTGTGCATGTAACAAGTTGCGAGATAGATGTGATAAAGTACACATCTTACCCTCATATATCACATTGTAGTAGTTAACAAGTATCAGGCATAAAATAGAATTTACACTTAAACATGCATCAAGCACACATAAGGAAACACTCACCTGAAATTTTCAAGAAAGTGCCTCGTAAAACATGCGAGGTTCAGACTCGGATCCTGAATATTCATAAGTAGTCTAACTAAACTACTTGATTTTCTTTCAAAAGAATTTTTTATAAAATGTACCCAAGTTTAACTAGGGTTTTAAAATAAATGTAAATTGGTTATAAGGAAATCCAAGAAGTTGTAATAAAGGAATCCGGGTAAAACCCTAAATCAACTGATGAAGAAATTTAAGAAATTTTCCTTTTGAAAGTAATTTGGTTCTAAGGGCAAATAATTCATTAAGTGTCAAAATTAAGGTTAAATTTAAAAGGAATAATTAATACTAGAAATTTGGTACTAATTTCTCCTTTATTTACTATATTAGTTGCAAAACTCTAATAATTCACTATAAATTTTGGACCAAAAGAAAATATTGCTAAATACTATGAACTAAAGAAGTAGATTAATTAAATATTGATTAGGGTTCAAGATTTTGGTGTAAGAAGAAATTTTTTCAAAAATAATTAGTTTATAAGTAAACTAGTTTTTTAAAGTCCAAGAAAGATTTATTGGTAATAGTCAAGTATAATTTAATAACTTAGAAAAATTAATGTAAGTTGAAATGAGAAAACTCTGAAATATCCTATACTTAGGTAAATTAATGGTTTTAAACTAATTAATATCAAACTAATGATATTTAATTAAATTAAGACTAGTTACATAACAAATTAGGGTTACTTGGTGAAAACATACTAGAATCAAGTGTAAGGTTAAACTAGTAAAATTTTCACTTACTTATTTAATAAAATCTAGCTTCTAACCAGTTTAAATCTTCAAAATTTTATAAGAGTTTCTTCCTAAAATTGATTAACAAGGTTCTAAAATCGTTGCAGAACATTTTCCTAAAAACCGGTATTTCTAAACAGTTAAGTAATTAAGTTTAAGGTGCTCAATATTTGGTGTCACTTCAACCAATTCAGAAGCTAAAATTTCCAGCAGTTTTTGTCATCAAAACTTGGCCAAAACAAGGTTAATATAGCTGGAAATATTAGGTTATCAAAGCTGAAATTTTATAAAGTAGTAAAGTTGAACTTTGTTCAAGGTTTTGGAACGAGGAAGTGCCAGTTTGCAAGCTGAAATTCCAGCAACTTCAGCCCACTAAACAGGCCTCAAATACTGAAATTTTCTCAGACTTTTTCCTCTAACAAGACTAACCAACATGCCTTCTAACTCTAGTCAAAATTTTAGCCATGAATTCCAAGGTTTGCTACTCAAATAAAGCATCAATTCTTATGCAAGTCCATACTAATCAAGTAGATCATAACATAGTTAATCTACTATCAAAGAAAAGATCAAAACAAGGGGAAGCCTCCTAATCATGAGCAGTAAATATTCATATATCTAACAAGAGAACAAAATATAACCATAAATCTTAAGTACTTAATGAAATCATTAAGAAAAGCATAAGAAATCTTCTATTAAAACTTGAAAGAACTTGAAGTTTCTTGAAGAATTTACCTCAAAATAGGTAGGGTCTTAGTTGAAGAAGAGTGAATGATTAGTCCCTTAAGAACCTTCAACTTTGAGCAAGAACTTGAGCTTGAAACTTGGAAAGAATTTGATGAAATTTGAGGGGATTTCCTTTCTAGTTAGGTTAAGCTTTTGGAGAAAGATTAAGTTAGTCTTTTAAGTGTTTAAAATGATTGAAATTGAAGAGTATTTTGGGCATTATGATGGCTAGCCAAGAGGAGCAAAAGTGCAAGGAAATTTGAGCCAAAAAATTGAAAAGAATTGGTAAAAGTAAAAGCCAATAATAGGAGGCCATTCATGGTGCTAGGTGGCATAATCTCCTAAATATCTAAGTAATAGGTGGCCTTACTTTTCTAAATATCTAAGCTTGGTTGGTAACATTTAATTGGTGTAATTTTCCTATGATTATCATCAAACATGTATTAATAATAATTCAAGAAATCAAATTGTAAAAGAAAATTATATAATAACAACTAATAAGGAAATTTTTCAATTAACATTCATAACATAGAAACTAAGTAGTTTTAAGCTTCTAGGGTTTTACAATTAGTATTTGCACAGGAGTGTCCATTGATCATATAAAGAGAAGAATGGGTTACTGCATTATGGCAATGAACCAAGAGAAACAATTACAGTTGGTGTGGGTTGCAGCAGAGGAAAGACATGCTAATCAGTATATAGATGAAGCCAATGCAATAAAGTTGGCAATGATAATGGCTACAGAAAAAGGCTAGGAAGAGATTAGCATCCAATCAACTATCAAGAATTGGTACAAAAACTCAAGGAAGAAGACACCAGAGATGGAAAATGTTCAACAACTCTTGACAACATCCTCTATTTGAAGACTCTGTTTCATAATTGCTTGTTTTGTATAGCTAATAGTCAAACGAAGTCTAATGCTAGGAAAATAGCATAGTTTGCCCAAGGGTTTAAAAATGTAGTTATGTGGGAAGATTCCTTTCCCATTTGGATTCAAATTGAATTCATAGTTTAATCTGGGGTAGTCACCACTGCCTTTTGTAAATGTTTTGTAGTCAATCAATACAATTTTGATTTTTTGCCAAAAAAAAATAGTGCAATGGAGAACGTGAGAGAAAGAGAGGGAGAAAAAAGGCGAGAGAAATTGGAAATTGGGGGATTGATGTGTTAATTTGTGTCATATTTTCTTTCTTCAACTTTAACATAATTCATTAATCTGGTTAATTTAAATTAGTTTGTTTTGTCCATTTGTTGTTGTATTGATTTAATTAATTTGTGCTTTTGTAATAATAACTTGGATTAATTAAATTAGTTTAGTTTGGTTTGGCTTTTGTTTATTTTATAATTTTTCTCTTTTCTAACATGAAAATAGTTATTTATATTTCAGTCCTAAATGTGCCCCTTAATACTTTTTGTTTTTATTTAATTAAGCCCTTAATAATTTGCAGATTGACCCCCTAGGTTTCATTTGATTTCAATTCAATTTTTACTAATTACAATTACGTCTTTTTAATTGTGAAAATTTACTATTTTGCCTAAATTTGCTTTAATTTGCACCACTGCCCCTTATGTTTACAATTTTGTAATTTGGCCCCTAGTTTAATAGGATTTACATTTTTACCCCCAATTTTTAGTATTTCATATTTTATGCTTTATTGCTTTAAATAGTAGTACCTTGATTTGCTTGTTCATTTTGATTAGTATTTGTACCAGATCTCCCATGGAAGGTAACCCTATTTCTCGTTAATTTCTCTTTATGTGCTCTAATGTGCTACTATGTAATTTTTATACATTTGCTTTGTGTGTTTCCTATTTTACATACTTTTTGTGTATATCTTTACTTTATGCCATTTGGTTTCAAATTTTATTATTTGCAAATGTAATAGATATGTTAATTTTGCCTATTTTTCAAGAACTTGTACTTAGATAGGTAATGTAATAGATAGTTGATATTATTTTTACAAATATTTGTATATTTAGATAGCAAGTGTAATAGATAGGTAATTTTTAATTTTTTTCCCCCTTAAGTTGTAAGTTAAATCCCCCCCGGTGTAATAGTTGGGGCTTATGTGTTTTTTGCATGCTTACGTGTTTATTTATTTTACAGCTTTCCTTAGAATTTTGCATCTAGATATCATGCCTATGTGTTATGTATTCCTATGTGCCCTTTATGTCCTTGTATCTGTTATTTTGTCTTAATTCATGTTTTATTATTTTAGTTCATATTTTATTAGTTTTTAATATTATTTTGTCACCACACTAGTCTAACGCTAGTTGTGGCCTTTATCGCTTCCCTGCTAGTCCAATGTTGGTGGAAAATTTTTAGAAAATGAGCTAGTCCAACACTAGACCCTTAGGTTATTTTAGTACTAGTTTTACTCATCGTGTGCATTTCATCTCATTTCACACACTTTTTCACTCTTCTTAGGATTTTCCCTTCTTGCATGATTTTTGTATACATTTTATTATTATTACCTATATTGACATATGTTCGATGCATGATATTTAGATTGTATTTCACTTAAAATTTTGGGTCATTTGTGTGATTCAACTAGAAATAGTCACGTACTTACATGAGAAATGGTAGCTTAACATGCCGTTCCCCCTTCCGTGAGTAGGAATAGACAGTCACGAGTTTTTTAGTCCCCTATACCCATTTTGATGCATCCCCGCTTTCCATAATCACTTACTATTTCTACTACTTTTTTTCTTTCCTTTTTGCATTCCATTTTGCATTCATACACTCATTTCAGGTTTTCGCAACTAATGCGATAATCCCAATTAAGCCTCGATAGGTCATTTTGACCCTTCCGATATCACATTAGGTTTAGGATTTGCATCCATATAATCACAATCATATGCGATAGAATTTAGGATCACTTTAGGAAATTTTGATTAAACCTCTCAAATAGTTTCGGCTAGGAAGAAATGGTGTTTTAGGTGCGAGCCTTTGCCTACCTTTTCTTCAAATGTGACTTTTAGACATTCTTCTCTTGTTTTTTTGTAGACCGAAGTCGAATAAGGGTTTTCAAACATTTTTTTCTAAAATTTTATTTTGTTTTTGTTAAATGATTTTTTGGGTGACTTAGTACACCTAACTCAATACCAAGTGGTCACTCCATTTTTAATAAAACCCTTTTTCAAAATATTTGACCAAAATTGTGACATTTATGGCTCCGTCCTTGTTTTGTTTTTCAAAAAACACATTTTTTCAAAATGCACTTTTTCACCAAAAATTCGATTTTCTCATACACGCACAGTTTTTCAAAACCCAAAAATCATTTTCAAAAGGGGTCACCATGACCATGCCGTGATTTTCGAGGCATGACACATACTATACCCAACCTCTATCCTATGGGCTACTCTTTTATGAGCACTGAAGAATAGAGTCAAAGTATAACAATCTACGCTCAAGATCCTATGGTAATCTCAAGTCAAAGGATCACTTACACCATTGCTATTAAGAGTTCAGCCATTGGCATTATAGTTGAAAACTCTTGGCAGATTAATCTAATGAACTTGTTCTAAACAAGCATCAACATACCAGCTTAGATGTTGCCCACACCATAGTCTATGAGATCAACTACTACTTACCATAACTAGAGGCAAAATATGTGCTAGTCTATCCGTATTAATGATGTCCAATCTCATTAATACTATGATTATGGACATTTAAGAATATGACTTCATGCATTAGAGTCTCATAATTATAACCCTTACAATCTCTAATACATAATCAATATTCTAAGGACTTTACCAAATAAACAAGTAACATGGAAATACAAGTATAAATGATAAAGAAAAATGCCACGTGAATAAATATAACATAAATAAGTGTAAGTACAAAAAGACTTAAACCAACTTGATTTTAGGGTATACACTAACATAGATTATTTTAGACCTAGATGGGTTGAACTCTAACATGGTCATTATGTTTTGATTTGATTTATTAATGGAAAATAGTCATTTTACTTGATTTATTTATGAGTTTGTTTTGGTTAATTGAATTGGGTATTGAGTGCGCCTTTGATTCAATTACTGATTTCCATTAGGTAGATTGAGAAATCACTTAATTGATTATGATCATCTCATAAATAAAGAGACTTGCATGGATCGCTAGAGATAGGATCACATAGTTTTCTTCATTTAGATTCGAACCTAACCAAAATAATAGAGTCCGCAAAATTGTGAAGCATCCTTTTGGAGTTTTGATTTAGAAGAGATTCAAATCAATCAACTAAGAGGTCAAGGGTTCTATGCTTGAGAAAAATGGGATCCAATTAAGGGCTTCTAAGGGCAAGATAATTTGAGTAGTCCAGTAATCATGAATTGAAGCATTATAAGGAAGGTTAGGCAGATTCTCTATCTAGGTCTTACTTGAATCAATTATTACTTTTCCTTTTTCTTACCTTGCTTTGTTAGTTGTGTTTATTGCCTTCATTTAAAGTATTTAGTTAGATTCTTAGTTTAAACCATCATTCATTGAGTATGTTAGATAATAAAATAAGAATTATTACTCGTACTTGCAGTCTTCAATAGAATGACACTCAGTACTTGCTATCCACTATACTACGGAACAATAGATATACCATTGTATAGGGCAGTAGATATCAAGTTTTTAGCTCTGTTGCCTGGGACTTGCAATATTAGTAAACTTGCAATTTATTACTCTAGCCATTATTTCTTTTATAGTTGTTTTTTCTTTTCCTTGTTTAGCTTATTATTTTTTTCTATTTAATCTGTTTTATTACACTGCAACTGCAAGATCTCACTTTAGTGCATGACTAGAAGCACTGGCTCTCCACTTCTTGAAGTTGATCCCGAGACAAAGACGACAACTTTAAGAGCACTTAGAGAATGACTGAATGAGAGGGCTGCAAAACTAGATGCAGAGATCATTTGGGCACAAGAGGCAAAGGAATTATCAATGGAAAATCACGCAAACCCTATAGTTCTTCCCCCACCTCCATTGATGAGGAAGAGCCGCAACCGCATCAGATGACTATGTCAGATTATGTGAGGCTATCACTGAGAGGAACTGAGTCAAGCATAGTCAGACCATCTGTTGCTGTGAACAACTTTGAAGTCAAACCGAATATAATTCAAATGGTGCAGTAGTTTGATGGGCTGCCTAATGACGACCCCAACACCCATTTTGCAAATTTCTTAGAAATTTGTGATACCTTTAAGATAAATGGGGTGACAGATGATGCCATTAGACTTTGATTGCTTTCATTTTCACTTTGGAATAGAGTAAAACAGTGGTTGACACCCTTCCTCGAGGGTCTATCACCACTTGGGATTAGATGGCAGAGAAGTTCCTGTCCAAGCACTTCCTACCCTCCAAGACTGCCAAAATGAATTCTCCTACATAGAAGTTGAGATCCTATATGATACCTAGGAAAGGTTCAAGGAGCTACTTAGAAAGTGCCTTCACCATGGTTTACCAATATGAATGCAGGTGCAGACCTTTTGTAACGAGCTAAACCTAGCCATAAGACAAATGATAGATGCAGTAGCTAGGGGCACGTTAAACAGTAAGAGACCAAAGATGGCCAAAGAATTAATGGAAGAGATGGCCATGAATAGCTATCAGTAGCAACCCAACCGTTTAAGGCCAATTAAGCCAACCAGTGTCTACAATGTTGATGATATCACATCCTTAGTAGCCCAAGTGGAAGCCCTTAGGAAGAAAATGGATCTGTTTACAACTGCACAAAAACAAGGTCAATGGATGCAATGCGATTACTATAGGTTTGTTATTGTAATCAAGAATGCAAAGCAATAGGTGCGATAGAGCAAGCCAATGAACAATTGAACTACATGGCAACACACCACAGCCTCAAGGCAATCCCTGCAGTAACATTTGTAATTTGGGATGGAGGAACTACCCCAAGTTTTCTTGGGAAAATCAAGGACAAAAGAGGCAGCAACCTCTGCCTCGATATCAACAGCAATAGCCATCTAATGAGAGAAAGTCGAGTCTCGAAGACCTATTAACGAAGTACATTGATACGTCTGAGACTTGCATGAACAACATGGAAGTATCTCTGAGGAACCAGCGGGCATCAATCCATAATTTGGAGACCCAAATTGGACAAATTGTAAAAATGGTTTCTGAGAGACCTCAAGGCTTGTTGCCTATTAACACTGAGCTAAACCCAAAGGAACCAGTCAACGCCATTACCTTTAGGAGTGGGCGTGAGCTATCTAATGCTCAGAGAAGGGGAGAGAAGACAAAAGAATACCGCTATGAATGAAGAACCACTCAAGCAAGTGTCAAGGGAGGTAATTAAAGGCAAAAGGGAGAAGAAGCCTCTTGACATTTACTCTCCACTAGTCCCCCACCTTCAAAGGCTACAAGGAGGCAAATCTGATACTAAGTTTTCTAAATATGTTTAAATGTTAAAATCTCTGCATATTAACATCCCTTTTATTGATGCCATCTTGCAGGTTCCCTCATATGCTAAGTATCCAAAAGAGATCATCACGTGAAAGAGGAAGATAGAGAAGTATGAGATGATTGCTCTTTCAGAAGGATACAATTCAAAGCTATAGAGTAAGCTTCCACCCAAGCTTAAGGATCCAGACAAGTTTTCTATCTCTTGTACCATAGGAAGTTTGAATTTTTATGATGCGCTATGTGACCTAGGTGCTAGTGTATCTGTAATCCCACTATCTATAGCAGAGAGACTTGGGTTAACTAAAATTAAGCCTACATATATTAAGTTACAATTAGTAGATAGGTCAATTGGGTAACCACGAGGAATTGTTGAGAAAGTTTTAGTAAAAATTGATGAATTCATAATTCCCATGGATTGCATAATGTTGGACATAGAAGAAAATCCTGATATACCTATCATTTTAGGCAGAACTTTTATAGCTACTGCGGGTGCCATAATAGTTGTTAAGTACAGTAGGCTTAAATTTTAGATTGGAGAGGAAGCGGTGGACATCAATTTAGGAAATAATATTAAAAATTCTTCTTCTGAAGTTTATTTTGTAAATACTAATAATGATCAAAACGCCAGGGCAAGGTGTAGCCATTAATGGTTATGTCACTCTTGAGAAAGGTGATAAGTAATAAATTGATTAATATTATTGTATGCTTTATTATATATTTTTGGTTTTATTTTGGTTATATTATGAGTAATTTTGGCTACAAATGACTCATTTTTCAACTTTTTCTAGAATTAGGGTTTTAGCTTAAAATTAGAATTTTTATGTTAATTTTGTTACCTTGAGCAAATTGATGCACAATTTGTGTATACTTTAGTAGGATCATCACACTTAAACTCAATTTGGATCAATTGGAGTTAAAGTGAATCAAAATCAAAAGATGATTCAAAAGAGAAGGTTGATGAATTCCTTGGAGAAATATTTGAAGAATAAATTGTGCAAATAATTGAAAAACCCAATTCTACACCAAAAATATGCGGAAATGCATGGAAAGAGTCTACATACGAGGATTTCAAATCAACATAATCAGAAAAATCAAGTGGGAACCACAATAAGTGATCTGCTGGTCAGCTAACCCGTAGATAGCACCGCGAATCGAAGTCGACCACTAGACATTAGGGCTTGCAACTTGCAACAATTTTCGACTGGTTTTGCAGACAGTTTCAGATGGGGATAGGGTTTTACAAGTTGGAGATTTCATTAAAAATATAAATGAAGACTTTTGTGCATCTTAATACAAACCTTCATCATTTCATGCATTAATGGCAATTGCAAGTTGGAAAATGATGTGAAGAACTTTTGCCTATAAATAGAAGTCATTTGTAACTCATTTGTAACTAGTTTTTGTAGTAGATAGTTGTAGTTAGCTTGATTTATACGAGTTTTGGTGGGGAATTATAGAATTCTCTTCATGCTTCAATAGAATAGTGAGGATCATTGTAAGAGAACTTTGTAGTGCAACTTTTGAATGTAAATAAGAAGAGAAGTTTATTCCAATTTGGTTGAGCAATTCCTAAACTCTATCTCTTTTACTTTCATTTGTTGCCATGAATTCTTGCTTTGAAGTTGAAATTCTAGTTGTTTCACTAACCATGTTGAACTAAAAGCTTTCTCCAGAATATAGATGGAACTAATGAATCAACAAACATGACTTAATTCATTTGCACTTGCTAAGCTTGCATTTTTTTGTTTACTTGTTCAAGCTTTAACACTTGTTTTGTAAGGTAATAACATAGGTAACGCAGTAGAAAAATAAAAATTTTATTATCTTAATCATGGATCTCTTTGATATATCTATATGACTATAAGGGGGTTTGCATGAAGATTACCTCAAGTATAGAAGATTTTTATGCTTCTATGGCAAAGATCCTTCGATGAAGAGGTAAGATCTACCACGAAAAGCCCTTCAAGCGTCGAGCCTCTAATGATATCCACACAAACAACTTCTTTGGCAACCTTGGAGGCTTGCTTGCTTTGACTTTTGAGTGCTAGCTCCCTTGAATTAATTAAGAACACAAGAAAAGAAAAGACCTAACAATTAGGAGAGGAGAGAGAGAGAGAGAGAGAGAGAGAGAGAGAGAGTGACACCACAAAGAGAGAGAAAGAACGGCATTTTTTTTCTTCTTCAAGTTTTTCTCTCACTAGTTTTTCTTTTTGTGTTGCAATAATAATTCAAGAGTCAAAGCATGAACCTATTTACTGAGGAAGTATTCTAGTCTTTTAGAAAATAAAGGTAATTGGAAACCAAAAAGGTTTAGGTAACTTACCTTCAGCTAATCCTTCTCCTTTAGGAATTCTATTCCATAAGGAAACCAACTAGTTACTTTATTTCTTTTAGAAAACTAATTTCCTGCAAGACTTAGAATATTTATACATAAGTCCTTTAAATTAATTTATCTCATAAATTAACCCCATAAATATCTCATACTCATCTTAATTACATTTTACCCAAAGATTATGTCCTTTATGTGTGTGACCCATTAGGTTCCATTCACGTTGGCAATAAGTAAAAATTATAACTCATTAATTAATCAATTGAGAGCTAGATAAATTAAGCACTTTAATTTATCATTAATTTATAATTAATTAATTCGTACTTAAAGATCATGAGTGGCATCTAGAAATGCATCATGACCACCTAAGTGAATAGGAAAGTCATATGGTAGACTATACCCATCAATGACAATGTTACCATGTAATTAATATCCTTTTACCACACTATATCCCAATTAGTCTAAAAAGTATAGTGCATAATTTTAAATGACTAATTATATTTTCTTGTTCCAAAAATATAACTCGCTATGATGTATAACCTTGAAACTATTTTCAAGTTATACTATCACTTCTGTAGAAGATTTATGAGTTAATATTTCTAACAACTGGCCATAAAGGGATATACTCTCCTATTAAGGAGTGGTGAATCCTATATTGATTACTCACTATCCTTCCATACTTCAAACTATACTCAATCTCTAACCTATGGGCTACTATTTTATGAGCACCAAGGAATAGAGTCAAAGTATAACAATCCACACTCAAGATACTATACTAATCTTGTAACATCCCGTGTCTGGACTGGCCCAATAACTTTTGAGCTTTAAACCACGGGCTCAAAATGCTTAAGCCAAGTTATTTAGTAGTCCAAACGTAGGATGTTATATACTATTCTTTTTTTCTTACTCCCACCGATATGGGATATCACAAATCTCAAGTCAACAGATCACTTACACCATTGTCATTAAGAGTTCAACCATTGGCACTATAGTTGAAGACTCTTGTTGAATTAATCCAATAAACTTGTTCCCAAACAAGCATCCACATACCAGCTTAGGTGTCACGCACACCATAGTTATGAGATCAACTACTACTTACCATAAGTAGAGGCAAAGTATGTGCTAGTCTATCTGTATTAATGATGTCGAATCTCATTAATACTATGACTAAGGATATTTAAGAATACGACTTTATGTATTAGAGTCTCATAATCGTAACCTTTACAATCTCTAATACACAGTCAGTATTTTAAGGACTTTATTAAACAAACAAGTAACATGAAAATACAAGTATAGATGATAAAGAAAAATGCCACGTGTATAATATAACATAAATAAGTGAGAATACACAGAGCCTTAAACCAACTTGATTTTAGGGCATACACTAACATGTTTTTGCTTGACCAACTTAAACAAGTCATTTAGTTTCTACTTGATATTGAGAAATGCATGTATCAATGGAAAATGAACAAGTAATGCTTAAGCAATTCATATGAGAATAATGAATGTTTAAGTGAATCAATACAATTTCATGTTTTCATAAGATTTCACCATAAGAATATTTGAAATCTTGCCATTTCATTGAGAGATCTAGTTATGACATATATGGAATTGGACTCTAAACAAGGCAAGGTAACACTTAGCGAGTCATTCATGCATGATTCATTAATGCATTCTATGTTCTAGCATTCTTTGCTTGGATTTTACAAAAGTTCTCAATCATAAAGTTAGTGAAAAAGATTTAGTGGTTGCATATATTTGATTCCTCATGGGATTCAACACCTCATACTCCAAGTACTACAGACCCATGCACTTGCAGACTAAGTTGGGAGATTAGGTTTTTATTACTTGATTTGTGTGTATTTGTTCATATTTGCTATACCTAATCTACACAACATCAAAAGGTTCTAATGATGAACGGAATGGAATGAAGAGCCGTGTAGTTGAGGAGAAAAGAAAAAGGCTAAATAGGATTGGAAAGATAAAGGATGGTCAATGTGATAGCACGATAAAGGCTCCTAGATGCCGAACGAAGAAAAGATGTTGGCCATATGCAAGTTGGATGGCCAAGACAATTGAAAAGGGATGGAAGAAATGGACATCTAAAATGCCTAGAGGTGTAGGCATAAGTTCTAAAGGATACCTCAATCCTTTAGGCAACAAGGCAAAAATGTGAAAACTGAATGAGGACGTCAAGCTAATGATGTTAAAAATAGTGCCGGTTGGGAGGCAACCCAACTTGTTTAGTCTTCTAGTAGTTCTAGTGTTTTATTTCATTTTTAAGATTAATATTGTGTTTCATAAAGTGAGTATTTTTGTTGTGTTTTGCAGGACAATTGACAAAGTACAAGCTCACATTAAGAATGAGGGTTCAACTACATCAATGAAGGAGTTTTAACCTTTTGCATTCTTATCTTATGTGTTTGTTGAGAGTTTAAGGTTAAACTCTAGTTGCATGAAGCCAGAACTGATTTATTTTGATTATTTATTAGTTTTATAGTCATAAGGTTGGTCTTTAGGGTTAAATGCACGAAATTTGCACTTTCTGTTGATATCCATGGCCATTTGTACTCGTAGATAGGGGCCACAAATTGAAACAGAAAGTTGAGTGGTTCTATTTATATTCGCACTGCCTATCCACACACGGGTACTTAGTATTCGCGTGTACGAATAGGCGCACAGTTAAGAAGTGTCAAAACTCAAGGTTCTAGTCCTATCCGCACCGCATATCCATGCATAGATTCAACGCTCAGATACGGCTAGAACTGCGTAAAAGTGAAGAGAAAAGGGTATTTCTTTTTTGCAAAATTTATCTTTCTCTTCCACGAAACCCTAACTTCCAATTTCCGTTTCCCCTTATCCTTTGGTTTTCACTTAATCTAACCTCCAATCTCCCTAAATCACACACTGTACAGCACAATCACGCATACTTAGCAGGAAATAAGTCACAAAATTTGGGAAATTTCAAGTTATCCATCCGCCTTGCTCTCTTAGATATTCTTGTGTGATTTTCTTCCATTTGTGTGTTTTGTATTGATTCTTATCCCTTAATTTGGTAAGTGATGTTTTATTTGTGTCACTTTATTCATGATTTGGTTGCATTTTATATTTTTACCACATTGAATCACATTGTATTTGTTCAATTGTGTGGTGAATTTATGATATCCATATGATGTTTAGAACTATTTATGTTTTGTTTAAGCATTAATAAAGCCTGGGTTAAGAGTTTGTATGGAATGTTGAGTGAATTGGATGTTTATTGACCTAGTTTTGGGATGAATGATTTTGTAATGGGTTGATATGTCGTTCAATTCATGAAGTATGTTGGCATTTCTAGTCATATATGAGTGTGTGGATAGGCGAACTTGAACAAATTGGTTATGACTTGTTGAGATACATGATGGTTGTTCAAGTTTCATCGTATTTTGGGCAATTTAATTGTTGCTAATGAATGGATTAGGTATTTTAACAAGTCTAGTGAGTCCTAAACGGTATAAGTGTGCAATGTGATATCTTAGCATGTTGTTTAGCCTTACTAGAAGGAGTAAAGTACGAGTTCATTCGTTATTTTCATTTGGTTATTATACTCTTTAAGCTTGATGGAGATTTTTGTAGTTAGAATTAATTGTGAGTTTATTAACCCGTCTTGAGAAAAAGCAATGCTCAATACCTATGATTTTTATTCATTCTTATAGGTATCATGCTAAGGACCAAGATAACCGCACAATGCATAGGGCCCATTACCCTTCAAAAATGTCAAGGGATGAGGGTTCTTCCAAGCAAGTGAATAGAGGCCTCAATGGGATAAAGTTCGATTTCTCTCTCTGAATAAGGAGAATTGGTGTCAGGTGCGGAGAGATCAAAGATTCATTGTTTAGAAGAGTGTAGCAGACAATGTAGATAACTACTTTCATGTATCTTAGGCATTTGCAAGGCTGGGGTGGGATGGTATCCTCTGGCTCCCTGAGTACTTCTATCATGAATTAGTCAAGGAGTTTTACTCCAATATTCAGGAAAATGAGAAGTACAGTGATTCATACATTGATACAACAATAAGAGGGAGAAGGATAATGGGATGTGGTATTTTCAATAAATGGGGATAGTGCTCCTAGGCCTGATGGTTTTATAAATAAATTTTTTATGCATGTGTAGGACATTGTGGCTGAGGATGTTTATAGGGCAGTGACTAGTTTCTTTTGTGGTGTAGAATTACCAAGGTGTATCTCTTCTACCTTGGTAGTTCTAATCCCTTAGTTTAAACCGTCATTCATTAAATAGGTTAAATAGTAAAATAAGAGTTATTACTAATCCTTGCAATCTTCGAGGGAACAACACTTGATACTTGCTATCTACTATACTACGGAACGATATGTATACTTGCTTAGAATATCCATAGTATAGGGTAGTGGATATCATTCATGATCTAAGAAGAATTCATGATCTCATGAACTCTTAACGGGCTTCAGTTGCTCATATTTTGAGAAAGGCGAACCCTGTAGGAGATTTTATTGCCTCATTAGATCTACATCAAGATTTTGTTTCTTTTTCTTTAGATCTACTCCCTACAAAATTGAAAGCATTGGTTCATTCTGATAGAATAGGAATCCCATATATTAGGATACGCTTTGTAAGGGAATAGTACTCCTCAGTTAGTTTTGTTTTTTCATTGTAAAATTCTTTTCTTGGTATTAATAAATCAAGGGTTGGCATCCTGTCCCCATGAATGGGGTCTTTACCAAAAAAAAAAAAAAACATAAATGCCACAAAGTGGTTCAGCTAACTATTCGGTCAACTCTTGTGTCGTCGAATGACAAAATGTACGTTTAAATAAATTCATAAACATAATTTAAAATTCAAAAATTAAAAATATGAGCTTCATAGGTAAAGTGTAAATAGTTTAAATGAATTCACGAATGTAAATTCAAATTTATATTTAAACATATAGTTTGAACGAACTAACTTTGAAAATATGACAAAATTATAATATTAATTGTCTCATTATGCTCCATCAAATATTCAAAAAATAAAGAAAACATAAAATTTTTATTAGAATTTTAATTTAGTAGCATGTGAATTCTTTTCAACAATATTGACACTATATATTCTTTTGGACAATATTGACACAAGAAAATTACAGTTTTAATACCAAATGTTTGCGGTATTAGCAGTTTCAGTCACTAAAGTTTAGAAAAAAGCAAATCTAGTACCAAATGTTTCAATTTTTTAGTATATTTAGTCCTATTGACCAGTTTTACAAAAATCTTATTGGAATTTGGTCACATAATATTCACGTACTGGTTACAAAAATTTTCAAAAAGAATTAGAGTAAAGAAAAAAATTTTAATTGCCATAATTTGTAATTAAAGGTACTAATTTGAGTTCATATGTGATAAATAAGCAGATAAGACTGAAAAAAATCTGCATGAATAATGCATGCACGTGTGTGCTTTTAATTAAAAATTATGGTAATTAAAATTTTTTTCTTTTTTTGTTTTTTTTTTGAAAAATTTTGTAACCATCACATGAATTTCACATGAGTGAATTCTGATAAGATTTTCAGAAAACTGATCAATAGGACTAAATGTACTGAAAAATTAAAACATTTGGTACTAAATTTGTTTTTGTCCAAGCTTTAGGAACTAAACCTGCCAATACCCTAAACATTTGGTACTAAAACTGCAATTTTCTCAAATTGACACTCTCACCACCCTTTATTATTAGTCCAATCTATAAAAGGATGCAAAACACATGTGAGTACATGGGCTAATTAATCAGAATATTCCTAAAAAAAACCTTTCAAAATTACAACTAGTGCTAAAAGTGTGCACGAGTTTATACTTGACATGCTTGGCAAGCACGTCGAGCAAATTTTTTTTTTTAATTCTATGCTTGACGTGCTTGCCAAGCACATCGAGGCCAGGTTGGTCAAGTTGACCAACTTGATAGATGCTTGGCACGACGTGCTTGGCAAGCACGTCGTGCCAGAAATTTTTTTTTTAAATTTTGGAGCTGATTTTTTTTTTATTTGAAAGAAATGGCTGATTAGCCTATATAATTAACCCCACCCTCTTTGCAGCTCACTCTCACTCTATCTCTCTCTTTCTCTCTCTCTCTCTCTCTCTCTCTCAGTCAAAAAAAGGCTCCCGATAGTAGGAGAAAGGAGGCTCCAGGTATTCTTCAAGCAGAAGGAGAAAGGCATTCTTCAAGTAGCAGGAACTTAAAACAACCAAAAGAAAAGAAGATACTTCAAGCAAGTAGAAGGCAAGGTGGTAGAGCAAGCAGAAAGAAAGGAAGGCAAAAGATTTTATATTTGTTTTGGAAAAAGTATACATTTTGCAACTTAGGCATCAGCTTGTTTTCTGACAGGTATTTGTGAATCAATTTTGTTTTTGTAATTTTGTTATGATTTTATACTATGCATTAATTAAATTAAATTAATGTGTAAGGTAAATATTGTATGTGTGTAGTGTGAATATATTTTTTTGAAATTAAATGTTGTTGAATATTTACATTTTCAGTTAGAGAATTTAATTATTGTGCAGTTAAATATTTAGACCATGAACTATTAAAATTTATAATGTGGGCCTTGATATTTTATGTAATTCAAATTTGGACACAAAACTTATGAAAATAACATTTTGGGCCCTGAACTTTTGTGTAATTTTTACCCATGAAATTTTTAAAATTACATTTTCACCCATATTTTTGTGTATTTACAATTTTGATAGGATCCAAGGAGCACGTACACATGTGAAGCATTGCCTAGCACGTTTCAAGCTAAAAGGGGAGTCATTCATCAATGATATAGGTGCGCATGAATGCTGTCAAAGTGGTGCATACGAGTTGAGCATGAATGTTGAGCTTGAGTAACGTGACGATCGAGTTGGTAGATTGGGCCAAGGTTTAATGTATTGGTTTTGGATCAAATCTAATTTTAAAGATAGCCCAATTGAAGATTCTAAGCTGTCCATAACAAGAATACAAGGGGCTGGTTACTTGAGCTCACTTGGAGGGCTCTTAAACTTGCAAGATGGAGGCCCAATAGTGCACAATGGAGGCGTCCAGCTCAAGGAGACTTTTTGGACGAATTTGGAATATTTTTTAGAGCTTATTTTATGTTTTTTTTTAGTTTTCTATATTGTTTACAAGTTGTTTTAGTTAGTTTTCCAATTAGTTGTTGTGTTTAGTTTTGGAATTTGACTAAAACTTCAAAGATCTAGAATTCTCTTGTAAGCCTATTTATAGATCTTCATAATTCAATAAAACAATCAGATTTATTCCTCAAAAATTCTTGTGAACAGTGTTTTCTCTTTTTAAGAGTGTTTTCTTGGTTTTTGGATTAGAACTACTTTTAGTCTTATCAAGCCTAAGCTTGTGGCGACTTGAATACTTGCTTAGAGTGATTTCTTTCGTGTTTGATCAAAACTCTTAAAGCCTTAGACTAGCATATTGATTATCTCGCATTGGTCTAGTTTAGGTCCTTAGGAGTTTGTGTTCTTCATTGAAGAAGACTCAAGGCGTTTTGCTTGGAATGTTCAAGGGTCTTGGCGTGGTTCCACACTTCCGTTCATAACAATTGGTATTAGAACCATCTTCTTAATAATTCCAAGTTTTCCAATCCAATTTGTCCTTAGAAAATTTTAGATATATCCCTTATTTTGTTTCTTGAATTTGTTTTTGTGTTGTTTGTCAAAGTGCTTCGAGACTTGGCAAATAACTTGTGTCTTATTTTTGTTTCTTGTGTATCATGTTTTTAATTCTATTCTGTCTAGCCTTAATTTGTTCTATTTATTGTGTTTCTTGTCTTGTTCTTGTGTTTCCTTGAATTCTTTTAGGGTCTTAGAGTCGTTCTTCGTTGCCTCCAATCAAGAATTTTAGGTTGTGTGGTATTTTTGAAATCTTGACTTTTTTGGTGTTTCTTGAATTTCTTGTGTTAAAACCTTTTCAAGAAAATTTAATTTTGGACAAACCAGCCTTGGATTGAAGTTTCTTGAAGGGTTTTGGTTGTTTGTGTTGTTCTTGGTCAAAAAAAAAAAAGAAACGAAAAAAAATTAAGAGGCATGCTTAAAGAAAGAAAAGAAAAGCCAAGCACAAAGAAAAATCAAAGAAAAAAAGGCTGCACAAGCGAAAGAGCCATGAAATACCTTTGTTTGATTGATCTCAGTTGTTTCTTGGTGAATTCTTGAAGTTGTTGGGTTTCTTGGAATTCTTGAACCTGTCCAGATTTGTTCTTGAGTTTCTTGAGGTTCTTGAACAAGTTCTTGAGCTTTCTTGAAGTTCTTGGCAAGTTTCTTGAAGTTCTTGATAAAAGTTCTTGAGTCATAAATTAAAGTTCTTGAAGAACATAGTTGCTGGAAATTTGATTTCTTGAACTTCTTGATCACATAACTTCTTGAGAGATAAGTGGACGTTGCTTGAATCTGGAATTTTGGGTAGTTGTAGCACGTTTTTCTGGTTGTTCTTGGGTTGTTTTGGTGAGTTTTTGCATCAAGATTCATAGACAAAGTGGTAGGAACAAGTTCTTCAACTTGATTCTTGAATATTGATTGAAATATTGGTGCTGGAATTTTGGCTAATTGTTACTTACGAATTTTCTGAAAATTTCCAGCTTGATTTGATCTTAAAAAGGAAGAAAAAGGGCTGATTTGGTGTTTAAATAGAAAAGGAATCCTAGTCCTAAAGGATTAGGAAAGCTATTGACAAGGAAAAAGGAAATAAGGAAAGTTGTTACCAAAAAAAGAAAAGGAAACAAGAAGACTTGGTCAAGCCTAAAGGTGTTTGTTTCCTAATTGATTAAACTGTGTGGAGATAAGGGAACTTCCATCTGCAATTTGTTTCCTTTGATCATGTTTTGGAAGGTTTCCTTATTAGCAGTGGCTTGTTTCCTTTTGCGTCCAAAGTTTCCAAAACCTAATTGAGCTTGGGTTTCCATAAATCCTATATTTATTGGGAAATCTTGAATTTTTGTTTTTACACAAGGAAAATTATTTTTCAAGAGATCATTAAAAATCAAGATTTTACAAACAAGAATACCACACATTAGGGTTTCCAAATTGTGTTTTCTTGAGTCAAGCTTGATTGTACTTAATTTCTTTGGACTTCTCTTGATCAAACCACACTCTAAGCTTCTTCTGTCATTCATTATCATCATTATTCTTGAGTATTGGATTGCTATTGGTTCTTGGTAAGCTTGATTGAGTAGGTTTTCATCAAAGGACCAACAAGAAAACATCTCAAGAGAGGAAAAAGGCTTAGGGGCGAGCTCATTCGAGGGAAAAAGCCATATACATTGAGTGATACACAAGTGCTTGTGTGTATACACTAAGAGAGTGGTGAGGCTATTTTCATATTATTTGTTTTTCTTTGTCACTAACTTTTCTTGCAGGTTTAATATGGCTTGGGAATGTGTTGTGCTAAAAAAAATGAATCAATTTGATCACAATGTCACTTCTAAATCCTCTAAGGGGTACACCAATGATTGTGATTATATTACCTATACTTCAAGGAAGGTAGAGAGGAAGGTACCATCGAAGTGTTCTCAATATTATCATTCTTCTAAGGAGTATATCATTGATGATTATGGCCATGAGGGCGTTGCTTCAAGAAGGAGGGAAAGACCATTGAATTCTAAACCCTCTAGAAGACAACATCGTGATTCTCTATGGGAAGAATATGAGGCACTTGTAGCTGCTCAAAAGGAGGAAGCTTGTGGAATGATGTGTGAGGAGGAATCTAAACCATCAATAAAGAATCACAGTTCATCAAATCATATCCATTGGAGAAATAATGATGCCTTTGAAGGGAATGATAAACCATCAACTTCAAAGTCTAAGGAAATCATGAAAGTCAATAGTGATGAGGAGATGCAATCACTCAAAGCTGGTAGTGATGGTGAACAAATGCAACATAAAAGTCAATTCTATACTAGATGCACTGTAAATAACAAGGTATGTAGTATGTATATCAATCATAATAGTTGCACTAACTTGGCTAGTACTGTGTGTTGGAATGTTAGGTTTGCCCTTGTTGAAGCATCCAAATCCATACAAAAGGTTGACTAAAGATGGAGAATTGGAGGTGACCCATCAAGTGGAGATGAAATTTTCAATTAGCAAGTATCGTGATAAGGTTCTTTGCAATGTAGTACCAATGAAGACTTGTCACATACTCTTGAGGCATCCATGGCAACTTGAAAAGAATGGCAAGTATGATGGGGTGAATAACAAATACTCTTTCATGTGGAATGGGAAGAATATCAAGCTATGTCCTTTGTCACCACTTGAAGCAAATAAAGATAGAGAGAAAATTGCAAAAGATTGCAAAGAGTGGGAAAAATCAGTGAGCACACAATCCAAAGAAAAGAGTGAAGACAAAGAAGAGTGCGTACAAGAAAAAAAGGAGTGTGATGTGAGCATAAGGGAAAACATTGAAGGGGAAATTGTTGAGTATGAAAAAGAAGAAAATAGTGCTTTGAGTGAAAGACCTAAACTTCTTGTACCTTTGTACAAGGAAGTAGATTATTTTGCTGACACTCTTAACACTTGTTTTCCTAGTGCTTTTGTTTCTCTTTTGTAACAACATGGAAATCAATTTCAAAGAGAGATGCCACTAGCAAATTGCTCATTCAATGATGTAAAGTTGCAAATTGGTGGAGCATTATCATTATCAAGCAAGGAGATGCAAGTGATTCAAAAGCATGATTTGGTGAATAAGGGATGCTTTGAGATAAAAAACTGGTCACATGCCATCAACACAAATTGGTTGATCAAATACATGTTTGATTAGTGGCATGGTGTCAATTGGTTTTCTGACTTTAAGTTTATACGTGTTTTGTGTTTCAACTTAGTTATGCATGATTCTATACATTCTGTCTATAGCATTAATGTGCATAATTTTACATTGCATATAGTGTCTTGTGGTAATTTATGTGACAATTTGCATTTTGTGCATAGTATTTCTCCTAGGAAATTTATTTTGAGTTTTAGTGATCATCGTGTTCTAAGTCATGATGTTCATCTTGTCTTTTGTAGTAGAGATAAGTATGTGTTGCATGAATTGCTTTCTAATTTTAATGGTTTAGGCTTAGTTTGTTCTAGAAATTTCATTGTTAGTAATGCTTTAGGTTGTTTGTTGCATGATGCATTTACATATATAGTAAACCTGTTTATTCTATTTTTGTTTTTTTTTTTTTTTAATTGGCTAACCCCATACCCGGGGGGGGACGCCACTCCCAAATTTTATTAAACTAAGGAAATAATACAAGGAGGGGGGCCAAACCAAACCTCCAATTATTACATATTGAGATAAATTTATAACAAAGGAAATTAGGAGTACTACTCCCTTTACAATATTTGAAATTAAAAACTCTTAAATCTAAAGCATGGAAAACCTAATTTATCAATCCTAATCGCTCCACGAACAGCCTTTGGGAGAGAAGAAAACGTGTAAAATACTCGTGAAGTGCCCAGGTGGATACCCTCATTAGACAATAGATCTGCAGGACCATTAGCTTGCCTGAAACAATGAGAGAAAAGGCCGCAAGATGGCTGAAACTTTTTAATTTTCTCATAAATGTGCCTAAGTGACCAAGGGCAAGAATTAAGGCCTCGAAGAATGTTTATAAGAATAAGAGAATCAGACTCCACATGTAAAGTATTATATCCAATTTCACAACAAATTTGAATCCCAAATAACATGGCCTTAAATTCAGCCTCCAAACTAGTACCGTATCCAAAGGCAGTAGCAAAAGCCAAAATAAATTGACCCTGTTCATCCCTTAGGATCCCTCCACCTCCACATTCTCCAGGGTTACCCTTAGAACACCCATCAGTATTCAATTTGAACATGCCCCTACCAGGCCACCATTTAACCATAGTCACCCCAATACTAGGTTTTTTCTCACTCACAGTATCAACAAAATCAAACCAGTTTTTATCGACTATTGTAGTATTGAACTTAAGCTCATAGGTCATTTTCACATCAACAAATATCTTACCCACGATTTTGTCCCACTTTGGCAGCTCATTAGAAAAAAACCAATCATTTCTTGCTCTCCAGAGATGCCAAAGGATGGCAAGTGGAGCAACTTGTAACAAAAACTTTTGGTATTTGTTCTTCCAAGGCATAACCCACCATTGCATCAATCTTTTTCGCACGCCTTGTTGTTTAATGGCTATGCCAATTGGCTGCTCAAAAACTTTCCATACCTGCCCAGGAACTTCACCAAAACTAAAGATATGGTCTATGGTCTCTTCAGAGTGTCTATCACAACAATAACACCACGAAGGGCCATGCAACCCAAACCTCTGTAAAGTTTCAGCAACCGGGATTTTCCCCTTTAAAAGTCTCAAAATGAAGAAAGAGATTTTGATAGGAATAGCATTATCCCAAATTAAGGAATAAATTAAGCTCTTACTTCGTACTTGGCGACTATTTTCAAAAGCTGATTTAAGAGAAAACTCCCCAGATGTAGATAACTTCCACACAAGAATATCCGGACCAGTAGCATCAGGAGGTTCAATATTCCTAATTTCCTGCACCACTGAGTAAGGAAGGAAATTAAACAGTTTATTTAAATCCCATCCATTCTCCCTTATAAAATCGCAAACCTGATAAGAAACATGGCTAGCGGCATATGATGACAGGACTCCCGAGTCAACCCAAGTGTCATGCCAAAAATTTATTTCACCATTCCTCAACTGCCAGAACATATTAGCTTCAGCAAGATGCCTCATCTCCAACATTCGTCTCCATGTCCCTGAATCCAGAGGAGACTGGGAAACCTGCATGGGATGTCTAGACTTACAATATTTAGCATGCAAAAAGTTCGCCCATAAAGACTCATTTCTTCGAAAAAGCCACCATAGCTTTATTGACATAGCATTATAAACATCCATCAGACTTCGTATCCCCGCACCACCCTTCATTCGTAGGAAGACACAAATTGCTCCAACTAATCCAGTGTCTTTTAGCCCCCTCTTGAGTATGATTCCACAAGAATCTTGAAAAAAGCCTCTCAAGCTGCAAGAAAATTCCCTTTGGGGGAGATGAAACAGCAAGAATATGCAAGGGAATAGCAGATAGGACATGTTTAATAAGGATCAACTTCCCACCAAAAGACAGCAATCTGTTATGCCATATAAAAATCTTCCCCACTATTGATTGAACTAGGTCAGAAAAATAATGACTTTTCCTTCTACCATAGTAAAGGGGACATCCAAGATAACGAATAGGAAAATACTTCCTTGAAAAACTAGTTATTTGAGAGATAATAGAGACCCGACCTGGGGGAGTGCTATGATGGCATAGAAAGCCACTCTTCAAATTATTAATTTTTTGGCCTGAGCATTCTTCATATTTTCTCAATGTATCCATAATCAGCTTTAAAGACCGTCTATCTGCACCTGAAAATAACATCACATCATCTGCAAATCCCAGGTGAGTAATAGGTGGACAATTACGTGGAACAGAAAAAGGGGTGAATTCTCGGGTAAAAAGAAGAGAATTTAGGGCTCTTGAAAGGCCTTCAGCACCAATGATAAAAAGTCCAGGGGAGATAGGATCCCCTTGTCGCAATCCTCGAGAAGATTTAAAGAATCCATGTAGCGCTCCATTAATAATGACAGAGAACCAACAATTAGAAACTAGTCTCCAGATCATGTCAATCCAACGTTCACCAAACCCAAAAGCCCTCAAGATACCCATCAGGTAAGGCCAGGATACCCTATCGTATGCCTTTTCCATGTCAAGCTTTACAACCACATTACCCCCACGCTGTTTCTTTCCTAGGCCCTTGATCAATTCCTGGGCCAATAAGACATTCTCAGCTAACTGTCTGCCTCTAACAAAACCACTTTGTTGGGGAGAAATAATTTTAGGCAAGATCCCTGCCAACCTGTCAGCCAAAAGCCTAGAAATAATTTTATTAATAAAATTACATAAGCTTATTGGGCGAAACTGAGTGAAGTCTTGAGGATGAGAAACTTTAGGAATAAGAATAAGCATTGTAGAGGTAACAGACCTTGGTAACGCTTCCCCACAGAAAAAGGAAATAACTGCCTGATAGACATCTGCACCCACAATATCCCAAGCTGCAGAGAAAAACTTACCCGTGAAACCATCTGGCCCTGATGCGCTCTCCCCATCCATATCAAAAATAACTGTACGAACTTCCTCTATGGATGGAAAATCTTCCAACATACAACGATCCTCCTCTGCAAGCAAGCTAGGAATATGCTGAAAATTCAAGTTTCCACCTCCCCCTTCATTAGATAATAAATTAGAAAAAAATTGACAAGCTTCCTGAGCTATAACCTCCTCATCAGTTATCCAGTCTCCACGAGCCCCTTTAATACGGTGGATAATAGTTTTCTTCCGTCTATCTGCAACAATAGAATGGAAATATTTAGAGTTTTTCTCACCTTCACGCCACCATTTTACCCTCGCCTTTTGCGACCAAAATTTTTCTTCAATGGAGATAACTTTATTCAGCTGAGCTCGAGACTTTTGCATTAACTCAAGATTATTTGTGGAGTTATCCTCATCAAAAACTTGTTCTGCCTCTTTGGCCTGTTTCTCTGCCTCTCTCACATTCTAGAAAATGTCGCCAAACGTCTCACGTGACCACAGTTGTAAACGTTTTTTAACCTTTTTTAATTTTGCAACTAGTAACAACATAGGCGATCCCAGACAATCATCCTGCCAACAGCTCCGAACAACTTCTAGAAAACCCTTATGCTGAGTCCAGAAATTTAAAAAACGGAATTGCTTAGGCTTACCATCCCCCTTAGTAGAAACTGAAACCAGTAACGGAGCATGATCAGATGGACATCGTACCAAGTGTTGAACTTCAACCAGCACATTTAAATTTAGCATCGTTTGATTTAAGAGAGTCCTGTCTAATCTTTTCCAAACTCTGGCCTGCCCATGCCTATTGTTACACCACGTATACGGAGAGCCACTAAAACCTGCATCACAGATTTGAAGATCATGCATAAATTCTAAAAAATCCACAGCCTCATTAACCCGAAAAGGACGGCCCCCTTTTTTTTCTTCTGCATTTACAATCACGTTAAAGTCACCCATAATCATCCATGGCATATCAGTTCTTGCATCATTTTTCAAAGAATCCCATAGGGTTCGACGTTCTTCTTCCAAACACTTTGCATGAACAAAAGAAACCAAACATGTTTGCGAGAATAAAGAACTCTGAACCTCCACAGAAAGGTGTTGAGTACTTTCGCTAATTAAAGTCAATGAAAGTGACCTACGAAAGAAAATCCAGATCGTGCCATCCCCATTATATATTCCTAAATCCATCCCCAACTTCATACGAATATATTCAAATCTTCTAGTATCCATTTTTGGTTCAGCAAGTGCAAGAAATTGAAGAGAATGCAACTTTATTAGCTTTTTCAATCTATTCAAATTAGGAGCTCTTCCAACCCCCCGAATATTCCAGAACATGCACTTTATCATTGAGATAAAATATCAAAGGAATTATTTAAGGATTTGGTTTTAGATCGGAGGATTCTATCAGAAACCAAGAACCTAACACCCTTTTTACCTCGAGTAGGTTTCCTCCAATCAGCATTGATATCATCTCTAACATCCTCCATCCGCTTGTAACTTGTTTCCAGGTTGCAGTATTCTAAGTCTAGCTCATGTCCAGTTTGTTGTTTCGGCCTTGCTGCAGCTTCCCTTGTTCCTCTGGGTGATAAATTCCCAGCAACAACCTCCACCTCATGAAGTAGAAGACCAGGTCCATCCACATCTTTTTCCACCCCAGCAGAACCTAGGTTCTCCAACCGTAAGTCACAATGTTTCTGGACTTGTTCATCCATCAAACCCTCGACATGCAGATTTTGTTCCTGCACCCCAGGCGTAGCACTCCCTTTCGTAGCTTCCATATTGATTGCTTCGATACCAGGGACCTCCCTAGTAAGTTCCGGCTCATTCACCAGGTTTTTGACAGGCGAATTAGTCACCTGAAAAACTTGACCGCTCTGTTGCGCACCTTCCAGGCCTCTCGCGCTTTGCTCTCCCTCCGTCTGTGTATGCTGGACCTTCGGACGATAGTGTGGTTTTACGATTTGGCCATTGTTGTGGTCTTCCACCACCTGCTTATCCTTGCCTTTTGGATTGAGAAATCTGCAACTGGAGGTGTCATGCCCTTGTTTACTACAGTGAGTGCAATAAGGAGGAAGATCTTCATACCGAATCTTCTGCCAGAACCCGTCTGCACCAGATGCAATCCATACACGACCAGAAAGTTGTTGAGTGATATCTACATCGACACAAACCCTTGCCAAGTGAGGTCTAGCCAGTGTTGACGTAGCAGTATCCAATTTTAGAGGATTACCCACTGCACTGCAGATAGAAAATAGTGCAGATTTATCAAAGAAGTGCACCGGTAGCCCCTCTAGTGCGACCCAAACTGGAGCCCGAGTAGATTCTGTATCCACCCTAAACTCGGTGGACCACTTAAACACTCTCATAGGGAAATCAGTTATCACCCAAAGACCCCTCATCCAGCAACGTAAATAGTCCTCTTCATTGGACAACCTGATCAACACATGGCGATGGTCCAGCAAACCTAAGGAGAAGTTACCCGAAAAACCTATAGCAGCAAAGGCCTTCCTCATTGAATCCATGTTTGGTCTTCCATGGGAAAACTTACCTATCAGAGCAAACTGGAAAGGTGCAGCCAATTTTTTCACATCATCTTGAGAAAAAACCACAGCCGGTTCTCCCTTATGTATTGATGGGGGCTTGATCTTCAGAGGAGAAAGTGTTTTGTTAATCAAGACGTCTGCAAATGATCTATTCAGGTTGCTTAGGTTGCCCTCCAACACTAGGTTGAAGGGCCTCCATAAACCCTAAAATCAAACTCAAGAATCGGCAATAGAGAGAAAATAATAGAGAGAGAAACTAGAGAGAGAGAAAATTACATTTTTATGTAATTTTTGAAGCTTTGGTTTATTCTATTTTTGAAGCTTTGGTTTGTGTTAATTCTTTAGGTTCGTTGTACATATGTTTTAGTGTTTTTAATTTACACTATAGTTCTATTTTGCATGTTTATCTTGTTAGATCAAGTGATTATGTATTGCATTTAGCATGTTCAACTTCTCATAGTTCATTCTATCTTGAGAAAGTTCTTGTGTTTCATCCTGATGTCTTAAACGATTTTTGGTATTTCTTTTATAAGTTTTTATGCTGTGATAAGGATTACATGCATATGTATGCATTCTATCCAATTCATTCAATTGTTTTGGTCAGTAATCATGTTTTACATTTGGCATGTTTTGTTTTTCGTAATGCATTTTGTCCTAGGTATTTCATTATGTTAGATCATCATGTTTTAGGTTATTTAGAGTATTTCTTGGATGATTCTTTATGTCTAATGTCATATGCTGATGTTTATGCAATCTATTCAATATGTTCAAGTGTTTTAGCTAGTCATAATGATTTTGTTTTTGAGTCTTACTTGCATTGTGAACATACTAGTCTTGTTTATGATCTTCATCGTGCTCTTGTTCAAGATATATCTCTTGAATCGTTTCATCTTGTTGCCAGACATTGGAGTTTACTTTGAGTCCATGTTTGCTAAGTCTTGTTCATGTTTTTAAAGATGACACTCATCAAAATGAGTTTATTGTTCTTAAACATGAATTTGTCCTTACAATATTCTTGCGTGTGTGTAAGTTTTATGTTGTTACATTCGTAGGGAATGTTGAATATTGGCTTGTTTTTGTTGATGCATGCATGGGGATAAACGAGTTTTTTGAGCAAGTTTGTGTACCAAGTGTTCAAGGTGAATATGTTTATTTTGTTCATAGTCCATGTATGTTCTTTCTTTTGCATGTTTTTAGGGATGTTAATCGTCTAGACGTGTTTATTGTTTTTAGGTTAGAATTTGCCTTTGCATATTTAAGTTGTGTTTTTGGGTTCTATAATGTTTCATCTTTAGAGAACAATCAGTTTTTGGTTACTTGTGTTCATGTATGCATTGAGCCTCTGCTATGTGTTTTTGAGGGCTATACGTGCTTACCTATCAATCCTAGTATCACTTATGTTCTATATCTTGTAGGTGATTTGAGGACGAATCCTTTTGAGGGAGGAGGGAATGATAGGATCCAAGGAGCACTTACACATGTGAAGCATTGCCTAACACGTTTCAAGCTAAAAGGGGAGTCATTCATCAATGATATAGGTTTGCATGAATGCTGTCCAAGTGGTGCACACGAGTTGAGCATGAATGTTGGGTTGGAGTAACGTGACAATCGAGTTGGTAGATTGAGCCAAGGTTTAATGCATTGGTTTTGGATCAAATCTAATTATAAAGATAGCCCAATTAAATGTTCTAAGTTGTCCATAACAAGCATACAAGTGGCTAATTACTTGGGCTCACTTGGAGGGCTCTTAAACTTGCAAGATGGAGGCCCAATAGTGCACAATGGAAGTGTCCAGCCCAAGGAGACTTTTTGGACGAATTTGGAATATCTTTTAGAGCTTATTTTATGTTTTGTTAGTTTTCTATATTTTTCACAAGTTGTTTTAGTTAGTTTTCTAATTAGTTGTTGTGTTTAGTTTTTGAATTTGACTAAAACTTCAAAGATCTAGAATTCTCTTGTAAGCCTATTTATAGATCTTCATAATTCAATAAAAAAATCAGATTTATTCCTCAAAAATTCTTGTGAACAGTGTTTGCTCCTTTTAAGAGTGTTTTCTTGGTTTTTGGATTGGAACTACTCTTAGTCTTATCAAGCCTAAGCTTGTAGCGACTTGAATACTTGCTTAGAGTGATTTCTTTTGTATTTGATCAAAATTCTTAAAGCCTTAGACTAGCATATTGATTAGCTCACATTGGTCTAGTTTAGGTCCTTAGGAGTTTGTGTTCTTCATTGAAGAAGAGTCAACGTGTTTTTCTTGGAATCTTCAAGGGTCTTGGCGTGGTTCCACACTTCCGTTCATATCAAATTTGGCCCCTAAATTTTTGAATAATTACAATTTGACCCCAAAACTTTGTAAAATTACAATTTGACGCATATAATTTTTATATTTTTATATTTTGGCCCCTAAACTTTAGGATAATTACAATTTGACCCAAAACTTTTAAAATTATAGTTTGACCCCTATATTTTTATATATTTACATTTTGGCCCCTAAACTTTTTATAATTACAATTTGGCCCCTAAACTTTTTTGTAATTACACTTTGACCCCTGAACTTTTGTAAAATTACAACATGACCCCAAAGCTTTGTTTATAGTTTGACACATATATTTTTATGTATCTCTATTTTGGCCCTTAAACTTTTGTATAATTATAATTTGACCCCAAAACTTTTTAAAATTATAGTTTGACCCTATATTTTTATGTATTTATATTTTGGCCATAAACTTTTTATAATTACAATTTGGTCCCTAAACTTTTTATAATTACATTGTGTCCCCAAGACTTTTTATAAATACAATTTGACACAAAAAGTTTTTTATAATTACAATTTGTGCCCAAAAAGTTTTTTGTAATTACAATTTGGCCCCAAGAATTTTTTTATAATTACAATTTGGGCCCTAAACCTTTCAATAATTATAATTTGATAGACTTGAAATTTTGTATATTTTGAACATGTTGTTTAGGATTAATTGCGTTTTGTTCATTATATATAAAATAAAACTTATTAGTTTTACATTGGTTAGATTTAAATGAAAGATGTCGAACGATCATACTTTGGCAAGTAATTTATATTGGGGAGGAAAAATTGTGTATGCTGAAGGATAAATGTTGTATGACCCGCCTATGCCGAAAAAAATTTTTGTTCCTTACGGAAAGGGTAAATTTTGAGGAATTGATGGGTAAGGTATACAATGCTATGAATCTAGATTGAAATAGATTCAAGATTACTCTGATATATATATATATATATATATCAGGGGTTGAATGCTACAAAGTGCATGTGGTGTAATACCTTTAGTAGATGACATCGGAGTAAACGCAATGTATTATTTCAAAGTAAGTAATCGGGAAGTAATTGAGATCTACGTAGAAGTTGACAAGATCCCAGGAGTACAAGAATATGCAACTCAGGGCACTAGTCAATTTGGCTCTTTCTGATGGATGCAACGTAGACACCGGTTTGTACGGAGGTCAGTCTACTCAGTTAGAATATGGATATATCCAGCCACCTAGGAAAGGATGGAGAAGAATCAGCAGGAGCCTTGTTAATAGTCATCCAAGTAGCAATGTAGCGGGGATTCATATGTTTTCAGCAGCAGAGTTTGTTTCTAGGCATGACGACGATGATGCACTCCACATTTCTAGTGCAAAACCGAAGACTAACATGAAAGATAGTGACATGGACTCCGAGCCAAAACTGAAAAATGATGAGTCTGAGGATGATGCCCAAGGATATGATGCATCTGGACAAGAGGACGTTTGGAGATATTCCTATGTGGGTCCTAGTTCAACATGGATTTACTACGATCCTGGAACACTGCAGTACGACACCGGTGTAGATGCAAGTTTACAATTTGAACCAATAACTAGGGGTCCCACTAGGATAGAACTTCGGTTGGGCATGTTATTTGATAGTAAAGAAACGGTACAGAAAGCAGTGCAAAAGTGGTCCATTAAGGAAAACAGAAAGTGCAAGGTGCGCACAAGTTCTCAGATGACTTGGTATGTTCACTGCAGGGCTCGTAACTCGACACCTCCGTGCAGTTGGTAGTTGAGAGCAACGTTAAGATGTTGATGAGGTTTGTGGAGATCAAGATGTGAACAAGTTCAAGGTAGATCCCTTGCAGGGCATAGGAGGTCCAATGACTAAGGCTTAGGGACCAAGAGGATGAAGCAAGCTATGCAAGGACTTTTTACGCAATTGCAAGAAGAAGAAACTACTTGGGCTAAGAATGTGCCGGCTAGGATGATTACGTATGCTTGGGTCGAAGATGACATCAAGGGGAGTGAGCAAAGTAATCAAGTCAAACTGGATGAAGGAGAATTGATGTTTCTAACCGAGGCCGCTCCCAAGACCGCGCTGCGTCTTTGCCCATGGCCTTTCTCAGGGAGTTGCACAAGGCCAGCCAACGCGAGACAAACCTTCTGACCAAGATAACACCCAAGGCCGTGCCACGGCCTTCATCAAAAGGTTGCTATGGACGAGCTGAAAAGAAATAAAGCCTCTGATCGAAGCTGCGACAAAGGCCGCGTCACAGCCTTAGCCACAGCCTTCCCCAGAAAATGCAGACGCATTTTCTTTACGAGTTTTTAGAAGAATAATAAGTTGTATCCCTAATTACAGGGTAGTATCTGTCATAGGATACAGCTAGTGTTAGTTATTTCTGGTGATTATCCTTGTAAACCTTTTATAAGGTATTTTGTGTAAACAAATGCATCATCTTATCAATATTAAATCAAATCAAATGTGAGTTTTCTCTCAAATTGGGGTTACCTTAGTTCTTTGGTAAAACAAGAACTACTCTTCTTGACAATCAACCTTGTTAAGATCAAGTCTTTTGCTTAGGTTTGTTCATCCAATTGGTTTGTTGTTCATCTAATAAGATTGTCAACTAGGGGTCTATTCCATGGGTTGGGCAGGAGTCTAGGTTGCATCTTAGAGGGAGAACACCAACGATCTTCGTGATATTTCAAGCACCCAATTCAAGTTGTTCTTGAATTTTTCGACAAGTTACGAAGGAGTCAAGAAGGTTGGGTTGGTTTTAACAGATTTTCAAGGAGTCTTGGGCATCTCATGACCGTTGATCACATCAATTGATATCAGAGCAAAGGGTTTTCCTTGAAATTCCAGGTTATTCAAGCCCTTTTTTCCTTTGGAAATTTTGGCAATATCTTTTTTCTTTGTTTTCCCTTGTTATTCGATTTTCGTAATTGTCTTTGATTTGTGTTCTTGTGATTTCTTCTTTCCGTATCCTTTTTTATTATCCTTTTGATTTACATCTAATTAGGGTTTTGTGCTAGGGTCGTTCTTGGTTGTCTAAACCAAGAATTCTAGGGTTCTTGTGTGGTTCAATGGTTTTTCTTAATAATTTTTCAATTGCTTCTTGTTCCATCTTGTGTTGAGATTGTCAAAAAAAAAAAACACAGAGAGAGAAAAGTACTATTTGCGTTACTGTAGCACGCTACTATTCATAGGTATTGTTGCAGTACTGTAGTGTCACTGTTTCATTCGAAGCTTCACTATTCAATTGGTGAATTTTGGTTGATTTGTTTTACTATTGTTTTGGTTAAGTGTGGGTTATCTGGGATTTGATTAAAAAAAAGGGGAGTAAAAGTCATGCACACTCATTGCAAAAGTCGTGCACTTGAAAGAAAAGAAAAACAAAAGTATTTCTGACTTCTTGTGAGTTTGATTGGGTTTTGGCATAAGGAATTATTGGTCATTATTTTTGAAAAGGAAAACTATTAAAAAATCAAGAATTTCACCAAGAGAACCACACACTAGGGGAGTCTTCTTGTGATCTTTGTATTCAATTCCGTGTCGTTCGATTTCTTTGAAGTTTTTGAAAACTATTCAGCCCTAAGCAATTCCCTTGTTAAAATTCTCCTTGATTGTTTAACTTGGGCCTTTGTTAAGTCCAATTGAGCAGGTTCTTTACCAAAGGCTTACAAGTGTGACCTTAAAGAGTGGTAAAAGACTAAGGGGTGAGATTAGCATCGGGTAAAAGCTAATTAATCTAGTGTGAAACACGAGTGCTGAGTGAAAATAGCAAAGGAGCGTGTAAGGATAATTGTCTTTATTATTTTCTAATATATCTAACCGTGTTTTGCAGGTAAACTCACAATGTCTGACCCTAGTGAGCAGAAACTTGCTAGCGCAAAGTTTGCCATAAAGGCTATGCAGGATGAATTCAAGCACATGTATTCCCAAATAGATAATATTGACTCAGCTGTGAAAGGAAAGGTCAAGGTGCCACGAGCTACCCATGAGAAAGAAGACTATGATGGATATGACTTAGAGGAAGTTATTTCTCATTGAGGAAGGAGGGTACAGCAACCAAATCATGATAGCAATTTGGGAAGCATCAAGATGTCCATCCCCCCTTTCAAGGGCCTAAACAATCCAGAAGCTTACTTTGAATGGAAAAGGAAAATTGATCAAGTGTTCGACGTCCACAATTACTCCGAGAAAAGAAGGTACAGATTGCAGTTGTAGAGTTTGTGGAGTATGCCAGCATTTAGTGGGACCAATTCGTGAAATCTAGAAGAAGATGTGGAGATGAACCCATCTGAACTTGGGCAACCATGAAGACAGTAATGAGGAAGAGATTCATCCCAAGTTATTGCTCCAGAGATTTACACCGAAGGCTTCAGACCTTGAAGCAAGGATCATCAATGTAGATGAGTACGAAGACCCTCATGATCTAGGCTGATGTCCAAGAGGGTGAAGAGGCCACCATGGTTAGATTTATTGTAGGCCTAAATTCAGAGATTGCTGAGCGAGTCGGGTTGGCCGGTTGGCGGGTCAAGTTGAGACTCGGGTATAACAGCGAACCCGTCAACCCGAACCCAATTCGCCAACCTGCCAACCCGAAAATGCTCAACCCAAACACGACTCGAAACGGGTTGGCGGGTCGACCCGCCGACCCGAACGAAAAAAAAAAAACTACTACTACTACTGCTAACATTTTGTAGTTTTGTTTACTTATTCATATTCAAGCACAAATTTCATTCATTGGATAATTAATCAAGTAAATTGTAAGAAAAATTAAGAATTCTACTTAGGTTTATGAAAATAAATTGTAAGAGGAATTAAGTGTATGTTAGTGAGTAACTTCGATATTAGTTTGTGCAAAAAATGTATTTGATCATTTTGTGCGTGTGTTTTAATGCCTTTTCTTTCCTATTTTCTTCAAAAAAAAAACTACTACTAACATTTTGTAGTTTTGTTTCACTTATTCACATTCAAACATAAATTTCATTCATTACATAATTAATGCTTTGTTTCACTTATTCACATTCAAACACAAATTTCATTCATTGGATAATTAATCAAATCAATTGCAAGAAAAATTAAAAATTCTACTTAGGTTCATGAAAGTAAATTGTAACAAGAATTAAGTGTATGTTAATGACGACTTTAATATTAGTATTTGCAAAAAATGTGTTTGATCATTTTTTTTGTGTGTGTGTTTTAATCTCTTTTCTTCTTCTTCTCCTTCCTCTTTTTTTTTTTTTTCTTTTTTCAGGTTTGCAGGTCGACCCACGGGTCAACCCGAACCCGACCTGTTTTTCTTCGCGGGTCAGTCGGGTCCGACCCGCGAACCCCCAACCCAAACCTGCTATTTTCGAGTTAGGTTCGTGTTGGGTTTTCGAGTCGTGTCAGAAATTGCCACCCCTAAGCTACACAGCTATGTTGAGCTTCAAGACTTGGTTGACAAGACCGAGAAAGTTGAGCAGCAACTCAAATCAAAAAGAGGTCGAGGCTGCTCCAACAGTTAGAATTGGTCGCAATAGAGCAACTCTCGTGAAAGGAGGCCTGAACAGAGTAATCAGAAACCAAGAGAGGCATGGAAAAGAAATGACATGCCCTCCAATAGTAAAAGCAATGTCGAGGTGTCATCCTCCAAACAACTTCGCAAGGGCAAGAACGATGCACCACCACCAAGACAGAAAGAGATCAAGTGCTTCAAGTGTCAGGGTTACGGGCACATTTCCTCACAGTGTCCCAGTAGAAAAAGCATGATCATCCTGGATAATCGGGATGTAGAGAGTGAGAACTCCAGTGATGAGGAAATGCCACCACTTGAGGGGCCTAGTGATGATGAGAATGAAGGCCTGAGGGAAGTTGATCCACCAAGTGGAGAGGTTCTGGTGTGACAGCCCCACCTTACCCAGAGGCGCACCAAAGGGCTTAGCGGACTGCCTGCCTAGCTCTCACCAGGACTCGAATCGCGCAATCACGCAAACATCCAAGCGTGCTTAACTCAAAATAAAATAAAGTAAAATAGAATAAAATAAATACACTCATATTATTTGACTTAAAGGTACAAGTAACATCAAAAGTTTACATGTCATAATATACATGATTTTCACCAGGATAGCCTAAAACAGCTTGGCTATTACAATAACTAAGACATCTAGTATAATCAAAATCAGTCGATCCAGCTTTAATTTTTCAGGAAACCTGGGTAAAGGAAAACAAATAAAAGGAATGAGCTATAATAGCCCAGTGAATGCCCAAGCCATGCAACCATATCAAGATCTCATTATTTTATTAAATAAAAAAAATAATCGATAAATTAAATAAACGAGATATGAACAATTTAATTATCAAGTAGTCAAGGGTGGATACAAGGCTCAACTACGGGAGCAAGCTCAACCGCAGGAGAAGCAAGTACTGATCATGTAACCATGACGGTAGGACCGAGATAATAGCTCAGGTCTTATCAAAGAACATGCCAGTTTTATCACGCAAGCCCTAACCACCGTTCACCTTATAACTTCCGTACAGGCTACCACATCTAGGGAGTAATCTCAACCTTGGAGGGCCAACACGCAAGAAAGTTCAATCCAGAGTTGGCCTCTTTGAGGATTCACAACTCAAAAGGGAAAGAACGTCACGCCCTAAAACACCCAGCACCTTATAACCTCCCAAGCCTGTCCAGGTTGACCATCCGTGAAGTAACGGTAAAGTTAGTCACGGAAGTCTTACGCACAAGTAACACGTTGAATAGTGAAAGCATATAACACATTACGGAATAGGTGCGATAAAGTACACATCTTGTAAGGTAATAGCATAGGTAACGCAGCGGAAAAATAAAAATTTATTACCTTAACCATGGATCTCTTTGACATATCTATATGATTTACAAGGAGGTTTGCATGAAGATTACCTTAAGCACAGAAGATTTCTATGCTACTAGGCAAAGATCCTTCGAAGAAGATGTTTGATCTACCACGAAAAGCCCTCCAAGCGTAGAGCCTCTAACGATATCCACACGAACAACTTCTTTGGGAACCTTATAGGCTTGCTTGCTTTGACTTTTGAGTGCTAGCTCCCTTGAATTATTTAAGAACACAAGAAGAAGAAAAACCCTAACCCTTAGGAGAGAGAGAGAGAGACGCCAAGAGAGAGAGGAAGAGGCGTGTCTTTTTTTCTATTTTTCTCTCACTAATTTTCTATTTTGTGTTGCAATAATAATTCAAGAGTCAAAGCATAAACCTATTTATAGAGGTAGTATTCTAGTCTTTTAGGAAATAAGGCTAATTAGAAACCAAGAAGGTTTAGGTAACTTACTTTAAGCTAATCCTTCTCCTTTAGGAAATCTATTCCATAAGGAAACTAATTAGTTACTTTATTTCTTTTAGGAAACAAATTTCCTGCAAGACTTAGAATATTTATAAATAAGTCCTTTAAGTTAATTTATCTCATAAATTAACCCCATAAGTATCTCATACTTATCTTTATTACATTTTAACCCAAAGATTTTGTTCTTTATGTGTGTGACCCATTAGGTTCCATTCACGTTGGCAATAAGTATAAATTATAACTCATTAATTGAGCTAGATAAATTAAACACTTTTAATTTATCATTAATTCACTAATTAATCAATTCATACTTATAGATCATGAGTGGCGTCTAGCAATGCATCATGACCACCCAAGTGAATAGGAAAGTCATATGGTAGACCATACCCTTCAATGACAATGTTATCGTGTAATTAATATCCTTTCACCACACTATATCCCAATTAGTCTAAAAGTATAGTGCATACTTTAATAATGACTAATATATATTTTCTTGTTCCGGAAATATAACTCTCCATGATGTATAACCTTGAAACTACTTCCAAGTTATACTATCACTTCTGCAGAAGATTTATGAGTTAACATTTCCAACAAGTGGCCATATAGGGATATACTCTCCTATTAAGGAGTGGTGAATCCTATATTGATTACTCACTATCTTTCCATGCTTCAAACTATACCCAATCTCTAACCTATGAGCTACCCTTTTACAGGCACCGAGGAATAGAGTCAAAGTATAGCAATCCACACTCAAGATACTATGGTAATCTCAAGTCAAAGGATCACTTACACCATTGCCATTAAGAGTTTAACCATTGGCACTATAGTTAAAACTCTTGGCGGATCAATCCAATGAACTTGTTCTCAAACAAGCATCCACATACCAGCTTAAGTGTCACGCACACCATAGTCAATGAGATCAACTACTACTTACCATAAGTAGAGGCAAAGTATGTGCTAGTCTATCCGTATTAATGATGTCCAATCTCATTAATACTATGACTAGGGATATTTAAGAATATGACTTTATGTATTAGAGTCTCATAATTGTAACCCCTTACAATCTCTAATACACAATCAATATTCTAAGGACTTTATCAATTAAACAAGTAACATGGAAATACAAGTATAGATGATAAAGAAAAATACCACATGAATAAATATAACATAAATAAGTGTAAATATAAAACACCTTAAACCATCTTGGTTTTAGGGCATACACTAACAAACTCCCACTTGCACTAAAACCAATCACTCATTTGTTTTAGGCCAAAAGCATTTACATGAGTATCATGCTTTTTCTGGGACAAGGCCTTAGTGAGATGATCAGCTATATTGTCATCAGTGGGAACCTTTTCTATCTTTACATCATTCCTACCAACTATTTCTCTAATAAGATGGTAGCGCCTAAGTACATGTTTGGATCGTTGATGAGACCTAGGTTCCTTTGCTTGGGCGATGGCACCATTGTTGTCACAATACAAAGGTATAGGATCAACAATGGAAGGAACCACTCCTAGCTCGGTGACGAACTTTTTGATCCAAACAGCCTCTTTTGCAGCTTCAGAAGCAGCAATGTACTCGGCTTCAGTTGTAGAATCAGCGGTAGTTTCTTGCTTCGAACTCTTCCAGCTCACAGCACCACCATTTAACGTGAATATAAATCCAGACTGCGACTTACTATCATCCTTGTCAGACTGAAAACTCGCATCAGTGAAACCACACACTTCCAAAGTGTGTCCTCCATAAACCAAGAATAATTCTTTAGTTCTTCTCAAGTACTTAAGAATACTCTTGACAGCTACCCAGTGACCCTCACCAGGGTTAGCTTGGAATCTACTCGTAACACTTAGAGCATAGGAGACGTCGGGTCTCGTACATAGCATAGCATACATAATGGATCCTATTGCCGAGGCATAAGGAATCTTTTGCATGCTATCAATCTCGACAGGTGTTTTAGGACACATGTCTCTTGAAAGAGTAATCCCATGTCTCATAGGTAAGTACCCCTTCTTCGATTGCTCCATGCTAAACCTCTTTAGCATCTTGTCTATGTATGTCGATTGACTGAGACCAAGCAACCTCTTGGATCTATCTCTATAGATCCTAATTCCCAGAATATAGGTTGCCTCTCCTAGATCTTTCATGGAGAAACTTTTGGACAGCCATACCTTTATAGTTTGTAATAAAGGTATGTCGTTTCCCATCAACAGTATGTCATCCACATAAAGTATTAAGAAAACGACAGCGCTCCCACTCACCTTCTTGTATACACAAGGCTCGTCTTCGTTCTTAAGAAAACCAAACTCTTTGATTGTCTCATCAAAACGAATGTTCCAACTCCTCGAAGCTTGCTTGAGTCCATAAATGGACTTTTGTAGCTTACATACCTTATGACTATCAATGGAGTCAAAACCCTCAGGTTGTGTCATGTACACATCCTCTTGCAAATTTCCGTTAAGGAATGCAGTCTTGACATCCATTTGCCAAATCTCATAGTCATAATAAGCAGCTATCGCAAGCAAAATCCTTATGGATTTAAGCATAGCTACCGGCGAAAAAGTTTCTTCAAAGTCAATTCCTTGCCTTTGTTTATAACCTTTTGCCACTAACCTTGCTTTATAGGTAACAATGTTACCATCCATGTCAGTCTTTCTTTTAAAGACCCACTTGCACCCTATAGGTTTTATCCCTTCAGGTGGCTCGACCAAGGTCCATACCTTGTTCTCGTACATGGAATCCATTTCGGATTTCATGGCTTCGCGCCACTTCAAAGAGTCTACATTAGACATAGCTTCTTCGTAACTAGTAGGATCGTCATCATCTATGACTAACACATCATTGCTCTCACTTATGAGAAATCCATATCTCTCAGGAGCATAACGTGTTCTACTAGATCTACGAAGTTCTTGTGTAACTTGAGCTTCCGACTGCGCCTCATCAACATGTGGCGTAAGCTCTTGTTCCAACTGTTGACTACTTTGTGGTTCTTGAATTTCTTCAAGTTCTACTTTACCCCCACTACTTCTTTCAAGAATAAACAATTTTTCTAGAAAAGTAGCATGTCTTGAAACAAACACCTTTTGTTCAAGGGGATTGTAGAAGTAATATCCACGACTCTCTCTAGGATATCCCACAAACAAGCATTTGTCAGACTTAGCCTCTAGCTTGTCTGACATGTTCCGCTTCACATAAGCAGAACAACCCCAAACCTTTAAATGATTAAGATTTGGTTTCTTACCATACCAAATCTCATAAGGTGTGGTATCAACAGATTTTGATGGAACACGGTTGAGTATATAGGAGGCGGAATCTAAGGCATATCCCCAAAACGAACTAGGAAGTGATGCATGGCTCATCATAGAACGTACCATATCTAATAGAGTACGATTTCTCCTTTCAGACACACCATTTAGTTGTGGCGTGTATGGAGGAGTCCATTGAGGAATAATCCCATTTTCCTCTAGATATTGTTGGAACTCTTGACTTAAGTATTCTCCACCTCGATCAGATCTAAGTGTTTTGATACTCTTGCCAAGTTGTTTCTCAACTTCAGCTTTAAAGACTTTGAACTTTTCAAAAGCCTCGGATTTGTGCTTCATTAGAAACACATAACCATATCTAGAATGGTCATCCGTGAAAGTGATGAAGTAGGAGAAACCACCTCTAGCATGGATCGACATTGGGCCACAAACATCAGTATGTATAAGCCCAAGAAGATCACTGGCACGTTCACCCTTTCCAGTAAAAGGTGTCTTGGTCATCTTGCCAAGTAAACAAGATTCACATGTCCCAAATGATTCATAATCAAATGAGTCCAAGTATCCATTTTTATGTAACTTGGATATGCGTTTCTCATTTACATGACCAAGTCTACAATGCCAAAGGTATGTTTGGTTAACAATATCTAATTTTTGTTTCTTGGTGTTTATGTTGAGAATGGACTTTTCTTCATCTAGAATATATAAACCATTAAATAATGTACCAGTACCATAAGTAATACCATCACGTGAAAAAGAACAACTTTTATTCCTTTGAATGATGGTAAATCCATCCAAATCTAACAATGAGATAGAAATGATGTTCTTTGTAAGTACGGGAACAAAATAACAGTTTCTTAATTCTAAAATAAGCCCAGTAGGCAAAGAGAGTACATAGGTTCCTACGGCTAATGCAGCAACTCTTGCTCCATTCCCCACGCGCAGCTTGACCTCTCCCTTTGCTAGAGTTCTACTATCTTTAAGACCCTGCATATTATTACAAATATGAGATCCAGATCCGGTATCTAATACCCATGAGTCTTGGTTAGTAGATAAATTAATCTCAATCATAAACATACCAGAGGTTGAAGCTTCACCAAGCTTCTTTGACTTCAGAGAGTCAAGGTAGGCCTTGCAATTCCTCTTCCAATGCCCATCTTGTCCGCAATGGAAGCATGTGCCCTTGGGTTTGTCCTTCTTGACCCCACCCTTAGGCTTAGTTCTCTTCTTCTTGGACTTCTTAAGCCCAGAATTGGGCTTCTTTTTCTTGGAGCCCGAGACAAGCATAACGGTGCCCTTCTCCTTCTTAAGATTAGGCTCAGCAGTCTTGAGCATGTTCATCAATTCAGTCAACGTGCACTCAACTTTTCGCATGTTGAAGTGCAGAATGAATTGTGAATAGCTCTCAGGGAGGGACTGAAGAATTAAGTCAATACTTAACTCATTGTCAGAGACGTGTCCCAGATCAGCTAACTTTTCAATCAGCCCGATCATCTTCAGTACATGGGTAGTCACTGAAGTTCCCTCTGCCATCTTGCATTGATAAAGCTCCCTTGAGGTCTCATACCTCTCGGTCCTAGCTTGTGCGTCGAACATTTCTTTTAAGTGCACAATCATGGACGGAGCATCCATCTTAAGATGTTGCTTTTGCAATGCCGGGGTCATAGAAGCTAACATGATACATGTTGCAGCATCATTGTCGGCTTTGTGCATCTCATATGCATCTATGTCCTCAGGTGATGCAGTAGCGGGTGGAGGAGGTGGCATGGGTTTATCGAGGACATACTCAATTTTTTCATGTTTGAGAACAATTCTCAAATTAATATTCCAATCCTCAAAGTTGGTTTCATTGAGTTTGTTGTCAAGAATCGGTCGCAAATTCACGTTAGACATTCTACAAAAAGTAAAGACAGAAAATAAGTATTTGTTTTATGTTATATATGCAAACCAAAAATGTGGATTCGTAAATTTATTTGGTTTGCTCCCACTATTTTACTTCAAATCAATAACCCTCGATATTGATTCGGAAATCCGTTGGAGATTTCTAGTGGGCTAGGATCCCATCTAATTAGCTTTGGGTTTGACGGAGGCCAATGCCCCAAAGATAAATTCGATTAGGTAGATAACTTTTTATCAATCACAACTCTTGTGACTCCTAGATAGTTGGGTATCAACTCTTTGAAAATTACATCTTATGTATTACCCAACTTTGCCTCAAAAATATCATAACATTGACGGAGGCCAAACTCGTTATGTAATTTTTGTTAAGTCAAACCCATTATTCAGAGATCATATCTCATAACAAAAACATATTCCGAGTAAGGTGACCTTGACGGAGGCCAACGTGTCAACCTTAATAGGAACTCATCGTTTTTGTTATAATAATGGAAGGCAACTTAAATAGATGACTTAATATTTGATATTGAGGGATTTTAGTTTAAATATTAATGTCTCAACATATTATGCAATTAAAATATATCAATCATATAAAATAAAAGCATAATAAACGTGGATGATTATGGACTTTAACTAATAATATTTTCTTCGAGCCTTGAAGAAAATATTTGGTTAAAAATTCCTAGGGGACGTCTCAACTCCTTGATGCGCCTCCTTGGTTGCTCCTTGGTGCCACCTCCATCTTCTTGTACATTACATATGTAATTCTAGTCTAAACAATTTAAAATAAACCTATTCCTAACCTATACTTTGTACATTACAAGTATTGATCAAGAAACCTCGAGTTACATTCGAGGGGAGTTTAGGTGAGAAGAGAATTACATCAGAAAATAGAGAGGGAAGGACTCGCAGGCCCTATTTATAAAACCAATACAAGCCAACCATAAAAGAAGTAATAACCATTCAATCACATTGGTCTAGTCCATAATCATCCACCATGCCATCATACTATTTAACAATTAAATAAATTGATTTATTTAATTCTAGTCATAAATCATATGGTCTAAATAAATTAGATTAATGCTCTTGAAATTTATTTGTCTCAAAAATATAGTTATAGAAGGTATAGGTTTCCAAATTTTAACTCTCCAAATCTTAACAATTAAAATTGTAAAGTGTTTTAACAGAGAAATTATCAAAATTCGCGTTTTTCCAAAAATTTAGGAAAAATCCCGCTAGGATTCTGCCTACAACCCGCGCGACAAAACGTGCGCGGGTTCATCCGCGGTTTGTAACCCGCGCGACAAACCGTGCGCGGTTTCATCCGCGGTTTGTGGACAGAAGTTACGGGATTTTGACCGCGAGTCAAAACGCGCGCGAGTTTTCGCGCGGTTTGTGTCCAGAAAATACGATCTTTGAAATTCTTTAGCGTTTTTCAAAACTCTTTTGAATCATAACATGTTAAAACCCTTTTAGCACATCAAAAACAATTTAGAAACCATAAAAACAACCTTAAGAACTTATCTTAATTATTTAAAACACTTTTAAACAATCAAGAACTTTTCTTAAAAATCAAACTCTTGATTTTTCTAAAACAATTTTGAGACAAATATCGTCAAGAACAAACCATCCATATTTATGACAATTAAATAAACACAAATCATATAGATATAATCAAAGAAGGCTCTGATACCACTGTAAGGTAATAGCATAGGTAACGCAGCGGAAAAATAAAAATTTATTACCTTAACCATGGATCTCTTTGACATATCTATATGATTTACAAGGGGGTTTGCATGAAGATTACCTTAAGCACAGAAGATTTCTATGCTACTAGGCAAAGATCCTTCGAAGAAGATGTTTGATCTACCACGAAAAGCCCTCCAAGCGTAGAGCCTCTAACGATATCCACACGAACAACTTCTTTGGGAACCTTGTAGGCTTGCTTGCTTTGACTTTTGAGTGCTAGCTCCCTTGAATTATTTAAGAACACAAGAAGAAGAAAAACCCTAACCCTTAGGAGAGAGAGAGAGAGACGCCAAGAGAGAGAGAAAGAGGCGTGTCTTTTTTTCATAATTTTCTCTCACTAATTTTCTATTTGTGTTGCAATAATATTCAAGAGTCAAAGCATAAACCTATTTATAGAGGTAGTATTCTAGTCTTTTAGGAAATAAGGCTAATTAGAAACCAAGAAGGTTTAGGTAACTTACTTTAAGCTAATCCTTCTCCTTTAGGAAATCTATTCCATAAGGAAACTAATTAGTTACTTTATTTCTTTTAGGAAACAAATTTCCTGCAAGACTTAGAATATTTATAAATAAGTCCTTTAAGTTAATTTATCTCATAAATTAACCCCATAAGTATCTCATACTTATCTTTATTACATTTTAACCCAAAGATTTTGTTCTTTATGTGTGTGACCCATTAGGTTCCATTCACGTTGGCAATAAGTATAAATTATAACTCATTAATTGAGCTAGATAAATTAAACACTTTTAATTTATCATTAATTCACTAATTAATCAATTCATACTTATAGATCATGAGTGGCGTCTAGCAATGCATCATGACCACCCAAGTGAATAGGAAAGTCATATGGTAGACCATACCCTTCAATGACAATGTTATCGTGTAATTAATATCCTTTCACCACACTATATCCCAATTAGTCTAAAAGTATAGTGCATACTTTAATAATGACTAATATTATATTCTCTTGTTCCGGAAATATAACTCTCCATGATGTAAAACCTTGAAACTACTTCCAAGTTATACTATCACTTCTGCAGAAGATTTATGAGTTAACATTTCCAACAAGTGGCCATATAGGGATATACTCTCCTATTAAGGAGTGGTGAATCCTATATTGATTACTCACTATCTTTCCATGCTTCAAACTATACCCAATCTCTAACCTATGAGCTACCCTTTTACAGGCACCGAGGAATAGAGTCAAAGTATAGCAATCCACACTCAAGATACTATGGTAATCTCAAGTCAAAGGATCACTTACACCATTGCCATTAAGAGTTTAACCATTGGCACTATAGTTAAAACTCTTGGCGGATCAACCCAATGAACTTGTTCTCAAACAAGCATCCACATACCAGCTTAAGTGTCACGCACACCATAGTCAATGAGATCAACTACTACTTACCATAAGTAGAGGCAAAGTATGTGCTAGTCTATCCGTATTAATGATGTCCAATCTCATTAATACTATGACTAGGGATATTTAAGAATATGACTTTATGTATTAGAGTCTCATAATTGTAACCCCTTACAATCTCTAATACACAATCAATATTCTAAGGACTTTATCAATTAAACAAGTAACATGGAAATACAAGTATAGATGATAAAGAAAAATACCACATGAATAAATATAACATAAATAAGTGTAAATATAAAACACCTTAAACCATCTTGGTTTTAGGGCATACACTAACAATCATCTTTCCTCAAGTAGCACATTTTATCACATAATATTTGCAAGTGTAACATAATATTTACAAGTGGAACATAACATTTCATGCATCATGCACACATAGAGACACTCACCTGGAATGCCTAAGAAAATATCTCGTAAAATGGTCGCGATGCGTTTTCGGACCCTGAAATTTAAAAGAAATAATATAATGAAAACCCGATTAAAACCCTAGTTAATTTAGTAAGAAAATTCAAGAAAATACCCCACTTATTTCTAGGGTTTTGGTTTTAGGGTTTCTAGGGTTTAGGGTTTTCTTATTCTAAGAAAATTTAATCTATCACTAGATCATTTTCTAAAAATTCCTACACTTCAACTTCCTTCAATTGAGCATATTCTAGGTTTAAAATCTCACTTGTCAATTTCTTCTTTTAATTCTACCAAAATTTCGGCAGCATTTCCCCTTAAAATCGGACTAACCCAATTTTTTTTCCTGCAAGAAAACAACCAACCAACCCATATCTCAACAAGTTCTACAACTTCTATGTTCAATTCAAACTCAAATTCATTCAAATTTCTACTCAAATTCAAGAGTTCTACTCCAAGAATCTTCAACCAAGCAACATGTAACACATGAGATTTCAAGGTTTAAATGCTATTTTCTAGTCTATCTAACCACAAGAACACTTTATCTAGCAAGTAAATCTTCAATTCTAACTAAATTCTTCAAGTATTAACAACAAGAATCTAGATTTAAACTTGGACAAAAGCTAAAGAAAACTTGAAATTAATAGGAAAAGTTCATAGTAGATACCTTAGATAAGCTTAGAACCTTGTGTAGGAAGAAGAAAATCTCACTTTCTATGGTGGAATTACTCAAAATTTTGGAGAGAAATCTTCAAGAAGTTGAGAGCAAAATGAGAGGAAAAGAGAAAGAGAGATGGTCGGCCAAGAAGAAAGAAAAAGAGAAAGAAATAGGCTAGGAAAAATGGAAAAGAAATAAAGAAAAGGTGGAAAAAAATAATAACCAATTAAAACCTCACAAGAGTAAAGCAAAAAGGTGGTCTTTAAATGCAAGAGTAGCTATTTGGATTAATTTGATTGGTGGAGCTCATTAACTTCTTATCACTTAATACTAACAATAATAATACACAAATTATTAAAGCAAAAAGAGAGTAAAATAGGGAGAGAGAGAACCGGCCACAAGAAGAAAGAAAAGAAAAGAATTTCGGCCCAAAAAAAAAAAGAGAAAAGAGAAGAATTTTCGGCCAAGAGAAAAAGAAAAGAGAGAGAAAATTTTCAGCCAAGGGAAAAGAAAATAAAGCAAGAAAATAAGTGAAATTTTTGAGTAAAATTGAGCTAAAAATTCAAGTAGTCAAAAGACTAGAAAATAGTAAAATGAACTAATCAAAATTTAAACACTAATATAAATTAAATGGTCAAGTAAAATTATTCTAACTTTAGTACTTAAGTGTTCTTGCTTAAAATGAAAATCTTAACTAATTAACCTAATTAACTCAAGAAATCTTCCAAGTAATAAATCAAGAATTAACACTTAACCCTAAATAAAGAATGTCTCTTGTAAGTGCAATTTCTAGGGTGTTACATCTAGTCACCTGCAGATCCCTTAGTATCCAGCCTAGAGAGAATGGCAAGGAGATGCACATGGAGCATATCTTCCATACCAAGTGTGTTGTCCTAGATAAGGTGTGTTGTGTCATAGTAGATAGTGGTAGCTGTGTGAATGTTGCCTCTACCTTGTTCGTAGGGAAGCTGGGGCTACCTACCATCAGGCATCCCAAACCCTATTCTTTGCAATGGTTGACAGATCATGGTGATATTAAAGTGACAAAGTAAGTAATGGTGTCATTTGCCATAGGAGGGTATGTGGATGAGATCTTGTGTGATGTTATACCTATGCATGCCTACCACATTTTGTTCGGGCGACCGTGGCAATTTGACAGGAAAGTGATTTATGATGGGAACACCTATCGGTTGACTTGGAAGAAGAGAGAGTATGTGTTGAAACCTTTAAGGCCATCTAAGGCTTATACCAATCAAGCAACAAAGTGTGAGTGAGGAGAAAAATAAGAGAGATAGCGAGTTGGAAGAAAAGCGGGAAGAGTTGAGAGCAAAAAGAGAAAAAAATAAAAGAGAGGTTGTGTTGAAAGAAAAGAGGAAAGTGAGTGTATTTGCAGAAAAAGGAGAGGTCAAAAGTGCCATCATAGCGAGGCACCAATTCTTTATGCTTATTTATAAGCATATTTACCTTTCTACTGACGACATTGACCCTTCTGTACCCAGTGTTGTAGTGTCTTTGTTGTAGGAATTTCAAGACTTGTTCCCTAAAAACGTTCCATAGGGATTACCACCACTTAGGGGCGTAGAGTATTAGATTGACTTCATGCCGGGGTCGAGTATTCCTAACCGTCTAGCCTACCGAGCCAACCTAGAAGAAACGAAGGAGATTCAGAGGCAAGTGGAGGAGTTGATAAAAAAGGGGTTTATCAGGGAAAGCATGAGCCCATGCTTAGTTTCTGTCATTTTGGTGCTTAAAAAGGACGGCACCTTGAGAATTTGCGTGGACTACAGAGCCATCAATAAAATAAAGTAAAGTATCGTTACCCCATCCCTAGACTAGACGATATGTTAGATGAACTTTATGGCTCACAAATATTTTCCAAAATTGATTTAAAGAGTGGCTACTATCATATTAGAATGAAAGAAGATGACGAGTGGAAAACTACTTTTAAAACTAAGTACGATCTTTATGAGTAGTTAGTTATGCCTTTTGGCTTAACTAATACTCCTAATACTTTTATGCGTTTGATGAACCATGTTTTTTGCCCTTTTATTGGAAAATTTGTAGTGGTCTATTTTGATAATATTTTGGTTTATAGCAAGTCCTTGAATGACCATGTAAAACACTTGCATGCTATTTTTGAAGTGCTTAGATCGAACCAATTGTATGCTAACATCAAAAAATGTTCCTTCTGCATGTTTTCTATCATTTTCCTTGAGTTTGTTGTGAGTACTAATGGCATAAGTGTAGATGAGTCTGAGGTAAAGGTAATTCAGCACTGGCCTATGCCTAAGAACGCCAATGAGGTAAGGTCATTCCACAGTTTAGCAAGCTTCTATAGAAGGTTCGTACGTGATTTCTCTTCAATTACTGCACTTTTAAATGAGCTTGTTAAAAAAGAATGTAGTGTTTAAGTGGGAAAGTGTGCATGAAAGAGCTTTTAATTTGTTGAAAGAGAAGTTGACTAATACACCTTTGTTAAATCTACATAATTTTGATAAAGTTTTTGAGACTGAGTATAACGCTAATGGTATTGGTGTAGGAGCTGTTTTGATGCAGGATTCCAAGCCAATTGCCTATTTCAGTGAGAAGGTTCAAGGGGCAGCACACAACTGTCCCACTTATGATAAGGAGCTGTATGCCTTGGCGAGGACACTCTAGACATGGCAACATTACCGGTGGCCAAGAGAATTTATCTTACACTCGGACCACGAGAGTCTCAAATTCCTCAACATATTCCAGAGGATCCCAACATTGATCAGGTCTTGGATCGGTTACTAGCATGGACGTGCAGGTTCGATCATTTTAGGAGAGCCTACGAATACTTGCCAACCATTGACTAATTACCTGCAGTGGTACCACCGGCACACGATCCTCTATATCACCCCTCCATCCACCAAATTCGGCATGATGGGCTGCCAGGTGTTTCTGACCAGTTTGAGTACATGGTAATTGTTATTTAGTGCTATAGCATTTCATTCAATAAATCGTACTTCGTACATATGTTTACTGATAATTTGTATTTATGTGTCCTAATAGATGAGTAGCATGTATAGGATAGGACAAGCGTCTATGTCCGGCTCAGTCAAGATGACCCCACACAGACTTTTCATCCCGGTCTGACGACGATTCGAGACGAGGCGTTTGGATCCATGCAATACTTACAGCGTTTTGATTGTATGGGTTTTGGCCTGAATCTCCGATAGGACACTGTCGCCTCTACGTCACGCAATGCCTATTATCAAAGACCAGTTAGACACGTCCTTGGCCAGGCTAGCCCTTCTCGGGGAGATAGACGTTGTCATGGACATAGACTTCGCGACGATGGCAGACAGGATAAGCAAGTTACCCTGGGCAGTTACTACGCACATACCATCGGGAGTACACAGATCCCGATTTCAGCTGGTACAGTCAGGGAGTACGATGTATATGCTTTCTCCATTATGCACGCTAGTACTTTTGACATTGGGCACCAGTCCCATACGCCTAGATTTTCTGATGGATCTAACATGCATCCTATATTTCAGTTCTTGCATGGGTCGACCAGTGGATTTGTTGATTCATATGCCTCCACATTTTTTACACCGGGTCCTATTCCACACATTCCTATCTCGGGCCAATCTACCTCTACCATGATCTATCATCATTATCGAAATCCATTTAGCGCAGATTTATCATCTAATCCTACAGGCTAACAGCACGAACTTAATGATAATGATAATGATGATGAGACCGACGCAGTTGAGCCATCAGCTCATCAAGTTGTTCATGGACGACGTGAGGTTAGAAGGCCTAGGAGATTTTACTGCTCGTTGACCCCTCGAGTCCCGGATCGAGGTCAACATCGACGACATTGATTTCAGTTATAAATTGTATAATTGAATTTTTTTTACACAAATTTGTAAATTCTCTAATTCTATACTTAAACATTTTATCTATTTGCTTAATTTACTATTTTTCACCTATAAATGCTAACTTTGTCATTTTCACCAACAAACTAGAATTTGACATAAAAAAATTCCCACAAAAATGTGTCAAACTTAGGGTTTAGCCATCCTACTTATAAACTGTGAAAAATTAATCATCTCACTCAGTCATTTAAAATGCCGATCTTAACTAATCGAACATATAAATCTTAAACCCTAAACACTAAATTTAAACTCTACAAACCAAAGTTCTTAACCCTAAACCCTAAATTTGTTTTAAGGGTTTAGGGTTAAGAATTTTGGTTTTTAGGGTTTAGGATTAGGGTTTTTAGAGAGGGTTTATATGTTCGATTAATTAAACCCTAAACCCTTAAATCCTAAACACTAAATTTAAACCCTAAAAACAAAAATTCTTAAAACCCTTAAAAAAATTCCCGATCTTAATTAATCGAACATATAAACCCTAAACACTAAATTTAAACTCTACAAACCAAATTTTTTAATCCTAAACCCTAAATTTGTTTTAAGGGTTTAGGGTTAAGAATTTTGATTTTTAGGGTTTAGGGTTTAATGTTTAGGGTTTAGGATTAAGGTTTTTAGGGAGGGTTTATATTTTTGATTAGTTGAACCCTAAACCCCAAATCCTAAACCCTTAAACCCTAAACACTAAATTTAAACCCTAAAAACAAAAATTCTTAAAACCCTTTAAAAAAATCGCCAATCTTAATTAATCGAACATATAAACCCTAAACCATAAACACTAAATTTAAAATCTAAAAACCAAATTTCTTAACCCTAAATCCTAATTTTTTTTAAGGGTTTAGGGTTAAAAATTTTGGTTTTTAGGGTTTAGGGTTTAATGTTTACGGTTTAGGTTTGATTAGTTAAACCCTAAACCCTTAAACCCTAAACACTAAATTTAAATCCTAAAAATCAAAATTCTTAAAACCCTTAAAAAAATCGCCAATCTTAATTAATCAAACATATAAACCCTAAACCCTAAATACTAAATTGAAACTCTAAAAACCAAATTTGTTAACCTTAAGTCCCAAATTTGTTTTAAGGATTTATGGTTAAGATTTTTGGTTTTTAGGGTTTAGGGTTAATGTTTATGGTTTAGGATTATGGTTTTTAGGGAGGATTTATATGTTCCATTAGTTAGACCCTAAATCTCAAATCCTAAACCCTTAAACCCTAAATACTAAATTTAAACCCTAAAAACAAAAATTCTGAAAACCTTAAAAAAAATCGCCGATCTTAATTAATCGAACATATAAACCCTAAAACCCTAAATTCTACATCCTAAACATATGAATCCTAAACCCTAATTTAAACCCTAAACCCTAAACCTTTAAAAAAAACAAGAACCGGTGAACGTGGGGACACATGTCCTAGACTCGTGTCTTGACACGTCAACCTCGACGTGTTTGGGAAACACATCGAGCTTGACGTATTCCCCAAACACGTCGAGCTAATTTTATTAAAAAAAAGGATTCTGATCAATTTTTCAGCCTAACCAACTGACCAGTCAGTAAAACACGTTGAGCATGGAATTAAAAAAAAATTTGCTTGACATGCTTGCCAAGCACGTCGAGTATAAACTGGTGCACACTTTTGGCACTAGCTATAATTTTCAAAGGGCTTTTTTTTAGGAATATTCTAATCAATTAGTCGAGTACATGAGAGGTAAAGTGAAATCTACGTAAATCTTGAGGGGTTTAGTGCAATTTACTTTTTAATATAAAATTATTTTTTAGACAAAATTATTGAAACGATTATCTTTATTCGATCGTTACTTAAGGTATAAAGTGAAAAGTTGGTGACTGCAGCAGAATGCCAAAAATATTAGGTGAATTACTAGGGGTGCACACGGGTAAGATATCCGACCTGCGTGGGGTATTTTCTGATCCGACCCGCTATATGCAGGTCAGGCAAAATCGTGACCCGTATCCGTGTCTACATATGAAGATATCCGGTTAGTTGGATATCCGCATTTTTTGGGTCAGATACCCGCATTATCCGACTTGTACCCGCATATTGTTAAATCTACTTCAAATCTTAGATAATCTAATAATAATTAAAGCACCATTTATAACAATTATAAACTTAAATAACATATATTAAATCATGTCATACAAACCGTGAATTCATCGCAAGCACTAAAAAAATTTTAATTGTTTGAGATAAAGAAACACTGTACATACAAATCTTATAACAAAAACACTAGCCATGTTTTTTAGGCAAATAATGAAAAAAACAACACAAAACAACTATCATAACTAGAGTTTATAATACCGCATATTCAGTTCTTCACATTTCAATGTTGATATATATACTTATTACATAATTTTATGAGTTTGACAAATAACTCTAATTGATTTTACCAGGTGATCAATTAATTCAAGAGTCCTATGGAAAAGCCAAATATTCAATATTTTAAAATAAGTCATTTGAAAATATTAATTTTGGTACAATTATATAAAGCGTCATTTGATACTTCATAGATATAATAGAGATATGTAAATTATTAACTAACTTATCAAAAGCTTAAGGATTTCAAAGTATAATTACATATTTGTATACAATAACAATTTACATTTTACATGATAACAATTTAAAAATTTTAAAAGATTTCATAAGTTATTTCAAAGGATATTTTAAAGAAACCATCATTATGCCAAAAACTTTCTTTTGCTATTGGACATATTCATTTGTTATATTCAAATTTTTTTAGAAAAGAAAATAATGTGTGAAGTTAAGAAAAGATAGACTGTGAAACTATTAAAGTAAAAGTAGTAGTAGTTTGGCACTTGAAATGTAGGTTTTTTGATAATAATAGTTATTTTCTATTTGTTTTTTAAAGATATAATTAATTGGAATCTCGCATAACTTTTATACACGGTTTCAAAAAATAGACCAAAATTATCATTTTTTTCCTTTTATTATATCATTTATTAGATGAATTTATTGTATCATTTATTAAATGATTATTAAACATGCGAAAAGATATTAATATTAATATTAATATCATTTATACCATATATATAAATTTTTAGTATCAATTAGAATATCAAGGTTTCTTCGAATGTTTAATAGTCATTTAATAAATGATATGATAAATTTATCTAATAATGATATAATATAAGGATAAAAACAAAAAAGGATATTAATTTTGGTTTTCATATTTTTTCAAAACCATATCTAAAAATTATTAATATTAATGAAAAATTAGGAAAGGCGACCTAAATTAGGAATCCTTATAAAAGGGAATTTATAAAATTACATCATTACCTCTTTGTGCCGGTCGGGCCGGGTACCTACCCGGTTTTTTAAATCCCGATCGGTATCCGTCCCGTTTAGTAGAGTAACCCGCATATGACTCGTATCCAGTAAAATCTGTTGGGTCAGATACCTGTATTTTTCGGATCAAATTCAGATCGGATCTATCGAATTTTTGGGTCACTGGGTCAACTTCCACACCCATATGAATTACAACACTTGACAACATTATATTCCTGCTTTCAGTTTGGGTTGAGTAAGGTTGGTTTCACTTCCCCTTTTCCCAAATTGTCAAAAAAATAAAAATTCCCATATCGAAAGAGTTGCTTGTTAGAGTCTAGTACTTAAGCTTCTACGCCTCTCTAAAAGTTACCATCGCTTTTGGAGTGGGTTTGTGGAGTAAAAGTTAGATGTTATTCTCATTCATGCTTTCAGTTTAAATTGAGCAAGGTTGGTTTTACTTCTCCTTTCCTCGAATTGTCAAAAAAACATAAATTCTCACATCGGAAGAGTTGCTTGTTAGAATCTACTACTTAAACTCCTACGCCTCCCTAAAAGTTACCATGACATTTGGAGTGAATTTGTGGAATAAAGGTTAAGTGTTATTCTCATTCTTACTTTCAGATTGGGTTGAGTAAAGTTAGTTTCTTTCTCTTTCCCCAAATTATAAAAAAAAAAAACAGCATTATATTCATTATATGAATATGTTTTATTTGGCAAATTTTTCCAAATAAAAAATGGCCGCACCTGTGCTCTCTCCCAGCACTTTCATTATCAGATTCGCTACTTTGCCCCTCTGTCAGTTTACGCCGTCTCATTATTCTTCTACGCTTAATCTCAAAATGGAAATCTCCGCCGACGGTGCCTCTGACGCTAAGGTGACTAGCACAAGCAGTCGCACCACCATCTCCGCCACCAGCAATACAGAATCAGACCCTTTGATTCAGTACGTGGTTCTGCGGAGAGATCTAATTGACAAGTGGCCTTTAGGGAGTGTGGTCACTCAGGGCTGCCATGCCTCCGTCGCCTCCATTTGCTTTTTTAAAGACGATCCCCATACTCTCCAATACTGTAACCTCTCTAATCTCGACGCCATGCGCAAGGTTAGTCCTTTTTTTCATTGATTTGTTTTCCCCTTTGTCTCTCTTTTCTCTCATCTATTTGAGTCCGGTTTTTCTTATTATTTGTAAAATTCGTGAATTTTTTATTTTTTTTGTCACGTACTTTGGTGGTCAAGCTAGCGCCTCTCAAGTGTTTGATATAAATATTTTCTTTTTCCTCTCTTTCTTTAAGTCTATTTGAGGTGGAATTTTTTTTTTTTTGTTACTGGAATTCGTGAAAATTTGATATCGTACGCAATCTGGCGATCCAAGTTATTTCCCCCATTTATTTAATGAAACCTATGCTTTTTTTATATATAAAATTTCTTGTTGGTTTGGATCCAGGTTACCTTGTAGTAAAGTGTTCTATTTAACAAATAATATGGTTTTTTTTTTCTTCTGATTTATTGATTGTTTGGAGTGAATTTGTCACTCAGGTTACCCTTGAAGTGAACGATGAAGCACAGATTGTGAATTTGTCAGAGAAATTGAATTTGAGTGGTATTGCTCATAAGCTATGGATTGAACAACCTGAGAACATTCCAACATGTCTTGCTACAAAACCATATCCTAAATCTCTTGTCTCATCATTTTTCAAAAGGGTGAAACTGTGCAAGTGATGAAATTCAAGGAACAATTAAGCAAGTCTCAAATCAAATTATTCTTTCGCCTTTCCAGCTTCATAGAAGGGTTATCCAGTAGATAAATCTGATCCTGTCTATCTCCATATAATTTTTTTTCTAGTGTAACAGTTTTTGCTTTGTCTTTCAATTACTAATTTGGTTTTATAAGGAATATGGTTCACTGCATCTGGGCTACGATTGATGGTTATCGAGATTGTGAAGTGGATAGTTTGGCATGAATTGGTATTGAAAGTTCGGTCTTCCTAGAAAATTCATGTGCCAAGAAATTATTATGCCAGGGTTTTTTTAATGCATGCATAAGCATACACTTGAATTGGCCTACAATTGATGGTTTATCTAGATTGTGAAGGGTAGAGTTTGACTTGAATTGGTGTTGAAAGTTCATTCTTCCTAGAAAATTCATGTTCCCAGAAATTATTATGCCAGGGGTTGTTTAATGCATGCATCAACATACCCTTGCATTGTATTCAAGTTTCGTTTTAGCACCTTATATTTTTATTGTCCCTTGATCTCCTTTCACCCATGTTCAAGTTGTCACCCAAAAACACATACTAGAACCAGTTAGGAAATTGGCTCATTTTGTCGTCAATATAACCATTGTCTATTTTGCACAAACACAATTCACACTAAAAATTTCAGTAGTTTGAAGTTTTCAAACATGCCAATGTTATGTACAACAGGTGATTTTTAGAGCAAGTTATCTATCCCATCTACCGAGGGCGTACGTTTTCCCATACAAGATGCATGTCAATTGTAGTATTTGGTGAAATTTTGCAATGGGTATGTGGATCATTATTCTAGTTTTAGTGGCATGCGCTGCACACTTTGTTTTTAAGGTTTGATTTGCTGTCATTACCTGACGGATTGAACTTCAAGAAATTTTATTAAGTGTTAAAGCAATACTTTGCATTAATTTAGAGGTATTTTAAATTTTAACGCGGTGTAAATATATTTTATTCATTTCCGAATGTATTTGCTCTAAACTTGAATCTGAGGGCTTGAACGTCACTAAGATAGTACTAGGATTGCGATAGACTATTTATGCTTCTTGGGTAAGGTTGTAATATAGCTTCAGCGTGTCATTTTCTAGTATAAAAAAATTAACCTTCTTCGTGTTCATTGTGGTTATCAGATTGTATGAATTAGGGTACATTAGTTGCGATCTGGTACTCCGATATCATTTAGTGCATCTCTGTTTTCTGTTGCATATCTCCTTGAATTGCATTAAATTTTTATTAAAACACATACGAAAGAGTGGGTACTGATCAGACTCAGATTCAACTTCATGGTGGTTTAGAGTAAATTAGTTATGGTTGTAAACTTAAAAGATGCACGAATGCAGCAAGAGGTGATAATAACTCCAGAAGGAAAAAGTATGAGATGCTTTTCCCCCTTCTGTAATTTTAGACGATGCTTGGCGCATGAGTGTGGTTATTTCGAGTCGTGGTGGTGTGCTGTTTTTCTCCATTTCTAAAAGATGCTTCAAATACACGTGAACAAGACGCATTTCCTTCCTTTTGGACGGTAGGAATCCAGTGCATTTGAGACTATGATCCTTTGTAGAACTTCGTACACGAGAAAGTCCAATATATCTGGTTTCGAGAGGGAAAAAAAAGATTAAGACAACAATTGTTAAAAAAATTTGCGTGTTTAAATCTAGATGTTTGGTTATTCATTATCATCTAACATTCTTTATTAGAAATTCACTGGCATGTTCAGAGGGTTACGTGCTGATAAGGAGAAGCTAAATGAATTTAATATTCCCATTACATGATAAAAGATGAAATGATTCCACACTTCGTAATCCTCAAAGGTGGCTCTTTCGCCTAGCAAGTTTGATGACGATGTGTGAATATAATCTTTTACTGATAGTTTCAATTTTCAAATGCTGCTGCCTCTCTCTATTTCTTTTATTTGGTTTTCAGGCTGAAGAGTGAAAAATTTTGTAATTTTAGTCCCTGGGGCGACAATTGAAAATTAACATGAATTCTTGCAAAATGGTCTTCAGTTGTATGAATTGATGAATTGACCAAAGGCTCGTTAAGTCCTGCTGCAGATGGTTTTCGAAGTTAGGTTCTTGCTTGGGTTTGGTTTTCAAACCATACAACAACATTAAATTTCGCCTGTTTGCTAATCAAACATTTGTCAAGACTTCTACTTTATTAGATGAGAATCTTGAAGAAACAAGTAAATTTGCTATTGGAAGACTAGAGGGGTAACAGAAAAGAAAAGAAAGAAACTAGAAAAAATTAGATGAAGGAAATTTTATTATAGAGAAACTTACTAGATTGATATGAAATGCTGGAATTTTCACCTTTCATTCCTTTTCTAGTTATGTTAGTTGTCTGCTAACTACTAACTAACTAATCAAGTGACTCAATCCTAACTAGGTAACAATTGGGTTGGGTTTTGGATTAGCAGGTCAAGTTAAGACTTAAGTATAACAAAAAATTTATTTACTTGAACTTGACCAGCCAGCCCGTCAATCCGTGGAGAGCCAACTCGAACACAACCCGCCACAGGTTGGCGGGTCAACCCGAGGAACCAAAAAAAATGCAGCTTGTTCAACTTTAAAAATGTCAAAGGAAATATCTCAATGACTATAATTTAAGAACTTATACGCCAAGTAACCATGGTTTACAAAGGTGCACATCTTATGGTTTTTTTGAACATAATAATAAACATATCATTAATATAACCAAATTACACAAGTGTTAGAGATTCGCAAGGTCATGTGCTTTCTTGATCTCTAATCTACGAACTTTTATAATACAACACAATTTAAAATAAGAAATAGCAGTACTAATATCTATGAAATTCGTTTCAAGAGAGAAGGCAACTTCTTTGATGTTTCGAAATCCATGGACCATTCTTAGACAGTCTGATTTGAGAATTACAACTTGAAATCCTTTATCCACTGCCAGTAGAACAGCATGTAGAAAAGCCATTGCTTCACACTGAAAAGCTGACGAAGCCTGTATTAGTAGCGCTTTATTGAAAAGGTGGTTTCCAGCATAGTTTTTACAAACTATTCCGATAGCAGCCCTTCCATTAGTGCTATTATACGACCCATCAATAAACATAGTAATTGTACTCTGATCTTTATCATTTAAAGAGAACAAACTGCAACCATTGACCAAATCATATTTTGAAGATTTGAACCACTTGCTTACCTCATGATCAATCCTTTTAGCCTTGCAGTAAACCTCAGCATTTATGATTTCCACATAGATCAACTGAGCTTCCCTCACGACTTGCACCAGATTGAATTCAACACGATCCCAAATATATTTGTTTCTTGCTAACCAAATATGCCACAATATAACTATAAGTTGAACAATTATACGTGGATCATTGACTACTTGAAACCACTTTTCAGCCCATATATAAAAGCTTCTTTCTATCCAACATCAAAGTCAAGCCCTAATGGAGATAATCTCCAAGTAATCTTCGACAAATGAAAATTGAAAAAAAGATGTTCAATGGACTCCTCATATCTTCCACAGCATAGACAAATAGGCATTTGGACTATCCCCTCTTAAACAATGATAGCATAGTGATGCAGATGACTAAAGGCTCAAGGAAATCCAAGATTAAGGATTTCCAGAATTTTACCCAAGCTTCAATTAGGCACTCTTTCACAGATATGGAAGCTTTGCTAGGAGTTAGATTAGGTTTAAAGTGTCTTTATTTTAGTTTTATTAAGTAGGTCATTTTATTATTATGAGTGTTTAGGTGTATTTTATGAATTTTAGTAGTTAAGGGTATTTTGGTAATTTGGCTGTTTTGCAGGAATTTTCTGGTTTAAGTAATTTTCTAGTTTTGTGTCCTAGTTAATTTAGGAAATAGTTTTTAGTTTGTTATTACCAATAGGATTAGGAATTGAAGGTTATTCCAATAGGGAATAGAAGATGAATCCTTGTCACAATAGGATTTGTCTTTGGAGTCTATAAATAGGTGTTTCTCCTACAAGAGAAATAAGATTTCAGTCAATAAATTTCCAGCAGCTTTTGTTAGCTTATTTTAAGGATTGTGAGATACAATCTAGCCTTGGGTGTGATACCTAAAGGTGCCTAGGAGTGATTCCTAGAGTTTCCTAAATCTTCTTATCCTCAATCTTGAACTTCTAGCAGTTTATTGTTTATTTTATTGCTAAATTTTCGTCCAACTTATTTCTGCAAAATTTCTGCCAATATCTTGCAAGTTTTAAGCTTCAAACAACTGCCTACAACCTTTGCCTACCAATAGCTTCTAGTGCTGCATCAATTTTTGGTATCAGAGCTAAAATCCTGATCTTTTTCCCTAGCATGTTAGCTGTCCATGACCATGGATATTCCATATTTTGATGGCGTGGATAATCCTAGAATATTCCATCGTTGGCTTGATTCTTTGGATTACTATTTTAAATATCATAATCTGACCGATTATGAGATGGTTAGATTTGCAAAAGAGAATCTATATGGATCTGCAAAGGTATGGTGGTATAAGACTGAATGGGATGCTCTAAGGAACAGACGAATATTTTATACTTGGGAAGAGATGCGTGAAAGGTCTTGGAAAAGTATCTGCCTTGTTATCAGTCATAAAAAACTGTTAAATGAGTTCTATGGTCTCAAACAGGGTAATATGTCAACAGAAGATTATGTGTTGAGGTTTGATGAACTATTGTATCGAGCCCAAGTTGTTCAAGATCCTCTATTGACAATTTCTCAATTCAGAGCTGGTTTAAGAGATGATATTAAGCAACAATTGCGAGGGAAGAGATACTATCGTATTGGAGATGTTTTTCAGGATGCGGTGGATGCTGAACTCTGGTTAAGGACTCTGCAATTTGACGATGGTGGATTGACATTAAAAGACAGGGCGACTACACAAGCAACTCCAAAGTCAGAAGATTTGGGACAGCCAAAATTCGATGAACTAGATGAGGTTGAGAAGCCGTTAAAACAACCAAAAGAGAGTTCTCTATTGAACATCCAACAACCAAATAAGGTAGGAAGTGATAGTCTGGCTTCTAGTCCTCTAGTAGAATCTGAAGATTTTGAAAACTTGGTTGCTGGTCCAGATTCCCCAAGTTCAAAGTTACCTGAATTTTCAGGATTGCTTGAGGATATCAATGAACTTGATAAGGGTAAAGGAGAAGTAGTTCTTGAAAGTTTTGGAGGAGAGTTTAAGGAGGAAGCAAAAGAAGACTTTCTTGTGAAAGAAATTCCAAAATTTCAGTCAGAGAATGATGTTATTTCAGCCAAAGAGTTCATGAATATAATGTTGAATGAATCTCAGACAAAGGAAAATCTGCATGAAGTCCTTAGAGAATCAAAGGTTGAGCAAGTTCAGAAAGAAAGCCAAGATGAAATTTCTGCTTCATTTGCTCAAACAGTTTGATTTTGTGTCTGGAGAATCCTGCAACATTCAGATTATGATGCACCAAAATTTTCTGCCAGCCATAAAGGGAAAAGAAATGATTAGTGATGGTGTTTATGCTTCAATCTCGTGCGCGTTCTTTATTCTTCAATTCTTTAAAACTCGAGGACGAGTTTTTTCCAACCCGGGGAGAATGATGCAGATGACTAAAGGCTCAAGGAAATCCAAGATTAAGGATTTCCAGAATTTTACCCAAGCTTCAATTAGGCACTCTTTCACAGATATGGAAGCTTTGCTAGGAGTTAGATTAGTTTTAAAAGTGTCTTTATTTTAGTTTATTTAAGTAGTCATTTAATTATTATGAGTGTTGGGTATTTTATGAATTTTAGTAGTTAAGGGTATTTTGGTAATTTGGCTGTTTTGCAGGAATTTCTGGTTTAAGTAATTTTCTAGTTTTGTGTCCTAGTTAATTTAGGAAATAGTTTTTAGTTTGTTATTACCAATAGGATTAGGAATTGAAGGTTATTCCAATAGGGAATAGAAGATGAATCCTTGTCACAATAGGATTTGTCTTTGGAGTCTATAAATAGGTGTTTCTCCTACAAGAGAAATAAGATTTCAGTCAATAAATTTCCAGCAGCTTTTGTTAGCTTATTTTAAGGATTGTGAGATACAATCTAGCCTTGGGTGTGATACCTAAAGGTGCCTAGGAGTGATTCCTAGAGTTTCCTAAATCTTCTTATCCTCAATCTTGAACTTCCTAGCAGTTTATTGTTTATTTTATTGCTAAATTTTCGTCCAACTTATTTCTGCAAAATTTCTGCCAATATCTTGCAAGTTTTAAGCTTCAAACAACTGCCTACAACCTTTGCCTACCAATAGCTTCTAGTGCTGCATCACATAGTGGGACAGATGTTATGAAGTAGTCTTCAGAAGAAAAATTGCAATTTGGAAGCAATTTTCAAAGTCCAAAGGTTTTTAAAAATAGGGATTGTATCAACAATAGCCAGCTGCTTACTATGTGAAGGATGTTTACTTCTCTATAAATTAATAGCAAGATTTTATGCTGATTTAACTGTATATCCACCATTGGATTCTAAGCTCCAAATATATCTATCAATTTGATGAGAGAAGGGAATATGTAATGAAGTAATCTTGCGAATAATCGAGGGAGGAAACAAAACCTCTAGTAGAGGCTTTCTCCATGCACGTGTCAAATCATAAAGGTCACAAACTTTCAAGGAGGGATTTGAAATGGCATTGGTATTATAGTTAATTGGATTTGTTGTACCTGGTATCCAATCGTCAACTATTGGAATATCAATTCCATTGGCAAATCTCTACTTCATTCCATGCCTTATAAGATCCCTTCCACATAAAATACTTCGCCATCCCCATGGGGCTGAATTTTTTTGGCTTAACGGACAAAAATAAATGTTTCAAACAATACTTCTGCAAGAAGAATTTACTTATAAGTGATTCTTTGTCAGTCATAATTTTCCATGCAATTTTTTCCAGAAAGCCTAATTTAAAGATGCTATAGATCTAAGGCCTAGACCACCCAAAAAATTGGAAACACAGATGGACTCCCAAGATTTTCAGTGAATTCCACGTCCTTCACTATCCCCTTTTTTTTTTTGGCAAAACCCCGTACACGGGGAGGGACGCCACCCCTAAATTTTATTAAATTAAACCAAATTAACATGAGGGGGACATAAACCTTACCTCTCTAATACATCAAGAATAAGAAAGCCAATAAATCAGGAATACTATTCCTTTTACAGTTACTAGCATATTATTCTACGAACTGAAGGAATTTGAAATAAATCTAATCTAAATGCACCACGGACTTGTGTTGGCAGCTCAGAAATCTGAGTGTAAATCCTGTGACTTTGATGAGAAACTCCAATATTAGACAAGGCATCAGCAACCTGATTAGCTTCTCGAAAACAATGACTCAAATGAATAAAGTGTGGTTCCAATTTCAGAATTTGCTGAACTTCTCTATAAATGGACCATGGACAATTAGCCTTCCTACTGATGATCTGAATCAAAACCTGTGAATCACTTTCAACTTCAAAAGACATATAACCCTGTTGCAAACAACATTTAATACCAAATAGACAAGCACGGGCCTCTGCCTGGATGCTATTTACTTCACCAAGATTAATCGAGAAAGCCAAAATCATCTCTCCAACACTACTTCGCAAGACCCCACCTCTACCTGCCTTCCCAGGGTTACCTTTAGAACATCCATCAATGTTGAGCTTAAGAACTCCTTGGCTTGGCATCTTCCAAATAACTTGCTTGCACCTATACCTCACCGGGATTGCCTTAAGTTCATCATAGAAAGCACTCCAGGTAAAACCTGAAATAACACAACTTGGAAATTGCAAGTTAAATAAATCCTTCATTTCCTGTAAAATTTCCATACAAATCACCTTGCACAAGGAATCACACCATTAAATACTTTATTATTTCTTGCTTTCCACACCTTCCAGCAAATAAGTAATGGAAGCAAACGAAAGACAAATTCCAAAAACTTGTTATCTGCCTTCTTAAACCACCAGGTTGCAATAAAACACCTGATTGAAGAACCCCTATACAATAATCCAATAACTATTTCCAAAGTACTTCCATACCCATTGTGCTATATCTCCAATACAAAAAATGTGGTTAACAGTTTCAACTTGAGAGTTTAGACAACAAAAGCACTTTGACACCATATGAAAACCCAACTTACATAATGTAGAATCCAGGGAAGTCTATCTTTTAATAGTCGCATCATAAAGAAAGACACTTTAACAGGAATTCCCAGGGTGCCAAATCTTGTCTAACATAAATGATACATTTTTTGGTTCACAGAGTCAACTTATAAGCTGATTTAAGAGAGAAGTCACCTGACTGTGATGCTTGCCAAACCATCCTATCAGGAGTCTGACCTTCTGGTGCTGGAAGAGCTAGAATCTGTGACACCACTTGCCTAGGAACCCATTGAGATAATTTATCACCATCCCATTTACCTTCCAAACAAAAGAAGTTCACCAAATGATCTGAGACATCAATTAATCTAGATGCTAAAGCACCTGATCCCATCCAGTTATCAAACCAAAAATTAGAATTGCCAGCTTGAACTATCCATCCCATATTTTGCTCCGCTATTTCTCTGACCTTCAGCATCCTTTTCCACGTATGCGAGGCAAATTGATTATTAACCACCATGCAAGGATGAGCCTTTGAACAGTATTTAGCCATCATAAACTGGGCCCATAAAGAGTTATTCTGCCTAAACCTCCACCAAAGCTTAATGGAGAAGGCAGCATGAACATCTTTAAGACTCCGAAAACCAACACCTCCAGTTTCTTGTGGATTACACAACTCTTCCCAAGAAATCCAATGACGTTTGGCTTTACCATCAGCTTCCCCCCACAAAAACCTGGCAAAAACACTTTCCAACTCGTGTAAAATAGATAATGGGGGAGAGGCTGCCATAAGCAAATAGACAGGAATAGAAGAAAGAACATGCTTGATTAAAATAATTTTACCCGCAACAGATAAAAACTTATTCTTCCAAGATGCTATCTTGCCAATAACAGCTTTACCTACACCCGCAAAAAAATGCTTCTTGCGTCTCCCTACAAACAACGGGTACCCCAAATACTTGATAGGGAATTCTTTCATCGAAAAACCTAACAAATGCTTAATACTACATCCTTCTTGATCTCGACATGCTCGGGTGCACCATGAAACAACTCTTGTCAACATTAACTTTCTGCCCTGACATAGACTGATATTTGTTAATAACATCCAAAATCAATGTCAATGAAGATGAACCACCACTTGAAAAAATTATAATATCATCTGCATATCCCAGGTGATTGATCTGGGGACAAGTGTCTGGGCAACCTGAAACCATGAAAACCAATTTTAAAAAATAACTGATTGATAATGGCCGAAGTGACTAGATTTTTAGGTGTGTTTAGGCTAGGATTTACGTGTTTTTTGTTACAAGTTTTGCTTAATAATTGTGGTTTTTCTTTCTTTTGGATTCTTGAGTGAATTTGACAAGAGAGCTACTATTTAGCTTGTTATCCATGTTTTTATAGGTTTTTCCACTTTCTTCTGCCGAGTACCAAAAGATGGTTGAGTGTACGTGAAATGGGGAAGAGAGATTATGAGTACAAAACAATGGCTGAAGGGAATCAAAGATTCTGTTCCCATTCGCATCTTCATCCGCGCCGCGGATGAGGTCACGGGTGGGGACAGTAGCTTGGTCAATGAAAATGTATGTTTCTTTCGGCATCCGCAGTGTCACCCGCGCCGCGGATGACATCGCGGGTGACACCAAACCAAGACTACTTTTCATCCACGGCCTCGGCCACACTATGGATGAGTGGCGTATCACTGCGATTTCAATATGTTTTCAAGGCGAAATTTGGGGAAAAGAACCCAAGTTTAGAGGGGAACAAACTAGAGAATAAAGAGGGCTCTTCTAGGGCAAAAAGGGAGAGAACGGACGAGGAACGCAAGGGAAGAAAACTCAAGAATTGAAGAAGAGAGAAGAAGTGCAGCAGCATAAGGGGAATTTCTGCAACAAAGAAGAGTGAAGAAACACTACATGAGAATGAGTTTTTCATTGCTTTCTTTGATGCTTGTTGAACTTTCTCCTTTGACTTATGGAGTAGATTTGTTTAAGACTTAGAAGGGTTGAACCCTAACCTTTGTTTATGATGTTTTGATTGCTTGTTTTAATGGAAAAATCTTATCTTTAATTGATTTACTTGTGAGTTTATTGATAAATTGGATTGGGTTTTTGTGCACGAATTCAATCTTGACTAGTTGTATTGGTTGAGTAATTGAGAAATCACTCAATTGATGTAGAACAACTCTCAAGTAAAAGAACTTGCATGAATTGCTAGAAATAGAATTCCATAAGTTCTTCCTATTTGGGTGTGAATCCATTCGTGAGGTAAATCTATTGATTCTATTGCATCCTTTTAGGAGTTTTAAGCTGGGAAGAGATTCCATTCAATCAATCTAAGGATAGAAGTTGTAAGCTTGAGAAAGATAACAACTTAATAACGGGATTTTAGAGTCAATTGAAATTGGCTAATCCATTAGGCACGAATTAAAGCTAATAATTAGGGTTAGGGAGATTCCACTTCTAAGTCTTGCTGTTAGAAACTACTGCATTCCCTTCTTTTTCAACTATCTGCGTTTGATTTGTTAGCACTTCTCGTTCATTTATTTACTTAGACTAGTTTGTTATTGTTCCGATCTATCGTATCAATTAGTACTAGATAATAAATTGCTGGATAATTACTAGTACTTGCTAAGTCCTGTGGGTACGACACTCGGTACTCCTTATACGCTATACTACAGAATAATAGGTACACTTGCCTAGAGTATCCACAGTGTTGTCAAAAGGATATCAAAGTTTTTGGCACCGTTGCCGGGGACTAGGCAATATTAGGAAAGCCTTAGTTTTATTAATCTAGTCATTGCATTTTTCATTTTTATATTTATTATTTTATTATTTCATTTTTCTTCTTAATCTGTTAAATTCTTTATTAATTTGGTTGGTTTGTACTGCTACTACAGGATTTAAACTAGTGCATGACCAGGAGTAGCAGTTCGACTCCATTAGCCTTTGATCCTGAGGTTGAAAGGACATTCCGTCGAGCTCTCAGAGAGAGACTTTTGCAAAGAGCAGAGGAGATTGACCAAGAACATCGAGAGCAAGTGGAAATGGCTGAAGAAAACAACCCCCAAGCTCACATCCAAAATCCTTTGTTCGATGAGAATCCGCTCAACCCAATCAATGCACCACCACCACCACAGCAGCAAGAGAGATAAAGAACAATGTCAGACTATGCTAGACCCCTCCTCACGGGCACAGAATCTAGCATAACCAGGCCAAGAGTTGCTGCTAACAATTTCGAGATCAAGCCGAATATTATTCAAATGGTCCAACAGCTCATTCAATTCGACGGCCTGCCTGATGAAGATCCGAATGCCCACATGGCAAATTTCTTAGAAATTTGTGACACCTTCAAGATAAACGGAGTTTCGGATGATGCTATTCGCCTGAGGTTATTCCCCTTCTCACTTAGAAACCTGGGCAAAGCAGTGGTTGAGCTCCCTTCCAAGAGGGTCCATAACGACATGGGACCAAATGGCAGAGAAATTTCTAGCAAAGTATTTTCCACCAGCCAAGACTGCAAAAATGAGGAATGACATATCTTCATTTGCCCAAATGGAGTCAGAGACACTATATGACACTTGGGAGCGGTTTAAGGAGCTCTTGCGTAAGTGTCCACATCACGGGTTGCCCACTTGGCTTCAAGTTCAGACATTTTACAACGGGCTCAACCCAGCCACTAGGCAGATGATTGATGCAGCAGCAGGAGGGACACTGAATAGCAAGACACTAGAGCAAGCCCAAGAACTGTTTGAGGAGATGGCCATGAATAGTTATCAATGGCAATCCACGCGATCCCGACCCAATAGAGCAGCTGGTGTTTATGATGTAGATCCTAGTGACAAGTTCTAGCAGCCTAGGTGGAGGCATTGAGTAAGAAGATAGATGGGATGACAATTGCACAGAGACAATCCCAATTGATGTAGTGTGACCTGTGTGGAGGAGGGCATAACAATCAAGAGTGCAAAGCGATCGGTGCCACGGATCATATGGAGGAGCAATGCCAATACATGAACAATGCACCGAGGCAACAGAACAATCCTTACAGCACTACATACAACCCAGGGTGGAGGAATCACCCCAATTTCTCTTGGGGAATCAAGGACAGCAAAGACAACAGCCCCCACTTGGGTACCAGCAGCAACCTCCACAAGAGAAGAAATCAAATTTGGAGGAATTGATGACAAAATATATCAATTCCTCAGAGAGTCACATGCAAGGATGGAGACAGTCTCTATGCAATCAGCAAGCCTCAATTCATAACCTCGAGAATCAAATTGGTCCAGATAGCCAAGAACATCTCAGAAGAGCCGCAAGGTGCACTCCCAAGCAATACCAGAAAATAATCCAAGGGAAGCAAGCCAAAGCAGTTACACTGAGGAGTGGTAAAGAGCTAAAGGATTCCGAGGTAGGGCTGAGTAAGGAGGAAGGAGTTGATGACAAACAGACTAAAGACGGGATGGACCCTAAAGAGGAATTCAATGAGGATCAAAGGCCGAAGAAGAAGGAGGTCAGAGAGTACAAGCCTACCATACCATATCCCGGCAGACTCCAAAAAGATCGTCAAGATGCACAATTCGGTAAGTTCCTAGAGCTATTTAAGCAATTACATATTAACTTACCTTTTGTTGAGACTCTTGCGCAGATGCCCAAGTATGCCAAATTCTTGAAAGGACCTTCTAACGAACAAGAGAGAAGCTTGAAGAGTTGTCTATCGTGACACTGAACAAGGAAGTGCTCTGCCGTCCTACAGAATAAACTACCTCAGAAAAGTCAAGGATCCAGGGAGTTTTACCATCCCTTGTAATATTGGTAGTTTATTTGTTGATAAGGCTCTAGCTGACTTAGGTAGCTAGTATCAATTTAATGCCTTATGAAATGTTTATGAAATTGGGGTTGGGTGAACCAAAAACCACTAGGATGAGTATACAATTGGCTGATAGATCAATTAAGTATCTAGGGGAATCATAGAGGACGTGCTAGTGAAAATTGATAAATTCATCTTCCCAGTTGATTTTGTTATATTAGATATGGAGGGTGACATAGAGATTCCTTTGATCCTAGGATACCCTTTCCTAGCAACTGCTAAAGCATTAATTGATGTACATGCTGGGAAATTAACTCTAAGGGTTGAGGATGAAGAAGTGGTGTTTAGGATCCCTGACACCATGAAGCACCCTCTAGATAGGGATGATAGCTGTTATTTCATGGACATAATTGATGATGAGTCGTACCTTTTTTGTGCAGGAAATTTCACTAGATGACCCATTGGAGGCTTGCATCATTCAAGGAGAAAGGAGCAGTGCAACCAACCTCGAAGTTGTCCATCAAATAATGCATTTGGATGCTAGACAGACAGATGAGAAGGAGAAAGGCTTATGAGGAACTTAGGAACTTCAAAGGGTGGTAACCTCAAGCCTTCAATCGAAGAGCCACCCTGAGTTGGAGTTGAAGCAATTACCCAAGCACCTCGAGTATGCATTCTTAGTTGAGGACTCCAAATTGCCAGTGATCATCGCAGCAGACTTAGGCGGTGCCAAGAAGGAAAGATTGTTGAAGGTACTAAGAGAGCACAAAAAGGCATTGGCATGGAAGATAGCGGATATAGAGGGAATTAGCCCCTCGTATTGCACCCACAAGATCTTACTAGGAAGAAGATTTCAAGCCAATAGTACAACCACAGCGACAGCTCAACCCTAACATGAAAGATGTGGTTAAATCAGAGGTAATTAAATTGTTGGATGCTGGAGTTATTTACCCTATCTCTGATAGTTCTTGAGTAAGTCCAGTGTAGGTGGTGCCGAAGAAAGGAGGCATGACAGTCGTCCCGAATGATAAGAATGAGCTAATACCCATGAGGACTGTCACTGGATGGAGGGTCTGCATCGATTATCGAAAGTTGAATGATGCAACCCATAAAGACCACTTCCCGCTCCCTTTCATCGATCAGATGCTGGAAAGGCTGTCCCGGTATGAGTATTACTGTTCCTGGATGGGTTATCGGGTTACTTTCAGATCCCAATAGCCCCGGAGGACTAAAAGAAGACGACATTTACTTGCCCATACGGTACATTTGCCTACTGTAGGATGCCATTCGGGTTGTGCAATGCCCCTAGCAACTTTCCAAAGGTGCATGCTTCGCTATTTTTGATGAACTAGTTGAGGACATTATAGGAGGTATTTATGGATGACTTTTCTGTCTTTGGTGATTCCTTCAATTCATGTTTCACGAAATTTGAGTAGAGTGCTTAGACAATGTGAAGAGACTAATCTTGGTATTGAATTGGGAAAAAATGTCACTTCATGATAAAAGAAGGCATTGTGTTGGGGTATAAGATATCTAGGAGAGGCATAGAGGTTGATAGAGCAAAAATTGAAACAATAGAGAAATTGCCTCCCCCAACATCTGTTAGGGCAATTAGAAGTTTTTTAGGCCATGCTGGTTTCTACAGGAGGTTCATTAAGGACTTCTCAAAATAGCTAGGCCATTAACTAAATTGCTTGAAAAAGATGCAGTTTTTTATTTTGATAAGAATTGCATGCATGCCTTCTCTATTTTGAAAGAAAAACTTGACTAATTCCCCCATTATGGTAGCACCAGATTGGTCCCTACCTTTTGAACTAATGTGTGATGCTAGTGACTATGCAGTGGGAGCAGTACTCGGGCAGCTGAAAAGATAAGTATTTTCAACCCATCTATTACACAAGCAAGACTCTAACTGATGCTTAGGAGAATTACACCACCACCGAGAAAGAGCTGCTTGTCATAGTGTTTGTCTTTGATAAATTTAGACCTTATCTTATCCTGTCTAAAGTTATTGTTTACACTGACCACTCAGCACTAAAGTATCTTCTCAATAAAAATGATGCAAAATCGAGACTGATTCGTTGGGTTCTGTTGTTGCAGGAATTTCGATATTGAGATAAAGGACAAGAAGGGAGCTGAGAACCTGGCAGCAGACCACCTCTCTCGCTTGGAGAATGACCACAGAGGGGACACTTTTCGAGGAAGAAATAAACGACGAGTTTCGGATGAGAAAGCTTTATCTAATTAACCCTCTTGTGTGTATTCCCCTTGGTTTGCTGATTTTGCCAACTACTTAGCTGCACGAGTCATTCCTAAAGGTATGACAAATCAGCAAAAGAAGAAATTCTTTTCTGATTTACGTTCATTACTTGTGGGAAGACTCCGTATCTATTTCGTATTTGTGCAGATCACATGATTAGGAGATGCGTGGCTCACCCAGAAACGGAATCCATTTTGGGGCATTGCCATAGAGGACCAGCTGGAGGACACTATCATGCTAACGTGACAGCACTGCAAAGTCCTCGAATCAGGTTTTTATTGGCCCACACTTTTCAAGGACTGCCAAGAGGTATGTTGAACAATGTGATAATTGTCAACGATCAGGTAACCTCTCATCGAAGGATGAAATGCCCCGGTCCAATATACTTGAGTGTGAAATTTTTGACTTGTGGGGTATTGATTTTATGGGCCCATTTCCTGTGTCATTTGGGAATAAGTATATCCTAGTAGCTGTAGATTATGTATCTAAGTGGGTAGAAGCTCAGGCTTTACCAACTAACGATGCTAGGGTAGTGGTCAAATTTCTTAAAAAGTTATTTTCTCGATTTGGCACACCCAAAGCTATAATAAGTGATAGGAGTACACATTTCTGTAACCAGCAATTTGATAAGGTCCTTAAAAGATATGGTGTCACACATAAGGTGGCTACCCCTTACCATCCTCAAACTAGTGGCCAGGTAGAGGTTACAAATAGGGAGTTAAAAAGAATTCTTGAGAAAACAGTAGAGCCTTCACGTAAAGATTGGTCAGTAAAGTTAGATGATGTTGTATGGGCCTATAAAACTGCCTATAAGACCCCCATTAGCACTACACCATAGAGGCCTAGTCTATGGTAAATCTTGTCACTTGCCGGTTGAGCTTGAACATAAAGTGTATTTGGCAATTAAACTTACTAATCTTGATTTACAATGTGCAGGCTCAAGGTGAACTTTTTAATTAAATAAGCTGGATGAATGGTAGCAAAAGGCATATGAAAATTCAAAGATTTACAAAGAGAGGATAAAGGCTTGGCATGATAAAGGGATTAGAAGGACCAAGGAATTCTAGCAGGGCAATCAAGCTCTACTATTCCATTCGAGGCTTCGGTTGTTCCCAGATAAGCTTAAGTCTAGGTGGTCAGGTCCATTCGTAGTTAACAAGGTTTTCCTTCTGGTGCAGTGGAGATTTCACATGAGGAGAAGGGTACATTCAAGGTCAATGGCCATCGTCTAAAGTTTACCAAAGTGGTGATTTTAAAAAACAAGAAAGGAGGTTTATTACCTCGATGACCCACAAGTTTAAAGCAATGCTACAGGCATCGAGCTAACGACGTTAAACAAAGCGCTAGTTGGAGGCAACCCAACCTTTGTTTTGGTATTATTATTTTAGTTAGGTATTTGTGATTTTGTTAAGTAGTTTTCATTATCTTTTCTTATGTCTATGGTGTAGGTCTTTAGCTATAGGAAAGAGCCTTATACCTGAATGATAAGATTTGAGGATAGCAAGGGGGACGTTCGAGTTAAAAAGGGAGTTTTCACTCAATTTTCATTATGTGTTTGAACTTTAATTTTGTTTTTAGAGTTGATTTCTCTCATTATTTGGTAGGATATGCGTTTTTATTTGGTATAGTATGGAATAGATGGCTGGAGAGTTTGGTTGTGTAGCAAAATAAACTCTCTGGTACCACCCACGCTTTCATCCACACCACAGATTACGTCACGGGTGAAACCAGAGGGTTAAGCCATTGCGTCTGTCCTCATCCGCGCCTTCATCCGCGCTACGGATTAGGCCGCAGATGGGAATAGAAAATTTGACATTGTTTCTGTCCCCATCCGCACCATGACTTGTGTCGCGGATCATGTCGTGAATGAGTGTCTAAAATTAAAAAAAAAAAAAAGTGTCAGCCGCACCCCACCAGCGTTGCGGGTGGGACTACAGATAATTCCATGAAGCGTCTGCTCTCATCCGCAACTTCATCCGCGCCACAAATGATCCCGCGGATGAAGCCGCAGACGTAATAAGTTCCTTCTTTCCCAAAATTTTTCTATACTTCCTTTCTTCCCCCTTTCTCCCAAAACCCTAACCCCTCCACCCAAACTCTCCATCCCCTCCATTATCATCCAATTCCTCCTTAAATTCACATCCCACACACCTCTCCCCACAAAACCCACCTACACTTCATAGTTTTTCTTACTACTTGGACAATTTTTCTTGACTTTCTAGGACAAATTTTTGTGGGTTTTCTTTAGGCTATTTTTATTTCTGATTTGAAGCGTTCTTCTTGCATTCTTTGCCTTGCTAATCTACTCTTGAGGTATGGGCTTTCACATTTTGCTTATTATTTATGTTATTGGTTGTTCAATTGACTAATCTTTTATCCATTGGCGTTTATGTTATTAGTTGATTGAATGATTATATCTGTATTTTTATTGGTGTCTTTAGGGAAATTACACTTTGGGCTAGTTGATTTGCGCATAATTTTGTTAAATTAGGTTAGCAATTCCCAAAGTCTAATTCTATTTGGATTGCTGCTTTCATAGCAATATTGGGATGTTTATGACTTTGTTCAATTGTTGGGCGATATGAATGCATATTTCTATGCTTTAATTGCTTGTTAGTGGATAGTTCCAGTGTGGGTTAGGTTGTTTTTTGGGTGATTTTGATGAATTAAGTAAGAGCTAACTAGTGGATGTCTATGATTAGTATGAATTTTTTATTATAACGTTGGTTGCCTCGTTGTTTTGTTCTATATATAATGTGCATATTCCTACCCTAATTACCATGAGTACACTTTGAATGATGGTATGACTTGGTGCTATAGTGCTAAGCGTTATCATAAAAGAGCATTGTCATTCTTATTTTGGGCATAATATTACTGTAGACACCAAATTTTGACACACCTTTGGTAAAAATAGGTATGTTACTTTATTTTAGGAGGTATTTTTCATTTTTCGGGGGGTCGAGTACATTTTTCGCGTATTATATCTAATTCGTCGTATTAGGGGCAAGATGGTAATTTCACTATGTAAATATTAGTTTATTTTATTTTATTTCCTAAATACATGATTTTACTATTTTTATTATTATTTATGATTTTAATAATTTTTAGGAGTCATTCATCATTTATTTAAAATTTTAGTATTTTTTAATTCAACGGCACGTTTTCCAATGCACTTTTTATTTAAGATTTTCTTTATGAGAATTTTGTCTATGAGCATTTTATAAATTTTGTGTAAAGAAAAATAATAATAAATAAATAAATAAATAAATAAAAATATATATACATATTTTGTTAAGACTATTTAGTATTTATTTTAAGTTGTATTTTTCTAATGTTGAACTAACCTTTAATTTGTTACACTAAATTTTATCGTTTCCTTCTTATAATATTGTATTCAACTCTTCTTTTATTTTTATTTATAAAAAAAAAAAAAAAAAGGAAGAAAAAAAAATTTTCAAGTAGTCTTATTTTATTTTATTTCTATTTTTATTTTCATTTTTTTTATTTTTATTTTCTCTTTGCTGCTTAAAAAAAAATAAAATAAAAAAAAAAAGAACTGAATGGAACAGCAGCAGCGTTGCTACTGCTGTTGCTTCTGCAGAGTTTCTGCAAACTCCATCCCATGGCCATCCCTCTTCTCATCATCACCCCCAATTTGCACTCAACCTACCAGATTTTGGGGGATTTTGTTTTGATTCACCATCCCCTCTTTCTCTTCCTCTTCACAGACACACACCGGTTGACATTTGCACTGACTTCACTCACCTTTCTCCCAATTCCTTCACCTGCAGAAACTCTCCCTTACTCTCTCTGCCTTCACTTCAGCAGCACGCACAACACACACTACCTTCAACTCCCCTGCAAGCAACACCAAACACAGACTTGCATTTTCTTTCCCCTCCCTCTCTTGATCCGAACACACACATCACACACACCTGTAGTTCTCCCCTTTCCCCTGCACATTCATCACACAGCCACAACACACACTACACACACCTGCGTACTCACCTCCCTCTCTCAGTCTCCCTCATTGTCTCTGCCTCCCCTTCCCCTGCATTCAAACACACGGACACACACACTGTAACGCACAAACACACTGTCCATTTTCACACACTCACACACAATACATACACCAAACTTGCACACAAAACACACAAACAACACTCACACATACACATAAACACACACGCACTACACACACACACGCACATATAGATTCCCTTTCACACACAGGTATACATGAATACGCAGGCACTCAAAACACACACAATCACTTCACTCACACACATCTTCACAGCCACAGCACACACAAACACATGCTCATTTACACACGTTCATCCATAGGCACATACACAGTCAGCAATCACCGGTTTCCACCCAACATCACCACAATTCCAGCCCCAAAAATCTGTAATTCCAGCCATAAAAAATCAGTCCAAAATTACAGCCCAAATTCGCAGCAAGAGCAGCCCCAACAAACATGCAAAACCAACCCCAAAATAGCCCCAAAAATCCTATAATTCTAGCCTCAAATTCCTGCAAAAATAGACACTAAACAGCTCCAAAAATTCTGCCCAAAATCAGCCCAAAAAAATTTCAGTAAAATTACTAAAAAATCGCAGCTCAAAATTGCCCACAAAACTGTCACAATTAAAGCTCTATAACATCTGCAAAAACAACCACCAAAATCCAAAAACGCAGTCCAAAAATCCTGCACAAAGCAGCCCCCGAAATCCCCCAAACCAGCCACAAACATTCCAAAAAAAAAATTGAAAAGAAAAAAAAGCCCAAAAACAATCGTGCAACAACTGCCTGAAATCACACTGCAACTCCATCTCCACCGCTCAAATTACAGGTAAATCTCGGCCTTCTTGCTTTAATTCCTATGTGCAGTATTTGACCCATGAAATAGGATAGATGTTTTGATTTACCGTAGAATTTCCTGGAATGTGAAAGATTTGTGATTTGGATAGCTAACTTTGGGAAACTTTGAGGATTTGGAGACCCGATTGAAATCTGAAATTTTAGGATTGCAGTTTAGAGTTTCGGGGTTTAGGAAGAACGAATTTGGGAACGAATGTTTGGAGCTTTGGGAATGTAGTTTATTATTGAAATCTGGGTTTGTGAAATTCATAGGACTTTTGGGCAAAGAGTCAGTTGGAAATTTCTGGGTTGACGAACCTGTCTTACGGGATTATTTGTTTGGAGGAAGTTGATTTTTGGGTAGGAGAAGATTGGCTTAGTAATTTTCAGATGGATAGGTCCGGGCTTTGAGGCTTAGGGTCTGGTGCTTTGATTCTTTTGATTTTGTGGCTTGAATTCATTTAGTTGGCTTTAAAATAATAACAATAACAATGACGGAAAAGGGGGGGAAATGGATTGAGAATTGGGGTGGTTCGGTTATTTAAGTATTAATTTGCTTTGTTATTAAATTGACATCTAGGTGATAAATATGTTTGTGCTATGGTACCTAGAGTTTGATTATTCATTATTATCCCCTTTGAAATTTTGTGCTTATTTTGTCTTGGTCCTTAATATCTGTAAACTAACCTCTAAGTTTTGTTTTTCTTTCATAGAATTTTCTATTATTTAAAATTTTAACCCCAATGCTTGCTGGAATTTTTATTTTTAGCCTCATACTTGCTGAAATTTTGATTTTAGGCCCCCTCAATTGCTGAAAATTATATTTTAGTCCTCTATGTTGCTGGAATTTGTTTTAAAACCTCCCTTAACTATTGGAAATTGTATTTTAGTCTTTTATTGGTTGCTGGAATTTGTATTCTAATACTTATAGCTGCTGGAATTGTTTATTTTAGTTCTTTTGTATAGCTGAAAATTACAATTTGACCCTATACATTGCTGTAAATTATGTATCATTTAATGACCTTGCTGAAATTACATTCTTGGCCTTAAGTATTTGCTGGAAAATTTTACTTTTGGGCATTATACTTGCTGAAAATTATGTTTTAGCCTTTAAACTTGTTGTAAATTATATTATTATCTTAACTATGGTTTGAGATTATAATTTTACCCTTTAGTTTGTTATAAATTACATTTTTTTTACTCTAGAATATTGCCCAAATTTCTCTTTTAATCCAAATCTTATAATATTTTATTTTTGCAAAAAAAAAAATATTAATTAAAATTAGTTGAGTCCTCAAAGCTTTAAATTATTTCTTTTCACACTTTATTTATTTATTTATTTATTTATCAAACTTATAATTAATATTCTAAAATTGGGTCTTGTTAGTCTAATTAATGTGCAAATTAGTTTCTTTATTTTCCTTTTAGTCATTTTAAATAATTCCTATTTGGGGTGTTAAAAGTTTAAGTATGTATTATTGCATTTTATCTTCTATTATTATTACTTTCTTTATTTTTTTGTTGTTTTTCTTTAGTTATTTATTTACTTATTTATTTTTACTTAAACAATTTTCATTTTTTTTCTTCCTAAATAATTAATTATTATTATTATCATTATTTTCTTTCTTTTATTTTGTTATTATTGCTATGATTGTGTGAATTATCGTAGTATGTTCATATTGATCGGTAGGAAATTATTCAATTAGTAGTTTATTTATTTAAATAGTGGTATTTTTGACATGTTTGTTCATGTTAGTAGCAATTTGTACCGAGTTTACGAACGGGAGGTATTTCAATTACCCTTTTAATTTCTTTTTATGTAATTCTATGTGCTCCTATGTGTTTTTCTATGTGTTTTAATGTATTTTTGTGTTTATAATTTTTGTTTATGTATGAATGTTTATTTATTTATGTCATATTATTTATTCAAATTTAATTTTGATTATTCAAAGAAATGTAATAGATAGGTAATTTTCTATTTAGCAAAAAAAAATTTTTTTTGTATTTAGATAGTTAATGTAATAGATAGTTTATGTTTTATCTATTTAATTAAAGCCTATGTATTTTAGATAGAAAGTGTAATAGATAGGTTAGATAGGTTATTTTTAGACTGCAATTAGGTTATTCTCCGGTGTAATAGTTAGGGCTTTGTGTGCTATGTGTGCTATGTGTTTATGTGTTTTATTCGCTTTCTTTAGGATTTTGCATCTAGAATATCATGCTTGTGTGCTATGTGCTCCTATATGCTATTATTTGCTTTTGGTGATTATTGCTTTAATACATGCTTTGTTTATTTACTTACTTTAATTATATATGTGTATCGTCGCCACACTAGTCCAAAGCTAGTTGTGGTTAATTTCGTTTTCTTCGCTAGTCCAACGCTAGTGGAGAACTTATAGAAAATAGGCTAGTCCAATGCTAAGCCTTTAGGTCATTTTAGCATTAGGAACATTTTCGTGTGTTCATTTCATGCTATTTCACACACATTTTTGTTTTAGGCCTTTTTCCATTTTGAATGATTTTTATATACATACTCTATCATTTATTATCTATTTTTAAAATACATGTTTGGTGCATGACATTTAGACTCCACCACACATAGAATTTTAGGTCATTTGCGTGATTTGACTAGAAATAGTCATCTACTCACGTGGGAAGCGATGGCGTACATGTCGTTCCCCCCTCCGTGAGTAGAAACAGTTAGTCACGAGTCCGTTAGTCCCCCGTACCCGTTATGTTTGCATCCCCACTTTCTTTGCTCACTTATTATCTATATTACTATTTTCCTTTCCTTTTGCATTTCATTTTGCATCTACACTCGTGACTCCATCGGGGTCTAGACTCGGGTTTCGCAATTAATGCGATAATCCCGACCAAACCTCAATGGAATATTTCGTCCCTTATCGATATCCATTTTTAGGATTAGATTTGCATTCATATAGTTGCATCCAAATGTGATAAAATCTTAGGGTTATATTAGGAAAATTTAGACTAAACCTCGCAACTAGTTTCGACTAGGTTGAAAGGGTGCCTTAGGTGCAAGCCTTTGCCTTCCCTTTCTTCAACTGTGACTCCCGAACCTTTTCTCTTGTTTTCAAAGACCTGGAGTTGTCTTAAAAAGGGTTTTCTTGTTTTTCTTATATTTTCTCGAAAAATCATTTTTCTAAATAAATAATTCTCGATTTCTTACATTTTTATAAAATATTTTCTGGTGACTTGGTACACCAAAACTCAATACCAAGTGGTGACTCCATTTTTCATAAAAACCCTTTTTAGACTCTGTTTTCAGGCCCAAAAACCGTCGCATTTTCAAAAGTCCCATTTTAGGCCCTTTTTCGTTTGTTTTTTTCAAAATAAAGCCTTTTCTTTTAAAACAAAGCATTTTAAATACAATCGCATTTAATTCTTCCTTTTTCTTTTTCCGACTTCCTCACACTTATCATCATTTATTTTTATCATTTTATTATTTTCTTTCTTTTTCGAAAAATGGGGCGCGACAATTACCTCAAATGTCTTCTTCATATTCTGACTGATAGTTTGATTTCAGTATGGCTATTTTGAAATATTTTTATTTTGTTTTCTTCATATCCTGTTTTCAATTGTCCTCATTGTCCCGTTCAAGTACTCACAATGCCAAGAAAATATGTGGCACATAAAAGAGCCCGCGGTGAAGGATTATCCAGTCGCCCTCCCCAATGGGATACTACACGCTTCACCTCGCTCGAGAATACCCAATGGTACACTAAGCATGAGCGTGGCGAATTAAACATTGAAAAAACCGTGGATGAAGCTGTGGACGCCATCCTCCACATTACCGAGAATTTTGTCCGGTTAAGTTGGGATCCCATTTTGAGGCTTTCCAATTTCTACTACCCTCAGCTAGTCTATGAATTTTACGCGAATATAGATAAATCTGAGTACAGTGCTTCAAGCTTGACTACTACTGTTCACGGCACACGGATTGAGCTCAACCGAACATCTTTGGCTGAAATCCTTGGGTGTAAGAACGATGGACCCCCAGTATGGTATGTTAGACAATTTTAGTGGAGGGGTACATGGACTATCAAATGAGGAGCTGCCAAGTTTGGAGTGCACAGTAAAGAGGCAAGATTTGATAATCGTGTGGTATACTACGCCAAGGATTTTGATGCCCCCTATCACATTATTATTTATATTTTTGGCCACAATGTCTTTCCAAGGCGAAACAGTCTCAGCGAGTTTAGGGCCAGCGATATCTACTTTCTAGATGAGATGGTAAACGGTGGTATGGATGGACCTAGCCCATTACCTAGTGCGATAATTGCTTATATGATGAAGACAACTATGGCGCAAAGTGCTACCACCGGATTTGGGTTCCCGCGACTCATTTCACTCATTATGGAGCGATACGGAGTCTATCTTGATAGTCAACATAGAGTGGACACGGGGACTAGAGACATAGTGAATCTCCGTGTATTGAAGAGCCTTGGTGCCAGACAGTGGGCGATTGACATGTTGGAGGGTTGAGGCCAACAGGATGAGGAAGATGAAGATGCACCTCCCATGGAGCCTGCTGTTGAGCCCTCGTCCCCACGGCACATTCACATCCGTCTAGGAATGAAGACATCTTGGCAGCCATAGGGACACTCCGGACTGACTTTATGGGTGCTATGGGCGACTTAAGGACCGATTCTATGGGCACCTTAGGTCATATCCAAGGGCAATTGGATGACCTTGGCAATCGTGTGGGCAATCTTGAAGATTATCTACACTCTTTTCACTTTGAAGGGTCGAGAGGCAGTCATGAAGCACCAGGCGCACCGCCTTCATGATCTTCCTCTTTTCTTTTCTTTTCTTTTTGCTTACTTTTGCTTTTGGCCTGTATAAGACATTTTCTCTTATTTTTATCTTTCTTTTGTTTTCTTCATTCATTTACTTCTGACCTGTACTAATTAATGGGATAATGTAGCTCTTTTGTTTCTTTTGTTTATGTGATTGCAGTAGTTTGTCGAACTCGTGACTTTCACTCTTCTTTCAATCTTGTACCACGTGGTCACGTCTACCAAGGGGAGTAACTGTCTATCTTTACTTTATTTCTTATTTTCTTATTTTTCACACATTGAGGATAATGTGTGATTTAAGTGTAGGAGGGGAGTGTCGTAGATAGATTGGTTGGTTACTTTTGTGATGTTTTGGAATTTTGTGCCGGTTGTTTTGGAATTTTTTGGATAATCATCCAACTTATGGTGTTTCATAACTCTTTTCTTTTAAGTTTTCTTTTTAGGAAGTTATGTTATCTTAGTAATTAGGGTCAATTGTCCTGCACGAATGGAAGCAATGCATGCTTTACCTAAGGAGAAATTAGTATGTGTATGAGAACTCATACTTTAGTAAAAGTATAGTAGGCAAAATAGAGTTAATTATGCTGCAATTTAGACGTGAAGAAGTTTCTTTAGACTATTTGATTCAGTTGAGTTGTTAATGGATATAGTAAGTGGAGTGAAGTATACCTTATGACTAATCTAATAAAAGAAGAGGGGCTAATTAGCAATATAGCTCAGAATCTACTCCACTAGTTTTAGTACTGAGTAATCGGGGGTCTTTATTTACCAATGTCAACTTTCGCATCAAAAGGTCTAAAATTATGAGTAAGCATAGCTACTTGAGCGTACAAAGTATTGAGTAACCGAAGATCTTCATCACCAATGTCGTTCTTCGCGTCAAAAGATAACTTCGTGTCTCAAGGAAAGGCTGAGCTATAATTATATATATAAAAGAAAAAAAAGAGAAAGAAAAAAAAAAAGAGAAGAACCCCTTGTTGATTCACGTTGAACTAATCATGGGTACATGGATTTATTCATAAACTGTGGAAGTTGACTACTTAAGTGGGTTCAGTATGAAGGGAATGGATTCATATTGAAAAGGTTGACGTATACTTACCTTTATTTTGCCTATTATGATGAGTAATCGAAATAAGAGTAACTGTATGCAGAATATTTCTCCTGGTTGTAAAGTTTGCATGTATGGTTTCCCTTGTTCTGAACCATTATCTAATCATTAGAGTTTTATTGCTTGAGGACAAGCAATGGCTTAAGTGTGGGGGAATTGATAATGGCTGAAGTGACTAGGTTTTTAGGTGTGTTTAGGCTAGGATTTATGTGTTTTTCGTTACAAGTTTTGCTTAATAATTGTGGTTTTTCTTTCTTTTGGATTATTTAGTGAATTTGACAAGAGAGCTACTCATTTGGCTTGTTTTCCATGTTTTTATAGGTTTTTCCACCTTCTTCTGCCGAATACCAAAGGATGGTTGAGTGTACGTAAAATGGGGAAGAGAGATTATGAGTACAAAACAATGGTTGAAGGGAATTGAGGATTTTGTTCCCGTTCACGTCTTCATCCACGCTGCGGATGAGGTTGCGGGTGGGGACAGTGGCTTGGTCGATGAAAATTTATGTTTTTGTCATCATCCGCAGTGTCACCCGTGTAACACCCTAGAAAATGCACATATAAGAAGCATTTTTACTATTATTTAGGGTTAAGTGATAATCATAGAATTACTAGTTGGAAGATTTCTTGAGTTAATTAAGTTAATTAGTTAAGATTTTCATTCTAAGCAAGAACACTTAGGTACTAAAGTTAGAATAATTTTCTTGACCAATTAACTTATAGTAGGGTTTAAATTTTTACTAGTTCATTTCACTATTTTCTAGTCTTTTGACTACTTGGGATTTTGCCCAATTTTATTCAAAAGTTTCACTTAATTTCTTGTCTTATTTTCCTTTTCCCCTAGCTGGAATTTTTTTTTTTCTTCTCTCTTTTCTTTCTTTCTTGGCCGAAATTCTTTCTTTTCTTTTCTTTTCTTTTGGCCGAAATTTTCTTTTTTTTTTCTTTTCTTTTACTTCATGTGGCCGGTTCTTGCTTTTCATTTTTGTTCTATTTTGCTTTAATAATTTATGTCTAACTAATGAATTTATTAAGTGGTAAGAGTTATTAATTTTCACCAATTAAACTAATCCAAGTAGCAACTCTTGCATTAATAAGACTACTTTTTACTTTACTCTTGTGAGAATTTTATTGGACCACCATTTTCCCATCTTTTCTTCATTTCTTTTTCATTTTTCCTAGACTATTTTTCTCTCTCTTTCCTTCACCTTGGCCGGCCAAACTTCTCTTCTTCTTTCCCCCATTTTTGCTCTCAACTTCTTGGACTTTCATCTCTCAAGTTAACACAAATCAACCATAGGAAGTGGATTTCTATCAATTCTAATCAAAGTTCTAAGCATCTTTAAGGTATTTACTATGAACTTGCCTTATTAATTCCATGTTTTAATTAGTTTTTATTCAAGTTTAATTCCAAGTTCTTGTTAGTAAAACTTGAAGAAATTAGTTAGAACTTGATATATACTTGTTAGATAAAGTGTTCTTATGATTGAATAGACTAGTATGTGGCCTTGGAACTTTGAAATTTCATGAAGAACATGTTGTTTGGGTGAAAGTTCTTGGACCTTAATTCTTGAAATTTAGTGAGGTTTTGATTGAATTTGAGGTTGGATTGAACTAGGAAGTTGTAGAACTTGTGGAATTGTGGGATTAATGATTGAAATCTTGATGAAAAACAAGATTGGGAGTGCTGAAATTTAGGGGAAATAATGCCCAATTTTTGTTAGAAAACCCTAGAAAAACCCTAGAAAACCCTAAAATATAAACCCTAAACCCTAAACCCTAAACCCTAAACCCTAAACCCTAGAAAAAAAAAAAAAAAAACCTAGAATTTAATGGGGTATTTCTTGCATTTTCTTACTAGGTTAATTAGGGTTTTAAATCGGGTTTTCATTAGATTATCTCTTCCAAATTGCAGGACCCGATAGTGAAACCCGACCATTCCACGAGATATTTTCTTAGGCTCTCAAGGTGAGTGTCTTTATGTGTGCATGATGCATGAAATGTGATAATTTTACTTTTTGACTATTATGCTTAACTTGCAATTATTATGTGAGTACATGTGTTACTTGAGGAAAGATGTGTACTTTATCGCATCTGTTCCACAATATGTTACATGCTTTTATTATTTAAAATGTTATTTGTGTGTGAGACTACCGTGACTAACTTCCCCGTTATTTCACGGATAGTCAACCCGGCTGCAAGTGGGAGGACATAAGGTGCTGGGTGTTGTAGGGAATGATGTTCTTTCCTTTTGAGTTGTGAATCCTCTAAGAGGCCAACTCCGGATCGAACTTTATTGATTGAGTGTTGGCCCTCCAGGGTTGAGATTTTTCTCCCCCGGATGTGGTAGCTTGTACGGAGGTTATAAGGTGATTGGCGGTTAGGGCATTGTGCTTGATAAAAACTGATATGTTCCTTGATTAAGACCTGAGCTATTATCTCGGTCCAAATATCGTGGCTACATGTTCAGTGCCTGCTCCTCTACGGTTAAGCTTGCTTCTGTAGTTGAGCCCTGTATCCGCCATTGACTACCTGTTAATTAAATTGCTTATATATCGTTCATTTAATTTATTGATTATTTTAATGACCCAAAATAATGAGTTCTTGATATGTTGCATGAATTGGACATTCACTGGGCGATTATAGCTCATTCCATTTTATTTGTTTTTCCTTACTCAGGTTACTTGAAAAACTGAGCGGGACCGATTGGTTTTGGGTTCTTATAAGTATTTTAGTTATTGTAATAGTCGTACGGTGTTAGGCTATTATTGTGAAATTATGTAAATTATGACATGAGACCTTTTTATGTGACTTGTATCTTTAAGTTAAGTAACAAGAGTGTATTTTCTTTTATTCCATTTTAATCTATGATAGTTTATTTTAATGTCTGTACTCTTGGATGGTCGCGTGAGTGCGTGCATCGAGACCTGGCGAGAGCTAGGCAGGCAGTCCGCTAAGCCCTTTGGTGCGCCTATGGGTGAGGTGGGGCTGTCACAAGTGGTATCAGAGCTTAGGCTTGAATCCTGTCTTTAGTGCTAGTCCTGTACAGGGGTGTCGGGTAGGAAATTTGGGTTGAGTCGGTTACGCTTGGGCCTGATCAACCTGAGTGTGAGAGATAAAATCCGAATTTCCGTACCTAGGCACTATTGTGTATATGCTTGAGATTGTGTTTAGTCTACTTTTAAGCTTGATATTTGAGTGTGATATTTAAGTATTGATTATTATTAAATATTGGTGGGATAGATCTAATTAATTTATTATTTAAACCTGTAGGGATGTCAGAGAGTGATAGGATTGAGGCACCATCGCCATCGGTTGCAGCGCCGGTGCAGCGTGAGCATCGCCGGAGACCCCTTGTCCGTTTTCGCGAGGGACCGGGGCACCCATACCGCACTTTTTCACCGGCCCGACGAGTTCGACCAGCTTGCGGATGTTGGAGGACCTATTCATACCCCGACTATGTTGTGCTATCCCTGATAGAGGATAGTAGACGAGTAGAGGGCGAAAGGGATGGTTCTCGAGCTCGTGTTCACGAGCTGAGAGAGACTATTAGGACTCAGGCTCAGAGGATACGGGACTTAGAGGCTGCTGTTCGAGAAGAGCAGCAGAGGACGGATGCTTACCGAGTGCAGTTCCAGGAGCTGCACGGTCGCCTCTCACGTGTGGTACAGCACGTCCAGGACCACGCGGGACGACTCACGGACGAGAGTGGTCTATTGGTAGGCCATGTACTGGATGAGGTGCGCGATGTGGCTCCGCACCTGGGGCCAGGTCAGGCAGTGCCTCCACCTCCTGGGGCCGAGGGTGCACCTGGGGGTGCGCGGGACATAGATATGAGCTCAGCTGGATCGGTCCGGTTGGGTTAGGTCGTAGACTGGATCTTGGGATGGAGTTATGTACTAAAGCTTATGCTAGTTTTGTTATGCTTATATGTATGACCTGTTTTGTATCTGACTTTTGATATGTGTAAATTGAACTACTTGTATAAATGTGTGATCTTCTGGCATGAAATTTGGTTTCTTTGTTAATCACGACTTTGTGCATTTTATATTGAATTTTGATATTCATCATGTAGTTATTAAAATAAATTTATTCATGTTATTATAGTATACTAAAATATGAGTGGACGCGGTCGTGGGAGAGGACGTCCCCGTCGTCAAGACCGGGATGCAGAGGCCACTTCTAGTGTAAATCCACCCTCGGGAGCTGATCCCATGGTTGCCATTTTGAATCGAATGACCGATGTTCTAACTCAATTGGGAACTCGGCCGAATCCGATAGTGGAAATTGGTGGATCTCAGAGAAATCCGAGTGTAGGGGAAGATGTAGCCTTGGAGCGATTCCAGAAATTTAATCCCCCTAAGTTTAATGGCAGTCCAAAACCCGAAATTGCTGAAAAATGGTTGGAGGACATTGAGAAAATTTTCACTGTCTTAAAGTACTCGGAGGAACGGCAAGTGACATTTGCCGTGTTTCAATTGGAGGGTGCTGCCACCCCTTGGTGGAATTTGATCAATGCCAAGTGGGAGAGATATCAGACACCGAGGACGTGGAGCAATTTTACCAAGGAATTTAAAGAGAAGTACATTCCCGTGCGAGTACAGGAAAAACGGGAAGATGAATTTTTGAAGTTAAGACAAGGATTGATGACGGTGGCTGAGTATGAGGCTCAGTTTACTAAACTTTCTCGATATGCCCCGGAATTGGTAGCTACTGAAAGACGAAGGGTGAGAAGATTCCTTCAAGGATTGAATTTGGAGATCCAAGACGCCCTCGCTGCCGCCACTATTGAGACATATGAAGCTGCGGTGGAAAAGGCGCAGCAGGTGGAGGAAACCAAGTCTCTGGTCCGCACTGTGAAAGCAAGAAAACGGGGAAATACCAGTGACGCTCGCCCTTCAACAGGAAGCACTCCAGCTCCTAAGATGGGACGGGGGACAGGAGGAATGAGAATTGGGCAAGGTGCCCAGTTTGGTAGATCCAGAGGTGCTCCGATGGGAAGGGCTCCTCCCAGAAGTGAACAAAAAGAAGATACTCAGAAGGAAAAACAATCCTCGGCAGCTTTTAGTGCCTGCGGATATTGTGGCAAGGGCAACCACACTGAAGAAAATTGCTGGAGAAAGAATCGAAAATGTTTGCTTTGTGGCAGTGGTGAGCACCGAGTAAATCAATGCCCGCGGCAAACCGCCAGTGGACCGGGTACCGCTCAACCGGGACCCAAGGAGACGAATCAAGCCAGGGAGAGCGGGAATAAACGAAAAGTGCCGGCTCGCGTGTATGCCCTTGATAAGCAAAATGCCCCGGAGTCGTCTGCAGTGATTGAAGGTATGATTCTTGTTTTCCATCGTCTGGCTAAATTACTAGTAGACCCTGGCTCCACCCATTCCTTTGTGAACCCTCAATTTATGCTTACTTTAGAGATACAACCTATTAAGTTATCCTATGAATTTGAAGTGAGGACTCCGACTGGAGACCATTGCCTAACAACTAATCTTGTTTACCAAGATTGCGAGCTTCGAGTAGGAGAGAGAAACATTTTAGCTGATCTCATAGCTTTACCTATTCGGGGTTATGATGTAATACTAGGCATGGATTGTTTGACCCGGTATAGTGCCCAACTAAATTGTGGGACGAAAGTGGTGGAGTTTAATATACCGGGGGAACCTATTTTGAGATTGGATGTTAAGAAAACCCTAGCTTCCTCAAATCTTCTTTCGGCCATGCAAGCTAGGAAATTAATGTTTCGAGGGGCAGTCGGATTCCTTGCTTATTTAATTAATACACCTGAGGATAAAGTAAAACTTGAGGATGTGTCGGTGGTAAAAGAATTTCCCGATGTTTTTCCGGAGGAATTAAGCTCTCTACCTCCGGAGAGGGAAGTGGAATTTAAAATAGAATTGACACCAGGGGTATCGCCAGTCTCTAGAACTCCCTACCGCATGTCCCCGGCCGAACTCAAAGAACTTAAGATTCAACTCCAAGATTTGTTGGAAAGAGGATTTGTCAGGCCGAGTGTATCCCCCTGGGGAGCCCCGGTGTTATTTGTAAAGAAGAAAGACGGTACTCTTAGGCTTTGTATTGATTATCGAGGGTTAAATAGTGTTACTATAAAGAATAAGTATCCTTTACCTCAAATTGATGAATTATTTGATCAGCTGGAGGGAGCGGTGATCTTTTCTAAGATAGACCTTCGGCAAGGATATTATCAATTGAGGATTAAAGAGGAAGATGTGCCTAAAACTGCATTTAACTCTCGATACGGGCATTATGAATTTGTAGTGATGCCATTTGGGTTGACAAATGCCCCGGCGGCTTTTATGGATTTAATGCATCGGGTGTTCAGACCCTACTTAGACCAGTTTGTAGTGGTCTTTATTGACGATATTTTAATCTTTTCAAGGTCTCGGGGAGAACATGAGCAACATTTGAGGGTAGTACTACAAACTTTGCGGAATAAAAAGTTGTATGCTAAGTTTAGTAAGTGTGAATTTTGGAAGGACCAAGTGTCATTCTTGGGTCATATTATTTCGAGAAAGGGTTTAGCCGTAGATCCATCCAAAGTTGAAGCCGTGGTTAGTTGGAAACAACCCGAGAATCCCACCGAAGTTCGTAGTTTCTTGGGTTTAGCTGGCTATTATCGGCGATTCATTAAAGATTTTTCAAAGATAGCCACGCCACTCACTGCTTTGACTCAGAAAAACACTAAGTTTATTTGGGATGGACGGTGTGAGCAAAGTTTCATTGAGCTTAAGAAGCGATTGACATCTGCCCCAGTATTAGCATTGCCCAATGGAAAAGAGACCTTCAGGGTGTACACTGATGCTTCACGAGAAGGCTTAGGAGGAGTGTTAATGCAAGGAAATCAAGTAGTGGCATATGCCTCCCGTAAGTTAAAACCTCATGAGCGAAATTATCCCACACATGACCTGGAGTTAGCCGCTGTGGTTTTCGCACTCAAGAAATGGAGGCATTATTTGTATGGGGTCACTTTTGAGGTTTACACCGATCACAAGAGCCTAAAATATTTGTTTTCTCAAAAGGAGTTAAATTTGCGACAACGAAGGTGGGTAGAGCTATTGGAAGATTACGACTGCACCATTAATTATCACCCAGGTAAAGCTAATGTTGTCGCGGATGCTTTAAGTAGGAAGGTGCAAATGGCTAGTTTGGCCATCCATGAATGGGATTTATTGGAGCGATTAAGCGAGAGCAGTCCAAGAATAGCTGGCTCTAAAGTGATTTGTGGAAATGTAAATGCTCGATCTGAATTGTTGAAACGAATCCAAGAAGCTCAAGACAAGGATCGCACATTACAGAGACGGATAGAGAAAGCCAAAGCGGAGAGCATACCTGAGTATAGCGTGGGGCCCGAGGGACTGTTGAGATTTCGAAATCGTATCTTCATCCCGAGAGACGAAGAGTTGAAGAGAGTGATTATGGATGAAGCCCATCGGTCCAGGTACACGGTGCACCCGGGAAGTACAAAAATGTACCAAGACTTGAAGAAACTATATTGCTGGGACAATATGAAGAGAGAAATAGCAGAGTATGTGCAGACTTGCCCTACGTGTCAGCAGGTAAAAGCTGAACATCAAAGACCGTCAGGGCTACTACAACCTTTGGAGATCCCAGAATGGAAATGGGAAAACATCACCATGGATTTCGTGTCTGGGTTACCGAGAACTCAGAGGGGACATGACGCGATTTGGGTAATCGTTGATCGTTTGACCAAATCCGCTCATTTTCTGCCGATGAACATGACCTACCCGTTAGAAAAACTTGCTCGTATGTTCATTGATGAAGTGGTGAGACTTCATGGGATTCCAATTAGTATTGTTTCAGACCGAGATCCTCGGTTTACTTCCCGACTATGGGGACAGATGCACGAAGCCTTGGGAACGAAGTTGAACTTTAGTACGGCTTACCATCCCCAGACCGATGGCCAATCCGAACGAGTAATCCAGATTTTAGAAGATATGTTGAGGGCAAGTGTGATGGATTTTGGTAGCAACTGGGATCAACATGTGACCTTAATTGAGTTTGCTTACAACAATAGCTACCAATCCTCGATCCAGATGGCTCCATTTGAAGCACTGTACGGGAGAAGATGCAGAACGCCCGGCTATTGGGATGAAGTGGGTGAGCGGAAAGTGTTGGGTCCAGAAAAAGTACCCTGGATAGAAGAAGCTTATGAGAAAGTAAAGTTAATCCAACAACGACTTCAAACTGCTCAAAGTCGACAGAAAAGTTATGCCGATACCCGAAGGAAAGAGCTGGAGTTCGAGGTTGGGGATGAAGTATTCCTCAAGATTTCTTCATTTAAGGGTGGCATCCAGTTTGGGAAGAAGAAGAAACTTCAACCAAGGTACATGGGACCATTCAAAATCGTTAAGCGTATTGGAAAGGTTGCTTACCAATTGGACTTGCCTTCGAAGTTATCAAAAATGCATAATGTTTTCCATGTGTCGGTCTTGAAAAAATACCATCCGGATCCTAGGCACGTGCTTCAACCAGACGAAATTGAGCTTGACGAAACCTTGGCATATGAAGAGCAACCAGTGCAAATCCTGGACCGTAAAGTAAAAGAATTGAGAAATAAACAAATTCCCCTTGTCAAGGTCCTGTGGAAGCATCATGACCTGGAGGAGACCACGTGGGAGACAGAAGAAGAAATGCGGAGGAATTATCCCAAGCTCTTCGAAAATCCAGGTAGAATTTCGAGGACGAAATTCTTTTAAGGGGGGGAGGATGTAACACCCTAGAAAATGCACATATAAGAAGCATTTTTACTATTATTTAGGGTTAAGTGATAATCATAGAATTACTAGTTGGAAGATTTCTTGAGTTAATTAAGTTAATTAGTTAAGATTTTCATTCTAAGCAAGAACACTTAGGTACTAAAGTTAGAATAATTTTCTTGACCAATTAACTTATAGTAGGGTTTAAATTTTTACTAGTTCATTTCACTATTTTCTAGTCTTTTGACTACTTGGGATTTTGCCCAATTTTATTCAAAAGTTTCACTTAATTTCTTGTCTTATTTTCCTTTTCCCCTAGCTGGAATTTTTTTTTTTCTTCTCTCTTTTCTTTCTTTCTTGGCCGAAATTCTTTCTTTTCTTTTCTTTTCTTTTGGCCGAAATTTTCTTTTTTTTTTTCTTTTCTTTTACTTCATGTGGCCGGTTCTTGCTTTTCATTTTTGTTCTATTTTGCTTTAATAATTTATGTCTAACTAATGAATTTATTAAGTGGTAAGAGTTATTAATTTTCACCAATTAAACTAATCCAAGTAGCAACTCTTGCATTAATAAGACTACTTTTTACTTTACTCTTGTGAGAATTTTATTGGACCACCATTTTCCCATCTTTTCTTCATTTCTTTTTCATTTTTCCTAGACTATTTTTCTCTCTCTTTCCTTCACCTTGGCCGGCCAAACTTCTCTTCTTCTTTCCCCCATTTTTGCTCTCAACTTCTTGGACTTTCATCTCTCAAGTTAACACAAATCAACCATAGGAAGTGGATTTCTATCAATTCTAATCAAAGTTCTAAGCATCTTTAAGGTATTTACTATGAACTTGCCTTATTAATTCCATGTTTTAATTAGTTTTTATTCAAGTTTAATTCCAAGTTCTTGTTAGTAAAACTTGAAGAAATTAGTTAGAACTTGATATATACTTGTTAGATAAAGTGTTCTTATGATTGAATAGACTAGTATGTGGCCTTGGAACTTTGAAATTTCATGAAGAACATGTTGTTTGGGTGAAAGTTCTTGGACCTTAATTCTTGAAATTTAGTGAGGTTTTGATTGAATTTGAGGTTGGATTGAACTAGGAAGTTGTAGAACTTGTGGAATTGTGGGATTAATGATTGAAATCTTGATGAAAAACAAGATTGGGAGTGCTGAAATTTAGGGGAAATAATGCCCAATTTTTGTTAGAAAACCCTAGAAAAACCCTAGAAAACCCTAAAATATAAACCCTAAACCCTAAACCCTAAACCCTAAACCCTAGAAAAAAAAAAAAAAAAACCTAGAATTTAATGGGGTATTTCTTGCATTTTCTTACTAGGTTAATTAGGGTTTTAAATCGGGTTTTCATTAGATTATCTCTTCCAAATTGCAGGACCCGATAGTGAAACCCGACCATTCCACGAGATATTTTCTTAGGCTCTCAAGGTGAGTGTCTTTATGTGTGCATGATGCATGAAATGTGATAATTTTACTTTTTGACTATTATGCTTAACTTGCAATTATTATGTGAGTACATGTGTTACTTGAGGAAAGATGTGTACTTTATCGCATCTGTTCCACAATATGTTACATGCTTTTATTATTTAAAATGTTATTTGTGTGTGAGACTACCGTGACTAACTTCCCCGTTATTTCACGGATAGTCAACCCGGCTGCAAGTGGGAGGACATAAGGTGCTGGGTGTTGTAGGGAATGATGTTCTTTCCTTTTGAGTTGTGAATCCTCTAAGAGGCCAACTCCGGATCGAACTTTATTGATTGAGTGTTGGCCCTCCAGGGTTGAGATTTTTCTCCCCCGGATGTGGTAGCTTGTACGGAGGTTATAAGGTGATTGGCGGTTAGGGCATTGTGCTTGATAAAAACTGATATGTTCCTTGATTAAGACCTGAGCTATTATCTCGGTCCAAATATCGTGGCTACATGTTCAGTGCCTGCTCCTCTACGGTTAAGCTTGCTTCTGTAGTTGAGCCCTGTATCCGCCATTGACTACCTGTTAATTAAATTGCTTATATATCGTTCATTTAATTTATTGATTATTTTAATGACCCAAAATAATGAGTTCTTGATATGTTGCATGAATTGGACATTCACTGGGCGATTATAGCTCATTCCATTTTATTTGTTTTTCCTTACTCAGGTTACTTGAAAAACTGAGCGGGACCGATTGGTTTTGGGTTCTTATAAGTATTTTAGTTATTGTAATAGTCGTACGGTGTTAGGCTATTATTGTGAAATTATGTAAATTATGACATGAGACCTTTTTATGTGACTTGTATCTTTAAGTTAAGTAACAAGAGTGTATTTTCTTTTATTCCATTTTAATCTATGATAGTTTATTTTAATGTCTGTACTCTTGGATGGTCGCGTGAGTGCGTGCATCGAGACCTGGCGAGAGCTAGGCAGGCAGTCCGCTAAGCCCTTTGGTGCGCCTATGGGTGAGGTGGGGCTGTCACAACCCGCGCCGAGATGACGTCGCAGGTGACACCAAACCGAGACTACTTTTCATCTGCGGCCTCAGCCGCGCCGCGGATGAGGCCGTGGTTGAGTGGCGTATCATTACAATTTCAGTATGTTTTTAAGGCAAAGTTTGGGGAAAAAAACGGAAGTGGAGAGGGGAACAAACTAGAGAATAAAGAGGGCTCTTCTAGGGCAAAAAGGGGGAGAACGGCCGAGGAACGCAAGGGAAGAAAACTCAAGAATTGAAGAGAGAGGAAGAAGGGCAGTAGCAAAAGGGGAATTTCTGCAACAAAGAAGAGGGAAGAAACACTACATGAAAATGAGTTTTTCATTACTTTCTTTGATGCCTGTTGAACTTTCTCCTTTGACTATGAAGTAGATTTGGTTAAGACTTAGAAGGGTTGAACCCTAACCTTTGTTTGTGATGTTTTGATTTGCTGTTTTAATGGAAAAATCTTATCTTTAATTGATTTACTTGTGAGTTTATTGATAAATTTGATTGGGTTTTTGTGAACGAATTCAATCTTGATAGTTGTATTGCTTGAGTAGTTGAGAAATCACTCAATTGATGTAGAACAACTCTCAAGTAAAAGAACTTGCATGAATTGCTAGAAATAGAATTTCGTAAGTTCTCCTATTTGGGTGTGAACCCATTCGTATGATAAAATTTATTGATTCTATTGCATCTTCTAGGGGTTTTGAGTTGGGAAGAGATGCCGATCAATCAACCTAGGAATAGAAGTTGTAAGCTTAAGAAAGATCACAACTTAATAACGGGATTTTAGGGTCAATTGAGTTTGAGTAATCCATTGGGCATGAATTAAAGCTAATAATCGGGGTTAGGAGGATTCCACTTCTAAGTCGTGCGTTAGAAATTACTGCATTCTCTTCTTTTTCAACTATCTGCGTTTGATTTGTTAGCATTCTTGTTCATTAATTCACTTAGACTAGTTTGTTATTGTTCCGATCTATCGTATCAATTAGACTAGATATTTAACTGCGGGCAGCTACTAGTACTTGCTAAGTCCCTATGGGTATGACACTCGATACTCCTTATACGCTATACTATGGAACAATAGGTACACTTACTTATAGTTTCCACAATGTTGCAAAGAGGATATCATTGATTAAGAAGCCTGGATAGTACCTCAGAACCAAGAATGAAAAGAGATGGAGATAACGGGTCTCCTTGTCTTAATCCCCTAGGGCCTTTAAAAAAACCACACGGTAATCTATTAATAATTACCGAGAACCATGGATTAGAAATCAACCTCCAAATCATATCCAACAATCTCTTCCAAATCCAAAGGCCCGCATTACTCGAATAAGAAAGAACCAATTAACCCTATCATAGGCCTTTGCCATGTCCAATTTAATAGTAACATTACCTCCCCTATTATGCTTATTTAACCCAGTTAGGATCTCCTGTGCTAGCAAATAATTATCAGCAATTAACTTGCTTTTAACGAAACCACTCTGATTAGGAGAGATAATTTTAGGCAAAATAGGTCTCAACCTGTCAGCCATTATTCTAGAGATAATTTTATTAAAAAAATTGTATAGACTAATTGGCCAGAATTGTGAAAAATCCTTACGGTTCACAAGCTTAGGAATTAACACAATAGAAGTAGCAGTGACAAACCTTGGGATATCAGCTCCACTAAAGAAACTTACAACTTGCCTGATGAATGTCCTCCCCAATGATCTCCCAAGCAGTCGTGAAGAATTTGCCTGTGTAACCATCTGGACCTGCCTGCACTATCTCCATCCATGCTAAACACCACCTGCTTTACCTCCTCCAAAGTAGGAACACCCTCCAAATCATCATTCTCATGAGAAGTTACTAATTTCGGAATGATGTCTTCCTAACTCAAGGTGATCAACGTTCTCTTCTGAAAAAAGGGAAGAAAAGTAGTTAATAGCCTCAGCTGAAATCTCAGACTCATCTGATAACCAGTCACCAGAAGAATTTTGGATTCTATGGATGATAGGATTGAACTCGACGTTGCTTCACCACCGCATGAAAGAATCTAGGTATTCCTATCTCCCGACTTCAACCATTTAACTCTTGCCTTTTGTTTCCAAAAACTCTCTTCTACAGCCAAGGAACGCCTCAAAGCTAGCCTTAGCAGCATTAAGTTGTACCTGTTGAATGTTCGAATTGTCTTGTTGGAGACAAAGTTCAGCATGGGCCAGGTTGTCTTCAGCCAACTGAACAGCTAAATGAATATTGCCAAAACACTTCTTATTCCTAGACCCTTATTCGATGCTTCAATCTGTTCAAGTTTTGTGCAAACCAAACGCATTGGTGAACCACCACATTCTTGTTGCCAAGACTCCCGAACCATCCCCAAAAAATCAGAAGTAGTTACCCAAGCATTAATAAACCTGAAAGGCTGAGGTTTGTTATCCAGTCTTGTTACAGCAGACATAAGCAAAGGAGCATGATCTGACGGATCCCTAGGCAAGTGTGTCACAGATAAATCCAACCCCGCATCTACACATTCAGTATTTATAAGCAAGTGATCCAATCTTTTCCAGATTCTAGCCCTTCCATATCTATTATTACACCAAGTAAACAAAGACCCAGAACAACCAGCATCAAATAAATTCCCTGAAGACATGAAGTTTAAAAAATCCCTGGACTCCAATAAATTAAAAGGCTGCCTTCCTTTCTTCTCAGAGGGATCTACTATTACATTAAAATCACCGCAAACCATTCATGGACCAGTTGTTGGCTTCCCATCTCAAAGAGCTAACCACAATTCTTTTCTTCCATCAAAAGTGCAAGAAGCATGAACAAATGAGACACAAACAAGAACCGAAAAAAGACTATCCTTAATAACCAAAGTAGAAAATTACACACCTTCACCCACTACGGAGCATTTAAAAGGATCTTTAAAAGACCCATAGAAATACATCATCATTGCAATACACATAATCAAACTATAGTTTTGCTCGAAAAAACTCAGACTGATTAAAACTAACACGTACTTCACACACACAAAGCAAATCAATATTATGCTATCTAATTATTCTTTTCAACCGTCTCAAATGGGAAGGCTTAGCAAGCCCCCTAATATTCCAAAGTAATGTATTAATCATTGGATAACACTAGGAAGCTGTTACCTGAATTTTTTGTAGATGAGCACAGCTGCCTATCTGAAATCGTAACCACCCTAGCCCCTCTCTTCTTATAGCTTTAACCTCCTGAAATAAATCATCATTAAAACCAGCAACTCTTCTGTCCAAACAAACAACATTTTCATCCATCACAGCAAGACCTCTTGGTGATAAGTTTCCAGCAGAGATTGGCAGCTCCACCTGGGTATTTTGGGTCTCCAACTCCTGTAGATGATCAGCAGCATGAAGACCTTGTTCCTCGTCAACTTGTACCTCTGTGAGTCTAGTCTTGCATGGCACTATTAATGTCTCCAAATCAGGTTGGGAACTAGTAAGAAATTCCCTCAACTCTGAATAATGCTGCTCATTGTCAGTTCCAACTCCAGCTTGCTCCACTATACCCACTGAATTATTTCTTTATGCTGTGAATTATTCACTACAACAACTACTTCATTCGTGTGTTCAAACTGTTGCAGAGTCAACTGCCCAACTCCAACAATTGTCGAAGTTCCTACCTGTTGCTCCTTTTCACCATCAGTCTCATTACTTGAATGTTTGGACAACGCCTTAGAAACCACCACCCATTGCTGCTCTTTCCTAGCATTGGAGACTACCTGTTCCATCTGTTGAGGCTTCCCTTGATTAGGTTTCCCTTGGAGTTTGTCTAACCCTTTATGACAAGACTCCCTTGCATGCCCCAAATGCCAGCAGTACGAACAATATTCAGGCAAGTTCTCCGATTGAAGGGACTGCCAGAAACCCTCCACCGAGTCCTCCAGACCTATCCAAATTTTTTCTGGTAACTCTTTCAACAGGTCAATTTTCACACATATTCTAGCCATGCTTGGTCGAGTCAGATTTAGAGTTGGAGAGTTAATAATCAGGGGCCTTCCAACAGCACTGACAATGGAGAATAAGGAGTGTTTATTGAAAAAATAGACAGGAAGACCAGGTAGTGAAAACCAGACAAGTACCAATAATGATTCTCTGTTAACATGAAAATTAGGGGTCCATTTGAATACCCTCATTTGAAATTTTCCAATAAACCAAATCCCGCTAGCCCATAATCGATGAAAATCTGATTCAGAAGAGCAACGGATGAGTATATGTCTAGCATCCATGTGACCAATGTGACAAACATCTTTCAGATCAAGAGATGATACGAACTTCCTAATTTCCTCCAACTTTGGACGACCATGGGAGAATTTCCCAACCAAAGCCAGTTTCAAAGGGGATGCCAACTTTTGAATATCATCTGCAGAGAAAAACATAGCCGGAGAGCCCTTATGCGAAGCTGGTTTCTTTATGGCAATAGGAGATTGTGATGTTGTGGTGAATAACTGGGTGAATGATCGTTGTTCTATTGATGGTTTTCTGGCCGGATCCATCACACCAGGCAATGGAGCAACCGGCAAACCAGCCATAGCCGTCGGCCAGAGGCAGCTAGCCATCAGTAAAAACCAGGTTCAAAATTTAAAGTTCCACAAAAATATGAGGAAGGAGAGTTTAGAGAGAGAAAAGTTATGTGGCAGAAAAATTTAAAATTTATCCCCTTTCCAAATAAAATGCGCAATTTGCTTGTCAATCTACTTGAATACAGATAATGGCAACTTGAAAACTCCCAGCATATATTGAGACATCATAGAAAAAGTATTTTTAGCCAAAATAACTCTTCCCATGATTGAAAGATAAGATAATTAGGTTGTGAGAAATTTAGGTCCAATCCAAGATAAGAACCAATATGTGGACTTACATTTAAACCAAAATTTGAGGAAACCTCAAAAGCCACTGAAGAGATTGTGTTGGGACTAAACATGATTGTTGACTTGTTATAATTTATTTGTTGACTAGATAGTTGGGAATAAGACTAAAGCGCATGAATGAGAGCCTAGGCCGAATCTTTCGAAGCTTCCATAAAAAGTATATAGTCATCCATAAACATTAAATGAGAAATTGCAATGCCTTTGCATAAGTTCCAGCTATCCAGACTACGTAACACTGAAGAAAGAGCTTGCTGAAATATAATAAAAGATATGGGAGCATGGACATCCCTACTGAAGATCTCTACTTATAAGGAAATATTGAGTAGACAATTCATTAATAAAAATAGAGATCGAAGTTGAACTGATACAATTCTTAATCAAGGATAACCATTTTTTAGAGAATCCCAATTCCTTAAAACCTGTAACAGGAAATCCCACGGTACCTGTAGAAGCTAACTTTTGACACACCATTTATTATTCTAACATTGGGGGGCCTTTTCTATTTTTTGGGTGAAATCCTAGTTTTTTGGGTAAAAATGGGCAAAGTCAATAATACCGGGGGCAAAACAGTAATTTCTAGCATGTAAATATTTTTTCATTAGTTTTTTAGCCCTAAATTCATGTTTTGTACTTTTATTCATGTTTCTAAAATTTTTTTATTTTTTCGGGATCGATTGCTATTTTTCTGTATATTTCATCAGTGTAGGGGCAAAATAATCATTTCGCATTGTGAACATCTTTTCACTCATTTTTGAATCCCAAATTCCTTTTTCAAACTTCTAAGTCTATTTCTAATTTTTGGTAATTTTTTTGGGGCACACTGCTATTTTTTAGCAAATACCGCATTCAAAGGCAAAACGGTCATTTTTGCACACAAATGTATTTTGTCGCTTGAATTTTATTAATAAAATTTATTATTTACATTTTTCTTGATTTTTTAATTTCCTTGGTGTTTTAGGAGAGACGATGGTTTTTTCTAAAAAATTCGTGTGTCAAAAAATTATTTTTTAAAGGTGAACCTGTAATTTACTTTTAGGAGCTTTTTAATCTTTTATTTATTACTTGGAAAATAAGATTTGAAAAGCTTGCTAGTGACTTCCCAAGTCTTATCCCCTTGTAGTATAAAAGCCCTATTTTCTATTTTTGATAAAAAAAAAGGAGAAAAAAAGAAAAAGTCTAGAAAGATTTTTTGAGGTTTTCCTACTACACCTAGAACACTTAGAACACACACTAGTTCATCTTCAAATTCACACCTAGAACCCCTAGAATACACACTTATCATTTTACACTTATCTTCAAAGTTACACCAAGAACACGAAGACCACAAACTTGTTTTTTACGTTCATCTTCAAAATCACACCAAGAACACATACTACCCCAACACAATGGCGTAGCAAGAAAAAAATTCTTAGTGGGGGAAAAAGTAATATTAAAATTTCTTATTTATTCTTTTACTTTTTTTAAACAAAAGAACATCAATAATCACATAACAAGTAGAAATGATGTATATATTTCACATAAAACATAAGTAAATTCATACTCAAAATTACTAATGTAACAGGAATTTTATTTCAAAAAGTAAACCAAACCATTTACAATTGCTTATGACGATCAATAGCTTTTGTTTTTGGTAAAAAGGAAAGGATAGCCCTGTTTTGTTGGGAGGGAAATTGGAAGCCCAAAGAAAGAAAGGAAAAATGATGGCGAGAGGAAAAGACAATATGATTGGCAATTGAAATGAAAAAGATATTCTTTAATTTAGTTTAGATATTCTTTAATTTAGTTTAAATATAACTCCATGGCCCACAAGATTTTTTTAGCAATCTAATTCAATCAAAATTAGAAGACTACGGAACTGTTCAGCTTAATAAAAGCTCTAGCATGATTCAAAGGAAACCTTTACAGGGCCCCCTTAAAAATATCTCTAAAGCCCATGGGTATTAAAAGAGTTTAAGGGGATGCACGGGCCCCCACCTTGCATCCGCCACTACCCCAACACTCACACACAACACACGCTACCCCAACAGTCACAAATTAGATCCATTCTCACACCACAATCACACACTCTCAAACATGCACTCTCACCCACAACCATACACATAGCTCACACACTTCACAACTCACACTTACACACACACAATCATACACACACTTCACACATTTCACAACTCACACTTACACACACACACAATCATACACACACTTCACACATTTCACAACTTACACACACAATCCTACACACAACTCTCGGCAGACCTGCACATACAAGCACACATTGCTCACATATTGCAACCGACCATCTTCACCATCTTCCCCAAAACACACACAGTTACACATATTACAACGAACACTTTTCACAAATTGCCAAACTTAGTCACACACACCACACACACTGCCATGCATACACACACAACCACAAACATCATAACCACCAATCGACTAAACACTCCCAAACTCCACCGTTTTCTACCTCAAAATTCCAATCATCATTATTCCCAAATTACCACACAATCCACTAGACTGGCCACCTGACTACCACTATCACCTCTGCAAAACCAAAAACTACCCTCAAACAATCACCACCCCACAAACTAGCATAAACAACCAACCACAATCAACCACCAGACTCCCTTGCAACCATAATCACTGTCTCCAATCACAGACCATCGCCACCCCTACCTGCCATCAATTTCCCTTCATCAAGCCACCACCTACTACCACCCTCATCACCCAAGCAAGCCCACAACAACACCAATTGCAGATAACCAAACCAACCACCTGCCTCCTCCGTCAATCACTACTGCCTGTCTTCTCCACTACCATCGAAGTCACAACAGCTCGAACCACAATCTCACCGCTAGTAGCTCCTCTTCCCCTACCAATGAAGAACTACCATCGCCGGTCCAATGACTAGAGACCCACGCCACCAGACCACTATCGCACCACCACCAATAGCCGTGAATCGCAACTCCATTGTTGTCAGAAAACACCTACAACTTCAACTCTCCACGACCATAAAAGGTACAATTCCCAAACCCCCTCCTTCAATTTCTTTTGCATAAGCATAGTTATTGTCTGATGTGTTTGAACGGAACATGAATTGTGTTTGTGTGAGATTTATGGGTTTGGTTTTGGGAAATTTGGGTTGAAAGAATTTGAGAGAAATTGGGGATTTAAATGTTGAAGAAGAAAATCGGTTGAAGGGGGTTTATTTTTGGGTAGATTTTAGTTTTTGTTCAGTTATTTTTCATTAAGTTAAGAAAAAAGTCTTAATTGAAACTATATCGTTTTGACATAGTTTCACTTAAAACTACGTCATTTTGAGCTTTAACTTTTTGTAATTGATTTTAGTGATAATATATATTTATTTATAGTCCTTGAAGTTTTGTTAATATTATTGGAGCCCTACACATTTAGGATTTTTGCATCTAAGTTTCTAAAATTTACAGATTGACCACCATAATCTTATTTCTTTTCAATTAGGTCCTATTTAATTGCATTTTGGTCTCTAGACTTTTAAATAATTCTTATTTAGCCCTAAACTTTTTGAAATTTCGTTTTGACCTTAAAATTTCTTGAAATTGTATTTTGACCCTTGTATTTTTCTGGAATTACATTTTTTGCCCCTAAATTTGATGATATTTGCATTTTCACTTCAAAACTTTGGAAAAATCTTATTTTTGCACAAAATTTTTTCTTTTTATTCAATTGCGTCTTTAATACTTTTAATTTTGCCCTTTGATTTCTAAATTTTAATCAATGCCCAAATCAGGTTTCTTTGTTTAATTAATGCTCAAATTAGTTTTCTTTGTTCCTCTTTTAATCATTTTGGTGTTTTAGTTAGGTGTTAAAAGTTTAATTATGTGTCATTGTGTTTTATTTATTTAAATTAAATAATTTTTATTTTTCCTAAATGTTTAGTTGTTGCTTTTAACTATATGTTTATTATTATTATTATTTTTATTATTATTATTATTATAAGTGTCTTGCATTTTGTGGCACAATTGTGATTAATACTATGCTAATCACTTTATGATTTATTTAGTTAAATAGTAGTACCTTGGCATATTTGTTCGATTTTTAAGCAATTTATATTGTGTCTTCAAAGGCTTCAAAGGGAGGAATTTCTACCACTTGTTAATTTTCTTTCTTTGTGCTTCTATGTGTTTTTCTTTTTTTACGTGTTCTGTATGCATATTTTATTTACTTTTTGAGCATTTTGTTATTTTTTGTTTACTTGTCCGAATTTTAATTTTTAATTATTTTGAAAAATATACTAGATAGATTCTTTTATTTTTAGCCCATTTTGTACTTAGTTAGTCAATGTAAATAGATAGACTTTATATTTTTCTTATTTTGAGAAATTTTTGTATCTAAATAGAAAATGTGATGAATATGTTAGATAAGGAATTTTCATTTTTGCTATTTCATTTTCCCCTTTAAATTGTAATCAAGTTCCTCGGTGTAATAGTTAGGGTTTGTGTGCTTCTTGTGTGCTTATGTGATTATGTGTTTTATTGCTTTCCTTAAGATTTTGTATTTAGATATTATGTTTATGTGTTAGGTGCTCTTATATGATTTATATGATCTTATATGTTTATTTACTTCTATTATATTTTATTCATGTTTAATTTGTGACATCACCACAATAGTTCAATGCTAGTTGTGGCTTTTATCACTTCCCTGTTAGTCCAACGCTAGCGAAAAATTTCTAGTAAAATGGGCCAACCCAACGCTAGACCCTTAGGGCATTTTAGCATTAATCTCACCCGTTGCATATTTTTTCATCTCATCTATGCACTTTTTCTCTCTTTAGGTTTATTCCCATTTTTGCATTATATATTATTATTGTTATTATTGATATCTATTTTAATCATATGTCAAATGCATGACATTTAAATTCCATTTCACATAAAAATTTTTAGGTTATTTGTGTGTTTAAAGACTAGAAATAGTTGCCCTCCTCACGTGAGAAATGGGTAAGTTTTGCCTCTCTTAGGCCTTAGCATGTCGTTCACCCCTCCCTGAGTAAAAACAGTTAGTCATGAGTTTTTATTCCCATGTACCCATCATGATTGCATCCCCTCTTTCTTTGATCACGTACTAGCTTTACTACTATGTTCCTTTTCTTTTTGCATCCTATTTTTGCATTTACACTCGTGACTTCTTCGAGGTCTTGTTTTGAGTTTCGCAATTAATGCGATACTCTCGATCAAGTCTCGAACAGATATTTCATCCCTCCCAATATCTCATTAGGTTTAGGATTTGCATTTATTTAGTCACATCCAAATGCAATAGAATTCAAGGTTATTTTAGTAAAATTTCAATTAAACCTCACAACTAGTCTCAACTAAAGAGAAAGGGTGCCTTAGGTGCAAGCCTTTGTATTTCTTTTCTTCAAATGTGACTCTCAAACCTTTTTCTCTCATTTTCAAAGACTTAGAGTTGTAAAAAGGGTTTTTTCAAACAATTTTCAAAAAATTTCTTTTGTTTCGTTTAGTGGTTTTAGGGTGACTTGTACACCCAAACTCATTACCAAGTGCCGATTCTATTTTTCATAAAAATTATTTTTTCAAAAATTTTTGGCCAAAGCTATTGCATTTTTAGTCTTGGCCTTATTTTTGTTTTTCGAAGGGCCATTTTTCAAATATATATTTTTTCACGAAAACTTGATTTTCCTACTCAGTTTTTTTAAAGAAAAACTTTTTTTTAAAGAAAGGGTTTCATCGTATTGGGGCACGACAACACCCTATCAAATGCCTTACTCATGTCTAGTTTTAAAGCTGCCAAATACTTGTTTTCTCTTTTCCTCATTCTGATGCATTCTAACAGTTCATGTGTTATAAGAATATTATCAGCAATGGATCTATTTGATATGAATGCATTTTGATATGTAGATGTTAAGTGCAGAACCACTCTCTTCAATGTATTTGCTACCACTTTACTAATAATCTTGTAAGCCACATTGCATAAACTAATAGGATGAAAGTGAGAAAGTTTCATAGGATTGTTAATTTTAGGTATTAACACTACCTTTGTCAAATTGATATGTTGTATTGAAGCATTGTTGTTCAGACAGTCTAGGGAGACTTTGGATATCACATTTCCTACAATATCTCAAAAGTTCTAGTAAAAGCCTACCAGAAACCCATCCAGACTTGGGGCTTTTCATTTTCCCATCATAAAGATCGCTTCCTTAATCTCCTCCATGGTAAAGAAAGCATTCAATTTTTTTTTTAAATCAGTAAGGCTTAACTAAAAATTCTCTAAAACTAATTCCCTTGTTGAGAGTGTATCTTCATTGAAGTTGAACTAGTTTGGTTCCTTATAAAGCTCTTGAAAATACTCTAATGTATAATTTAATATATCATTTTACTCTTGTAACCATTCACCATCTTCTTTTTGCAATTGTGTTGTGAAGTTTGTAGATTGATTCCTAGAAGCCCATGAATGAAAAAATTTTGTATTTTTTATTACCTTCTGAGAACCATGAAATTTTTTAGCGCTGTTTCCAATAATCCTCTTTACACTAAAGTAAGAAGTCCAAATATTGTCTTAATACCATATTTGCATTTTGAAATTCCATGGAATGCAATGAATTCTGTAATACTTCCAGATGATGACATACATTTTGAATTTTAATAGCCAGAACTCCGTTAAATTTGTTGCTTCAATTCCTCAAATGATTCATCAAAATTTGAAGAGTTTGGATAAAGTTTGGAATATCAGTATGCATTGATAAAGAATCTTGATATACCTTAGTAACTATTTGTCTGCATGCTGGATCACACACCCAAAAGGACTCAAATTTTGGCTTTTTCTTAACTTTTTGAAAGGAGGGAAATGTATCTATCAATATGGGACCATGGGCAGATTCTAAAGTCTAGCTTGCCAAATGTTTGATGCCATAATTGATTGGCAAATGCTCTATCCAACCTTTCAAAAGCTGTGGCAGAAGCTTTACGATTATTTGTCCAAGTGTACCAATTTCCTAATTACGCTAATTCCTTCAAGCTCAAATTATTTAGAAATTCACGAAAATCTTCTACTCTTGGTGGGGAAGTAGGATTACTAGCAAGTTTGTCGTTTGCGCTCAATACTTGGTTAAAGTCCCCAGATATTAATGCATGCATAGGATGATCAGAGAAATAAGAAGCAATCAAATTCCAGACACTATTTCTAAACTTAATAATAAGATGGCCGTAAACCAAAAACAAATGTCATAGTAAGTCATTTTTCTCCTTAACTTGAAGTCAAAAGAAGTTTTGTGACTTCGTATATACAGATATTGACACAAAATTGGACTGTGCCACACATAAACCACCTACTTTACCTAAAGGAAGGACAAAGTCTGAGAAAGAAAATGTGGTAAACTGAAGCCACTTTTCCATACGATAATTAGAAAACTTGGTTTCCATAAAAAATAATATTCCGGCTTATAAGATTGGATCATTGAACTTGAATTGTTAGAGGGTGACCCATCCCCTTACAATTCCAACATAGGATCCTCATGATTGATGAGGGGATTGTTGTACAATCCCCTAAAATCCAGATGAAGCCATGCAAAGATTAACCACTTCAGCAAAGTGAGATATTAAGAAAGAGGCTTCTCTAATTTGAGAATTCTACTCCTCTTCATTTTCAATTGCAAAAGTTAGAATCGCTTCTGCTATTGTGATGATGATGCTACTGCTGCTTCTGATTCTTTACATAACTTGCGCTTGTAGAAACTTATAATCTTTATTTGGTTCATGATTTTCCTTTTTAATGCCCTAGTCATTCTTGAAGATAGAACTCTAGACCTTCAACCTTGAAGATAGAATTCCAGAACTTCTACCTCCCAAGTGTGTTGCTCTACAGTTGACAATGGATTGAAGTTGTTCTTGATTCCATCCAACCAGATTTAGGTTTTCCTCTTCATCTGAACTAGAACTATCCGATGCTGAATAAGATTTGCGTCATGAAGTTTTGCATTATTCTTTGGAAGTGGAAAGAGTAGCGCATGATAGCCTTGGCCTTTTTTTGATTGGAAGCATTATCCAACTTATTTGTCTTTTTTGAGGGAAAATGAAAACCGAAGAGGGTGTTGTAGACACCAAATTTTGACACACCATTTATTTTCAAACATTGGGGGGGCATGTTTACACTTTTGGGACAAATTTTTAATTTTTCCATAATTTGGAGGGCAAAATAGTAATTTTATCTGTAAATATTTTTCTATCAACTTTTGGGGATTTTAAATTCATATTTTTACTTTTATGTAAATTTTTTAATTTCTTATGATTTTTCTGGATTTAATTGGTATTTTTTATTTTTTGTACCAGTTGAGGGCAAAACCGTCATTTTACAATTTAAATTCATTTTTCACTAATTTTGAGTCAAAAATGCATTTTTCAGTGTTTTAAACATATTTTTAGTTTTTGGTAATTTTTTTTTTTGGTCAATAATTATTTTTTTGTGAATTTTCATTGCCCAAGGGCAAAATCGTAATTTTACAAATTAAATTCATTTTTCACCAATTTTGGGTAAAAAATGCATTTTCCAGTGTTTTAAACTTACTTGTAATTTTTGATAATTTTTTCAGGTCAATAGCTATTTTTTCTGTAAATTTTGTTATCCAAGGGTAAAATTGTCATTTCACATCCCAAACTCTTTTTTCACCAATTTTTAGGTCCCAAATTCGTTTTTAGATTTTAAGCACTAAGTTTCTAACTTTTTTAGGGTGAATTTTTATTAAAAAATTTGTTATTTATATTTTTCTTATTTTTTTTATTATTTTGTAAGAGAAAATAAATTTTAAGGATAAAATTGTAATTTTTGTAGTTAAGGGCATTTTGGTCTTTTATCCCTTTCTTGGAGGTTAAGATTTGTGCAGTATAAATACCCCAATTAAGAAGAAAAAAAAAAGGAGGAGGAAAAAAGAAAACCCTAAAACACTTTTGCTTTTTGTGATTTTGAGATTAAAACACACACAACACACCAACAGAAACACACCCAATTTCTGTCGTTTCCTTCAAGGTTCCGGTTACTGTTCATCACCAAGCTTAAAAAGTTACCAGTTATCTCCAGTCCATCTTGTAGGATCAAAAGGTGAATTCTTACTTAATTGATTTACTTTTATTTCATTTCTCTTCATGTAAATATGATTTTTTGTCCAGTTATTTGAAATTTTGTTTAGTTTATCGAATTGTTCTTTTTGTTTGGTTATTATTTCTGGGTTCCGTTCATCTTTATTTTCTAAAAAAAACACTATGACCTCCACCATCTCCTCCCTCAATCTCCACCACCTCACCACCGTGAACCACCCAAAACCTCAAATCAACCTTAAACCACCCATCGGACTCACTCAATACTACCTCTCAAACCACCAAATTACTTGCAATATTAACCCCAAACTTGCAGGAAAACAACCCAGCATCTCCCACAACCTTTAGGACAACACCAAAATCCCATTTCAACCAAGCCCAACCAAAACCATACCCAGTCTTCACTACCAAACATCATCCACAACAACCCAACCAAGTCTCTGTCTCTCACCTTCAGAATCGCCACCCAATACCAACCGAAGCTTCCACACGCGAAACAAATATTAGTAGTTCCACCCAAAATTTACCCAGATACATCACAATGAATCATCACAGCCAATTCACACCACCACCACCTCATCGACGCCCCACAACTTCTCTGTCGAACCACTACTTCCACGATTATATCACTACAAAGTCACATAGCCATATCAGTCCTTCCCCTGCAACCGTGAGACCTGCAACAAACCAAGACAAGCATCACAAATCCAGAGCCCCTCACAGCCTCATCTAACCTCCCCTCGTTAGCCCTTCCCCACTTCAACTAGAAACCTTTCCATCGCCACCCATTGACCCACCATTGACAACCTGCAAAAGAAACAGGAATACGCACAGATATAATCCCCACGACCATCAAGCAATTCCAACCCACAAATCACGTCTCCCTCACCTTCATCCCTCCAATTCCCCACTGCCAAGCCAATTTCATGCCATAGCCGACTAGAACTTCATCCCCAATCACATCATTGCCCACCACTGGCAATTGAATTTCACCACATCGTTAGTATCTCCATACCCAAAAACCACCAGGAACATCAATTTCACCTACCACAATCAGACAATGCCCATCAAAATCGCATCCTCACTCCTTAATCGTCTCCTCTCTTTACCAATTTCAGTCCAGAAATTACCAACAATCCCTAGTAACACTCCAATCCAGACTCACTCGGGCACCAATTTCCAATCAAAACCTCAGATAGCCCTATCTCCATTGTCCCCTGCAGCCTATTGCCACCAACCTGCACAAACAAAGAATACAATCCCAACAAACAGTCCGAATCGACTGAATTACCAATCCATCCCTCAACCGATTCGCAATAATCACCATCTGCAATCCCACAACCTAATTCTCTCCATATTAAATCACACAATCACCACACACACCGTCCCATACTTCACCTTCAAACCTGCAGGACAACACACAATCAGAAGCTCAGCCACCAAACTCCCACAGCTACGATACCACCATTCGTTACCCAAGTTCATAACACTGCAATCAAAATCGCAGCCAACCATCAACCCAAATATGTCAGCTCACCACCGAAACTCACTCCTCTGCCACCGTTGACAACACACAACCAGCACGCACACACAGTCTATACCAGAACCTACGACCAGCCCAATTCTCACCACAATTTCACCACCAATTCGTGCCATTACTGTTAGTCATAAGCAAAATCAGAGAGAAGAGTGAGAGAGTGAGAGAATGCAAGAGAGAACAGAGTAAATAGAGATCGAGGGAGAGAGCATACCGAGAGAGAAACTGCAAGATACAAAGAGAGAAAAGCAAGAAAGAAAATCAAGGACAGATTCGGATAGAGAGAAAGAAATTGGTGAGAGAGAGAGAGAGAGAGAAGAGAAATCAGTGAAAGAAGAAAAGGAGAGAATCGGGAAAACAAAAAGAGAAGAGGTGAGTTGGAGAAGAAACAGAGAAAGGGAAGAATTGGGAAAACAGAGAGAGAGGAGAGCAAGAGGGAAAATCTGAAGAAGAAAGAAAAGGGGGAAATCGGGTAGAAGCAAAGAGAGACTGAGAGCAGATTGAGAGAGGAAGGTTCGGAGAGAGGGCAAGGAAAAACAGAGAAAGGAATTAGAGAGACATAGAAAGAGAAGAACTGAACCAGCGAAAGAGAAGAGAGCTGGTAGAGAGGGAGAAGAAAAGGAGAATAAAAAGGGAAAAACAGGGCAAAGAAAAGAGAGCAAAACCAGAATATCAGACGAAAAGATGGAGAGGAGAGAAAGCAGAAAGTCCGAGAGAATTAGAAGAAGAGAGAGAGGGGAAAAGCTGCGACCAGCTAGAGAGAAAATAGAGTCAGGCAGAGGGAGAAAAAGAGAGAGAAGAGGGCTGCAGAAGAACAGAACGGTAATTAGATTGAAGAAGACAGAGATGGAGAGAAGAAAAAGACAGAAATGGAGAAGAGAGAGTGAGGGACAGAAATGAAGAAAATAGAAAAGGAAATTTAGAGAAGAGAAAAAAAAAATCGGAAAAGGTAGAAGAGAAGAAAAAGAAAGGAAGAAATAAAGAATAAAAAAAGGATAAGAAGAAAGAGTGATTATTGAAAAATAAGTTTCTGATTTGTTTTTATTTTATTTTATTTATATATATATATTATTATTTTTTAGATTATTGTTATTATGGTTTAGGATTTTAGTAAAATAATCAACATTTATGCCTAAACCTCCCAAGATTTTAATTACTGTTGTTGTACCCCACAATATTCTTGTCTTGTGCAATTAGGTCCCTCCTAATTTACAAATTAACCCCGCCAGATTTTATATTTCCTTCAATTAGGTCCCATGACTTGCAATTTGGTCCCATATTTGCTAGAATTACATTTTTGCCCCCCCAATTTACTTTAATTCGCATCACACCCCTAGACTTGTGTAGATTTTTTAATTTTTATTCCAATTAGTTTAAATTTACTATTTGATCCCAATTTGGTTTATTTTTTTATTTTTCCCTTCTAACTTGCTATAATTTACATCCTTCTAAATGTGTTAGTATTTCATATTTCACTCTTTATTTCAGTAAATAGTTGTCCCTTTAACTTGTGTGTTCATTTTTAAGCTTTTGTACCAGGTCTTCAAAAAAAGGTATTTTCGTTACCTTTTAATTGCTTCTTTATGTGCTCCAACGTGCTCTAATGTGATATCTTATGCAATTTTTATGCATTTCTTATTTTATGCACTTTTTGCGTATTTATTTATTTTGTTTTATTTAATTTTAAAATTTATTATTTCAGCAAATTTATAATTATTTTGTATTTAGTTAGTCAATGTACTAGTTCAATTATTTTTCTCATGTTTTAGAAAAAATTGTGTAATTAGATAAAAAGTGTAATAGATAGGGCATTTTAATTTTCCCCCCTTAAATTGTAAATTACGCCCCCCGGTGTAATAGTTAGGGTTTATTTGCTTTTGCGTGCTTATGTGTTTATTTCTTTTACCGCTTTCCTTAGGATTTTTGCATCTAGAATATTATGCTTATGTGTTATGTGCTCCTATGTGATCTTATATGTTTTTATATGTTTAAGTTTGCTTTTAATTCATGCTTTAATGTTTAATTCATTATTTATGTATTCCGTCACCACACTAGTCCAACGCTAGTTGTGGCCTCATTTTTTTCCGCTAGTCCAACACTAGTGGAATTTTTAGAACGGGCTAGCCCAATGCTAGACCCTTAAGACATTTTAGTGATTAGGTGCATTCGTGTGCATTTCTCATTTCACACATTTTTAGTTTTTCTTTCCATTTGGCATGATTTTATTATTACTATTTATTACCATTATTATTATTATTAATATTTTTAACACATTTTTAAAATACATGACATCTAGGTTGCATCTCATTTAGAAATTAGGATATTTGTGTGATTCGACTAGAAATAGTTGTCTACTTGCGTGGGAAGCGGTGGCGTACATGCCGTTCCCCCCCTCCGTGAGTAGAAACATTTATTCACGAGTTACTAGTTTCCCGTACCCGTCATGTTGCATCCCCACTTTCTTCAATCACTTATTATATATATTATTATTTTCTTTTCTTTTTGCATCCATTTTGCATAAAAACTCGTGACTTCCTCGAGGTCTCGACTCGGGTTTCGCAATTAATGCGATAATTCCGACCAAGCCTCGACGGAACATTTCGACCCTCTCGATACTCATATTTAGACTTAGGATTTGCATTCAGTTAGATACATCCAAAACGCGATAGAATCCAGGGTTAATTTAGGAAATTTTGATTAAACCTCGCAACTAGCCTCGGCTAGGTTGAAAGGGTGCCTTAGGCGCAAGCCTTTGCCTTCCCTTTCTTCAAATGTGACTCCCGAACCTTTTTATCTCGTTTTTTCGTAGACCGGAGTCGAAAAAGGGTTTTAAAATGTTTTTCTAAAATTTTTATTTTATTTTTATTAAACGGTTTTTCGGGTGACTTGGTACACCCTAACTCAGTACCAAGTGGCGACTCCATTTTTTAAAAATAAAATAAAACCCTTTTTCAAAATTAGTTGGCCAAACCTGTCGCACTTTTAGTCCCGGCCTTGTTTTCTTTTAAAATGCCATTTTTCTTAAAATACACTTTTTCAATAAAAACCCGATTTTTCACACACGCGCACGATTTTTCCCAAAAACTTGCTTTTTCAAAAGGGTCATTAGACTAGACCGTCTTTTCGGGACGCAACAGTCACGACCCCACTAACACCCTTTTACACCCTTTTTACTTTCACGATTTTTTCGGGCGCGACAGGTGTAATATTCTGATTATTAGCAATTGCAGCATGAAGAAGCATCGATGGAGAAGGATAAAACAAGTTTTGTAACAATAGCCTAATTTGATCATCTGCAAGTCTGATAGTGAATGAGGCTTGAAAACCAGTTTGGGTCATTAAAGAAATAATGCATTCATTATTGTTTTGTAAAGCTTGCAAGCAAAGAGAAACATTGCTAAATAAGAAAGCCCAAGGAAATAGTGAAATCAAGTCCATTAAAAACTTGCATAATCGGGCTCTGTTTGATAAGATAGTCAAGTTCGGTTTAATCCCCTCTTGTTGAGATTACTTGTTTGTCTACTTGTTGTCCCAAGATGCCAAAAATTTGGGCTTAAATGAATAACCAGACTTGACCCCAAATTATTTAATTGGGAAATGATAAATGGAAGCCAAAATATGATGTTCCCACTTGTGATCCCGTTGCTGGTATAAGCAGAGAACTAATTCATTCACGAATTGACCCATTGCCCAACAAAGCTAAAGGGATGTAGTTAGACAAACATCTAGATAGTTGTAGAAAAAGACCACTATTCCAATCTAGTTGCTCTCTAGTTCTTGACATGATAGCTAGCACATTGGATTCCTGTTCCTCTGGAAGAACTAACACCTTTATTCTACCTTCATTGTCTTACACGGCAAGAGTGAATTGAAAGTGAAAAAATCAAATGATTCATGTCTCGAGGAAAATGATGGCTAGAAAATGACTGAACATCAACATCATCTTTAGTAATCACTGTAGCATTTGTCACAAAAGGACTGGATAACCATGCCAGAATAGTGTCCTCCGAGACTGGAACTACTACTTGAGATTGACCATTGATCATCATGAATTGCTATTGTTCTATTTCCCTTGATCCCATCTGAAAAAACTGAAATGGCATATGCTGATGGTTGTCAACATCCAATTCTTCATATTCTTCTTCCAGATCAATTTCATCATCACCAACAATGTCATTATTTCCTTCATCCATTTGCTCAGCTTCATTATCTTCCTAAGTATTGATGTTAATATTATCCTCATCATTTAGAAAACTGTCTCCTATGAAGGTTGGAGTTGAAGCCGATAAACATACCTCTCAACGATGTATGAATCTAAACCATTCTCATATCTATTACTATTCTGTAGAATGAGCATTTTATTAATGTATAGACATCAAATTTTGACACACCATTTATTTTTCCAACATTAGAGGCATTTTTATACTTTTTGGGGTCGAATTCTAATTTTTTAATTAAAAGGGGAACAAAATCAACAATTTCGGGGGTCAAAATAGTAATTTTTAGCACATAAATATTTTTTATTTTTTATTTTTGGAATTTAAATGTACATTTTTGTATTTTTATACGTGTTTCTAAAATTTTATGAGTTTTCGAGTTTAACTAGTATTTTTTCTATATTTCGCCAGCACAGGGGTGAAATAGTCATTTCATCATGCGAACACCATTTTTGCCCATTTCGGTCAAAAATTTATTTTTTTAAAGTTGTTAAGCGTGTTTCTAATTTTCTTTTATTTTTTGGAGATAATTGCTATTTTTTCTGGAAATACTGCATTTAGGGGCAAAATAGTCATTTTGCAACCTGAACGCATTTTTTATCAAATTTTGAGTTTTGAATTTATTTTATATGGTTTTAATTTTATTTTTAATTTTTGACAATTATTTGAGAGCAATAGCTATTTTTCTGTGTATTTTGTTAGTATAAGGGCAAAATAGTCATTTCACACCCAAAATGCATTTTTGTCAAATTTGGGATTTCTAAACTTATTTTTAGGCTTTTTTAACCTATTTCTAATTTTTGGTAATTTTTTGAGACCAGTTTTCATTTTTTTTGCAAATACTGTGTTTAGGAGCAAAACGATAATTTTACATAGAAATATATTTTCTCACCCGAATTTCGTTAATAAATTTATTATCTACATTTTTTTGGCTTTTCCCACTTTTTGGGTGTTTTAGAAAAATCATGGCATTTTAATTTTTAATTTTGATTTTAGTTTTAATTTTAATTTTACCGAAAACTATTTTCTTAGGATAAAATGGTAATTTTTATTATTAGGGGTATTTTTGTCTTTTCTCCTTTTTTTGGAGGACAAGACTAGCTTGTACTATAAATAGCTCCATTTGGGAGAGAGAAAAAGGGAGATCAAGGAAGAAAAAAATATAAAACCCTAAAACACACAAACTTTTCTCAAAAAAGAAAAATCAAAACACCTACTAAACTGCCAAAAAAATACACACTTCAGTCGGTTCTATCAAGAAGGTGGGTACTATTCATCCCCAAAGTTCATCTACTATTCATCAGCCAGTCTTAAAACTCAAGAAGGCAATAGTTTAGTTAATTTCTTGCTTTTAATTTAATTTTCTCCTATTCTACTATGAAGATTTGATTAGGCAATAATGAAAATCTGTGTTGTTGTGAATTTTGGTTGAATTTTTTGAGATTTTTTTCAGTTTTGATTTGTTGTTCTCCACCGTTTCCTTCCAGTAGTTCTTCTTCCACCAATGACTGAGCCACCACCACTAGTTTTCTCTACCACCATCATCTGCTACTTTCTCTCCAACCACTTCCAGTCACGCCACTATCTAACCACACAATCACTAACCTGCACAAAACCTCTGCCACCCCTTAACCTAAACCTAAGCTTTCAGGCCACCAACAAACATAGAAATCATTAGCAACAACAACCTGACTAGACCACCATCATACCACCTTTCCACCACAGAACAATTAAACAACAACAGTCATTTGTCCACCCACAGTTAACTAAAACAACACATAAATAGAGCATCATTGGCATAGCCACAAGAATATCACAGACAACACACATAATCACTCACACACATTTCTCATAGAAACACACATACTACACATAGACATCCACACACATGTACACACACTAGCACACAATCAGTCAAACACAACTCACACACAATAGTTCACCCCTACCACCTAATCAACCATGGCAATCAACAAACATTTCCAAAATAGTTCCAAGCAAAATTGCAGACCCCAAAGTCTCCACCCGCAACTACCATACAGCAACAAACACAGCCCACCATTCCCAGTTCCACCACCACCTTTACAATCAGCCCACAGTAGCACAACCACGACCAACTCCATCACAACTCCACCTCCAAAAACACACAACAGCCATCAAGCCAACCCAATCCCTCTGCTATTCTAAGCCTCAATCACCACACAAAACAACCCCCTCTATTGACCAAACTCTACTAGAAAACCAAGTCTCCACCACCCATTAACGTAGAAACTCACCTACTGCCGCACCTCTACTTCACCACACCACCCCTACTACATTTGCTCAAACCACCATAATCAACCACCCAAGCTTCGAAAACATCACCTCCGCTGTCTAACGTCACCACACCAACATCACAAATCTACCCCAATTCGCCTCTACTCCACCACAACTTCACTCTCCAACAGCCAAAATCACCCATAATCCAACCTCTCCCTCTCCCTCTCCCCTTTACCAGCACCACCACATCGCTCCACTGTTAATCAAAACTACCCATCAAGCCGCATCCTCACACCTTAATCGCCCTCTCTCTTCATCAATTTCAATCCCAAGAACTACCTCACACTCAAGTCACAGCCCCATTGCCCCACAAATCACAGAGAAAACAAAGAAGGAAGGTGAGAAAGAGAGAAATGAGAATGAGGAAGAGAAGAGAGGAAAGAGACAGTGACATAAAAAGAGAAAGAGAATTAGAATGGAGAGAAGTGAACAAAAACCACAGAGAGAGATAGAACGAGAGGGTGAGAGAGAATAGAAACCACACTAGTTCAATGCTAGTTGTAATTTTTTTCACTTTCCCACTAGTCCAATGCTAGTGAGGGGAGTTCCTAGAAAGGGCTAGTCTAACAGTACACTTGTAGGTCATTTTAGTGATAGTTCCACACCTTGTGTGCATTTCATGTCATTTTATATATATTTTCCTTTTTTAGGCATTTTCCCTATATTGCATGATTTTTATTATATATTTTATTATTATTAATATCTATTTTTACCATTTAATGGTGCATGATATCTAGGTTGTATTTCACTTAGAATTTAGGTCATTTTGTGTGATCCGACTAGAGATAGCCGTCTATTTACGTGAAAAGTGCTAGATTGATAGGCCGTTCCCCCCTCCGTAAGTAGAAAAATATCAGTCACGAGTTATCAGTCCCCGTACCTGTTGTGTTACATCCTACTTTCTTTGACACTAACTATCTATATCATTTGCCTTTTCTTTTTGCATTCTATTTTGCATATATACTCGTGACTCCCTCGAGGTCTTGACCGGGTTTCGCAATTAATGCGATAATCCTAACCAAGCCTCGATGAAACATTTCAACCCTCCCGATCTTCACATTTAGATTTAGGATTTGCATTCATATAAACACATCCAAACGCGATAGAACTTAGGATTAATTTAGAAAAATTTGATTAAACCTCGCAACTAGTTTCGGCTAGGTTGAAAGGGTGCCTTAGGCACGAGCCTTTGCCTTCCCTTTCTTCAAATGTGACTCCCGGACCTTCCTCTCTCGTTTTTTGTAAACCAAAGTCAGAAAAGAGTTTTTAAATTTTTTTCTAAAAAATTTTATTTTATTTTGTTAAAACGATTTTTCGAGTGACTTGGTTCACCCTAACTCCATACTAAGTAGCGACTCCATTTTCAAAATAAAACCCTTTTTCAAAAATAGTTGGCCAAAACTGTCGCACTTTTAATCCCAGCCTTATTTTGATTTAAAATACCATTTTTTATATAAAATACACTTTTTCACTAGAAACCCGATTTTTCTCTCACACACAGTTTTTTTCAAAATCTTTCTTTTCAAAAAGGGTCACTGGACCAAACCACCTTTTCAGGCTGTTACAATCAACGGGTCAGACCCGTGCTTTTGATCATTTTGGCCCGCAACAAATTTTGGCGACTCCATTGGGGATCACTAGTGAGTCCAAGCACTAGGCTTAATCACTTTTTCCTTCTTTAGCCCTTCTATTCCATTGTGTTTGGATGTTAGGATTGCATTTTTATTTTTTAGGTTTTAGGCATTGTTTTTGCATTTCACACACTTCGTCTCTCGTCTATGTGATGTATGGTTTAGTTGTCTTTTTTATTCAAGCATGTTTGCATTTCGAGAAAGGGTCAGTCACCCTTAGAGCCCACGCGTATTAGCATTATATTCCCTCCTCTCATAAGGGGAACTCCATACATGCATTCAATACTTTTTACTCTTTTTTTGTTTTTTGGTGGTTGTCACCCACCAATCATTTTAGGAATTAGGATCGATCTACTTAGACGTGTGACCGTGGCACGACGTGTACGTCACATTGTTTAGGAGATCACCCAAACTCTCGGCTTAAGTCCATAAATCTAGAGATTCGGGCTTTAAAAAATGATTTGCTTAGACACGTGGCCGTGGCCCGACATGTGCATAGCAGTGTCTAGGGGATCACTTGAACCACCGATTTGGGATCCTTAGAATTGACGGACTTGTTACTTTTTGGATCTCTTAGTCTGAAGGTTCAGGAACCGAAGCCTTAATCAAGTCTAGATGCATTAGTGAGCCCAACTTCATGCATCTATGTAGAATAAGCCTAAGATAGAGTCAGCCTTACCCTGTTAGGCACACCAGGCACGAGAGGAAGGGATCCACCCCTTTCTTTCACTTGCTTTGATATTTACTGCTATTTGTTCTGCTGATGTGTTATTTGTTGCTTGTTGAATAAACTAACAAAATCTCTTTTGTTCTCTGATTGCATCCACAACCCTAGGAATAAGAGTCCTAGCATGGTATCCTTTTAGAGGAAACCGCCCTTTTTAGACAGAATATCGCACATTTAAACTCTAGTTTATTACAATAAAGTATGCATGACATATCATTTCTAGGCTTACCCCGGCGTTAAGAGGGGCTCTTATTAGGTCATATTACAATGATTGCACATTTATTGGCATTAATAAATAGGCATCATGGATAAACCTTAGAGGAAACGCCACTTAGGGAATCCCATTTTAGGAATATACCAACTCTATTTTCCATGGGTATGTAACCCTGCTATGGGAATTGCACGTTTAAATTTTAGTGAATCCTAATAGGTGAGACCCTAGGTAAGGTAATCTGATTAGATCATATTTTTCAATCAGAATGAGTACCCCATGACGCATCAAGCAGATGTTGACAGTCCCGCCTAAAGTCTAGAAGTGGCCAGGGCTTCTCTTGCCTAATTAACTTAATCAAGTAGCAGCCCTTCTAGGACCTATTGGTGATTTTAAGGAAATAGAAACTAATGGATGTTTAGTAGAGGCCCTGATTCATTTTTGGGACCCCAACTGTTCAGCATTCAAGATCAAAGATAAAGAGTTGACCACAACAATTGAAGAAGTAGCCAGCAGGCTTAATTTACCAATAGAACAAACGACTGTGATCTTCCCATTTGTTTCTGGCGAAGTCGAATTATGTCATGTTGTTGGGTTAAAGGAGTCTACAGTGCAAAGTTCAGATCAAAATATAAGTGTAAAGTTCCTATTTGATAGATTCGCAGACAAAGATGGGTTTGACAAGCATCAAAGGGATTTCACACTAGCATCCAAGATGGCATGGGCACAAAAGAGAGTTTGGGTATACGGGTTTGTCATGGCGGGTATTTACTTGTTTCCAAGAGAGGACAAGAAGATCAGCTTCAAGATAACCAAACTTATATCCGATCTTTTCTCCGGGATCGGGGGTCCCAGAGCTTCCATAGTGCCTATTGGGTTGGCAAATATATACGTTGCCTACACCAATGGCCAGAGAGAAACGAACTTCTTTTATGCGTCTAACGGAATCCTACATATTTGGGCGATGGAACATTTCAATAAGCGCCTGTCTATCTCTCACAACTTGTCACTAGTCGGATATAATTGGATAGTCACTCATCATAAAAGAATTAATAAAAATAGCCCGATGAGAACAGCATCAGAATGTTTAAACCTTTTGATGACGACACCAGATCAGAAGATTCAGTGGGTCTTAGATTGGATAGATTGTATCAAAGTAGCTCTCCATACTAAGTTGGTCGATTTTATACCGTTACTGGGGACTTAGGGCATTGCAACATACACTCTGAAAAGATTCCTTCGACAGCTAGGACGTATCCAGAGATTTCCTGATGTGATCCAAGGAGCGTATACATTTATTGGATTTGGACTTATACTTGGTAGATTTGAAAAGGCCATTTATATTGATCAAGAAGTGCTTAAAGGAGTGATAATCATGCATGGAACATTTGAACAAGGTGGCTAGATTGTAAAGTTACATGATTTTGAATTTAGTCACAAGCTTGAAATTTGCAATGTTCAAGCTATCACATTAGGCCAAGTGCAGACACCAAATTTTGACACACAATTTATTTTCAAACATGAGGGGGCATGTTTGCATTTTTGGACCAAATTTTAATTTTTCAATAATCTGGGGGAAAAATAGTAATTTTGTCTGTAAATATTTTTCTATTAGCTTTGGGGATTTTTAAATTCATATTTTTATTTTCATGTGAATTTGTTAATTTTTTATGATTTTTCTGGATTTAATTGGTATTCTTTTATATTTTTACCAGCACAAGGGCAAAATAGTAATTTTGCTTCGCAAATACCATTTGAGATCATTTTTAGTTCCAAATTCATTTTTCTAATTATTTAAGCATGTGTCTAAATGTTTTGATTTTTTCAGAGACGATTGCTATTTTTCTGTGAATTTTCATTGTCCAAGGGCAAAATCGTTATTTTATAGTTTAAATTCATTTTTTGTCAATTTTGAGCCATAAATGCATTTCCTAGGGTTTTAAGCTTATTTTTAATTTTTAGTAATTTTTCGAGGTCAGTAGCTATTTTTCTGTGAATTTTTATTGTCCAATGGCAAAATCGTCATTTTACAGTCTAAATTCATTTTTTGTCAAATTTTGAGTCATGAAGGCATTTTAAAATGTTTTAAGCTTAATTTTAATTTTTGGTAATTTTTTGATGTTAATAGCCATTATTTGTGTATTTTCGTTGTCTAGGGGCAAAATCGTCATTTCACACCCCGAGCACGTTTTTATCAGTTTTAAGATCTAGTTTTTATTTTTGAAATATACTTTGAATTCTTTTTGAAAATTTTAGAGATTGCTGTCAGTTCTTTGTATTAATTTTTAATTTTTGGGGTTAAAAAATATTTTTTTAAAATAAAATTAGTATTTTTTTACCGGTGGCATTTTTGTTATTTTATAGCATTCTTGGTGACCAAGACAAGTGGCCTATAAATGCCCCTTTAATCAGCCAAAAAAAAAAGAGGAAAATTGAAAACCTTAAAAACACTATTACTTTTGTACTTTAAGGATCAAAACACACACTTCAAACTAAAAACACACACTTGAAGCTGCCTTCTTCATCTCGTTGATACTGTTCATTGTTCTTCATCCTAGACTACTGTTCATCGTCTTAAACATCAAATTTCAACTGTTCATCATCAGATAACTAAAACCAAACAGGTAATTCTTCATCTTGAATCATTTTTGTTTTGATTTAATTTTTAATAAGAAGCAAATTTGTTCATAGATTTTTCCATGTTTTGATTTGACTTTCTTGTTTAGTGAAGTTTCTATCATCTCTTTTTCTAGTTTTCTTGCATGAGGTTTTGTTTATGTTTTTGGGTTTTCCTCCGTGTATGTTATCTGGGTTATCTTTCTCCCTCCTTGTTTCCATACCAGTCACAACCAAGTCTAGAACCCAGGTCTACCATCAAAGCTCCGGCCTCTTCCATCTCAAACCTCAAATCTAGCTCAACCACAAGAACCACCCTCAGTAACCAACAAACGAATTCCAGATCATCCAAGACCACCGACAGCTTCATCAAACAAAATAATCAGCCACCCAATTTCACGATCATATCACCATCAAATCCCTACCACCAACAATAGCCTCCAAATTCCCAGAATCACTTGCAAAACAAAGAAAAAGAAGACAAACAACCCATAGAATTGCAATTCATCACCACCTAGAGCTCCTCCAACCACCACTGTTCCACCATAGCTCCACCTATCTGAATCCCCCAATCTCCACAAAACCAACCAAAAAATTCATGAAATTCAATCAAACCCCACCAAATTCTTCCACTGTGACTCTCCCTCACTGCCAGAATTTCCCAATATCACCACCGCCCAGAATCATAACCAGCAACCACTCAACCCCGCAATAGCTACTGTAACAGTCCAGTCTCCACACGCTCAAAAAATCCAAATCCACCAATAAGCAATTAAGCAGCTCCACTACGACCCTCATGACCACACTCCACCCACAACCTCATTATCACCATCACCAAACCAATCCGCCACCTCAAGATCATCTGCCAGCATCACAGTTATTTGCTAATCTGTAAAGACAGCCAAACCAAACCTGCAATACAACCAAACAAACACACAAAACAGAAAACACAATTCACAACGCCACCACCAGTTTTACCTTCACCATCCTCCACTACCTACAAAATCAGTCCACTATTACCACCCATAACCACCCAAAAAACCCATAAACCCAGTCCCAACCAGCTTCGTCATTGCCCAATTCCATCAACCCTCACAATATCCTTTAAAACCTACAGAAAACAACAATAAAACAACATAACAATCAGGACCCAGAACCACCCTCATCACAGCCCTAACTCTTACGGAAACCCAGCCTCACAGTTGCCTCCATCACTATCAAACTCAACCTATCTCCACCAACAAAACAATCACATAACAACACCCCTCCACAGCTTCACAGTCATCTGCCCAAACAACTGATTCTTGCCCTCCCATTGCCCAGCTTCGAAGGAAACCAATAAGGATTTCAATTTTGATTTCTTTTGGGATTGAAGAAATCGGTGAGTGATTGGGGAAAGAAGAAAGGAAAGGACAGTGTGAGAATAGAGAGAGCAGGAAGGAAGAAATTGGAAAAAAGAAGAGGAGCTGGAACAGTGAGAAAAAGAGAAAGGAGAGGGAGATAGAGAGAGAAGAGAGAGAAGAGGGCTAAAGAAGAGGAAAATTAGGAAGAAAGAAGAAGAAAGAATCAGGAGGAAGACGGAGAAAAGAATAGGGAAAAGGAAATAAAGAAAATTAAAGAGAAGAAAGAAATGGAAAAATGGGAGAAAGAAAAAGAGTAAAAAATGGAAAAAATAAAGAAGAAAAAGTGGGGGAAATAGGACAGCCGGATGTTGTTTTTGTGACGACCTAGAAAATTCATATAATTCATATTATGCTTATTGGTAGAAAGAAAAAAAAAAAGAGGGCCGAAATTAGTGAGAAGAAATAAGGAATTGATTTTCTATTTTACTAGCATGTTGTACCATTTCCTTTAGGAGTTGTACCTTATAAGTCTTGCAAGATTAAGGGTAAGATAAATGAGAAAAATCTCTTCTAATTATACTTGGCCAAGTGGAGATTTAGTTGCAAGAAAAATCAAGCTTTACTTTTGGTTTTGTCTTGCTTTGATTGGTCAATTTTTTTTCCAATTCTTTTCCATTTCTTTTCTTCCTACTTAACCAATTTTTCTCTTCTTTTTCTTCTTGCTGGACGGCTGCTTTCTTCTCCATTTTCTCTCCATTTTCTTTCAATTTTCTTGAAGCTTGTACTTCCATTTACTCATTTTTCAACCATAGAAAGTGAGCTTTTCTTCTTCCTAAGCATAGTTCTAAGCTTGTTTAAGGTATGTACTATGAACTTTTGCTATTAATTTCAAGTTTTATTTAGTTTTTGTTCAAGTTTTATTTAGTTTTGTTCAAGTTTTATACTAAGAATTTGATAGTAGTACTTGAAGATTTAAGGCTTGAATTGAAAAATACTTGAACAGTCATGCTGGACCAGTTTTAGTAAAACTTTCATAACCTTGGTGTAGATAACTTGGATTCGAATGATTCTTGTTGTTTTAGAAACTAGATTGATAGGGCTTTCAAACGGTGTAAAGCTTGCACTGTGGTTCGTTGTGTATTAATCGCAGAAAGTCTGCAAAGTGGGCTGAAATTTCGGTTCTGCGTAAACAGTTTTGAGAAGGAGCCAACTTGGGGGCTGATTTTGAACCTGTTCTAGTTGGAATTTTAAGTGATGATCTTCATGAAAATTGTAGTCCTAGAAACGTACTTTCAAACCATGTAATCACAATTCCCTGGTTCTTGATGGATTGATCCCAGCAATGGCATGAACTTGGCCAAAAACCAACCCTGTGCAGATTTGGGTTGATGAAACACTAAGTTGTGGACCGATTTTGGAATGATTTTTGTTAGAATTTGACATGATGCTCTTCATGAAAGTTTTAGCCCTTAAAATATAGTTTCTATCTATATAATCACTTTTCTCATACGACATATCAATTAGAAGTTATGTTCGGTTGAATACCCCTAGTTGGTAAACTTGAAAACATGAGTTAACAAAGGAGAATGGGATTGAGCTTGAATTGAACATAGAAGTTGTAGAACTTGTTGAATTTGGCTTGGATGGCTGTTTTTCTTGCAGGGAAAATTTTGGTTTAGTCCGATTTAAGGGGAGATACTGCCGAAATTTCGGTAGAAATAAAGAAAGAAAAATGGTAGAGGAAATCTCTAACCTAGAATATGTTAAATTTAGAAAGTTTAGTGTGCAGAAATTTTGGACAATGACCTAGTAATGAAGTGAAATATTCTTAGGACAAGAAAACCCTAAATCTAAAATCCTAAAGCTTAGGGTAAAACCCTAGACTCTAAAACCCTAGAAATGAAACCCTAGAAATAATTGGGTTATTTCTTGAATTTTCTTGCTATTTTGACTTAGGGTTTTCACTAGATTATTTCTTGTAAATTCTAGGATCCGAAAGTGAACCTTCACCACATTACGAAATATTTTCCTAAGCGATCCAGGTGAGTGTCCCTTTTTCTTGTGCATGTGAGTGTTTCCTTGTGTATGCTTGATACATGATAAATGATAATCCTCTGTGTTAATTCTATGTGTACTTCGATATTCATGAATTGTTACAATGTACTATATGAAGGGAAAATGTGTACTTTATCACATTTACCCCGTAATTTGTTACATGCATAATTTCTATCAAATGCGAATGTAATTGTTTGTGAACTTTCAAATACACTAAACTTGTTGGATAGACTTCCGTGGTAGTACTGCGGTTAGTCAAGCCGGTTGTACAAAGGAGGATATAAGGTGCTGGGTGTTTTAGGGCATGGCGTTCTTTCCTTGAGTTGTGAATCCTCAAAGAGGCCAACTCCGGATTGAACTTTCTTGCTTGCTTGTTTGCCCTCTAGGGTTGAGATCTCACCCTGGATGTGGCGGTTTTCGGAGGATATAAGGTGAATGGTGGTCAGGGCTCTTGCTCGATAATGCAGGTAGAACCTGTGATCCAGACCCAAACTACTATCTCGGTTCAACATCATGGTTACATGATCAGTACTTGCTCTCATGGTCGAAACGTATCCTCCCTTGTTTAAATAATTATTTACTTAATTATTTCCTATGTGATTTTGTGACACATGTTAATTGCTTATTTATTCTCTCTTGATTTGCCTCCGTGTCTGTATGTGTGGGAACCTCACTGGGCTATTATAGCTCACCCTATTTTATTTGTTTTCCTTAAACAGGCTCCTATCCCTAAAGCCGGTGGTGAGGATTCAAGGGTAGATTCTGGTAGGATTTTGATAGAAAACTGCTAGAGATATTATTGTATTAATGAACGTATATGATGTAAACTGTGAAACCAGTACTTTTACTTTTAAGTTTTGAATTTTATGTGACCCTGAGATACTGTCACAGTTGGTATCTACGAGTTTTCTACTGAGTTACCATCACTTACGAATTTTAATGCGTGCTTGACTCGAGTCCTGGCGAGAGCCAGGCAGGCAGCCCGCTAAGCCCTTTGGTGCGCCTCTGGGTAAGGTGGGGCTGTCACAGTTTTTGTTCTTCTTTCTTTTATTTTGTCCTTTTGAGTCCTTCTTATAATGCTCAGTTTAATTTGCAAGCTAAAAGTTGATTGGGTTCTTAAATGATATTCTTATTGTTTTTATTGGTTTGTATTAACTTTAGTTTAATTAACATGCTAATTGGTGTCTAGTTTAGATGAATTTAATTTTTGGTTGAGTGATTAATTTAGTTAATTAAATTAATTTAGATTAATTGATTTAGTTTTATGTTAGTTGGCATTTTGTGTCTTGCTATTTTCCCATAATGTATTGTGTATGTCTTAGTCCTTGCTTTATTAAGTATTATCAATTGGTTCCAAATTCTTTTCATTTCATGTAATTAAGCCCCAAATTTCACTTTCTTTCAATTAAGTCCCACTCTGTGCAAACTTGCCCCCTAATTGTTTGAATTTATGTTTTTACCCTTGCTTGTTTAAACTTGCTGTTTAGCCCCCCCTAGTTTGCTTTATTTTGCATCATGACCTTTTTATTAATTTGCATTTCCAATTTTACCTCTTAAGTTTTGTTGAATTTTATTTGTAGCCCCCTTAGTTTCATAGAATTTATATTTTTACCCTAATTTTGTTAGGCTTTCATATTTTAGCCTTTGTTTGTTTATATCGAGGTACCTTGACTCGTTTGTTAATTTTGATTAGTATTGATACCAGGTCTTCAAAGAGGTATCCCTATTTCTCATTAAATTCTCTTTATGTGCTCCAATATGCTCCAGTGTGATTTTATGCATTATTTTTATTATTATTTGTTTATTTCTTATTTTACGTACTTTTTTGCGTATTTACGTATTTAATTTATTTAATTTTGAATTTTATTATTATTTTGGAAAAATATAATATTTTGTATTTAACTAATCAATGTAATAGTTAGATTATTTTTTAGCAAAAATTGTGTAATTAGATAGAATGTGTAATAGATAGGGCATTTTTAATTTCCCTCCTTTTTAATTGTAAATTAAGCCCCGGTGTAATAGTTAGGGTTTATTTGCTTTTGCGTGCATACGTGTTTATTTCTTTTACTTCTTTCCTTAGGATTTTTGCATCTAGAATATTATGCTTATGTGTTATGTGCTCCTATGTGATCTTATATGTTTTTATATGTTTAATTTGCTTTTAATTCACGCTTTAATATTTAATTCATGATTTATGGTATTCAGTCACCATACTAGTCCAACGCTAGTTGTGGCTTCATTCTTTTCCCGCTAGTCCAACACTAGTCCCTTAGGACATTTTAGTGTTAAAGTGCATTCATGTGCAGTTCACATTTCACACACTTTTAGTTTTCTTTCCGTTTGGCATGATTTTATTATTACTATTATTATTATTATTATTATTTTATTATTATTTTTATTATTATTATTTTGACACATTTTTAAAATGCATGACGTCTAAGTTGCATCTCACTTAGAAATTAGGACATTTGTGTGATTCGACTAGAAATAGCCGTCTACTCATGTGGGAAGCGGTGGCGTACATGCCGTTCCCCCCTCCATGAGTAGAAACATTCAGTCACGAGTTATTAGTCCCCCGTACCCGTCATGTTGCATACCCACTTCTTTCTTCACTTACTATATATTATTATTTTCTTTTCTTTTTGCATCACATTTTGCATAAAAACTCGTGACTCCTCGAGGTCTCGACTCAGGTTTCGCAATTAATGCGATAATTCAGACCAAGCCTCGACGGGAACATTTCGACCCTCCCGATATTCACATTTAGATTTAGGGATTTACATTCATTTAGATACATCTAAACGCGATAGAACTTAGGGTTAATTTAAGAAATTTTGATTAAACCTCGCAACTAGCCTCGGCTAGGTAGAAAGGGTGCCTTAGGCACAAGCCTTTGCCTTCCTTTCTTCAAATGTGACTCTCGGACCTTTTTCTCTCTGTTTTTTCATAGAATCGGAGTCAGAAAAGGGTTTTTAATAATTTTTCTAAAATTTTACTTTTTGTTTGATTGAACGGATTTTTCGGGTGACTTAGTACACCCTAACTCAATACCAAGTGGCGACTCCATTTTTTAAAATAAAATCCTTTTTTAAAAAATCAGTTGGCCAAAACTGTCGCACTTTCAGTACCAGTCTTACTTTCTTTTAAAATATCATTTTTTCAAAAATACATATTTTTTACTAAAAATTCAATTTTATCACACATGCACGGTTTTTTTCAAAATTCTACCTTTTCGAAATAGGTCATCGAACCGGACCGCCTTTTCAGGGCACAACAGTCTCAACCCCCCTAGCACCGTACCTTTTATGATTTTCGGATGCGATAGAATTTTGGTGACTCCACTAGGGATCACTAGTAAGTCCGAGCACTAGGCTTAATCACCTTTTCTTATTTAACCCTTCTATTCCATCACGTTTGGATGTTAGGATTGCATTTTTATTTTCTAGGTTTTAGGTTTTTTCTTTTACATCTCACACACTTCCCGTCTCTCAGCTACTTATGTGATGTATTATGTTTCATTTACTTTTGCTTTATTCGACCGCGCTTGTATTTGGGAAGGGGGTCAGTTACCCTTAGAGCCCACGCGTGTTACTTTTACATTCCTCCTCTCATAAGGAGCACTCCATACATGCATTCGATGATTGTTATCCTTTTTTCTTTTTTGGTGGTTTTCACCTGCCCATCCTAATTAGGAATAGGATTGATCTACTTAGGCATGTGAGCGGGGCACAATGTGCACATAATCATGTTTGGGAGATCACCCAAACTCTCAGCTTAAGTCCATAAGTCTAGAGATTCGAGGACTTTTAAGATCCACTCGGACACGTGGCCGGGGTACGATGTGCACATAGCAGTATCTGGGGGATCACTCAAGCCACCGACCAAGGATTTTGGGATTAATGACCCTTACCCTCAGGTCTGAAGGCCTGGGAACCGACAGCCTAATCGACTCTAGATGCATTAGTGAGCCCAACCTCATGCATCCATGTAGAATAACTTAGGGTAGAGTCAGCCTAACCCTGTCAAGTACACTAAGGCACGAGAGGAAGGAACTAACCTCATTTATTTTCCTTGTTATGCCATTTACTGTTATCTATATGTATTATTTATTTTTGCCAATATGTTATGTGTTATTTGTTGAATAAACTAACGCAATTTCTTTTCTTTTTTATTGCATTCACATCTATAGAATAAAGAGCCCTGGCACGGTGCTCTTGTAGGGAACTAACCCATTTTCTGTATAAGTATATTTTATCGTCTTGCCAATTCATTGTTTTGAGACATTTATAAATTTTTGTGATTTTACGAACCAAAATACCCGAGGGTCCCATAATTGTAATTTCTATGAACCCACAAAAAAAAATTTATTTTTTGTTACGATTTCAACCCCGGGTTATTCTTCTAAAAGCATTTTATGGTACATACATATTTTTTCAAAGTCAAACGCATAATTTTGAAATCAATAACCCTTTGTATAGTTCATAACTCGTTTTCTTAAAATAAAGTCATGCACCATTTAATTGGATTAAATTTTATGACAAAATTTTTCAAATTTTTGCATATTGTATCATGCTTTAATAAACTGTCATCATGCATTAGCCTTAGAAGGGGACGCCATTTAGGGAACCCCATGGTAGGAATAAGCCAACCTTGCTTCCCGTGGGTACATAACCCTTTTCATGGGAAATTGCACGTTTACATTTCTGTAAAACTCGAGAAGTAGGGCCTGTAGGTAAGGTATCTGACATGGTGATGTGCATCAGATGGACAGTCCCCGACGCATCTACCTAGATGTTAGCAGTCCCACCAGAAGTCAAGAAATGGCAGACACTTCTCTCCTTCAGTGAAATCAATCAAGTGGCAGCTTTTCTAGGACCCGTTGGTGACTTTAAAGACATAGAGGTAGATGGATGCCTGGTAGAAGCTTTGGTTCACCTATGGGATTCTAGCTGCTCAACATTTAGGATTGGAGATCGAGAGATGACTATTACTGTCGAGGAGGTTGCTGGGTTGTTAAACTTGACAACAGAACATACAATGCTAGTGTTTCCAACTATTTCAGGGAAGATCGAATTCTGTCATTTCACTAGGTTAAAGGAATCGGTAATGTAAGGATCAGATCAGAGCATAGATGTGAGATTCCTATTCGATTGGTTCGTAGCAAAAAGATGGGTTTGACCGACACATGGAGAACTACACATTTGCATCCAAGATGATATGGGAGCATAAGAGACCGATGGTGTATAGGGTTCGTGATGGCCAGTATTTATTTTTTTCCTAGGAGAGACAAAAAGGTCGGGTTCAAGACCACCAAGCTTATGACTAACTTATTTTTTGGGATTGGAGGTTGAAAAGCATCTATAGTATCGACTGTATTGGCAGATATATTTGTCTCATGTATGAATTGTCAAAGAGGGAAAAATTTCTTTCATGGGTCAAATCAGATTTTATACATATGGGCTATGGAACACTTCAAGAGGCATTCACTCACTCCTAATAGTCTGCCATTGATCGGATATAACTGGATAGTCACTCATCATAAGAGAATTGATAAGAACGATAGACCGATGAATACATCTGATTATTTGGGTTTCTTAGAGACATTGCCAGACCAGAAGGTCAAATGGGTATTAGATTGGACCGATTGTCTAAATCCAACTCTACGTACCAAGTCGTCAGACTTCATACCTTTGTTAGGGACTCAGGGTATTGCTGTTTACACACCGAAAAAGTTTTTCAAACAGTTTGGACGTATTCAAGATCTGCCACCCACGCTAGATCTAGCTAGTTTCACCATCAGCTTTGATAAAGGGGTTTGCCCTGACCCCATACCAACAAAGACTCAAATCATTCAGGCTTGGGGCACACTGTCCAATGATGACAACATTATCTATGATCCACAGTCTAAGCAAAAGGGTTTGGTAACCCCTCAGTACGAAAATTGGTTTCGGAGTTGCAAAGAGAATAGACCACAAGTAGCACAATTCAAAGAGGTAAGGAAGTTAATGGCTATCATCGAGGCGAAGGATACAGAAAACTTGCAATTGAGGCAATCAATGGAATGAAGCAAGGAGATGGCAGAACATAACAAAGAGTTGTATGAAGATACTAGAGAGAAGAATCAGGACCTAAAGAGAAAATGCAGTGAATTGTATGATCAAACAGAATGCATGAAGGAGCCCGTACTTTAGAGAATGAAAAGATGCTATGATAGATAGGTTGAAAAGGTTTAATGATCTTGTACAAAGTCGTCTTCGAGAGATGATGTAGACAATGTATTTAAACTTTGACTTTATCAATGAAAGTGTTTGTTTCAAGACATTATATTCAAAACACAAGTTTGGTATACAGGCTCTACTTCGAGAGTGTTGCATCATGTTAGGCTTACTCTTGGCATAATAAGGGCTCTCCCTTAGGACATGCATTGAAATTATTTATACACTTACTAATTTCAGTATTTTTTTTTCTTTTTTGAACAATAAATTTTGACAGCACCAATAATGAAAGGACGGCTAAATCAGTTTCCTCTCCAATATGTATTTCAGGTACTTTGAATCATAACTTCTTTTCATAGAAGTCTCATTCAGACGCGGTCCCGTACTCGCCAATTGTAAAGTCGTATAAATATGATTCCAATCCAGATATTTCAGAAAGAACGACTCAAGAAATGCCAGTGGATTTCTCTGTACTAAGGGCTCAGCTGAGCAAAGTATTGGGCAAATTTAAGGATTTGAGTGCAAAAATGGCATCACAGAGGTGTGTCATCGACCAACCGGTTGCAAATAGCAGTGGTGGTGCCTCGAGCAATCTAGTGCCGGTAGCTGACCATTCCCCTGAACAGGTTAACCAATTGCCTTTTACGTCCAATATGCAAATCGCTTCCCTCTTACCTTTTACCAATTTGATTGAAGGACCATCTGCTCACGTCAATCCTGCCCCACTGCCTGTGCGCCCAAACTTTGTTCAAATGAACCTACCCAACTATCCACTTCCTCAATCTCACCCACAAATCAACCCAAATATCCCACCTAATTTTTAGGCACCTCACAACCACGCAGTAGAACATTTTGTATGGGATGTCGCCTCTCAGCGAAGGCCAGCTATAGATGAAATTACCACACCTGTAGACAAGGTTTGCTTAAGAGATTGGATCCGTTTGAGGAGTTTATGAAGAAAAATCAAAGGCTGAACAAGCATGGTGGATTGGGTTACGATGATCTTTATCTCTTTCCAGATGTTCAATTACCATTGAGTTTTAAGGCTCTCAAATTTACTAAGTACGACAGAATTGGCAATCCCAAGACGCATCTCAAGATGTTCACTGACAAGCTTGGTAAACTAGTCGATGATAAAAATTTACCCATGTGCTTATTCCCCGAGAGTTTGGAAGGAGATGCGTTGGACTAGTATTCCAATCTGAGACCTCAAGAAATCAGAACCTGGTTGGACTTGTCAATAGCTTTTGTGAAACAATATGAATTTAACTGTGAATTGGCACCAACGCGAACTACCCTAGAGAGTACTAAGAGGAAACCTTCGGAGGATTATCAGACATATGCCACCCTATTTTGAGGAAATCTTTCACATGATTGAAAGTTCATTTGCTGCCATCATTAACAAACTGGAGGAATACGATGAGTTTGTCAAAGTAGGCAAAATAGTCAATGTGACAGCTTTGAAACTACTATTGGAGGCACTGCAAAATCAGAATCAAAACAACAACGGGAAGAAGCCCCAATTCAAGAAGAAAGAAGGAGAAGCTGCCTTTGTTTGGGATCAAAGCCCATCATTCAGACCTAGAACCCAAAACTATTCTTCATACATGACTCCTTACCTACAATGTTCCAACCCTTAGCCTATTTACCACACCAACACTCAGCCTCATACCCAACATATATTCCAAAATCCTCTACCAGTATTCCAAAACAACCCTCGACCATCCATGCAAATCCGCCCAAGGCTTGCTTACCCTAATAACTATACTCCACCCAATCAATTTCAAAATGCTACTAGTCTAGCAAACCCACCACAAAAATGGCCTAGGACATTCATACCCCTTGGTCGTCCTTGATCAGATATATAAACAATTGAGAGTAGCAGGCAAAATCGGCACGATTTCTTAGAAAATTTTTCCGAATGGTTTGCCTCATGGCTATGATCATCAAGCCATCTGTGCCTATCATTCTGGGAGTTGAGGACACCCTACAGCTAATTGTTGGGCCTTGAAACATAAAATTCAAGACATGATTGATGATGGGGAGATTGTGTTGAGGATAGGAAGATGACAAGCTTCAAATGTTGATAACAATCCTTTACTGTAGCATGGGCCAACTATCAGGATGATAACCTTGGATGAAGAATTCACTGATCCTACAGAATTGATAGTCTCGATTGAAGAAATGGTGGGAGTTACTGAAGCTGATTACAGGCGAGCTAGAATGGTACTGTTTGGGAAAGAATTTATGAACCAGCATATGGAAGACATTATTGCAGGGAGAGTAGAATCACCGATAATCCAACCAAACAAGCCAGCTGCTTTGGACAAAATGTTGTCGACCCCTATTCTTCAAATCAACTATTTGTGTTGGATGTTCAGCCATTTGAATTGAAAGTTCCAGAACCAAAAATCGTCGATCTACCAGAACAATTACCAATTAAGGATTTACAGCAAGTACTGTGTAATTATAAAGACAGTGAATTTAATGATGACATTTCTGCAGTAATGAGGTCAGGAAGAATAATTGTTGAACCGGAAGTTGTTGTCTCGGCTAAAGGAAAGGAGAGCACGTTACCCCCAAAACCACCAGTTAGCGAAAAAGAAGCTGAAAATTTTTTGAGAGTTTTGAAAATAAGTGAGTATAAGGTGGTAGAACAGTTGAGCCGTATGCTGGCACAGATTTCAATTCTTAACCTTTTGTTGATATCTGAAATGCACCGAGATGCCCTTTTGAAAGTCCTTAACGAATCTCATGTGCCCAAGGATATTCCTACCGAAAAGTTAGCTGGAATAGTGGAAAACGAAATGGATCTTGCCCAGTATCAAGTTACTTGTCAGGTCATAAATTTTCCAGAAATATACAATGTGTTGTTGGGATGACTATTGATTCATTCTTCGGGATCAATACCGTCATCCCTACATCAGATGGTGAAATTCATCATGGATGACAAACAAATTACTGTGTTCGCTGAAGATGATTGCACTATGATGATAACCACGGATATTCTTAAAAAGCAAAAATAAGTCACTACTTGATCAAGGATTTCACGCTGCTGATATTGTGTCTGTTAATTGGATTCCTGAAGGAAAGTCCCCTATTGAGCCATTGCTGCCAAACGCCAGTATTATGATTACCAAGGAATTGATCAGGGCAGATTATCAATCGAGAAGGAGCATTAGAAAATTGTTATAAGGAGTCGTAGAGCCTATTCAGTTGATTGAGCAGAGAGATACCTTTGGGCTTGGTTTTCACCCAACAGGTAAATATGTAAAGGAACTGAAGGAAAAGAAGAAGGCTGAAAAGGAAGGGAAACAGGTTCTACTTTATATCCCTCCATTGTATCACAGTTTCTCGAAGTCATTTAGTGTTCTCATTTCTGAAAACTACTATGAGGAAGAGGATGTCGAGGAAGGGATGAGCCGCCTTTTCATTTGGCATGATTTGTTACTATTATTATTATTATTATTGACACGTTTTTAAAAAATGCATGACATCTAGGTTGCACTTCACTTAAACTTTAGGACATTTGTGTGATCCGACTAGAAATAGTCGCCTACTCACGCGGGAAGCGGTGGCGTATAGGTTGTTCCCTCCTCCGTGAGTAGAAATATTCAGTCACGAGTTATTAGTCCGCCGTACCCGTCATGTTGCATACCCATCTTCTTTCTTCTCTTACTATATATTATTATTTTTTCTTTTTGCATTACATTTTGCATAAAAAAATCGTGACTCCCTCGAGGTCTCGACTCGGGTTTCGCAATTAATGTGATAATCCCGACCAAGCCTCGACGGAACATTCCGACCCTCCCGATATTCACATTTAGACTTAGGATTTGCATTCATTTAGATACATCTGAACGCTATAGAATATAGGGTTAATTTAGGAAATTTTGATTAAACCTCACAACTAGCCTCGGCTAGGTTGAAAGAGTGCCTTAGGCGCAAGCCTTTGCCTTCCCTTTCTTCAAATGTGACTCCCGAACCTTTTTCTCTCGTTTTTCGTAGACCGGAGTCAAAAAAGGGCTTTAAATGATTTTTCAAAAATTTTTATTTTTGTTTCATTAAACAATTTGTTCGAGTGACTTGGTACACCCTAACTCAGTACCAAGTGGTGACTCCATTTTAAAAAATAAAACCCTTTTTCAAAAATTATTTGGCCAAACTTGTCGCATTTTTAGTTCCGGCCTTGTTTTCTTTTAAAATACCATTTTTCTTAAAATACACTTTTTTACTAAAATTTGATTTTTCTCACACACACACGGTTTTTCCAAAAACCTTTATTTTCGAAAGGGTCACTGAGACCGGACCATCTTTTCAGGACGCGACAGTCAACAACCCCACTAGCACCCTTTGCCCACGATTTTTTTAGGACGCGACAGAGTGAATTCTTGATTTGAGTCCTGGCGAGAGCCAGGCAGGCAGTTCGCTAAGCCCTTTGGTGCGGCTTAGGATAAGATGGGGCTATCATAGATGGTATCAGAGATTAAGTTTGAATCCTGTCTCTAGTGCTAGAATTGATTGTATGTCAGGTAGGAAATTTGGGTTGAGTCAGTTACTCTTAGGCCTGATCAACCTAAGTTGTGAGTGATAAGATCCGAATTTCCGTGCCTGAACGCTTATGTGAATATGTTTGAGAATGGTTTTAGTTCACTTTCTAAGTTTGATTTTGGAGTGTGATATTTAGGTATTACTTATTATTAAGTATTTTTGGATTTAGACCTAATTGATTTGTTATTGATACATGTAGGTATGGCTGAGAGTGGGGAGGGGGAGATAGCCCAGTCGTCTGACGCGGGTCCGATACGTTAGGGGCTTTGTACTAGGCCGGTGGTTCGATACAGAGAGGGACCGGGACATCCTTACAGGACCTTTTCACCTGTTCGCCGAGTGCGTCCTTCATGTGGGTGTTGGTGGACCTACTCATATCCTGATTACGTTGTAGTTTCTTTGATTGAGGAGAGTAGGCGCCTAGGACACGTGGGTGATACCTCTCAAGGGCGTGTTCATGAGCTGAAGGAGATAGTACGAGCACAGACCCAGCAGATTCGAGAGCTGGAGGATGCTGTTCGAGATGAGCAGCAGAGGATTGACGCTTTTAGAGAGCTGTACCATGGCACTCGTGCTCGACTCCCTTGAGTCTTACGGCATATTCAGGACCACACCGAGCGAGTTGTAGACTAGTGTGGCAAGATGATAGGCCGAGTGGTTGATGGGGCACGAGATAGGGGAGTGCACATTGAGCCAGGGCAGGCTGCACACCCACCTCTTGGAGCCGAGGAGGCCCATGAGGATGAGCCGGAGAGAGTGCTCCTTGAGGTTGTGGGTTCCACCGGATCAGTGGGCAGCTAGATTAGATTACTAGATAGGAATATGTATAAAGACCTATGTTTGTCTTACTATATTTTGTATGTGAAACTTTTGAACCTATAAATGCCTTACTATGTTTTGTATGTGAAACTTTTGAAATGTATAAATTGAATAGCATGTATATATAAACAATCCATGCCTAAATTTGAAATGTCTAGTTAATAATATTTTAGAATATTGAATTATGGTGAGTCGAGGGAGAGGACATCCCTATCGACAAGTTCAAGAAGAGGGCACTACATCGAGCGTAAACCCTAATCTTGGGGCTGACCCGATGATAGCAGTGTTGAACCGAATGACCAATGTTCTGACCCAGCTTGGGAACTGGCAAAATCCAGGAATAGAGACCAGTAACCCTCATAGAAATCCCGTAATAGGGGAAGACGTAACTTTAGAAAAGTTTCAAAAATTTACCCCACCTAAATTCATCAGCGGTCCAAACCCTGAAATTGTTGAAAAGTTGTTGGAGGATATTGAGAAAATTTTCGCTGTTTTGATATACACTGAAGAAAGGTAGGTGACATTTGCCATATTTCAGTTGGAAGGTGCTGCTACACCTTGGTGGAATTTGGTAAATGCTAAGTGGGGACGACACCAGACTCCGAGAACGTGGGCAAATTTCACCCGAGAATTTAAGGAAAAATACATCCCTGTACAAGTGCAAGAGAAGTGAGAGGATGAATTTTTTAAGTTGAGGCAGGGATTAATGAGTGTGGCAGAATATGAAGCTCAGTTCACTAAACTATCCTATTATGCTCCCGAGTTAATGGCCACAGAATGACGAAGGAAAAGACGATTCATTCAAGGCTTAAACTTGAAAATTCAGGATGCCCTTGTCGCTGCTACTATTGAGACATATGAAGTCGCGGTGGAGAAAGCACAACAAATAGAAGAGACAAAGTCTTTAGTTCGAACCTTTCAAGCACGAAAATGGGAAGTGCTAGTGATTCTTGGCCATCAACCGGAAATGTACCAGCCCCTAAAGCTGGAAGAGGAGCTGGTGCGGCGAGAATTGGGCAAGGTATACAACCTGGAAGGACGAGAGGAGCTCCAATGGGGAGAACTCCACAAAGAAATGAACGAAAAGAGGATACCTAGAAGGGAATCCAACCTCCAGTTGTTCCCGTTGTCTGTGGATACTGTGGTAAAAGTGGTCATACTGAAGACGCTTGTTGGAAAAAAAACTGCAAATTTCTGCTTTGCGGCAGTGTCGATCATCAAATTAATCAATGTTCAAAACAATCGGCTAGTGGACCAAGTATAGCTCAGCCTGAACACAAGGAACCCAATCAAGCCAAAGAAAGTGAGAATAAGCGAAAGGTGCCAGCTCGAGTTTATGCTCTAGACAAGCGAGATGCCAAGGAATCGTCGGCAGTAATTGAAGGTACGATTCTTGTTTTCCACTGTCTAGCCAAACTACTAGTAGATCCTAATTCTACTCATTCATTTGTGAATCCTTAGTTTATGACTGCTATTGAAGTACAACCTGTTAAATTATCTTATGAATTGTAAGTGAGAACTCCTACTGGGGACCATTGTTTGATCACTAACCTTGTTTACAAAGATTGTGAGTTCTGGGTAGGAAAGAGAAAGTTTCTAACGGACCTCATAACATTGCCTATTCGAGGTTATGATGTGATTTTAGGCATGGATTGTTTAACTCGGTACAGTGCTCAGTTAAATTGTGGGACGAAAATAGTGGATTTTAGTATATCGGGAGAACCTCCCTTAAGGTTGGATGTGAAAAAAACCCTAGCTTCTTCGAACCTTCTTTCTGCAATGCAAGCTAGGAAGTTCATGTTTAGAGGAGCAGTGGGTTATCTTGCTTACTTAATTAATACCCCTGAAGATAAAGTTAGGCTTGAAGATGTGCCAGTGGTAAGAGAGTTTCTTGATATTTTTCTGAAGAATTAAACTCCCTACCCCCTGAAAGAGAAGTGGAATTTGGGATAAAGTTGGTGCCAGGAGTCATGCCAATTTCTAAAACACCGTGCCGCATGTGTCCCGCAGAACTCGGAGAGCTTAAAATTCAGTTTCAAGATTTGTTAGAAAGGGAATTTGCCAAGCCAAGTGTTTCACCATGGGGAGCTCCAGTGTTGTTTGTAAAGAAGAAAGATGGTACCTTGAGGCTTTGTATTGATTATCGAGAGTTAAACAATGTTACAATAAAGAATAAGTATCCTTTACCTCACATCGATAAACTATTTGACCAATTGGAGGGAGCAGTAGTATTTTCCAAGATAGACCTTAGGCAAGGATACTATTAGTTGAAAATTAAGGAAGAAGATGTACCTAAAATTGTTTTTAACTCTCGATATGGCTATTATGAATTTGTGGTAATGCCATTTGGTTTGACCAATGCCCTAGCGGCTTTCATGGATCTGATGCATAGGATTTTTAAGCCATACTTGGATCAATTTGTGGTGGTATTCATTGATGATATTTTGGTATTTTTCAAGTCTCATAAGGAGCATGAGCAACACTTGAGGATTGTGCTACAAACTTTGAGAGATAACAAGCTATATGTCAAGTTCAGTAAATGTGAGTTTTGAAAAGACCAAGTGTCATTCTTAGGTCATGTAATCTCCGGAAAAGGAATAGCGGTAGATCCCTCTAAGGTGGAAGCAGTGGTCAATTGGAAACGACTTGAGAATCCAACTGAAATTCGTAATTTTTTGGGACTAGCTGGATATTATCAGTGATTTATTAAGGATTTCTCGAAAATAATCACACCACTTACTGTTTTGACTCAGAAGAATATTAAGTATAATTGGGATGAATGATGTGAGCAGAAGTTTCAATGAACTTAAGAAATAATTAACATCGACTCCAGGTGTTAGCAGTTACTAAGTGGGAAGGAGACTTTTAGTGTGTATACGGATGCTTCACGGGAAGGTTTGGGATGTGTGCTAATGCAAGGGAAATAAGTAATTGCCTACGCCTCCCGTAAATTAAAACTTCATGAGAGAAATTACCCAACCCATGACTTGGAACTAGCAGCTGTGGTGTTTGCACTCAAGAAATGGAGACATTATCTATATGGGGTTACTTTTGAGGTGTATACAGATCATAAGAGCTTGAAGTATTTGTTTTCTCAGAAAGAACTGAATTTGCGGCAGCGCAGATGGGTAGAGTTGTTAGAAGATTATGATTGTACCATTAATTATCATCTGGGTAAAGCAAATGTTGTCGCAGATGCCTTAAGTAGAAAAGTTCAAATGACTAGCTTGGCCGTACATGAGTGGAGTTTGTTAGAGTAACTTAGCGAGAGCAATCCTCATGTAGTTGGCTCTAAGGTGATTTGCAAAAATATTGATGTGCAATCTGAATTGTTGGAACGAATTAGAGAAGCTCAACGTAAGGATCCTACTTTACAAAAATGGATAGAGAAAGCTAAAGTAGGGATCCTACCTGAATATAGTATTGGGCCAGAAGGATTGTTGAGATTTCGAAACCGGATATTCATACGAGGGATGAAGAGTCGAAGAGAATAATTTTGGAGGAAACTCACCGTTCTAGATATACTGTGCACCCAGGCAGTACCAAGATATATCAAGATTTGAAGAAATTATATTGCTGGGACAATATGAAGAGAGATATAGGCATTATGTTCAAACCTGTCTTACGTGTCAACAAGTAAAGGCCGAACATCAAAAACCGTCAGGGTTATTGCAACCTTTAGAGATCTCGGAATGGAAATGGGAACACATTACTATGGATTTTGTTTCGGGTTTACCGAGAACTCAAAGGGGATATGACGCCATTTGGGTTATAGTTGATCGATTAACCAAATCTGCTCATTTTCTGCCAATGAACATGACCTATTCCTTGGAAAAGCTTGCCTGAATGTTCATAGATGAGGTTGTTTAGACTTCATGGAATTCCAGTAAGTATAGTCTCAGATCAGGTATCCTCGGTTTACTTCGTGACTTTGGAAACAAATGCACTGAAGCTTTGGGGACGAAATTGAACTTTAGCACTGGCTTATCATCCCCAAACTGATGGACAGTCAGAACGAGTAATCAGATTTTAGAAGATATGCTACGGGCAAGTGTGATGGACTTTGGTAGTAGTTGGGATCAACACGTAACCTTGATAGAGTTCGCCTACAACAATAGCTATCAAACCTCTATCCAGATGGCTCCATTCGAGGCATTGTATGGAAGAAAATGCAGAACACCTAGCTACTGGGATGAAGTGGGAGAACGAAAAGTGCTAGGTCCGGAAAAGGTACCGTGGATAGAAGAAGCATATGAGAAGGTCAAGCTGATCCAGCAACGAATCCAAACTGCTCAGAGTCGTCAGAAGAGCTTATGCTGACCACAGAAGGAAAGAGTTAGAGTTTGAAGTTGGAGATAACGTGTTTCTCAAAATTTCTCCATTCAAAGGAGGCATCAAGTTTGGTAAAAGGAAAAAGCTTCAACCAAGGTACGTGGGACCGTTCAGAATCACTAAACGTATCGGCAACGTTGCTTATCAATTGGAACTGCCTTCAAAGTTCTCCAAAATGCACAATGTTTTCCACGTGTCTGTACTGAAAAAGTATCACCCGGATCCTCATCATGTACTTCAACCCGAAAAAATTGAGCTTGATGAGACACTATCATATGAAGAACAGCCAGTCCAGATTTTAGACCGAAAGGTGAAAGAGTTGAAAAATAAACAAATACCTCTGGTTAAAGTTCTTTGGAAGCATCACGGGTTGGAAGAAGCTACCTGGAAAACAAAGGATGAGATGCGAAGGAAATATCCCCAGCTATTCGAAAATGAAGGTAGAATTTCGAGGACGAAATTCTTTTAAGGGGGGGGGGGAAATGTAACAACCCTAGAAGCACATAAATTTATTTACATTTATGTCAGACATGTTAGAAAAAAAAAAGAAAAATCAAAAAATAGCTAAATGAATTAGCATGATTTCTTCCATATTATAGTATGTTGTTCATTTTTCCTTTAAGGGTTGTACCTCAGAGCTCTTAAGAATCAATGAAGTGATAAGTATAGAAAATTCCCTCTAATCAAATTTAGCCAAGCTGATAGCTAATGGGCAAAAAGTCAAGACCTCTATGTCAACCTTGTCTTGCTAGGATTGGTTGGTTTTTTTTTTTCCATTTCTCTCTTTATTTCTTTTCTCAATTTTCTTGGTCTATTTTCTTTCTTTTTCTTCAAGCTTGGCCAGCCACCTTTTTCTTTTCTTTCTTCTCTTTTGCTACCATTTTCTTGAAGCTTTTCTTCTCATTTTAGTTATCTTCTTCAAGTGAAAGTGAGCTTATCTTCTCACTAAGCAAAGTTCTAGACTTACTTGAGGTACTCATCATGAACTTTTTTTATTTTTTCAAGTTTATAAGTGGTAGTTATGTAAGTTTATAATCAAGTTCTCGTTGTTGAGCATGAGAAATTAGGATATGATTATGAAGTTTTATTCCATGTTATGATATTTATTGGCTTGTAGTGACTTGTAATTAGTGTTTAAACCTTAAAATAACAAGTATTGGTTATTGATTGGTTGAAGAACCTTGGTATGGTTCAAGTGATTTGATTGAAATTTTGAGTGAAATTGGGTTGATTAAGACATAGAAATTATAGAATTAGTTGAATTTGGATGGTTGGTTAATTTTCCTCACAGGTTAAAATTTTGGGTTAGTCCGATTTTAGGAGAAATGCTGCCGAAATTTCGATAGAATTTAAAGAGTAAAAATTTGATAGGCGAGATTTAACCTAGGATATGTAGAAATTTAGGGAATTGAATGTGCATAAAATTTCAAGAGAAAATGCTAGCAGTGAATTAATTCTCTTAGAACAAGAAAACCCTAAAACCAAAACCCTAAATCTAAAATCCTAAATCCAAAACCCTAATTCTAAACCCTAAACCCTAAGTTCAAAACCCTAAACCCTAATACCTAAACCCTAGAAAGAATTGGGTTATTTCTTGAATTTTCTTATTGATTTACTAAGGGCTTTAATCAGGCTTTCACTAGGTTATTTCTTTTGAATTCCAGGATCCGAGAGTGAATCACGTCCGTACTACGAGATTTTCTCTTAGTTACTCCAGGTGAGTGTTTCTATGTGTGCATGATGCATGAAATGCTATGTTATACCTTGTAAATGTTATTTAATGAAATGTGTTACTTGAGGAAAGATGTGTACTTTATCGCATCTATTCCGCAATGTGTTACATGCTTTCATTATCCAATGTGTTATTTGTGCTTGAGACTTCCGTGGCTAACTTCACCTGTTACTCCATGGTTAGTCAAACTGGTCGTGATTAGGAGGATATAAGGTGCTGAGTGTTTTAGGGCGTGTTGTTCTTTCCTATCTGAGTTGAATTCCTCAAGGAGGCCAACTCTGGATTGAACTTTCTTGCTTGTTGGCCCTCCAAGGTTGAGATTACTCCCTGGATGTGGTAGCTTGTATGGAGGGTATAAGGTGAATGGTAGTTAGAGTACTTGCTTGTTAATACTGATCTGATCATTGGCTAGGACCTGAGCTATTATCTCAGTCCTAACGCCATTGTTACATCTTCGATACTTGCTACTTCTGCGGTCGAGCTTGCTCTTGTGGTCGAGCCTGTATCCGCCCGTAACTACTTGTTATTTAACTTGTCTATACACTGTTTATTGAAATCATTAATTATTTTTATTTAATATTATAATGGGTTACTGGTATGTTTGCATGACTTGAACACTTACTGGGCTATTATAGCTCATCCCTTTCACTTGTTTTCTTTGACCAGGCTTCTATTAATGCTAAGGTTGGCAAAGCAGAGTTTGGAGACATTAGATAGATTTTTGGATAGCCAAACTGTTTAGGCTATTAATGTAATTACTGTGTATATTTTTGGGATGTAACACTTAATGGTACTTGCACTCTTAAGTTGAATTATATGAAAGTATTTATGGGTAATGTATATTTGGATCTATTGAGTGAATGCTTGATTTGAGTCCTGGCGATAGCCAGGCAGGCAGTCTACTAAGCCCTTTGGTGCGCCTTAGGGTAAGGTGGGGCTGTCATAACAACTGCCAAATTTTATTTTCCTTGTACCAATAACATAGCCGAGTATGAAGCTTGTATTCTAGGTTTGAAGATGGCTTTGGAGATGGAGATTAAGGATTTCATAGTGTTTAATGATTCAGACTTGCTGGTACATCAAACGCTTAAACATTGGGTGACTCAAGATTCCAAAATCATTTTGTATCATTGCAGTCTACTCAATTTAGCTTCTAAATTCAAGAGCTTGAAATTTTGGCATATTTCGCAAACTCGTAATGTCTTTGCAGACGCTTTAGCCATGATATATTCCATCATTAAATACCCCGAAGAATTGATGATTGAGTCTATCCAAATCCATCTTCAAAAGGAACCGGCCCACTGTTTGAGCATCTAACCGGAACCTGACGGCCTTCCCTAATTTCACGATTTGAAGAAATATCTGAGGAAGGGATTTTATCGCCCAGATGCCAGTATAGTGTCTAAAAATTTTCTTCAAAAAATGTCTGCAAGATTTTTTCTGAATGGAGAAGTTTTATACAAAAGGTTAAGTAATTTGGGACTCCTAAGATGCATCGATGAGAAGGAAGCTAAGTATTTGATGAAGGAAGTGCATGGTGGTGTATGTGGACTGCATATGAATGGACACTTACTGGCCAAAAAAATTATGAGAACTGGACATTTTTGGCTCACCATGGAGCACAACTATGTTATATTCGTCAAAAAATACGTTAAATGTCAAGTGCATGGTGATGTAATATATGCCCCTCCTTTGGAACTTTACAGTATAATTGCTCCTTGGCCGTGTTCAATGTGGGGAATGGATGTGATTGGAGTCATCGATCCTCCAGCTTCAAATGGGCATAAATTCATCTTGGTAGCGATTGAGTATTTCACCAAATGGGTAGAAGCAGAATCTTACAAGCAAGTGACCAAAAAGGTAGTAGCAGATTTTCTTAAAAACCATATCATTTGTCATTTTGGTGTGCTCGAAACTTTAATCACTGACAATGCAAGGAATCTCAATAACGACATGGTGGACGGATTGTGTGGTCTATTCAAGATCAAGCACAAAAACTCTGCTATCTACAGGCCTAAGGCTAATAGTGCCATTGAAGCTGCTAATAAGAATTTGAAGAAAATCATTCGAAAGATGATTGATACTTATCGAGATTGGCACGAGAAGTTGCCCTTTGCACTTTTGGCCTATATAACAGCAATTAGAACTTCAACAGGGGCAACTCCTTATTCTCTTATGTATGGAATGGAGGCATTTTTATCTGCAGAAATAGAAATTCCTTTTTTATGCATTTTGATGGAAGCCCAATTGGAAGAGACTGAGTGGTTAAGGGAACGCCATGAACAGTTGGCACTCATTGATGAGAAGAGGTTAAACACTGTTTGTCATGGACAATGTTACCAACGACGAATGGCTCATGCTTATAATAAGAAAGTCAGGTTGTGTCTATTTGAGATAGGGGATAAAGTTTTGAAACGGATCCTTCCAAATCAAGAAGAGGCTAAGGGCAAGTTTGCCCCAAATTCGCAAGGTCCATTTATTGTGAAAAATGTATTATCAGGAGGAGCCCTTATTTTGATGGAAATGGATGGACAAGTGTTTCCTAAGATCATCAATTCAAACATGGTGAAAATATTTTACATTTGATTAAGCAAGTTTTCTTTTAAAAATTATTAAAAAAGAGAACGGGTCAAAGGCGGACCTTCTTTCTTTTCCTTAAGCATTTTCTTCCGCTAGATTTTCCCTTTTGAGCCTTCAGAATCTATAAATTTCATTTCATAACCCACTTGATGGTCGCACCCCATACTGGGGCAAATTTTATTTTTTGATTGACTATTGGTTAAAAAAACAAAAAGAGAGAAAAGAGTAAAAATGATATAAAAAGAAAACCCCACAAGAAAGTGATAAACTGGAGCAAATTTAAAAAAAAAAAGAGAGAAAGAAGAAAGAGAATCCCAAAAAGTCAAGGAATAAAGTTAGGATGAGTCATTCTAAAAATGCGACCTCAAGATGATCAACCCTTTCACAAATTCTGCTTTCTAGCCTTAACCTTTCGAGCACCTTACCGGACCTCGTTAGAAAAGTCAAGAATGTTACTGACCTGTCTTTATTTTGTGATAATTTTTAAAATGAAAATTTGCAAATCAATAGGGCATATGATGTTAATATATCCTTCCCTAATCAATCAAGGGAGGATTGTCTTATGGATACAAAATATTTTAATGCCAAGTCTAATTTTATGAAAAGGGAGACGACTGATCAAGACCTGAAGGTGCTTGCTTTCTTTTTTCTCTACAAAGGTGAAAACCCGAAAGAGCACCTAAAAAAAATGGTGAAAATCCGAAAGGGCACCTAAAAAAACAGGAAAAAAAAAAGAAAAAAAAAAGAAGAGAAAAAAAAAGAGAAAAAAAAGAGAAAAAAAAAAGAAAAGAAGAAAAGAAGAAAAAAGAAGAAAGAAAAAAAAAGAGAAAAATAAAATGGGAGGGGGAAACCTCAGTGAAAACCCGAAAGGGCGCTAAGGTCGGGTGACTACGGATAAAGGCTCACAAGTGAGGAAATAAGATATCTGTGCATGGAATGTGGAGTTCTTCATGGAAGTTGGTGACCATGGTTACTTGAGGTTTTTCTTCTATATTGATCATCTTGTGGCAATTATGGAAGTTCAAGTGGAATGACATCTAAAGGATCAAAATAGCAGATGTTTTAGAGCTGTTGTAGCACCCTAGAAAATGCACATATAAGAGACATTTTCTTTTCTTATTTAGGGTTAAGTGTTAATCCTTGATTTATTAGTTGGGAGATTTCTTGAGTTAATTAGGTTAATTAGCTAAGATTTTCATTTTGAAGCAAGAACACTTAAGTACTAAAGTTAGAATAATTTTACTTGACCATTTAACTTATATTAGTGTTTAAATTTTGACTAGTTCATTTTATTATTTTCTAGTCTTTTGACTACTTGAAATTTTGCTCAATTTTATTCGAAAGTTTCACTTATTTTCTTGTTTTATTTTTTTTCCCTTGGCCGAAATTTTCCTCTCTATTTTCTTTCTTTCTTGGCCAAAATTCTTTCTCTTTTCTTTTCTTTTCTTTGAGCCGAAAATTTTCTTTTCTTTCTTTCTTCATGTGGCCGGCTCTCTCTCCCTAATTTACTCTAATTGTGCTTTAATAAATTATGTCTCTTTATTGTTTATATTAAGTGATAAGAGTTAATAATTTCAACCAATTAAATTAAACCAAGTTGCTACACTTGCATTAAAAGCTCACTTTTTACTTTACTCTTGTTATGATATTATTGGTTACTTATTTTCTCACCTTTTCTTCAATTCTTTTTCATTTTTCCTAGACTATTTCTTTCTCTTTTTCTCCTCACCTTGGCCGGCCATGCTTTTTCTTCTTCTTCCCTCATTTTTGCTCTCAACTTCTTGGACTTTCATCTCTCAAGTTGACACAAATCAACCATAGGAAGTGGACTTCTATCTTTTCTAAGCAAAGTTCTAAGCATATCTAAGGTATTTACCATGAACTTATCTTATTAATTTCATGTTTTAATTAGTTTTTATGCAAGTTTAAGACTAAGTTTCTTGTTAATACTACTTAGAGAAATTAGTTAGAACTTGAGAATTAATTGCTATATAAAGTGTTCTTGTGGTTAGATAGACTAGTATGTGGCCTTTAAACCTTGAAAATTTATGTTTTATATGTGGTTTAGTTGAAGATTTAAGTTGGAACTCAAGAACACTTAAAACAGTCATGCTGGACCAGTTTTAGTAAAACTTTCATAACTTGATGTAGATAGCTTGGATTCGAATGATTCTTGTTGTTTTAGAAACTAGATTCATAGGGCTTTCAAACGGTATAAAGCTTGCATGGTGGTTCATTGTGTATTAACCGCAGAAAGCTTGCAAAGTTGGCTGAAAATTCGGTTCTGCGTAAACAGTTTTGATGAAGAGCCAACTTGGGGCCTGATTTTGAACCTGTTCTAGTTGGAATTTTAAGTGATGATCTTCATGAAAGTTGTAGCCCTATAAACGTACTTTCAAACCATGTAATCACAATTCCCTAGTTCTTAGTGGATTGACCCCAGCAATGGCACGAAGTTGGCTGAAAACCAACCCTGTGCAGAGTTGGGTGATGATTCTTGGAGTAGGGATTTTGAATTTGAGTAGAATCTTGATTGAATTTGAGTTTAATTGAACATAGAAGTTGTGGTACATGTTGAATGGATTGGGTTGTTGAATTTTCTTGCAGGTTTAAAAATTTTGGTTAGTCCGATTTAAGGGGAAATGCTGCCGAAATTTCGGTAGAATTAAAAGAAGAAAAATGGATAAGTGAAAATTTAAGCTTAGAATGTGTTCAATTGAGGGAAATTTAAGTGTAGGAATTTTTAGAAATGATCTAGTGATAGATTAGACTTTCTTAGAATAAGTAAGCTTTAAACCTTAGAAACCCTAAAACCAAAACCCTAGAAGTAAGTGGGGTATTTTCTTGACCTTTTTCTTACTAAATTTACTAGGATTTTAATTGAGTTTTTATGTTATTATTTCTTTTAAATTTCAGGGTCCGAAAACACAACACGACCGTTTCACGAGATATTTTCTTAGGCTTTCAAGGTGAGTGTCCTTATGTGTGTATGATGCATGAAATGTGATATTTATTTGGTAAATATTATGCTAAGATTTAAATCACTATGTGAGTACATGTGTTACTTGAGGAAAGATGTGTACTTTATCACATCTATTCCGCAATGTGTTACTTGCTTTCATTGACTAATGTGTTAATTGTGTGTGAGACTACCGTGACTAACTTCATCGTTATTTCACGGATAGTCAACCCGGCTGCACGTGGGAGGTCATAAGGTGCTGGGTGTTTTAGGGTGTGAATTCTTTCCTTTTGAGTTGTGAATCCTCAAAGAGGCCAACTCCGGATTGAACTTTTTGTGTGCTTGTTGGCCCTTCAGGGTTGAGATTTTTCTCCCCTGGATGTGGTAGCTTGTACGGAGGTTATAAGGTGCTTGGCGGTTAGGGTTTGTGCTTGATAAAACTGATATGTTCTTTGATAAAGACCTGAGCTATTATCTCGGTCCAAATATCGTGACTACATGATCAGTACTTGCTCTTTCTGCGGTTAAGCTTGCTTCCGTAGTTGAGCCCTGTATCCTCCTTTGACTACATGTTAAACTGAATTGTTTATATCTTGATTTATTAATTTAATTGTTCGATTATTTCATTTACTAAAAATAATGAGTTCTTGATATGATTGCATGACTTGGACATTCACTGGGCTATTATAGCTCATTCCATTTTATTTGTTTTCCTTTACTCAGGTTGCTCGAAAAATTAAAGCCGGACTGACTAGTTTTGATTATTATAAATATTTAGTTAATGTAATAGCCGAGCTGTGTTAGGTTATTTTTGTGAAAATTATGTAAATTATGACATGTAACCTTTTGATGTGAATCGTATCTTTAAGTTAAATAATAAGAGTGTATTTTATTTTATTCCATTTTATTTTATGTTATTTTATTTTAATCTAAGTACGCTTGGACGTTTGCGTGAGTGCGTGTATCGAGACCTGGCGAGAGCTAGGCAGGCAGTCCGCTAAGCCCTTTGGTGCGCCTCTGGGTAAGGTGGGGCTGTCACAGCTGTCACCCAAAAATTTATTTTTCAATAAAATGTAACAATTTATTTTTTATTTTGTCATTAAAATCAAAAGCTTCACGCATTTCAATTGAAATAATATTTAGGGTGTAGAATTTCCTGTACCATACTGCATATAAATTATTTTCTCACTGATTTATGATCGAAAATTTGTTGATTGATTTGTTTGAACTTGGAATAAAAGCAACGGTAATCCTAAATTTATCAGAAGTCCGAAGTACACATGGAGGAAAGACAATATGGATATATGATTGGAACCATGAATCAAAATCTGTTGAAATAAAAAATTGGCAGAAAGTGAAGCACGAAACGATATCAGCTTTCAGAGATGATAATTCTCATGTTTATACGTGCTAGCAGAGTAAGGGACTGCCATGTGGTGGCAATATATTGTAATGTAGCCGCTTGTTTTCTTTTGCAGGTAGGAGCGCGCTACTATCGTTTGAGGCCTTCATCAAGGATGAAAACTAGAATAATTCCTTTTAGTTATTGATGGTTTGGTCAGTGGCACGGTTCAATTTAAAGATTGCATTCAAATTAACACTAGGGCAAAAATAAAAAAAAAATTATTCTTTTGAGATTAATTTCTATGCTGTGGGATTAGGGCAAAATGTTGTGAAAAACTGATTTATATTGGGGCAAATTTGAAAAGTGAGTTTCAAAATGATTTCACTTCATTCATATAGGGGCAAAGCTTCTCTTTTCAAAAGATTAATTTCAAATAGATTTTGATGTTTTCACATAAAGCCAAATTGTTGAAATGGGTGATTTTCAAATCAGTGAGAAATTGATACTAGGGCAAATTTTTTTTTTTTTTGGTTGACTATTGGTAAAAAAAAATAAAATCAAAAAAATCAAAATCAAAATCAATATTTAAATTAAAATTGAATGCATTTGTTTGAGTTTTTCTGAGCCTGCATTTAGTTTATGAATTTATTTTGACCAGTAGCCTTGGCACTGCTTTTTGTATTTAATTTATGAATTAATTTTGTCTAACAGCTTGGGCATCGCTTTTTGCATTTAGTTTATGAATTTATTTTATCCAGCAGCTTGGGCACCGCTTTTTGCATTGAGTTTATGAATTTATTTTATCCAGCAGCTTGGGCACCACTTTTTACATTTAGTTTATGAATTTATTTTGTCTAGCAGCCTGAACACCACTTTCTTCATTAAGTTTATGAATTTATTTTGTCTAGCAGCTTGGGCACCGCTTTTTGCATTTAGTTTATGAATTTATTTTGTCTAGCAACCTGGGCACCGCGTTCTGCATTTAGTTTATGAATTTATTTTGACCAGCAACCTAGGCACCGCTTTTTGCATTTAGTTTATTAATTTATTTTGTCTAGCAACCTGGGCAACGCTTTCTGCATTTAGTTTATGAATTTATTTTATCCAGCAGCCTGGGCACCGCTTTTTGTATTTAGTTTATGAATTTATTTTGTCCAACAGCCTGGGCACCGCTTTCTAGATTTAGTTTATGAATTTAATTTGTCCAACAGCCTGGACCAGCTTTCTGTTCATTTTAGTCTGGCAACCCAGACTCTGCATTTAGTTTATGAATTTATTTTGTCTAGCAGCTTGGACTCGCTTTCTGTCTGTTGTAGTCTGGCAGCCCAGACTCTGTATTTAGTTTATGAATTTATTTTGTCCAACAGTCTGGACCCGCTTTCTGTCCGTTTTAGTCTGGCAGCCCAGACTCTACATTTAGTTTATGAATTTATTTTATCTAGTAGCCTGGACCTGCTTTCTGTTCATTTTAGTTTGGCAACTCAGACTCTACATTTAGTTTATGAATTTATGTTTTCCAGTAGCCTAGACTCGCTTTCTGTCCATTTTAGTCTGGCAGTCTAGACTCTGCATTTAGTTTATGAATTTATTTTGTCCAACAGCCTGGACCCATTTTCTGTCCATTTTAGTCTGGCAACCCAAACTCTACATTTAGTTTATGAATTTATTTTGTCCAGCAGCCTGGACTCATTTTCTGTCCGTTTTAGTCTCACAGTCCAGACTCTGCATTTAATTTATGAATTTATTTTGTCCAGCAACGTGGACCCGCTTTCTGTTCGTTTTAGTTTAGCAACCCAGACTCTCCATTTAATTTATGAATTTATTTTATCCAGCAACCTAGACTCGCTTTCTGCCCATTTTAGTCTGGCAGCCCAAATTCTGCATTTAGTTTATGAATTTATTTTGTCCAGCTGCCTAGACTCGCTTTTTGTCCGTTTCAGTCTGGCAGCCCAGACTCTGTATTTAGTTTATAAATTTATTTTGTCTAGCAGCCTGGACCCACTTTTTGTTAGTTTTAGTCTGGCAGCTCAGACTCTGCATTTAGTTTATGAATTTATTTTGTCCAGCAGTCTGAACCTGCTTTCTGTCCTTTTTAGTCTAGCAGCCCAAACTCTGCATTTAGTTTATGAATTTATTTTGTCCAGTAGCCGGGACATGCTTTCTATCTGTTTTAGTCTGGCAGCCCAGACTCTGCATTTAGTTTATGAATTTATTTTGTTCAGCAGCTTGGACCCACTTTCTGTTCACTTTAGTTTGGCAACCCAGACTTTGCATTTAGTTTATGAATTTATTTTGTCCAGCAGTCTGGACTTGATTTCTGTCTGTTTTAGTCTAGCAGCCCAAACTCTACATTTAATTTATGAATTTATTTTATTCAGCAGCTTGGACTCGCTTTCTGTCCATTCTAGTTTGGCAGCCCAAACTCTGCATTTAGTTTATGAATTTATTTTGTCCAGCAGCCTGGACCCGCTTTTTGTCTGTTTTAGTCTGGCAGCCCAGACTCTGCATTTAGTTTATAAATTTATTTTGTCCAACATTTTGGACTCGCTTTCTGTCCATTTTAGTTTGGCAGCCCAGACTTTGCATTTAGTTTATGAATTTATTTTGTCCAGCAGCTTGGACTCGCTTTCTGTCCGTTTTAGTCTAGCAACCCAGACTCTGTATTTAGTTTATGAATTTATTTTGTCTAGTAGCCTGGACTCGCTTTCTGTCCGTTTTAGTGTGGCAACCCAGACTCTGCATTTAGTTTATGAATTTATTTTTTCCAATAGCCTGAACTCGCTTTCTGTTCATTTTTTTCTGGCAGCCCAGACTCTGCATTTTATCCTGGCAACCCATGATAGTTGCATTTATTTGGTCCAGCATCCTGGATTCGCTTTAGGTTGTTTAGTTTAGCATTTGAAATATTGCACTTCTTTCTTTGTTTTGCTCACAAGTTTTGAAAAGTTTGAATTCTTGTGTTACCTTTTTACACTTGTGTTTCGCATCCATAGTTCACTTGTTGTAAACTACGTTTGACCTGATTCCCTTCATGGAATACGTAGGCAGCTCTTGGGGAGCTCGGTCACGGTTTTTTTATGTTCTCTAGTCATTAGTTACATTTCATCACATTTATGCACTATGCATGATTAGATGTTTTGTTTACAGCAAGTGTCTGTTTTCACATTTGGTGAGTCAAAATTTGGTGTTGTCTACGTCTTTGTCTGAAATCTCTACGAGATTCCGACAAAGAGGGGCAAACTGTAGACACCAAATTTTGACACACCATTTATTTTCAAACATTGGGGGGCATGTTTGCATTTTTTGGCCAAATTTTAATTTTTCAATAATCTGGGGGCAAAATAGTAATTTTATCTGTAAATATTTTTCTATTAGCTTTTGGGGGTTTTTAAATTCATATTTTTACTTTCATGTGAATTTGTTAATTTTTATAATTTTTCTGGATTTAATTGGTATTCTTTTATATTTTTACCAGCACAAGGGCAAAATGGTAATTTTGCTCTCGCAAATACCATTTTAGCTCATTTTAGTTCCAAATTTATTTTTCTAATTCTTTAAGCATGTTTCTAAATTTTTTTTATTTTTTCGGAGACGATTACTATTTTTCTGTGAATTTTATTGTCTAAGGGTAAAATCATTATTTTACAGTTTAAATTCATTTTTTGTTAATTTTGAGTCATAAATGCATTTCCTAGGGTTTTAAGCTTATTTTTAATTTTTGGTAATTTTTTTAGATCTATAGCTATTTTTCTGTGAATTTTTATTGTCCAAGGGCAAAATTGTCATTTTACAGTCTAAATTTATTTTTTGTCAAATTTTGAGTCATGAAGGCATTTTCTAATGTTTTAAGCTTACATTTAATTTTTGGTAATTTTTTTACGTTAATAGCCATTTTTTGTGTATTTTCGTTGTCCATGGGTAAAATCGTCATTTCACATTCCGAGCGTGTTTTTATCAACTTTAAGCTCTAGCTTTTATTTTTGAAATCTACTTTGAATCTTTTTGAAAATTTTAGAGATTGCTGTCAGTATTTTGTATTAATTTTTAATTTTTGGGGTTAAAAAATATTTTTTTAAATAAAATTAGTATTTTTATTACCGGTGGTGTTTTAGTTATTTTATAGCATTCTTGGAGACCAAGACAAGTGGCCTATAAATACCCCTTTAATCAGCAAAAAAAAAAGGAGGAAAATTGAAAACCCTAAAAACACTATTACTTTTGCGCTTTAAGGATCAAAACACACTTTACACTAAAAACACACACCTGAAGCCACCTTCTTCATCTCGTTGATACTGTTCATCATTCTTTATCTTAGACTATTGTTCATCGTCTTAAACATCAGATTTCAACTGTTCATCATCAGATAACTAAAACCAGAGAGGTAATTCTTCATCTTAAATAATTTTTGTTTTGATTTAATTTTTAATGAGAAGCAAATTTGTTCATAGATTTTTCCATGTTTTGATTTGACTTTCTTGTTCTGTGAAGTTTCTGTCATCTCTTTTTCTGGCTTTCTTTTATGAGGTTTTGTTTATGTTTTAGGGTTTTCCTCCGTGTATGTTTTATGGGTTATCTTCTTCTCCCTCCTTGTGTCCATACCAGTCACAACCAAGTATAGAACCCAGGTCTACCATCAAAGCTCTGGCCCCCTCCATCTCAAACCTCAAATCTGGCTCAACAACAGGAACCACCCTTAGTAACCAACAAACCAATTCCAGATCATCCAAGACCACCGGCAGCTTCATCAAACAAAATAATCAGCCACCCAATTTCACAATCATATTACCATCAAATCCCTGCCACGTTAATAGCCATTTTTTGTGTATTTTCGTTGTCCATGGGTAAAATCGTCATTTCACATTCCGAGCGTGTTTTTATCAACTTTAAGCTCTAGCTTTTATTTTTGAAATCTACTTTGAATCTTTTTGAAAATTTTAGAGATTGCTGTCAGTATTTTGTATTAATTTTTAATTTTTGGGGTTAAAAAATATTTTTTTAAATAAAATTAGTATTTTTATTACCGGTGGTGTTTTAGTTATTTTATAGCATTCTTGGAGACCAAGACAAGTGGCCTATAAATACCCCTTTAATCAGCAAAAAAAAAAGGAGGAAAATTGAAAACCCTAAAAACACTATTACTTTTGCGCTTTAAGGATCAAAACACACTTTACACTAAAAACACACACCTGAAGCCACCTTCTTCATCTCGTTGATACTGTTCATCATTCTTTATCTTAGACTATTGTTCATCGTCTTAAACATCAGATTTCAACTGTTCATCATCAGATAACTAAAACCAGAGAGGTAATTCTTCATCTTAAATAATTTTTGTTTTGATTTAATTTTTAATGAGAAGCAAATTTGTTCATAGATTTTTCCATGTTTTGATTTGACTTTCTTGTTCTGTGAAGTTTCTGTCATCTCTTTTTCTGGCTTTCTTTTATGAGGTTTTGTTTATGTTTTAGGGTTTTCCTCCGTGTATGTTTTATGGGTTATCTTCTTCTCCCTCCTTGTGTCCATACCAGTCACAACCAAGTATAGAACCCAGGTCTACCATCAAAGCTCTGGCCCCCTCCATCTCAAACCTCAAATCTGGCTCAACAACAGGAACCACCCTTAGTAACCAACAAACCAATTCCAGATCATCCAAGACCACCGGCAGCTTCATCAAACAAAATAATCAGCCACCCAATTTCACAATCATATTACCATCAAATCCCTGCCACCAACAATAGCCTCCAAATTTCCAGAATTACCTACAAAACAAAGAAAAAGAAGACAAACAACCCATAGAATTGCAATTCATCACCACCTAGAGCTCCTCCAACCACCAGTGTTCCACCATAGCTCCACCTATCCGAATCCCCCAATCTCCACAAAACCAACCTAAAAATTCATGAAATTCAATCAAACCCCACCAGATTATTCCACTGTGACTCTCCCTCACTGCCAGAATTTCCCAATATCACCACGGCCCAGAATCGTAACCAGTAACTACTCAACCCCCCAATAGCTACTGTAACATGTAAGGTAATAAGGGGAGTAACGCAGCGGAAAATTTAGAATTTTATTACCTTAGCCATGGATCTCTTTGATGTAATCTATACGATTAAAGGGCATTTAGCACAAATACCTCAAGCATAGAAGGTTTCTATGCTTCAAAGGCAAGATCCCATTCGATGAAGGTGTTGATCTACCATGAAAAGCGCTCCAAGTGTAGAGCCTCCAACGGTATCCACACGAACATGATCTTTAGGAACCTTTGGGCTTGCTTGCCTTGCCTTTTGAGTGCTAGCTCCCTTGAATGATTCATGAAGAACACAAGAAGAAGAAAGAAACCCTAACTATTAGGAAGAAGAGAGGTGGCGTTTTTCTTGGGAAGAGAAACGCCTCACGTGCTCTCAATTTTTCTCTCTCTAGATTTTTTGTGTTGTGTTTCATCAATCTTTCAAGAGTCAAGGCATGGACTTATTTATAGATGTAGTATCCTAGTCTTTAAGGAAACAAGAGCAATTGGAAACCAAGAAGGTTTAGGAAGCTTACCTTAAGCTAATCCTATTCCTTTAGGAAACCAATTCCAAAAGGAAACCAAATAGTTTCTTAATTCCTTTTAGGAAACTAATTTCCATCAAGACTTAGAATATTTATAATTAAGTCCTTTAAGTTAATTTATCACATAAATTAACCCCATAAGCATCTTATACTTATCTTAATAACAATTTAATCCAAAGACCATGTTCTTATTGTGTGTGACCCATTAGGTTCCATTCACGTTGGCAATAAGTACAAATTATAACTCATTAATTAATTAATTAAGAGCTAGATAAATTAACACTTTAATTTATCATTAATTCACTAATTAATTAATTTATACTTACAAATCATGAGTGGCGTCTAGCACTGCATCATGACGACCCAAGTGAATAGGAAAGTCATACGGTAGACTACACCTATCAATGACAATGTTACCGTGTAATTAATATCCTTTCACCGCACTATATCCCAATTAGTCTAAGAGTGTAGTGCGCACTCTTTAAATGACTAATTAATGATTTCTTGTGCCCGAAATATAACTTTCCATAAAAGTATAACCTTGAAACTCTTTCAAATCATACTTTCACTTTTGTGCAAAAGATTCTTTAAGTTATATTTCAACAAGTGGCCAATCCGGGATATACTCTCCTTTAATAAGGAGTGGTGAATCCTATATCGATTACTCACTATCCTTCCATGCTTCATACTATACCCAATCTCTACCGTATGGGCTACTCTTTTACGAGCACCGAGCAATAGAGTCAAAGCATAGCAATCCACACTCAAGATACCATGGTAATCTCAAGTCTAAGGATCACTTACACCATTGCCATTAAGAGTATAATTCAATAGCACTATGAATATTAACTCTTGGCGGATCAATCCAATGAACTTGTTCTCTAACAAGCATCCACATACCAGCTTAGGTGTCACACACCATAGTTGACGAGATCAACTACTACTTACCCTAAGTAGAGGCAAAGTATGTGCTAGTCTTCCTATATTAATGATGTCCAATCTCATTAATACTACGACTAGGGATATTTAAGAATATAACTTAATGTGTAATAAGAGTCTCATCATTGTAACTCTTACAATCTCTTACAGACAGTTGATATTCTATAGACTTTATCAAATAAATAAGTAATAATAATAACAAGTATTAAATGACAAAGAAAATGCCACATATATAAGTATAACACGAAATAGGCGTAATAAAAATCTCAAAAACCAACTTGGTTTTAGAGCATACACTAACATAACAGTCCAATCTCCACATGTTCAAAAAGTCCAAATCTACCAGTAAGCAATTAAGCAGCTCCACTACGACCCTCATGACCACACTCCACCCACAACCTCATTGTCACCATCACCAAACCAATCTGACACCTCAAGATCATCTACTAGCATCACAGTTATTTGCTAATCTGCAAAGACAGCCAAACCAAACCTACAATACAACCAAACAGACACACAACAGAAAACACAATTCACAATGCCACCACTAGTTTTACCTTCACCATCCTCCACTACCTACAAAATCAGTCCACTATGACCACCCATAACCACCCAAAACAACCCATAAACCCAGTCCCAACCAGCTTCTTCATTGCCCAATTCCATCAACCCTCACAATATCCTTTAAAACCCGCAGAAAATGACAATAAAACAACATAACAATCAGGACCCAAAACCACCGTCATCATAGCCCTAACTCTTACGGAAACCCAGCTTCACAATTGCCTCCATCACTATCAAACTCAACCTATCTCCACTAATGAAACAATCACATAACACCACCCCTCCACAGCTTCATAGTCATCTACCCAAACAACTGATTCCAGACCTCCCATTGCCCAGCTTCGAAGGAAACCAATAAGGAAATCAATTTTGATTTGATTGAAGAAATCGGTGAGTGATTGGGGAAAGAAGAAAGGAAAGGACAGTGTGAGAACAGAGAGAGCAAGGAGGAAGAAATTGGAAAAAGGAAGAGGAGCTGGAGCAGTGAGAAAGAGAGAAAGGAGAGGGAGAGAGAGAAAAGAGGGCTGAAGAAGAGGAAAACTAGGAAGAAAGAAGAAGAAAGAATCAGGAGGAAGACGGAGAAAAGAACAGGGAAAAGGAAATAAAGAAAATTAAAGAGAAGAAAGAAATGGAAAAATGGGAGAAATAAAAAGAGTAAAAAATGGAAAAATAAAGAAGAAAAAGTGGGGGAAATAGGACAGCCGGATTTTTTTTTGTTCTTCTTTCTTTTATTTTGTCCTTTTGAGTCCTTATAATGCTCAGTTTAATTTGCAAGCTAAAAGTTGATTGGGTTTTTAAATGATATTCTTATTACTTTTATTGGTTTGTATTAACTTTAGTTTAATTAACATGCTAATTGGTGTCTAGTTTAGTTGAATTTAATTTTTGGTTGAGTGATTAATTTAGTTAATTAAATTAATTTAGATTAATTGATTTAGTTCTATGTTAGTTGGCATTTTGTGTCTTACTATTTTCCCATAATGTAATGTTTATGTCTTAGTCCTTGCTTTATTAAGTATTATAAATTGGTTCCAAATTCTTTTCATGTCATGTAATTAAGCCCCAAATTTCACTTTCTTTCAATTAAGTCCCACTGTGTGCAAACTTACCCCCCAATTGTTTGAATTTACGTTTTTACCCTTGCTTGTTTAAACTTGCTGTTTAGCCCCCCCTAGTTTGCTTTATTTTGCATCATGACCTTTTTATTAATTTGCATTTCAAATTTTACCTCTTAAGTTTTGTAGAATTTTATTTGTAGCCCCCTTAGTTTCATAGAATTTATATTTTTACCCTAATTTTGTTAGGCTTTCATATTTTAGCCTTTGTTTGTTTATATCGAGGTACCTTGACTTGTTTGTTATTTTTGATTAGTATTGATACCGGGTCTTCATAGAGGTATCTCTATTTCTCATTAAATTCTCTTTATGTGCTCCAATATGCTCCAGTGTGATTTTATGCATTATTTTTATTATTATTTGTTTATTTCTTATTTTACGTACTTTTTTGCGTATTTACGTATTTAATTTATTTAATTTTGAATTTTTATTATTATTTTGGAAAAATATAATATTTAGTATTTAGCTAATCAATGTAATAGTTAGATTATTTTTAGCAAAAATTGTGTAATTAGATAGAAAGTGTAATAGATAGGGCATTTTTAATTTTCCCCCTTTTTAATTGTAAATTAAGCCCCGGTGTAATAGTTAGGGTTTATTTGCTTTTGCGTGCTTACGTGTTTATTTCTTTTACTGCTTTCCTTAGGATTTTTGCATCTAGATATTATGCTTATGTGTTATGTGCTCCTATGTGATCTTATATGTTTTTATATGTTTAATTTGCTTTTAATTCACGCTTTAATATTTAATTCATGATTTATGGTATTCCGTCACCACACTAGTCCAACGCTAGTTGTGGCTTCATTCTTTTCCCGCTAGTCCAACGCTAGTGGGATTTTTTTTAGAACGGGCTAGCCCAACACTAGATCCTTAGGACATTTTAGTGTTAAAGTACATTCGTGTACATTTCACATTTCACACACTTTTAGTTTTCTTTCCGTTTGGCATCATTTTATTATTACTATTATTATTATTATTATTATTATTATTATTATTATTATTATTATTATTATTTATTATTATTATTATTATTATTATTATTATTATTATTTTGACACATTGTTAAAATGTATGACGTCTAAGTTGCATCTCACTTAGAAATTAGGACATTTGTGTGATTCAATTAGAAATAGTCGTCTACTCACGTGGGAAGCGGTAGCGTACAGGCCGTTTCTCCCTCCGTGAGTAGAAACATTCAGTCACGAGTTATTAGTCCCCTGTACCCGTCATGTTGCATACCCACCTTCTTTCTTCACTTACTACATATTATTATTTTCTTTTCTTTTTGCATCACATTTTGCATAAAAACTCCTGACTCCCTCGAGGTCTCGACTTGAGTTTCGCAATTAATGCGATAATTTCGACCAAGCCTCGACGGAACATGCCGACCCACCCGATATTCACATTTTGATTTAGGATTTACATTTATTTAGATACATCCAAACGTGATAGAACTTAGGGTTAATTTAGGAAATTTTGATTAAACCTCGCAACTAGTCTCGACTAGGTATAAAGGGTGCCTTAGGCGCAAGCCTTTGCCTTCCTTTTCTGCAAATGTGACTCTCGGACCTTTTTCTCTCATTTTTTTGTAGATCGGAGTCGGAAAAGGGTTTTTAATAATTTTTCTAAAATTTTACTTTTTGCTTTGATTAAACAATTTTTTTCGGGTGACTTATTACACCCTAACTCAATACCAAGTGGCGACTCTATTTTTCAAATAAAACCTTTTTTCAAAATTAGTTAGCCAAAACTGTTGCACTTTTTTTAGTACCGGCCTTATTTTTTTAAAAAAAATACCATTTTTTACTAAATAACACTTTTTCACTAAAACACGATTTTTTCTCACACACGCACAGTTTTTCCAAAATCTATCTTTTCAAAGGAGGTCACTGGACTGAACTGTCTTTTCGGGATGCAACAGTCACGACCCCACTAGTACCCTTTACTTACGATTTTTACGACGCGACACCAAGGATTCAAGCATTGGTTGGGGATCAAGTTCATTTGCAAAGAAGGCCCAAAAGAAGATATTAATCTGTCCAAAACAATCTTACAAGGGGCTGGTCACTTGGATTTGCTTGGAGGGCTCTTGAAATTGCTAAATGGAGGCCCAATGGATCTTAAGGAAGGATGTCCAGCCCATGAACTACTTTTGGACGAATATTTATAGTTTTTTTATGTTTTTAGTTAGTTTACTTATTAGAATTCTTCTATATTTCTGTTTTTAGCTAAGTATTATTGTTAGTTTAGGTATAGACTTAGAAGTTGGTTAAATCTTCAAGTCTAGAATGTTCTTTGTAAGTCTATTTATAGGCCTTCTATTAGTTACGAATTTAAGAAGATTTATTTAGAAAAGTTGTGTGTTTTCTCTATTGTAAGAATTTTCTTGGTTCTTTGTCAATTAAGAACAACTCTTGGTCTTATCAAGCTTGCTTGTGGCAACCACCAACTTCGCTTAGAGTTTTTCTTGTGTTTTGATCAAGTCTTTAGAGCTAATTAGGTTAGACGATTAAACTTGCTCAACTTGGTCTAATTCTAGTTGTTCTTAGGCGTGCTCATCTTCAAGGGAAGATTCAAGGCAAAACAACTCTACGTCAAGGGTTCCTTGGTTCACGAATCAAACGAGGTCTTGAGTTCAACGAGTTGCATACCTGAAATCCAAGACTTCCTTGGCAATGCAACCGTGCGCACATCATCACCACTGACACCTGATTTATCAAATATTCTCATTATCTTTGATGAGAAAAGCTGTCCTACCGAGATTTCTAGAAGATCAGAACTTATGAAAGCATGGGAATGTCAGTGCACAGACCAAAATCTCTCGTTTGATGCAAAGAACCAGGGTACTGTTGTAACCACTCCACAATATGAGATGTGGCTCAAAAATCAAAGCTTTTCAAAAGGACAAGTTGTCATTGATCCCATTGAGGAAATTGCTCGATTGAGAATCCTATTAGATATGAAGGATCGTGAATTGATACAAGAAAAGAAGAGCTCCAAGAAGAACCAAGAGGCATATGAGTTTGTCAAACAACTTTACACAAAAGCCAAACAAAAGCTACGAGAAAAGAAAAGGAAATGTTTGGAGCTGAAAGATGACATCAATCACACGATGAACAGGTGCTCTTGAGAGCCAGACCGTAGCAAGGCTCAGCGCTTAGAAGATCAGCTGAAGAAGGTTTTAGATTGTGCAGATGAGTTGACAGAATGATGTACTCTTTTGTATTGGGTTGACAGTGCAAGTAGCAAAATGTTTTTCTTTTAATGCTCAAGTTGTACAAAAGTTGACTCAAGTAATGAAAAGGTTGTTTCTTTTGGAGCCAAAATTCATCCTGCTTCGATATTAAAAGAGGGGTCTCACCCTAAAGGATTGCATCTCATATTAGGCCTACCATTGGCATAATAAGGGCTCCCTCTAGGATATGTATCCGAATTAATTATACACTTGCTAACTTCAATCTTTTTCCTTTTTCTTTTGAACAATAAAATTTTTGACAGTGCTAGTAATAAAAGGATAGCTGAATCTCTTTCCAATGTACATTTCAGGTATATTAATCATAGCTTCATTTCAAAAAAGCCCTATCGTCACCAGGTCCTAAAGTCAAACCTTAAAACGTGTAAACACGAGTTCAAATCTAGAAAACTCAAATAGAACAACTCAAATAGTGTCAGTGGATTTTTCTACGTTGGGAGCTCAGCTAAGCGAAGTATTGGGCAAGTTCAATGACTTAAGTGCAGAAATGGCATCATAGAGACTTACCATTGACCAACTCGTTATGAAAAATAGTGGTGGTGCCCTGACTAACCCCGTTATGGTAGTTGACCATTCCCCTGAACAGGTTAATCAATTGCCTCTCATGTCCAATATGCAAATTGTTTCACTCCCACCTTTGGCCAACCCAATTGAAGGACCCTTTGCCTACTTCAACCGTGACCTTTTGCATATGCATCCAAACTTTTCTCAAATGAAATTGCCCAATTATCCCAAGCCTCAATCCCATCCACAGATAATTCCAAACATCCGACCCAATCCTCAGGCACCTCATCACCACGTAGCAAAACCTTTTGTTTGCAACGTTGCTTCTCAGGGAAGACTGGCTATAGATGAAATTGCTACACCTGTAGGCAAGGATTTGCTTAAGAGGTTGGATCGATTTGAGGAGTTCATTGATAATTGCTACAATTGGCAATTATTTAGTAGTGTTTAGGTTAGGTTAGGAGAGTCTTTGAGTATGTTTTCTTTATTAAAATGTCAATTTTCCTTTGCTTTGTGTTGAATGTTCAAAGTGTGTGGATTTTATTCATTTCTCCATTATTTTGTGATTTTCTAGGTGTTTTCACTCTTTCGTCTTCAAATTGGACTCATGTGGGTGGTCATGGCACAATTATCAATTGAAGGATTGAGCCAAAAGACAAGGTGAAGTTGAAAACCCAATTGGAGTTGCAAAAAAAGGAAAAGAAATCGATTTTGTTCCTATCTGCGCTGTTATTTGCGCGCAGATAGCAGGCGCGGTTAGGAACAAAAATACTGGCGAAAGGAAAAATACAAGAAGAAAGTTTCTGACCATACCCGCACCCTATATCTGCGCACGGATAGTAGGTGCGGATAGGGTCAGAAGGTCAGCCGAAGAGAAGAAAAGAAGAAAAAGTTTCTAACCATATCCGTGCCGCCAATCCGCACGTGGATAGCAGGCATGGATATAGGCAGAAACTACAGTCTATTGTGAAACTGTGGGATTTTAATAGGGTTTTCGGATGACTAAAGTAGCAGCTCTTTGGGATGACTCTAGGGCGACGTATAGACATATAATAGACAGTTTAGACTAAAAAACGGACACTTTTGGACACGGCTTTGATAGAGCAACTAAATCAAGGGCTAAAAATAGAGGATAATTACTGCAATAAGAGAGGAAATCTGTAATAATCAATGAGGGATGGTGAAGAACAAGCATGAGAATGAGTTCTTTTAATTCTTCTTTATTGATTGTTGAATCTTCTTTATTTGCTATGAAGTAGATTATTTTAGATCTAGATGGGTTGAACCCTAACACTATTATTATGTTTTGATTTGAGGAATTAATGGAAAAACTCCTCTTTTTACTTGGTTTATTTATGAGTTTATTTAATTATTTGAATTGGGTATTAGCGCACCTTTGATTCAATGACAGATTTTAGTTGGGTAGATTGAGAAATCACTTAATTGACTCAGATCATCTCATAAATCAAGAAACTTACATGAATCGCTAGAGATAGGATTATATAGGTTTCCTCAGTTAGATTCAAATCTAACCTAATTAATAGAATCCATAGAATTGTGAAGAACACTCTTGGGGTTTTGATTTAGAAGAGATTCAAATCAATCAACTAAGGTGTCAAGGGTTCTATACTTGAGAAAGAATAGAACCTAATTGAGGGATTCTATAGTCAAGATAAATTGAGCAGTCCATTGATTAAGGATTAAAGCATAATAAGAATGTTAGCGGGATTCTCTATCTAGATCTTACTTGCGTCAATTGCTATTTTCCTAGTTTCTTTCCTTACTTTGTTAGTTGAGTCTATTATCTCCAGTTGAAGTATTTAGCATATTGCTCAGTTTAAACCCTTATTCGTTGATTAGGTTAGATAATAAATTAAGAGTTACTATTAGTACTTGCAGTCTTCATGGGAATGATACTCGGTACTCGCTACCCATTATACTACGGAACGATAAGTATACTTGCCTAAAATATCCATCGTGTAGTGAGAAGATATTAAGTTTTTGGCGCCGTTGCCGGGGACTTGCAATATTAGGAAACCTTGGAGTTTATTAATCTAGCCATTTTTTTCTTTTAGAGCTGTTTTATTCTTCTTTTTATTTATTTATTCTCATATTAAGTTTATTGTTCTTTTGATTTGATTAGTTTTATTACATTGAATTTGCAGGTTTTGTTTTAGTGCATGACTGGAAGTAGCGCTTCTACTCTATTAAGATTTGACCCAGAAGTTGATAGGACATTTCGCCAAGCTTTGAGGGAAAGGCTTTTGCAAAAAATAGAGGAGATCAAACAAGAATACAAGGTGAAGTGGAGATGGCAGAATAACACAATAACAACCCTCCTCTTCATGTTCAGCAAAATCTCCTCTTTGATAAGAATAGACTTCATTCTCTGAATGCTCAAGATCAGCAACCTCGACAAATAACTATGTCAGAATATGCGAGGCCATCACTAAGAGGAACTAAGTCAAGTATAGTCCGGCCACTTGTAGCTGCGAACAATTTTGAAATAAAGCCGAATGTCATACAAATGATGCAGCAACTGATTCAGTTTGATGGCCTGCCCGATGAGAACCCTAATGCTCACCTTGCAAATTTTCTAGAAATTTGTGATACTTTTAAAAGCAATGGGGCAACTGATGATGCAATAAGGCTGTGACTATTCTCAATCTCATTAAGGAGTCAGGCAAAATAGTGGCTAAGTTCGTTACTAGGAGGATCTATCACCACTTGGGACTAGATGGCGTAGAAATTTTTGTCGAAGTACTTTCCACCTACCAAAACCACCAAGATGAGGAATGACATCTCTTGCTTTGCCCAGGTTGAAGCAGAGACCCTATATGATACCTAGAAAAGATTCAAGGAGTTGCTTAGGAAATGCCCTCACTAAGGGTTACCGACGTGGATGCAAGTGCAGACTCTTTATAATGGGCTAAACCCAAGCACAAGACAGATGATAGATGTAGCAGTTGGGGGCACGTTGAATAGTAAGACACCCAAGGCAACCCAAGAGCTAATTGAGGAGATGGCCATGAACAGCTATCAGTGGCAACCTAACCGTTCGAAGCAGATAAAGCCAGTTGGCATCTATAATGTTGATGTAGTCACTGCCTTAGCAGCTCAAGTGGAAGCCCTAAGTAAGAAGATGGATTTCATGTCAGCCACACAAAGACAATGCCGGTGGATGTAGTGTAATAACTATGGGGGTGGATTTGGTGACCAAGAATGCAAGGTGATTGGTACATTGGAACAACCTTCTGAGCAAGTGAGCTACATGGGCAATGCACCGCGACCTCAAGGAAACCCCTACAGTAGTACCTATAATCTAGGCTGGAAGAACCACTCCAATTTCTTTTGGGGAGATCAAGGACTACAAAGGCAGCAACCTCCACCTGGGTATCAGTAGCAACAACCCTCCAATGAGAGAAAGCCGAATCTCGAAGACATGTTAACAGAGTATATTGACACATCCGAGACTCGTATGAACAATGTGGAAGTAGCTTTGAGGAACCAACAAACATCGATCCACAATTTGGAGGCCCAAATAGGATAAATCGCAAAGATGGTATCAGAGAGACCTCAAGGATCGTTGCCTTCTAATACTAAGCCAAACCCGAAGGAACAAGTCAACGCCATTATCTTGAGGAGTGGACGTGAATTAACCAAGGCTCAAAGAGAGGAAAAAGAGACAAAGGATGCTACAATTGAAGAATCTATAAGGAAAACGTCAAGAGAGGCAATAATAGGCAAAAAGATAAAAAGCCTCTTGACATTTACATCCCACCGATGCCATACCCTCAAAGGCTACAAGGGGCCAAATCTGATACTGAGTTTTCTAAGTTTGCGCAAATGTTAAAATCCTTGCATATTAATATCCCTTTTATTGATGCTATTTTGCAGGTTCCCTCATACGCCAAGTATTTGAAGGAGATCATCACACGAAAGAGGAAGTTAAAGGAGTATGAGGTGATTGCACTTTCGGAGGGATACAGTTCAACGATACAAAGTAAGCTTCCACCCAAGCTCAAGGATCCAGGTAGTTTCTCTATCTCTTGCACCGTAGGATGTTTGAATTTTCCTAATGCACTATGTGACCTTGGTGCTAGTGTATCTATAATTCCTCTACCTGTAGTTGAGAAACTTGGGTTGACTGAGATTAAGCCCACAAACATTAAATTGCAATTTGTAGATAGGTCAATCAGGCAACCACAAGGAATTATCGAGAATGTTTTGGTTAAAGTGAATAAATTAATAATTCTTGTGGATTTTATAGTCTTAGACATTAATGAGAATCTGATATACCTATTATTTTAGGTAGACTTTTCTAGCTACTACAGGTGCTTTAATAGATGTTAAGAACAGTAGGCTTAAATTTCAAATAGGAGAGGAATCAGTTGACATTGATATAGGACACACCATTGAAAATTCCTCTTCTGAATTTTACTTTATTAAAGCTACTAATGACTTAGCTCAAGGGCAAGGTGTAACCATTAATGGTTATGCGACTCTTGAGAAAGGTTGTATTGATGTAGGGATTGAAGAGAAAGGTCATGTAGCTGAGGAGGATGAGAGAAAGGTGACTAGGAGCAAAGAAGAAGTGGTTGGTCAATGCGACATCAAGAAGAAGATTCGTAGGCGCTAAAAGAAGAAGAGGTGTTGGCCACACACGAGCCTAGTGGCCAAGGCTATTGAAAACAGGTGGAAACAATGGATTCTAAAGCTACCCGGAGGGGAAGGCATAAGACTAAAGGATGCCTCAATCCTTTAGACAATAAGGCATAACTTAAAAACTCAACGAGGACGTTGAGCTAATGACGTTAAAAATAGCGTTGGTTGGGAGGCAACCCAATGTGTTTTAGTCTTTTATTAAATTCTAGTATTTTGATTTAATTTGTTGGTTAGCTATATTTGGTGTAAAGTATTTTTGCTATGTTTTTGCAAGCCAATTGATAGAGTTAAAGCTCACATTGAAGATGAGGGAGCAACTACTTTAATGAGGGAGTTTTACCTTTCGCACTTTTATTTTATGTTTGTTAATTGTTTAAGGTTAAAATCTCCAATTTTATGAAGTTATGGTTGCTTTGTTTTGATTAGTCAAGAGCTTTACTAACAAAATGGTGGTTTGTAGGGATAAAATACAAAAATTCAAACCTTCTGTTGGTATCCGCACCCCTATCCGCACGCGGATAGAGGCCGCGGATTGAAATAGAAGGATTTTGAAGTTTCTAATGGTATCCACGCTGTTTATCCGTGCGCGGATACAACTTATCTATGCACGGATAAGCGCGTGGTTAAGAAAAAAATGTTTTAAAGTTTTTGACCCTACCCACGCCTTGTATCCACGTGCGGATTCAAGGCGCGGATAGGGTCTTGAAAGGCATAAATAACCAAGAAAAACAGAAGTTTTTTGCAATTTCTTCCTTTCTCCCCTATGAAACCCTAATCCCCAATGTGCCCATCCCCTCATCCGTTGATTTTCAATCAATTTTACTCTATATCCCCCTCACCCACACACTCTAAGGCACAACCACGCCATTTTTACATGATTTAGGGTGTTAAAACTTAGGGTTTTTGTCGTCTATACACCCAACAATTTTTGGGGTTTCTTGTGCAATTTGCGTGCTTTTTGGATTGCTTCTCGCCTTAATCTGGTAAGAGAAGTTCTATTTATGTTTGTTTATTCATGCCATGATTGAATTTTTATATTTTCACCGTGTTGTTTTTCATTGAATAAAATGTTAGTCTGTGGTGATTTTATGATATTCAATCTATGTTTAGAAGTGTTCATGATTATGTTTGAGCATGAATAGAGTATGGGCTAGGAGTAAATGTAGTTCATGGGTTAAAATTGAATGTTTACCGTCTTAGTTATAGAATGTGCATAATTTCCAATGGGTTGGTATTTCATTCAATTTGATAAATATTATTTTGCATTTCTAGTTGTCATATTAGAGAATGCGAGTGAAGATTATTGAGCAATTGAATGGGTATTGGTTGGATGCATGATTGTTGTTCAATTTTGGTTGCATTATTGGTGATCTAAGGGTTAAAAATGAATTGAATTTGAAGTTAGAGACTCTAGCTAGCCTTAAACACTGTAATTGACCAATGTGCTTTCTAGACATGTTTTGTAGGCTTACTAGAAGATTGAAATTACAATTTTATTCATTCACTCTTTTGTTTGGATTTTTAAAATTGGGAGAGATTTATGAGTAATTGGAAGTCTTTGACTTTTCATGAGAAAAGACAATCCATGATACCTTTGAATTTGTTTCGTTATTTATGGGCTTTTCAAATAGGTATCATGCTGAGAACCAAGACAACTGCACATCCCCATAAGATCAGTCACCCTTCCAAGAGGACAAGAGATGAGGACTCCCCTAGACAAGCTGAACAAGAGCCTCAATGGGACGCCCACTCATTTTATCTCGTTTGATAAGGAGAGGTGGTATTGGACGCGGAGAAATGTAACGTTCATTGTCGAGAAGAGCCTAGCGGATGATGTGAACAATTACTTCCATATCACTGAGGCCTTGACAAGATTGGGCTGGGAAGGCATCCTTATGCTCCCGAATTACTTCTATCCTGAGCTGGTTAATGAGTTTTATGCCAATATTCGAGAGAAGGAGAAGTATAATGGCTCATATTTAGATACAAGAGTAAGAGGGAGAAGGATTAAGATTAATCGGGGGGCATTGTCTGGTATGATTGGTTGTAGAGATCTGGGGAAGGATATGATCATAAAGAAGAAGTTTGAATGGAGGAGGAGATGTGCACCAGAAGACGCTGCTACAAGGTTTGGGGTACTTCCGACATATTCAAGAAAAGACCATAGAATAGTAATCCATCTCAACAAATTTACCCCCATGTACCGGCTCATACTCTTTTTCTTTGGCTATAATGTTCTACCAAAGAAGAGTAGCAAGAATCAGTATCTCCTCAGTGATCTATATTTTTGGGATGAGATGTTTCATGGAGGTGTGGAAGATCATAGCCCACTGAGCTCGGTTATCATTAATCACATCCTTAAGGTGGCTTGTTCGGATTCGGGAGGAATTTGTTTTGGGTTCCCACGCTTGATCTCTTGGGTAATTGAGGTTTTCAGCGTGATTGTGGATGGCCAAGAGAGACAAGTGATAATAGGATTCCAAGGATGCCTATACAAGTCACACGTGCTGATCATGGAGTTGTTGATCAAGTAGCTCGATGCAAGCTTGAGGAGACATTTATCTTGTATGCAAGCTGTCCAAGAGTTGTCTGTGAGTTTATGCTTGACCTTGGACTTGGAGATTATATTGAGCAATTTGGATGCTTGGGCCACAATATGATCTTTTGGTTGTGGATTAAGAGTACATATAAAGAAGTATTTAGTAGAGTTACACAAGCTATCCAGCCTATTCAAGTAGTCTGTGAGATGTACCAAGGCTTAAGGCACTTGTGGAGGTCCAATGGGTCGTGTTTGATGGGCTTGAGAATCGTTCAGCCCAAGGCTACTAAACATGGAATGAACAGTGATTTTTGGAAGCTTTTAAGTGTTTAAGTTTATGTTTTAATAGATTACTTTGAGTACAAGTTGTAATCTTTAATAGTTACCATTTGTGATAGATTACAACTAGTGTTTAGGTTAGTTTCCAAGTAGTCATTTATTTCCTTATTCTCACTTTTTGCACCCAATATAAGGGCTGCTAATGTTCATCCGAGTTTATGTGTGATTTTTTAGTTAATAAAATTGTGTGTTTTCTCATGAAGAGATTGCTCTTAGTTCTTTGGTGATGAAGAACTACCCTTGTTTCTTAACGAAGAGATTTTGTTAAGTTTCAAGTTTCCAACTTAGAGTTTGTTCAATTGGTTTGTTTTCAGTCTTTTAAGTTTGTCCAATAGGAATCTAATCCACAAGTTGGTTAGGGGTCTAGAGCGAATTCTAAAGGGAGGATATTCAACTAGATTGAATAACCTTCAAGCAACCAATTCATGATTCTTGGAGTCTTTGGATAGGTTTCAAAGGAGTCAAGCATTCGAGTTGTTCAACCAATTTTCAAGGCATTCTTGGTCTCACACAATAGTGTGCGTATCAAGTGGTATCAAAGCCATCTTCCTTGAAAATTTCAGGTTCTTCAATCCAATTTTTTTCTTTGGAAAATTTGGATATATCCTTTCTTTTAATTTTTGTGTCAATTGTTCTTCTTGTGCTTGTGTCTCGTGTTGTTTCTTGTGTTATCTAATCTATCCAAATTTTCTTGTTAATTCCAGTCGTGTTTCTCTTGTTTTTTGTGTTGTTTTCCTGCTATTTTCTCTTGTTCTAGTGTCATCCTAAATTGTTTTAGGTGCTTAGAGTCATTCTTGATTGTTTTCGATCAAGAATTCTAGGTGTTTGTGTGGTATTTTGATTATCTTGACTATTTTCTTTATTTTCTTGATTATTCTTGTGTTAAAAATTTTCAAGAAAACAAGTTCTTGGACCTTCAAAGCCATAAAATGAATTTTTCTTGAAGAATTTGTGTTGTGTTCTTGGTTTAAAAAAAAAAAAAAAAAGAGGCGTGCACCTTAAGGGAGAAGAAGCCATGGACTAAAAGGAGTAAATAAGGAAAGAGGCGTACAAAATAGGAGGAAAAAAGTCTTGCACTAATCTGTCTAGATTTATTTCTTGGTGTTTCTTGGTATTTTGTTGTGATTCTTGAAGTTCTTGAACTTGTGAGTTCTTGAATCAAAGAACACAAGTTCTTGAGTTTCTTGAATTTGTTTGGGGTTTCTTGATTGGTTTCTTGAGATTCTGGAAGCTTTAAAAAATTTTCTTGAAAAATCTTAGGAAGTTCTTGAGTTTTGTTGGTTGAAAGACTTCAATTCTTGAAGTTCTTGACTGCTGGGATTTAATTCTTGAAACTCTTCTTGAAGTTCTTGAGCTTTTCTTGAAGTTCTTGGCTTGTTAGAAATTTTCTTCTTGAAATATCTTGCTCACTAGTGTAGACACCAAATTTTGACACATCATTTATTTTTCAAACATTAGGGGCATGTTTATATTTTTGAGGTCAAATTCTAATTTTTTCAATAAAAGGGGGAACAAAATCAATAATCTCGGGGGCCAAAATAGTAATTTTTATCTATAAATATTTTTCCATTAGCTTTGGGGGTTTTAAATTCATATTTTTGCTTTCATACATATTTTTTAATTTTTTGTAATTTTTTCAGGTTTAATTGGTATTTTTTTAATATTTTACCAGCACAAGGGCAAAATGGTAATTTCGCCTCGCGAACACCATTTTCGCTCATTTCAGGTCCCAAATTTATTTTTCTAATTCTTTAAGCATGTTTCTAAAATTTCTTGATTTTTTTCGGGGACGATTACTATTTTTTCTATAAATACCGCATCCATAGGCAAAATCGTCATTTCACATTTTAAGCGCATTTTTTACCGATGTTTGAGTAATAAATGCATTTTGTAGGGTTTTAAGCTTATTTTTAAGTTTTGACAATTTTTCGATTCCAATAGCCATTTTTCTGTGTATTTTCGTTATCCAGGGGCAAGATCGTTATTTCGTAATTTAAATGCATTTTTCACTAATTTTTGAATCATAAATGCATTTTCTAGGGTTTTAAACTTATTTTTAATTTTTGATAATTTTTCGAGGCCAATAGCTATCTTTCTATGCATTTTGTCATTATAGGGGCAAAATCATCATTTCACACCCTGAACACGTTTTTGATAAGCTTTAAGCTCTAATATTTATTTTGAAATCTACTTTGAATTTTTTGGCAAATTTTGGAGTTTACTGTCATTTCTTTGTATTAATTTTTTATTTTTTTAGGTTAAAAATAATTTTGTTAAAAAATAATAAAATTAGAATTTTTATTACTAGTGGCATTTTTGTTATTTTGTAATATTCTTGGAAGCCAAGACTGCTCGCTCTATAAATACCCCCCAATAAAATCAGAAAAAAGGAAGAAAAAATCAAAAACCCTAAAAACACATTTACTTTTATTCATTAAAGATCAAAATACACTTTTTTTGAACCATAAAACACATACTTCAGCCGCCATTCTCAATCTTCAACTACCGTTCATCTTCAACTCCAAAAGATCAGTCATGGTTCATCATCATCAGATTCTCTATAGGCTTAAAAAGTTAAATTCTTCTGTAATTTTCTCTTTATTCTAATTTATTTTTTTCTCTTTTCATATGTGAATCTGATTAATTCAAGGAATTTATGTGAGTTTTGGTTGAATATTCTTTATTCCATACTGAGTTTTCAGCGTTGTGTTTATGTGAGTTTTGGTTGTGTAGACACCAAATTTTGACACACCATTTATTTTCAAACATTAGAGGGGCATGTTTGCACTTTCTAGGCCAAATTTTAATTTTTTTCAATAATCTTGGGGGCAAAATAGTAATTTTCTATTTGTAAATACTTTTTCATTAGTTTTGGAGGATTTTAAATTCACAGTTTTACTTTCATACATATTTTTTTATTTTTGTGATTTTTCTAGATTTAATTGGTTTTTTTTATATATTTTACCAGCACAAGGGCAAAATATTAATTTCGCCTCGCGAACACCATTTTAGTTCATTTTTAGTTCCAAATTCATTTTTATAATTCTTTAAGCATGTTTCTAAATTTTCTTGATTTTTTCAGAAACAATAGCTATTTTTCTGTAAATTTTCATTTTCCAAGGACAAAATCGTCATTTTATAGCTTAAATTCATTTTTTGTCAAATTTTGAGTCAAAAAGGCATTTTCTAATGTTTTAAGCCTACCTTTAATTTTTGATAATTTTTTGAGGCTAATATCTATTTTTTGTGTATTTTTGTTGTCCAGGGGCAAAATCATCATTTTACACCCAAGAGCGTTTTTTATCAGTTTTGAGCTCTAGTTTTTATTTTTGAAATCTACTGTGAATTCTTTTTGAAAATTTAGAGATTGCTGTCATATTCTTTGTATTAATTTTTAATTCTGGGGTTAAAAAATGTCTTTTTAATAAAATTATCATTTTTAATACCGGTGGCATTTTCGTTATTTTGTAGCATTCTTGGCCAACAAGATAAGTGGCCTATAAATACCCCTTTTAATCAACAAAAAAAAAGAAGAAAAAAATAGAAAAGCCCTAAAAACACATTTTTATCTTATCCAAGAAGATCAAACACACACCGAAACACCATAAAAACACACAACAACCACCTGGCTCAAGTTGGGTTACTGTTCATCTTCAACATTCTTTTCACCGTTCATCATCAACAATGACTGGTTCTTTCTTTTCTACTGTTCATCATCAATCCATTTTCAAGATTTAAAAGGTAAGTTCTTTTCTTTTGTTTTGATTCACTTTTTCTCTATCCTCCTATGCTAATTTGATTAATTGTGTCTATTCTTCTAGAATTTGAGTTGAATCTTTTAGATTTTTTCCTCCTATTTTTTGTTTTATGGGTTTTGTTCTTTCTGTTCCTGGGTTATGGTTTTTCTGGATTCTCCTTCTTCCTCTATTCTACCTACGGCCTCCCTTAAACCTCAGTCATCTTCTGCCAAAAAATTAAAAGCAACCTCCACCACCCAGTCAAGCCTCCAAAGTCACCTCAATAAAACCACAAATTCTACCACACAATCATCACCAGTTGCCCACATACTCCAACCCCATCCAACCTCCGCCCATAGGCATTGTCTTCACCATCAAATTATAATCAAATTACCATCGGCATAAGCATCAATACTCTATCAATCAGCCCAAATTCCAATCGAGGGCACACACACACACCCCTGCGCCAATCTTCACCAGCAAATCCACCCCCGGTCACACGCAAAACTCGGTTCACAAATAGACTCAAGACCACTGTCACCAGCAACCCCCTCAGGTCAGCAATTCCCAAAACCTGCACAGAAAATAAACCAAACGAACCCACTTATATCATTAACAGCCTACAAATTCAAACCCATCGTCCCCACAACAACCACAGAGCCATCGCCCAAATCAGCAGCTACCCAACTTCTCCTCCATTTAAATTCCACTCCAACACCACCAATAAAAGCTACTGCCACCCACAATTTCCAAAATAACACCATAGCCTCAGTCAATTACTGTTACGCCCAAACTCACCAAACTCAATCTACCCAGAGCCATATCAGTCACCGCCATCTCCACCACTTATCCACCATTGCACAAATCAACCACCCACGCATAACCCATCGCCACCACTAATTAGATTTCTCACACTCCACAACAGACCAAAATCATCAAATTCATAACACAAATACCAAAAACACAGTCAAATACCACCAAACAAGGTCAGAAATAGATCCACATCTATCTAATTCCCCATCAGAAATTCAATCCGCACCCTGACCTCTCCCCACGGTTTCACCACTCCAACGAAATCATCACCTCACCGTGTTGTCCACCCATCACGTCTCCACCACCTTCTTTTCGATAGAGGAGGTGACTTGGAAATTGCCCCTGTTGTCAAGTGGAGAAGAAAAGAAACCGTCAGCGAGATAGGTAGAGAGAGTAGTGTCTGAGAGAGAGAGAGAGAGCTGGAGAAGTGAGAAACAAAAGAGAACACAGTGAGAGAAGTAGAGCGAGGGAGATCAGGAAAAGTGAAAAGAAATTGAGGAGGAAGAAGAAACGAGAGAGATAGAGAGAGAGAGTGTGTGTGTGTGTGTGTATGTGTATGAGTGTGTGAGTGAGTCAGTTAGAAAAAGAAACTAGAAATTTGGCGTCTGAAGGTTGAAGAAGACGATTTGAGGCTTTAATTTGGGTTTGATAGCTTTCTGTAGCTGTTGCACGCTTTTGTTAAAAAAAAAAAGAATCTGGCAGGGGAAGTCTTTGGTTTCAATTACAATTTGTGGGTGATGGATTCTATAGGAATTTGACATGGTGCTTTGATGATTAGCCAAATGAGAATGATGGAATTGGGGGTGGGCCTAACATTTTGTTTTCATTATTTGCGTTTGTTAGTATTAGTTAATTTTTTATTAGTTTCTTATTTTGGGTTTAGTTTAGCTTTAATAACTAATTGAGTTAACTACTTGTGTTCATTAATCAAATTCATTTGGTTCATTAATTTATTTTATTTCAGCAATTTATTTTTCTATATTCTTTTTTTTTTGGCAAAAACACCGTACACGGGGAGGGACGCCACCCCTAAATTTTATTAATATTTAAATAAAAAGAGGGGGACATAAACCTTACCTCAGAAAGTACAAGAAAAAAAATTAATACTCAAAAATAAACAATAAAAGAAAAAATCAAAGTCAACGATAATGAAATGAGGAGTACTTACTCCCTTACATGAAAATGTTCTACATGAAAGAAAACCTTAGTGGAATTGAAAAGAAGGAAAACCTAACAAATCTAGTCTTAAGGCACCACGAGCTTCCTTGGGAAGAATTGAGAAATTCCTATACACATTATTATTCTGGCACTTTAATCCCTCATTAGACAAAACATCTGTTGGTTGATTCATTTCTCTGTAGCAATGTGTAATAGAAGTAAAATGCACTTGAAATTTTTTTTATTTCCTCAAACCATTGACGCAAAAGCCATGGACAAGAAATCACACCAGTCAATATATGTACCAAAGGAAGAGAGTCTGATTCTAAGTGAAATTTTTCAAAACCGTTGTCAAGGCATAAACGAATACCATGAAGCAAAGCCTTCATTTCAGCTTCTAAACTGGACCCAAAACCAAAATAGCATGAGAAGCCAAACAAAAATTTACCTTTCCCATCTCTTAGTAGTCCACCTCCACCACACTCCCCTGGGTTCCCCTTAGAACATCCATCTGTATTGAGTTTCAATCCCATGCTTCGAAGGCAACCATTTAACTAAGGAAATCTTCACTTTCCTCTTGTGAGATTCAATAAAATTATAAATCTCTACCCAGATGGAATGTGCTACAAAAATATTAAATTTCCCTTGGAGCACCACCCTTATATCACCCAAAATATTAAACACAACATGTTCCCAAGTCCAAGTCTCACCTGCAAAAATATAAGCATTCCTTGCCTTCCACAAATGCCAAAGAATGAGAATTGGAATAATTTGAAAAATAAACTTAGAAACGCCATTTTTATAAGGAGCAATCCACCAGTTCATAAGCCTCATACGAACTTGATTATGATTTGGATTTAAACCCATTGGCCCCCCCAAAATAATCCCACACTTTCGTTGGAATATGTCCCACACAAAAAATATGCTCCATTGACTCAACAGAAGGGGGAATAAACAATAAGAAATAGAGGGACCACAAAACCCCATTTTTTGTAACACATCTGCCGTGGGATTCTTCGACTTAAAAGTCTAAGCATGAAAAAAGACATTTTAATCGGAATATAAGCATCCCAAATCTTACCATAAATAAAAGCCGAAACTTTACAATCTCTCACACATTCAAAGGTAGATTTCATTGAGAACTAACCTAACGTGGTTAATGACCAAACCATTGTAGCTAAACCTTCATCATTGGGCGAAAAAGATAATAAACCATCATGTTTTAGCCAGCAAATATTGTCTTCAGCTAAGTCACGCCCCTCCAACATCCTCTTCCATGCAATCGAATCCAATCTATGTTTTTTTATTTGAGATAGGTGCTTGTTTCTACAGTAGTTTGCTGCCATAAATATAGCCCAAAGCGATTTCTGACTTCTAAATTGCCACCATAGTTTAATCGATAAAGCCTTATAAATGTCTTCCAGAGATCGTAAACCCTGCACCCCCCTCTATAGTCGGAGCACATAATTTCTTCCATCCAACCCAATGATATTTAACCTTGTCATCTTCCTTATCCCACAAAAATTGAGAAAAAATCCGTTCTAGTTGAATAAAAATACTTTTTGGTGGATTACCTACAGCAAGTATATATAACGGAATTGAAGACAACACATGCTTTATAAGCATCAATCTCCCACCCAAAGACAAGTATCTATTCTGCCAAGCCAAGATCTTTTTCATCACTGCAACCCCAAGATTAGCAAAATATGTTGTCTTGCATTTCCCAATAAATAGAGCGTAGCCCAAGTAACACACCATAAATGATTTTTCTGGGAATCCTGTGACTTGCTTTAAAATCCCCCTTCTTACCCTTGAGAGTTTTGGATGACATAAAAAACCACTCTTGGTAATGTTGACTTTCTGCCCTGAACACCTTTCATATTGATTCAAAATCTCCATAATCATGCTCAAAGATCTCTTAGACGCCCCTGAAAAAATAATGACATCATCAGCAAATGCCAAGGTGAGAAATAATAGGACAACCTGATTGGTACATTAAATGGGATGAAGCGTGGCAACTGAGATAAATGATTTAGTGCCCTTGACAAGCCTTCAGCAGCTATAATGAACAAGGCTGGGGATATTGGAGTCTCCTTGTCGAAGTCCTCTAGAAGACCTGAAAAAACCTGTAGGCACACCATTAATTATAATAGAGAACCAGCAATTAGAAATACACCTCCAAATCATGTCAATCCACCTCTCACCAAACCCAAAAGTCCTGTAGAATTTTAATCAAATATAACCAAGACACTCTATCATATGCCTTAGCCATATCTAATTTTAGCACTACATTACCACCCCAATTTTTTTTAGCTATTCCAGTAACCATCTCTTGAGCCAACATGAAATTTTCAGTCATCAACCTGCCCTTTACAAACCCACTTTGTTGACTCGAGATAATCCGGGGGAGAACCTTGGCAAGTCTGCTAGCCAATAACTTTGTGATAATTTTATTAACAAAATTACACAAACTTATTGGTCTAAACTGAGAGAAATCTTGAGGGCTATCAATTTTGGAATCAATACCACAAGAGTAGAAGTAAAACCTCTAGGGATCACTTCCCCACAAAAGAAGCTCATCACAGCCTTATATAAATCATCAGCTACTAACTCCCAGGCTGTAGTAAAGAATTTTCCAGTGAAGCCATCTGATCCAGCTGCACTCTCTCCATCCATAGAGAAAACCGTCTTCCGAATCTCCTCCATAGTAGGATACCTCTCAAGCATTTGGTTATCCTCTTTCAAGATCAGTTTCGAAATCAGGTCCAAGTCACCAACATCTTGGTCTTCATCCTGGGTGAATAAGGAAGAGAAATAATCACAAGCTACCCTTCCAATTCTATCTTCATCATCTTCCCAAACACCAAACTGATTTTTAATACGGTGAATGGTATTCTTCCTTTTTCGTTCAGCCACAATGGAATGGAAAAAATTTAGTATTGCGGTATCCTTCTTTCCACCACTTTACACGAGCTTTTTGTCTCCAGAAGTTCTCCTCCACACAAAGTGCTCGATTCAATTCTGAACTCACTGATTGTAACTCCTGGAGAGCTTCATCTGATTGTTGAGCATCAAACACAGCTTGTAGATGTGCAGCCTCCAATCTCTTTACATTTGCAAAGATATCTCCAAAGTTTTGTTTAGACCACATCTGAAGAGCATTTTTCACCTCCTTTAACTTTAGAGCTAAAACCCTCAAGGGAGTTCCCATGTGAGATTTGCTCCAAATGTGCGCAACCAAATTCATGAAATTTAGATGAGAAGTCCAGAAATTTAAGAAGCGAAAAGACTTCGGTTCGTTGTCTAATATAGTTCTGCCACTCATCAATATTGGAGCATGATCAGATGGTCTTCTAGAAAGATGCTGCACCGACAACTCTAACTGAAGCTCTCCAAATTCCTTGATGATCAGGACCCTATCCAATCTTTTCCATACTCTTGCATTCCCTTGTCTATTGTTACACCAAGTATAATCTGAGCCAGAATAACCTGCATCAAAGACTTGAACATCTTGCAAAAATGTTAAAAAGTCAGTAGCTTCAGAGATGTTAAAAGGTCTACCTCCACGTTTTTCAGCAGCTTGAACCACCAGATTAAAATCGCCAGCAATTAACCATGGAGTACTAGGCTTGAATTCATTCTTCAAATTATTCCATAAGCAAGTTCTATCATTATCCGAACATAGTTGGCATGGACAAAGGTCAAAGTACACAATCCAGGTAAAACTGAGGAACTAACTAGATATAGATAAATGTTGATTACTTTCTCCTATCGCAGAACATACCAAGGTACTCTTGTAAAAGACCCACACCGATCCACAATTATTCCAAAAACCACCATCCATACCAAGTTTCAATCTAATTTCAGCAAATCTATCGACACCAATTTTTGGTTCACAAATAGCAATTACTTGCTTATTATAACTTTTGATCAACTTTTTAAGTCTCCTCAAGTTTGGGGGCCAAGACACACCCCTAATGTTCCAAAATATGCAGTTAATCATTGGAAAGAGCAGCAAAAGAATTAACTGATAATCTTACTTGAGACCGTAAGATTCTATCAGAAACAAATTTAGGACGAATCCCTTTTTGCTTACCCAATTTTTGATGGTTCCATTCCAGCTGCTGCGCTTGAATAATCTGGACTTGATGAGGAGACACCTCCAGGTTACAAAAGGCTAGCTGTTGTTCCAGATTTTGGTTAGCTTCAGTACCATCAACTGCTTTACGAGAGGACAGATTTCCAGTTAAAAATTCTGCCTCTGAAACCAACTGTCACTGGGTTTGAACTTTATCTACATGTATTAAGTCAATCTCCTGATCATCTAGTTCTATCCTCCCTTTCCTCTTCCATGTCCAAAACCTGCTGCATGTTTTCCCCAAAGGATGGATTTGCCTGCTCAGTTCTTGCAGCATCCTGACGATCAGTGGGACTAGTGTGTTGCAGATTCATTTGCATGTCAGCCATATTTCCCACGACATCGCCATGCAGACGATCATTTGGACTGATATTAGCTTGGTCAGACTTGTTTCCTAAAACTTGTATTTGCTGGACCTCAACAGCTTCATTGGCTCGTTCTGCCATCGCCATCAGAGAAGTATCCTCTTATTGTAACCCATCCTGGTTGTGATGATGGTCCTCCAATTTATCCTCCTATTGAGACGATGCAGGTAATTTATCTGACTCCAAGTTAGTTACCCCCTTATTAGAATTATGCAAAGGTTTTGGCTTAGGAACATACTGTGGTTTCACCACCTGCTGCACCTTTTCCCGTCGATCTCCATCTTCTATTCCTTTGGGCTTTAACAGCCTGCACCTTGATTCCTCATGGCCTTGTTTTTGACAATATTGACAATAAAATGGAAGGCTTTCATAAGTCACTTTTTGCCAGAAACCTCCTTGATCTGATGCAATCCAAACACACTGAGGAAGTTCCCTTGTCAAATCTAAATCCACACACACTCTTGCTGCATTTGGTCTTGTAATATTCATTGTCGCCGCATCCAGTTTTAATGGTGATCCAATGGTACTTGCAATCATAAAGAGGGCTGATTTATCAAAGAAGTGGACTGGTAAAGACTCAAATGCCACCCAAACTGGTGCATGAGCCGATTCTTTATCAAGACGAAAATCTGGACTCCACTTGAAGACTCTCATCGGAAACTCTTGGACCATCCCTGATCCTTTCAGCCAATAGCGAAGGTAGTCTTCTTCAGCATAAAACCTAATAAAAACATGCCCTTGATCCAATAAACCAAGCGAATAAGATGCCTTTTTCTATATTCATTGTTCTAGAATTTATTAGTTATGCCATTAGTAATCGATCCTTAATTCTTGCATAATTAACCCTTCTCGGTCCTCACCTTTATTAATTGGCTTCAGTTTACTCTACTTTTTATTTTTATTTTTCCCTTTCAAACTTGCTATAATTTATATTTTTTTAATGTGTTAGTATTTCGTATTTTACTCTTTATTTTATTAAATAGTTGTCTCTTTAACTTGTGTGTTTGTTTTTAAGCTTTGGTACCGGGTCTCCAAAGAGGTAACCCAACTTCTTGTTATTTTACTCTTTATGTGCTCCAATATGCTCTAATGTGATTTTATCCATTATTTTTATTATTAGTTGTTAATTTCTTGTTTTACATATTTTTTGTGTATTTACGAATTTTAATTATTATTTTTGGAAAAATATAATATTTTGTATTTAGCTAGTCAATGTAATAGTTAGATTATTTTTCTCATATTTTAGCAAAAATTGTGTAATTAGATAGAAAGTGTAATAGATAGGGCATTTTTAATTTTCCCCCTTTTAATTGTAAATTAAGCCCCCGGTGTAATAGTTAGGGTTTATTTGCTTTTGCGTGCTTACGTGCTTATTTACTTTACCGTTTTCATTAGGATTTTGCATCTAGATATTATGCCTATATGTTATGTGCTCCTACTTGACTTTATATGTATTTATATGTTTAATTCACTTTTAATTCACGCTTTACTATTTAATTCATATTTTATGTTATTCCATCACCACACTAGTCCAACACTAGTTGTGGCTTTATCGTTTCCCCACTAGTCCAAAGCTAGTGGGAATCCCTAGAAAGGACCAGTCCAACGCTAGACCCTTAGGGCATTTTAGTGTTAGGTGTATTCGTGTGCATTTTACATCCCACTTCACACACTTTTAGTTTTTCTTTCCGTTTGGCATTATTATTATTATTATTATTATTATTATTATTATTTTGACACATTTTTAAAATGCATGACATCTAGGTTGCATTTCACTTAGACTTTAGGACATTTGTGGGATTCGACTAGATATAGTCGCCTACTCACGTGGGAAGCAGTGGCGTACATGTCGTTCCCCCTTCCGTGAGTAGGAATATTTAGTCACGAGATATTAGTCCCCTGCACCTTGTCATGTTGCATACCCACCTTCTTTCTTCACTTACTATATATTATTAGTTTCTTTTCTTTTTTGCATCACACTTTGCATAAAAACTCGTGACTCCCTCGAGGTCTGGACTCAGGTTTCGCAATTAATGCGATAATTTCGACCAAGCCTCGACGGAACATTTCGACCCTCCTGATATTCACATTTAGACTTAGGATTTGCATTCATTTAGATACATCCAAAACGCGATAGAATCTAGGGTTAATTTAGGAAAATTTTATTAAACCTCGCAACTAGTTTTGGCAAGGTAGAAAGGGTGTCTTAGGCATAAGCCTTTGCCTTCTCTTTCTTCAAATTTGACTCCCGGACCTTTTTCTCTCTTTTTTAATAGACCGAAGTCAGAAAAAGGTTTTTAAAATATTTTTTTAATTTTTATTTTGTTAAACGATTTTTCGGGTGACTTGGTACATCCTAACTCAGTACCAAGTGGCGACTCCATTTTCTTTTAAAATAAAACCCTTTTTCAAAAATCAGTTGGTCAAAACTGTCACTTTTTTTAGTCCCGGCCTTACTTTCTTTTAAAATATCATTTTTTCTCAAAATACATTTTTTAAATAAAAACTTGATTTTTCTCACACACACACGGTTTTTCCAGAAACCTTTATTTTCGAAAAGGTCACCGAGATCGGATCATTTTTTGGGGACGTGACAGTCAACGACACCACTAGTACCTTTTACTTATGATTTTTCAAACGCGACAGAATTTTGGTGACTCCACTGGGGATCACTAGTGAGTTCGTGCACAAGGCTTAATCATATTTTCCTCCTTTAACCCTTTATTCCATCATGTTTTGATGTTAGGATTGTATTTTTCTTTTTTAGGTTTTTAGGTTTTTCTTTTGCATCTCACACACTTCCTATCCTCGGCTACTTATGTGATGTATGTATGATTTATTTACTTTTGCTTTATTCGACCATGCTTGCATTTGGGGGGGGGATCAGTTACCCTTAGAGCCCACACTTTATTACTCCCTCCTCTCACAAGGAGCACTCCATACGTGCATTTGATATATTTTACCCTTGTTCTCTTTTTGGTGGTTGTCACCTACCCATCCTGGTTAGGAATAGGATTGATCTACTTAAGCATGTGAGCGGGGCACGATGTGCACGTAATCATGTTTGGGAGATCACCCGAACTCTCAACTTAAGTCCATAAATCTAAGAGATTCGGAGATTTTAAAATCCACTCGGACACGTGGCCGGGGCACGATATGCACGTAGTAGTGTTTGGGGGATCACTCGAGCCACCGACCAAGGGCTTTGGGATTGATGACCCTTACCATTAGGTTTGAAGGCTTGGGAATCGACAGCCTAATTGAGTCTAGATGCATTAGTGAGGCCAACCTTATGCATCCATGTAGAATAACCTAGGGTAGAGTCAGCCTTATCGTATCAAGCACACTAGGCACGAGAGGAGGGAACCAACCTCCTTTATCTTTCTTGTTATGCCATTTACTATTATCTATGTGTATTATTTGGTTTTGCCAATGTGTTATGTGTTATTTGTTAAATAAACTAACACAATTTCTTTACTATTTTGTTTGCATTCACAACCATAGAATAAAGAGCCCGGGCATGGTGCTCTCGTAGGAAGCCAACCCTCTTTTGGCACGTTTAAATTTCATTTTGATAATTAATTTTTTCGAGAAAGATGGAAATAGAATTTCATAAATTCTTTGCAAATTACATTTTATTATAAATACCCAAGGGATCAATCATTGTGAATTTCTTAAAATCCTGAAAATTTGATTTTTCATCTCGTATATTGTTAAATAAAAATTATAGTTTTTAAATTTTTTTCAATATTTATTCCTTCTTGTTGTTCTTGTCAATTTTATCCGAACTAAATTTTCTTAAAATGAATAATTGCACATAAGTAGTCAAATTTTTTGCACAGCTTGCGTTTATCAGTTCAAAAAAAAAATTTTTTTGATACGTCATTTTTGCCGTATCCCCTACCCTCCTGTCCGACATTACACAAAAATAATTTCATAAATTGACATTTTGACTTGTAAAGTCATGATTTTTTTTTATTTCTTTCAATGTTGTGTCTCGTAACGTTTTGGAGGTTCGATTTTTCAATCAAATATTTTTTGGAGTCAATAATTTCTTTTGTACAGTTTATGGTCCATCTTTCTCGAAGAAATTTTGCATCATTGTTATATATAAAAAAAAAAAACTTTAGGACATTTCTCAAGTTTGGCATTTTCGCATATTTTAATTAGCTTCAATAATTGGCATCATGCATAAACTCTAGAGGGAATGCCATTTCAAGAATCCCATGATAGGAAAGCCGTCCTTTTGTCTTGGGTACGTAACCCTAAAAGACATGCACGTTTATTTTTTTGGTAAATCCTGGCAGGTGAGACCCTAGGTAAGGTAATATGAGCAAAATGGAGGCATCTCTTCTCGGTGGATCTGGCCCATCTATGATTAAAAAAGGGGGGTCTCACTCTAAAGGATTGCATTTCATGCTAGGCCTACCTTTGGTGCAATAAGGGCTCCCCCTCAGGGCATGCATCCGTTTTTGTTTTTACTTATACTAATTCTGATTTTTTTTCATTTTTACAGGTCCTCTAGCGGAGGTGGTAAAATAAGAAAGACATCTAATACATATTTGGTCTTACGTTCGAGCATTTCTAAATTATGGTCCAATTCTAAATAAAGCATCACATGCTCGAGACCCATAAGGACATAAAAAACATGAGTGCTCTTTTGAATTATTCGAAGGATCATTGTCGACCAATTTGTTAGAATTGATAGTGCCTAGAACTTAGATAGGTGAGTTTGGTTAAGATAAGCAGTGTGATAAATGAAATTGTATTTCATAGCTGGACAATTGTAAGAAGAATAATAATAATTCGGATGCTAATAATTGCACTCCTTCTATAAATTTAAGATTGCCTTGTGTTCAAAATTTTCTCTCAGATAAAGTGTTAATTAAGTTGCTTTCTGAAATTTGTTTATGACATTTGATTTTCCCTTCATGTCTTGCATTTAACTTTTGAAAAGAATTTTCTTCAAATCTTTTTGTTATATTGAACAAATAATTCTTTGATGAGGTCTCGAAATAAGTCACATTTTTCTCAAAACCTAATGCTAGGTTTGTGTAATTGTAAAGTTTTCTCTTTTGATAAGTGAATGTAAGTTCAAATTGAATGAAAAGAAAAAACATTTTCTTGTATTTTTTGATGGTGAAAATAAATGCCTATGGTTTTTGGATGTCATCTTATTTGAAGATGATAATTGCCACTTCGATATCTTTCTAATACCAAAATAATGCAAATTGTAAGGGAGAATTATAATGATGCAAAAAGGAATTTAGACTTTGTGTTGAGGATTTCGAATGGTACAAAAGGAATATCCAAGCTTAACTTGGAAGAAGTAGAAACCACGAACATTGACACCAAGACATTGAAGTTAAGTCAAAATGCACTTCTGCTCCGAAGGTCTGCAAAATGTCGAGCCAATTTAGATGTATGTTTGGACGATTCAAGCACAATAAAAGAACAAACATGCAGGGGATGCCACTTCAACCAATTCACAAGGGGAGTTTTATTATTTCATGTCCACACTTTCTTAGTCACCTTTGGAATGTGTTGAATAAATTGTTATAAGATTAAAATAAGGTGATGTCACATGCTTGTAAATTATTGCTCACAATCATGACTTTTGTCTAATTCCCCTACTTGTTGAAATTACTTTATGTGCTTTGACAAATGTTTTCTTCAAGTACTAAGAAATAATTATTATGTGGTTTGGAGTTTTGTTCTTATAGAAAGTATATCTTGTAAAGTGGTTGAAATTATGTCTAAATTTTGTATGTTTGATAAAAATTTCTCTTTTTTACTTAATTTCACATGTTAAATGCTTATTATGGTCAATTAGTGCACTCGTGTAATCCATGATGCAACATATGTTATGAGAAAAAAAGAAAAAAAAAGAAAAAAAAGGAAGGAAAGAAAAAGAAAAAAAAAGAAGAGAAAAAAGGAAAAGAACAAGAAAGAAGAAAAGAAAAGAAATAATGCAGTTTTTCTACTCCAATGATTCTCGTGCTTAGTAACTGAGAGTCTTCATCCAAAAATGTCGACTTTCGCGTCAAACGGTACTTGAATTATGTGTAATGCATTGCAAATTTGAGCAAGTAAATTGTTGAGTAACTAGGGATCTTCATCCAACCAATGTCGATTCTTGCATAAAAAGGCAGTTTTAATTCTCGAATATAGTCTCTGCTATTGGCTTAAGATTGAGATGTTGAGTAACCGGGAACCTTCATAACCAATGTCGGTTTTCCCATCAAAAGAAATTCTCGTAGCTTGAGTGATTAGTTTGATATTACAAATATCCCTCAAGTGAAAAAAATGATGAAATTGATCATAGACATGTGATGTTCTCTGATTGATCGTATGATTCGTTTACTTGTGAAATTCAGTAAGGCGAAGAAATTAAGTTGAACTTGCTTAATTGTGATGTAATTCCTTCTTCTTTGCTTGATATTATGAGTATTAAAGACAACATGAAAAATTGCATAATGATTATTTACTCAGTTTTGAGAAAAAACATTTTAGAACGCACATGTGTGATTTCAATGCTTGAATCATTAATTGATCTCATATTTTCCAAACAATTTGAGGACAAGTGATGATTCAAATGTGAGGGAATTGACAAGTGTCAAAATGATGCATTCTAGCATATTGGCAGATGATGTTAATATATCTATCCCAATCAACAAGGGAAAGTTGCCTTACTGATGCCAAATACTTTTTGAACACTGGTTTGTTTTAATGGAAAAAGGAAAGATCATCTCAATTTTGGACATTGTCGTTCATTTCATTTCTTCCCCTGAAGTCAATAATCCGAAAGGATCCTATGATTAGGAGAGTGTGACAGTTGAAGGCACACAAATGAGAAAACCAGTATGCCAACATGAGATTCATTGAGAAGTTGATGACAATAGTTGATTGAGGTTTCTCGTTTGCATTGATAAGTTTGTAGCAATGTCAAAATTCAGATGGAAGTGACATCCAAAGATCAAAAAGCATATTTTAAGCCATTATTTCAAAATTGAATTTTTTTTAAAAAAAAATTTTATTTAATTGTACTTCATTTAGTCTTTGCATGTTATTTACTGTACATAATTTCTTTTACATTACTGCATGTGAAGCATTTTTTTTCTGACCAATTCATGTTTTGAAAAATTTTGACGTTTGTTTTTTTTAATCTTAATTTAATTTGAATAAAATCAAAGGCAATCCTAAATTTATCATAAACCAGAATCATGCATGAATTGCAAGACTATTTCCGAAGATTCGGTCTGAGTCGTGAATCAGAATTCACTGAATTGGAAAACTTACGGAAGGTAAGGCAAGAGATTGGTCAAAGACTCAGAATGGCAATACTCATATTTATATGCGCTAGCAGAGTCAAGGGACCGCTAGATTGTGGCATCACTTTTGCAATTGTAGTTGCTTCATCTTTTTTTGCAGGTGCAATCACATCGTCATCAATTGAGGCTTTCGTCAAGAATAAAAACTGGGACAATTTTTTAAATTAGTGATGATTTAATTAAAGCCACAACTCAATTCAAAGATTGATTTCAAAATGGACACTGGGGGCAAATTTTTTGAAAATTTTTTTTTTTATTTTAAGATTGATTTTTGAGATTGATTTATAGTGGAGCAAGTTTTCTGCAAAAGTTGAATTTAAATGGATTTTGATACCAAATCTCAAAAAGAGTGATTTCGGGTTAGTTTGATGCCGTACACTGTAGCAGCCCCACCTTACCCAGAGGCGCACCAAAGGGCTTAGCGGACTGCCTGCCTAGCTCTCGCCAGGTCTCGATTCACGCACTCACGCAAACGACCGAGCGTACTTAACTTAAAATAAAATAAACTAAAATAAAATGGAACAAAATAAAATACACTCTTATTATTTAACTGAAAGGTACAAGTCATACCGCAAGTTTACAAGTCATAATATACATGCTTTTCACAAAAATAGCCTAACACAGTTCGGCTATTACAATAGTTACAACATCCATAATAATCGAAAACCAGTGGGTCCAGCTTTAATTTTTCAAGTAACCTGAGTAAAGGAAAACAAATAAAATGGAATGAGCTATAATAGCCCAGTGAGTGCTCAAGTCATGCGATCATACCAGTGAAATGTGATTTTTGTTCGATAAAATATTTAATGAGTAAATAAACAATTTGTGAACAAATTAATTAACAAATAGTCAATGGCGGATACGGGCTCACTGCAGAAGCAAGCTTAGGTCCAGCATACTCGTAAAATTCAATCCGGAGTTACCCTCTTTGAGGAATGAAACTCTTATCGGAAAGAATATCAAGCACCTATATTCTCCAGCACCTTATATCACCCCAAACGCTCCCGGATTACTAACCGAGGAGTAACGGTGAAGTTAGCCCCGGAAGTCCAAGATCAAGAATAAATTCAATCATGAGTTAGCCTTTTTCAGGACTTTACTCAGATAAACAATTAACAAGCACCAAATAACGCCCAACACCTTATATCTCTCCCATACGCTCCCAATTTGATTAACCGTGGAAAATAGTAAAATTAACCATGGAAGTCACAAGCACAATTAACACATTAAATAGTGAAAGCATGTAACACATGACGGAATAGATGCGATAAAGTACACATCTTTCCTCAAATAACACATTTTTATTATATACTCATGTCAAGTGTAATCATACCATTTCATGCATGGAAATAATAATAACTAGTATGACATGGCGTTTCATGCATCATGCACACAGAAGAACACTCACCTGGTGCCTAAGAAAATATCTCGTAGAAAGGTCGGGTCTCACTTTCGGATCCTGAAATTCACGAGAAAGAATCGTGTAAAAACCCTGACTAAAATCTAAGAAATTTCATAAGGAAATTCAAGAAATACCCCAAGTCTTTCTAGGGTTAAGTTTCTAGGGTTTTGGAGCTTAGGGTTTACCCTAGGGTTTAGGGTTTTCGAAATTAGGGTTTTCTAACTTTCTAGGGTTTTGCTCGGAGAGGTTTAATTCACTAATAGCTAATCTACAAAAATTTCTGCACGCTTAAATCACTAAATTACAGCTTATAGAGTCTTAAATCATAGCCTAATCACTTTTATTTCTTAGGTTTTACCGAAATTTCGGCAGCATTTTCCCTATAACCGGACTAACCCAAAAATTTAAAACCTGCAAGAAAATCAACCATCCAATCCAATTCAACAAGTTTTACAACTTCTATGTTCAATTTGAACTCACATTCAATCAAGATTCCACTCAAATTCAAAATCCCTACTCTAAGAATCATCACCCAAATCTGCACAGGGTTGGTTTTCAGCCAACTTCGTGCTATTTCTGGGGTCAATCCATTAAGAACTAAGGAATTCGGATTACATGGTTTTAAAGTACGTTTATAGGGCTACAACTTTCGTGAAGATCATCAATCGAAATTCCAACTAGAACAGGTTCAAAATCAGCCCTCAAGTCGGCTCATCATCAAAACTGTTTCACGCAGAATCAAATTTTCATCCAACTTTGCAAGCTTTCTGCGGTTAATACACAATGAACCACCATGCAAGCTTTATACCGTTTGAAATCCCTATGAATCTAGTTTCTAAAACAACAAGAATCACTCGAATCCAAGTTATCTACATCAAGTTATGAACGTTTTACTAAAACTGGTCCAGTATGACTGTGAAAGTAAAACTTGAACAAAACCCTAATTAAAGCTTAAATAAAACTTAAATAAACTTGAAATTAATAGCAAAATTTCATGGTACATACCTTAAACAAGCTTAGAACCTTGCTTAGGAAGAAGAAAACCTCACTTTCTATGGTGGAATTTGTCTAAAATTGGAAGAAAAACTCTAAGAAAATGAAGAACAAGAGAGGGTAGAGAGAGAGAGGTTGAGAGAGTCGGCCAAGAGGAGTGAAGAAAAGAAAGAACTAGGCTAGGAACAATAGTAAAGAAATAATGAAAAGATGGGAGAAAGAATAACCAATAAAAATATTACAAGAAGCAAGTTAGGGTTTAGGCTTTTTAGGCATTAGTTGTAAACTTGGTTTAATGTAATTGGTGACATAAAAATATCTCTTCAACCTAGTAGTTAGTAACATTATGACATAAATATTAAAGCAAAAAGAGAGGAAAATAAGAAAAGAAAATCCGGCCAAGAAGGACAAGAAAAAGAAAGGAGAAACTCGACCAAGAGAAAAGAAAAGAAAGAGAAAAATTTCAGCTAAGGGAAAAGAAAATAAAGCAAGAAAATAAGTGAAATTTTTGAGTAAAATTGAGCTAAAATTCAAGTAGTAAAAGGCTAGAAAATAGTAGAATAAATTAAGCAAAATTTAAACTCTAATATAAATTAAATGGTCAAGTAAAATTATTCTAACTTTAGTACTTAAGTGTTCTTGCTTCAAAATGAAAATCTTAGCTAATTAACCTAATTAACTCAAGAAATCTCCCAACTAATAAATCAAGGATTAACACTTAACCCTAAATAAGAAAAGAAAATGTCTCTTATATGTGCATTTTCTAGGGTGCTACATACACTGGGGCAAAATTTTTTGAAAATTTTATTTTTGAGATGATTTTGATGCAATGTTTGACAATTGTTCCAAGTTTTCATATGTCTCAAATTTCTTTATGCATTTTTTCAACGGTCTGGATCTCATGTTGATCATTCTAGTCTGGTGCCTTTTGTTCATCAGTTTAGGATCATGAATTCATGCATTTTGTCTCGCAGCCTGTTCTATGTCATATTGTCTTAATTTTTCGAACCAACATTTGTTCATTATTTGTTTAGCATGTTGCATGTTATTTTGATTTTGTCCAAGCATTACGCATGTTTCACTTTTCTGTCAAATCCCAACTCGTCCGTTGGGTATTAATTTTTGTCTAACAATTCAAATTATGTTTTTCTATTCATGCATTTATGCATTCGTTTGGCAGCCCGAACCCCATTAACACGTTTTACTTTTCTAAATTTGCATTTATTTAGTAATTGTCTTATATTTGTCCAGCATACTGCACGGTGTTTTAATGTGTTTAATAGTTCACATATTGTGTTCACGCTTTTTCATTTTTATTTTCAGTTTTCAGTAGGTTCAATCTTTGCATTGGGTACCGATTTTCATTTTCAGTTTGCGGTAGTCTCAATCGTCAACATTGGGTACCGTCTTTATTTTCAATTCTCGGTAGGCTCAATCGTCTTGCATTGGGTACCGATTTTCATTTTCAAGTTTGTGATAGGTTCAATCGTCAGCATTGGGTACCATCTTTATTTTCAGTTCTCGGTAGGCTCAATCTTTTGTATTGGGTACAGATTTTCATTTTCAGTTTGATGTAGGCTCAATCGTCAGCATTGGATACTGTCTTTATTTTCAATTCTCGGTAGGCTCAATCGTCTTGCATTGGGTACCGATTTTCATTTTCAGTTTGTGGTAGGCTCAATCGTCAGCATTGGGTATCGTCTTTATTTTCAGTTTGCGGTAGGCTCAATCGTTAGAATTGGGTACCCTCTTTATTTTCAGTTCTCGGTAGGCTCAATCTTTGCATTGGGTACCGATTTTCATTTTCAGTTCTCGGTAGGCTCAATCTTTTGCATTGGGTACTGATTTTCATTTTCAGTTTGAGGTAGGCTCAATCGTCAGCACTGGGTACCATCTTTATTTTCAATTGTCGGTAGGCTCAATCGTCTTGCATTGGGTACCGATTTTCATTTTCAAGTTTGCGGTAGGCTCAATCGTCAGCATTAGGTACCATCTTTATTTTCAGTTCTTGGTAGGCTCAATCTTTTGCATTGGGTACCGATTTTCATTTTCAGTTAGCGGTAGGCTCAATCGTCAGCATTGGGTACCATCTATAAGGTAATAGCATAGGTAACGCAGCGGAAAAATAAAAATTTATTACCTTAACCATAGATCTCTTTGACATATCTATATGATTAACAAGGGGGTTTGCATGAAAATTACCTTAAGCACAGAAGATTTCTATGCTTCTAGGCAAAGATCCTTCGAAGAAGATGTTAGATCTACCACGAAAAGCCCTCCAAACGTAGAGCCTCTAACGATATCCACACGAACAACTTCTTTGGGAACCTTATAGGCTTGCTTGCTTTGACTTTTGAGTGCTAGCTCCCTTGAATTATTAAGAACACAAGAAGAAGAAAAACCTAACCCTTAGGAGAGAGAGAGAGAGACGCCTAGAGAGAGAAAGAGGCGTGACTTTTTCTCTTCAATTTTTCTCTCACTAGTTTTCTTTTGTGCTACAATAATAATAATTCAAGAGTCAAAGCATGAACCTATTTATAGAGGAAGTAATCTAGTCTTTTAGGAAATAAAGCTAATTAGAAACCAAGAAGGTTTAGGCAACTTACTTTAAGCTAATCCTTCTCCTTTAGGAAATCTATTCCATAAGGAAACCAATTAGTTACTTTATTTCTTTTAGGAAACTAATTTCCTGCAAGACTTAGAATATTTATAAATAAGTCCTTTAAGTTAATTTATCTCATAAATTAACCCCATAAGTATCTCATACTTATCTTAATTACATTTTAACCCAAAGATTTTGTTCTTTATGTGTGTGACCCATTAGGTTCCATTCACGTTGGCAATAAGTATAAATTATAACTCATTAATTGAGCTAGATAAATTAAACACTTTTAATTTATCATTAATTCACTAATTAATCAATTCATACTTATAGATCATGAGTGGCGTCTAGCAATGCATCATGACCACCCAAGTGAATAGGAAAGTCATATGGTAGACCATACCCTTCAATGACAATGTTACCGTGTAATTAATATCCTTTCACCACACTATATCCCAATTAGTCTAAAAGTATAGTGCATACTTTTAAATGACTAATTTATATTTTCTTGTTCCAGAAATATAACTCTCCATGATGTATAACCTTGAAACTACTTCCAAGTTATACTATCACTTCTGCAGAAGATTTATGAGTTAATATTTCCAACAAGTGGCCATTAAGGGATATACTCTCCTATTAAGGAGTGGTGAATCCTATATTGATTACTCACTATCTTTCCATGCTTCAAACTATACCCAATCTCTAACCTATGAGCTACCCTTTTACGGGCACCGAGGAATAGAGTCAAAGTATAGCAATCCACACTCAAGATACTATGGTAATCTCAAGTCAAAGGATCACTTACACCATTGCCATTAAGAGTTCAACTATTGGCACTATAGTTGAAACTCTTGGCGGATCAATCCAATGAACTTGTTCTCAAACAAGCATCCACATACTAGCTTAAGTGTCACGCACACCATAGTCAATGAGATCAACTACTACTTACCATAAGTAGAGGCAAAGTATGTGCTAGTCTATCCGTATTAATGATGTCCAATCTCATTAATACTATGACTAGGGATATTTAAGAATATGACTTTATGTATTAGAGTCTCATAATTGTAACCCTTACAATCTCTAATACACAGTCAATATTCTAAGGACTTTATCAATCAAACAAGTAACATGGAAATACAAGTATAGATGATAAAGAAAAATACCACATGGATAAATATAACATAAATAAGTGTAAAACAAAACACCTTTAAACCATCTTGGTTTTAGGGCATACACTAACACCATCTTTATTTCCAAATCTCGGTAGGCTCAATCTTTTGCATTGGGTATTGATTTTCATTTTCAGTTTGCGATAGGCTCAATCGTCAGCATTGGGTACCGTCTTTATTTTCAATTCTTGGTAGGCTCAATCGTCTTGCATTGGGTACCGATTTTCATTTTCAAGTTTGTGGTAGGCTCAATCGTCAGCATTGGGTACCATCTTTATTTTCAGTTCTCGATAGGCTCAATCTTTTGCATTGGGTACCGATTTTCATTTTCAGTTTGCAGTAGGCTCAATCGTCAACATTGGGTACCGTCTTTATTTCTAGTTCTCAGTAGGCTCAATCTTTGCATTTACTTTTTCAAGTTGGCAGCCCAACTTTGCATTCATCAACTTTGGCAGCCTAAGGTCATGCATCCGTTCAGCAATATGAACGGCATATGTTTATTTACAATTTTCAAGTTTGGCAGCCCAAACATTGCATTTAGCTTATCGATATTTATTTTGTTTAGCAACCAGAACTCATTTTTTGACTTTCAGTTTAAGCACTTTATTTTGTCTTGTAGTCTTTTACCATTCTATGTTATCTTCATTTAGCAGTTCGAATGTTGCATTTCTTTCTTTTGATCACAAGTTTGAACTCTTGTGTTACCATTTGCAATTATGTTTCACATCCACCGTTCACTTGCATCTGAACTACGTTCGACCTAATTCCCTTCACCAGGATACGTAGGCAGCTCTTTGAGAGCTCGGTCGCATGTTCTTGTTGTCGCGCCCCATTTTTCGAAGGAAGACGAAAAAAAAGTAAAGATTAAAATGTATGTTGTGTTTATTTGTTGAGAAAGGAGTGTAGGTTTTTAGTAAACTAATTTTAGAAAATACTTTATAAAAGGTTTGACAAAAGATGTGATTTTTAGAAAATGTCTTGTTTTGAAAACAAAAAGAAAAGGACCTAAAATGGGACTTTGAAAATGCGACAGTTTTTGGATCCAAAAATAGAGTCTAAAAAGGGTTTTGAGTAAAAAGGAAGTCGCCACTTGGTATTGAGTTTTGGTGTACCAAGTCACCAGAAAATATTTTATAAAAGGTAAGAAAATCAAGAATGATTTATTTAGAAAATGATTTTTGAGAAAAGAAAATGTCAGAAAACAATAAAAACCCTTTTAGACAACTCTAAGTCTTTGAAAACAAGAGAAAAAGGTTCGGGAGTCACAGTTGAAGAAAGGGAAGGCAAAGATTCGCGCCTAGGGACACCCTTTCAACCTAGTCGAAACTAGTTGCGAGGTTTAGTCTAAATTTTCCTAATATAACCCTATGATTTTATCACATTTGGATGCAACTATATGAATGCAAATCTAGTCCTAAAAATAGGTATCGTTAAGGGACGAAATATTCCATTGAGGTTTAGTCAGAATTATCGCATTAATTGCGAAACCCGAGTTTAGACCTCGATGGAGTCACGAGTATAGATGCAAAATGAAATGCAAGAGAAAAGAAAAATAGTAGTATAGATAGTAAGTGAACAAAGAAAGTGGGGATGCCACATAATGGGTACGGGGGACTAATAGACTCGTGACTAGCTATTTCTACTCACGGAGGGGGGAACGGCATGTACGCCACCGCTTCCCACGTGAGTAGATGACTATTTCTTAGTAAAAAAAAATCACACAAATGACCTAAGATTCTATGTGTAGTGGAGTCTAAATGTTATGCACTAAACATTTGTTTAAGATAGATAATAAGTGATAATAATACATAAAAAAACCATACAAAAATGAGAAAAGGCCTAAAAAGAGAAAATGTGTGTGAAATGGTCATGAAATGCACACAAGAAATGATTTTAATACTAAAATGACCTAAAGGTCCTAGCATTGGACTAGCCTATTTTCTATAAATTCTCCGCTAGCATTGGACTAGCGAAGAAACCGAAATTAACCACAACTAGCGCTGGACTAGTGTGGCAACGATACACATATATATTATAACAAGTAAGTAAATAAATAAATAAAACATAGATTAAAGCAATAATCACATAGAAGCAAATAATAGCACATAGGAGCATATAGCACACAAGCATAATATTCTAGATACAAAATCCTAGAGAAAGCGGATAAAACACATAAGCACATAGCACACATAGCACACAAAAAGCCCTAACTATTACACCGGAGAAGCCTAATTACAATCTAAAATAAAAGAAAATAAAATAAAAGATAACCTATCTAACCTATCGATTACATTTTCTATCTAAATACATGGGTTTTCGTCAAATAGATAAAATATAAACTATCTATTACATTAACTATCTAAATACAAAATTTTTGCTTCAAGAATATTACCTATCTATTACACTTCTTCAAAAAATTAAATTCAAATAAATAACATGGAATGAATAAATAAATATTCACGCATGAATGAAAATTATAAGCACAAAAGAGATACACAAAAGAAAACATATAGGAAAAGCACGTAAGAGCACGTAGGAGCATATAAAGAGACATTGAAGGGTAATAGAAGTACCTCCCATTCGTAAACTCGGTACAAATTGCTAATAAAATCAACAAACATGTCAAGGTACCACTATTTAAAGTATAAAAATATGAAATACTTAAAATTGGAGATAAAATGTAAAGTTCGAGCAAAGCTAGAGGGACTTAGAATAAAATTCCAGCAAGTTTAGGGATTTAGAATAAAATTCCAGCAAGTATTTATGACCTAAAACTAAAATTCTAGCAAGTTTAGGACTTAAAACTAAGATTCCAGCAAGTTTAGGGACTTAGAATAAAATTCCAACAAATATCTAGGACTTGAACTAAGATTCCAGCAAGTTTAGGGATTTAGAATAAAATTCCAGCAAGTATCTAGGACTTAAAACTAAGATTCCAGCAAATATCTAGGGACAAAATACAATTCCAGCAACATATGGGGAGCAAAAATGTGAACTACAGCAAACCTAGGGGGTCAATTAAAATAAGTATGAACTTAAATGGAGTAAACTAAAGTATTGAAGGGCATAATTAAACAATTAAGGATCTAGGGGGGCAAAATGTAGATAAATATAATTTGATGAAGATAATGAAAATAAATAACTAAAACAAAACTAAGTTTTGACTATGATTTTTCTTCTTTTTTTCTCTTCGGTCTTTTTTATTCTCTCTTCGGCCTCCCTCTTCGGTTTTTATTCTCTCTTCGGCCTCCCCCTCGATTTTTCTCTCTTCGGCCATTCTCCTCGGATTTTTCTTTTCGGCCTTCCTCCTCGAGTTTTTCTCTCTTCGACCCTCACTCTCACTCTCTTCTTCTCTTCTTCTCTTCGGCTCACTCACTCTCACTCTCTTCTTCTCTTCTTCTCTTCTTATCTTCGGCTCATTCACTCTCATTTCTTCTCTTCTTCTCTTCGCTCACTCACTCACTCTCTTCTTCTCTTCTTCTCTTATTCTCTTCGGCTCACTCACTCTCTTCTTCTCTTCTGCTCTTCGGTTTCTTCTTCTCTTCGGCTCATTCACTCACTCTCTTCTTCTCTTCTTCTCTTCTTCTCTTCAGCTCATTCACTCTCACTCTCTTCTCTCTTCTTCTCTTCGGTTTTTCACTCATTCTCTCGGTCTATCTCTCTTTCTCACTAGTTCTCTCCTCGGTTCTTCACTCTTCGCTAAGTTCAAAATCATGCCACAAAATCTTTAATGTCCACAGGTAAGATCATCATAAACCAATCAAGCATGCACTAATAAAATGGGTATGAATTAACTTGGAAGAGAATTCGAAAGACTTACCTCTCGGCCGAGGGATAAAGATGGCGGTGAAGGGCTGCTGTCGGCTATTGGAGGAAATGTCACTGGTATTGATTGTTGGAGCTTCGGTCGTCTAGTGAGACTGATTTTTGCAGGAAGGGAGTGAAGTGTGATTGTGTGTGTGGTGCGTGTGTGTATGATAATGCAGAGAAAGAGAGGAAGAAAGGTGAGTTGTGTGTATTTTGTGATGTTATCAGATGAGTTGTGAAGGAGCTAAGAAGGAGAAAAAATAAAATGTGTCTGTGTTTTTTAGAGAAAAAATAGGAACTCCCCGGTTGAGTGTGTGAGTTTTTTCTGATGTGTGTAGATGAGTTGTGTGAGTGTAGGTGTGTGTTTTGTGATAATGGAGAGTGGGTGAAGAAGGAAAGAAAATCTACCAAAATCCCCTCAAATCTGGTTTAGGTGGTGTTGATTGGATTTCTTCTGCTGCTGCGTGCAGCAACTGCAGTCAAACTGCAGTTGCTGTAGTAGCTTCTTTTTTTTTTTTTTTTTGCAATAATAAATTTTTTTAAAATTTTTTTAATGAAAAATCAAAATAAATAGTAAATAGTGTTGAAGAATTATGAAAATTTTATAAAAAAAAATCTACTAGATTCATAAAATGCATGTATAAAATTTTTTGATACGAAAATTCTGATAATAAGAACATATTTGAACATGTGTCATATGTGACAAAAAATTATGAAAAGAAAAATAAAAATACTAAATGACCATTAAAAATCGTAAAATCTTTACACAAAATATATTATCACACAAAATATGTATACTAAAATTTTCACTCAGAAATTTTAACATATATGCATTCTTGGGTAACGTGCCCTTAACAAACAAAACGGACGAAAATTAAATAAATACTTGAATGACCTCCAAAAATTATGTAATTTTGACAGAAAATTTATGAATATACAAAATGCACATATAAATTTTTTCACTTGAAAATTCTCGTAAAACAAAGTGCATTGGGAAACGTGCCATTGAGTAAAAAATACTAAAATTTTAAATAAATACTAGATGACTCCAAAAATCATTCAAATTAGAAATAATGATAAAAATAGTAAAATTATGTATTTAGGAAATAAAAAAAAATAAAATAATATTTACGTGGTGAAATTACCATTTTGCCCTCGATGTGACGAATTAGTCATAAATTGCATGAAAACTGTAATCGATCCCCGGAAATCAAAAATATCCCTTAAATGAAGCAACACACATATTTTTACAAAAGGTGTGTCAAAATTTGGTGTCTACACTTGTATATTCATTTGTTCATTGGTTTCGCATATCGCCACAATGCATGTTTAGATATTTTTGTTTACATTGGTCTCTGTTTTTACATTTAGGTGAGTCAAATTTGGTATTATCTACATCTTTGTCTGAAATCTCTACGAGATTCTTGACAAAGAGGGGCAAACTGTAGACACCAAATTTTGACACAACATTTATTTTCAAACATTGGAGGGGCATGTTTGCACTTTCTAGGCCAAATTTTAATTTTTTTTCAATAATCTTGGGGGCAAAATAGTAATTTTCTATTTGTAAATACTTTTTCATTAGTTTTGGGGGGTTTTAAATTCGTATTTTTACTTTCATACATATTTTTTATTTTTGTGATTTTTCTAAATTTAATTGGTATTTTTTATATATTTTACCAACATAAAGGCAAAATAGTAATTTCTCCTCGCAAACACCATTTTAGTTCATTTTTAGTTGCAAATTCATTTTTATAATTCTTTAAGCATGTTTCTAAATTTTCTTTATTTTTTCAGAAAGAATAGCTATTTTTCTGTAAATTTTCATTTTCCAAGTGCAAAATCGTCATTTTACAGCTTAAATTCATTTTTTGTCAAATTTTGAGTCAAAAAGGAATTTTCTAATGTTTTAAGCCTACTTTTAATTTTTGATAATTTTTTGAGGCTAATATCTATTTTTTGTGTATTTTCGTTATCCAGGGGCAAAATCGTCATTTTACACCCTGAGCGCGTTTTTATCAGTTTTGAGCTCTAGTTTTTATTTTTGAAATCTACTGTGAATTCTTTTCAAAAATTTAGAGATTGTTGTCATATTCTTTGTATTAATTTTTTATTTTGGGGTTAAAAATTTTCTTAAAATAAAATTAGCATTTTTAATACCGGTGGCGTTTTCGTTATTTTATAGCATTCTTGGCCAACAAGACAAGTGGCCTATAAAAATCCCTTTTAATTAGCAAAACAAAAGAAGAAAAAAATTAAAAAAACCCTAAAAATATATTTTTATCTTATCCAGGAAGATCAAACACACACCAAAACACCATAAAAACACACAACAGCCGCCTGGCTCAAGTTGGGTTACTATTCATCTTCAACATTCTTTTCACTGTTCATTGTCAACAACGACTGGTTCTTTCTTTTCTACTATTCATCATCAATCCATTTTCAAGATTTAAAAGGTAAGTTCTTTTCTTTTGTTTTGATTCACTTTTTCTCTATCCTCCTATGCTAATTTGATTAATTGCGTCTATTCTTCTGGAATTTGAGTTGAATCTTTCAGATTTTTTCCTCCTATTTTTTGTTTTATGGGTTTTGTTCTTTCTGAATTTTGTTCTTTTTGTTCCTGGGTTATGATTTTTCTGGGTTCTTCTTCTTCCTCTATTCTAGCCACGGCCTCCCTTAAACCTCAGTCATCTTCTGCCAAAAAATCAAAAGCAACCTCCACCACCCAGTCAAGCCTCCAAAGTCACCTCAATAAAACCACAAATTCTACCACACAATCATCACCAATTGCCCACATACTCCAGCCCCATCCAACCTCCACCCATAGGCATTGTCTTCACCATCAAATTATAATCAAATTACCGTCGGCATCAGGATCAATACTCCATCAATCAGCCCAAATTCCAATCGAGGGCACACACACACGCCCCTACGCCAATCTTCACCAGCAAATCCACCCCCAGTCACACGCAAAACTTGGTTCACAAACAGACTCAAGACCACTACCACCAGCAACCCCCTCAGGTCAACAATTCCCAAAACCTGCACAGAAAATAAACCAAATGAACCCACAACAATCTCAGAGCCATTGCCCAAATCGGCACCTACCCAACTTCTCCTCCATTCAAATTCCACTCGAACACCACCAATAAAAGCTATCGCCACCCACAATTTCCAAAATAACACCATTGCCTCAGTCAGTTACTGTAACGCCCAAACTCACCAAACTCAATCTACCCACAGCCACATCAGTCACCGCCATCTCCACCACTTATCCACCACTGCACAAATCAACCACCCATGCATAACCCATCGCCACCACTAATCAGATTCCTCACACTCCACAACAGACCAAAATCATCAAATTCATAACACAAATACCAAAAACACTACCAAATACCACCAAACAAGGTCGGAAAAAGATCCACATCCATCTAATTCCCCATAAAAAATTCAATCTGCACCCTGACCTCTCCCCACGGTTTCACTACTCCTACGAAATTATCACCTCACCGTGTTGTACACCCATCGCGTCTCCACCACCTCCTTTTCGATGGAGGTAGTGACTTGGAAATCGCACCTGTTGTCAAGCAGAGAAGAAAAGAAATCATCAGCGAGATAGATAGAGAGAGTAGTGTCTGAGAGAGAGAGAGAGAGAGCTAGAGAAGTGTGAAACAAAAGAGAACACAGTGAGAGAAGTAGAGCAAGGGAGATCAGGAAAAGAGAAAAGAAATTGAGGAGGAAGAAGAAACGAGAGAGATAGAGAGAGAGAGAGAGAGTGTGTGTGTGTGTATGTGTGTTTGTGTGTGTGTGTGAATCAGTCAGTTAGAAAAAGAAACTGGAAATTTGGCGTCTGAAGGTTGAAGAAGACGATTTGAGGCTTTAATTTGGGTTTGACAGCTTTCTGTAGCTGTTGCACGCTTTTGTTAAAAAAAAAAGAATCTGGCAAGGGAAGTCTTTGGTTTCAATTACAATTTGTGGATGATGGATTCTATAGGAATTTGACATGGTGCTTTGATGATTAGCCCATGTTTCCATCTCTCCTCCCACCGCAACCACCTGCAAAACCACAAAAACACCACAAGTCACCTGTAAAGAAAAGCAAAATTAACACAAACAGTCCAGAGCCACCGCCCAAAGCCCAAACCATATCCCTTTCCAATTCCCACCACCACAATTAACCAAAATCACCCCAAACCTGCAAGCAACAAACCTTTGTCACCCGTCAACCCCAATTCTCCACAAAAAGCGATCATCACCATAACTGAGTACTAATCCAACCTCAGCCCACCACCGTCAGTTCAATCCAAAATAATAAGCAAACCCAATTTTGTCCATCCACCAATTATCACCACCATACTTCCCCTGTTTCGGAAGAATAGAGAGAGGAGAAATCGAAAAATTGAGAGAAACAGAAGAGGGAGAGATTCCAGTGAGAGGAGAAGTGAGATTAGAGAAACAGGAACAAAAATCAAAAGCGAGGGACTGAGACTGAAAGTGGGAAGCCGGAGAGGAAAGAAAGAGAGAAGAACCAGGGAGACAGTGGGCACTAGAGGAAGGAAGAAGACTGAGTGAGAGAAAGGAGAGAGAAAGAATGAACAGGGAGAGAGAAAGAGAGAATGAGTGTGAGAGAGAGAGGCGATTTCAGAGATGAAGAAGAAGATGACCAAATTGGGTGTTCTGGTGGGGTGGGGGATTTCCTTTAATTTCCATTTTTATTAGGTGTTTCCCTTTTCATATTTAGCTAACTAATCTAACAAAAAAAAAAAAAAGTGTGCTTGTTTTTCATTCTCTTGGTTTTATTTTATCTCAATTAAAATTATTATTCATGTTTCAGTCCCTAGGATTTGATTACTGTCACTGCCCCTGGTTTGTTTTTTTATCTTTGCATTTTAGTCCCTAGTATTTGCAAAACCACTCCCAAATTTTGTTTTCTTTTCAATTAGGTCCTTCATTTGTAGATTTGCCCTATGTTTGTTTGAATTTACTGCTTTGCCCCCAGTTACTTTAATTTTCAATCGCACCCCTTAGACTTATGTGAATTTTTAATTTTACCCCTTTAAGCTTTATAGAAATTTATTTTTAGTCCTCTTAATTGCTAGAATTCACATTTTTCCCGATTTGGTTTTAATTTCTAATTTTACCCCTTAATTAGTTAAATTTTCAATTTTTACGCCTTAAGCTTTATAGAGAAATTACTTGTGGCCCCCTTAGTTTCATAGAATATATATATATATATATATATTCTTTTCCCTAATTTTGTTAAGACTTCATATTTTTAGACTTTATTTCTTTATATCAAGGTACCTTAACTTGTTTGTTATTTTGATTAATATATTGTACTGGAGTTTCTCACGGAAGGTACCCCTATCGCTCTTTAATTTTTCTTTGTGTGCTCCAATGTGCTCTAATGTGATTTTTTATGCATTTTTATGTGTTTCTTCTTTTATATACTTATCACATATTTGTTATATTTTATGCTATTACATTTCAAATTTTTATTATTTTGGCAAAAATGTAATATTTTGTATTTAGCTAGTCATTGTAATAGTTAGATTATTTTTCTCACATTTTTAGCAAAAATTTTGTATTTAGATAGCAAATGTAATGAATAGGTCGTTTTTACTTTTTCACCCTTAAAAATTGCAATTCATTCCCCGATGTAATAGATAGGGCTTATGTGCTTTTGTGTGTTTCTGTGCTTATTTGTTTTACCGCTTTCATTAGGATTTTTGCATCTAGACATCATGCCTACATGTTATGTGCTCCTATGTGATCATGTTTTACTTTGATTCATGTTTTACTATTTTAATTCATGTTTCAGCCGTTTTTATTATTCCGTCACCACTTCCATCACCACACTAGTCCAACGCTAGTTGTGGTTTTTTCTCTTTTCCCCGCTAGTCCAATGCTAGTGGGAATCCCTAGAAAGGGCTAGTCCAACTCTAGAACCTTAGGGCATTTTAGTGTTAGGTACACTCGTGTGCATTTTACATCATTTCACACACTATTCCTTTTTTAGTTTTTCATCATTTTTGCATAATTTTTATATATGTATGTAATCATCATTATTGTCTATTTTTTTAAGTATTTGACAATGCATGACATTTAGGTTCACCTAGACTTTTAGGACATTTGTGTGATTCAACTACAAATAGACATCTATTCACGTGGGAAGTGGTGGCGTACATGCCATTCCCCTCTCCGTGAATAGAAAGATATCAGTCACGAGTTATTAGTCCCCCGTACCCATTATATTGCATCCCCACTTTCTTCGACCACTTATTATCTATATTACTATTTTTCTTTTCTTTTTGCATTTCCATTTTGCATATACACTCGTGACTCCCTCGGGGCCTCATTCCGGGTTTTGCAATTAATGCGACAATCTCGACCAAGTCTCGACGAAATATTTTGACCCTCTCGAAACCCCATTTAGATTTAAAATTTGCATTCATATAGACACGTCCAAACGTGAAAGAATTTGACGGTTAATTTAGGAAATCTTGATTAAACCTCGCAACTAACCTCGACTAGGTTGCAAGGGTGCCTTAGACACGAGGCTTTGCCTTCCCTTTCTTCAAATGTGACTCCCAGACATTTTTTTTTCTCTCGTTTTTGTAGACCAGAGTCAAAAAAGGGTTTTTCAAACATTTTTCTAAAAATTTTATTTGTTTTGCTAAGCGATTTTGTGGGTGACTTGGTAAATCCTATCTCCATACCAAGTGGCGACTCCATTTTTTAAAATAAAACCCTTTTTGAAAAAATTAGTTGGCCAAAACTATCGCACTTTTAGTGCCGGCCTTATTTTCTTTTAAAATACCATTTTTCTTAAAATACACTTTTTCATTAAAAAATCAAAATTTTCTCACACACGCACAATTTCCAAAACCTTCTTTTCAAAAGGGTCACTAGACCGGACCGCCTTTTAGGGACGTGACAGTCAACGACCCTAATGCTCATTATTGATTTTCGAATGCGACAACTAGCTTTGATTTTTTGAAGAATAACTTGCTGGAATTTTGTTTCTTGGTTGATAAAGAGTTGTTTCTTGCTTTTTCCAGCTTGAATGATTTTCTTAGAGAGGGGAAAATGATGTCCAAATTGTGTTAAAAGAAAAAGAAACAACTTTCCTAAAAGATAGGAAGTTGACCGTTTCCTTGGAAGAGAAAAATAGGAGCAGCCAGCTATTCTTTTGAGAAAATTCAGGTTGTTTGGCGTGCTTTTGGAGAGAAAACTTAGGAGTCCAGCCGTATTTTTGAAGAGAAAAAAATAGGAAGGCTATCCAAAACGAAAAGAAGAAGCCGTGTGTTTGAAGAAAAAAATTGGAATTGTACGCGGGAATTGAGGGAGAAAAAATAGGAGCAGCTTGTTGCTCGGAGAAAAAAAAGGAAGCTGTCTGCTTTATCCTTGAGAAAATCTTGGAGGGAGGCGTGCTTTGTGTAGAGAAGATTTAGGAGTTGTCCTAAATTCTAGGAAAGTGGTCTTTTGCAAGAAAGAAAAGAAACTTGTGCTAAGAGAAAAAGGAAAGTGCAGTGATTTTTAATAAGGAAAGTAATTCTTGTGTTAGCACTTGTTCTTTTTGGAAAGTACTTTTTGCTTTTCACAAGAATATTATTTTTTCATCAAGAAAGTTTTGAAAATCAAGATTTTCCACACAAGATACCACACAATAGGACTTTTATTGTGTCTTCTTGAGTCTAAATCTTGCGTCACCTATCTTCTTTGAAATTCTTGAGAACAAACTCACTCTAATCATCTGATTTTCTTGATTACTCTTCTTGATTACTTAACTTTATTCTTTGTTGAGGACAATTGAGTAGGTTCTTCATCAAAGGGCATATAGACATGATCTCAAGAGTGGTAAGAGGCTTAGTGGTGAGCTCATTCAAGGGTAAAAGCCAATCTACTTGAGGGAAGCGAGTGCCAAACACTAAGGGAGTGTTTCACATATTTTTCTTTTTTTTCTTTTATTATTAATGATCTTTCTTGCAGGTTTATTCGTAATGTCTAATGACAGTGTAAAGCAAAACTTTGACATGAAGTCTATGTGGCAGGCTATGCAAGAGCAATTGGCTTAAATGAATGCTATAATGGAAGGCATGGAGTCTGCCTTTAAAGCCCAAACTAGGGTTATGAAGAATCTGGTGTATGAGGAGGTTCATAGAGATGAAGCATCCGAGTATGATGACATAATCACTTGACGAGGGAGGAGGGTTCAACACCATCAAGATAGCAATATTGGTAGTATAAAGATGAAAATTCCCCCATTCAAGGGCATGAATGATCCTGAAGCTTATCTTGAATGGGAACGAAAGGTGGATCTTGTTTTCAATGCGCATAATTACTCTGAAGCAAAGAAAGTTTAACTAGCTGCTATGGAATTTGTTGAATATGCTAATGTATGGTGGGACCAACTAGTTAAGACGAGGAGGAGTATGATGAGCCTGCAGTTAGCACTTGGAGAGAGATGAAGACCATCTTGAGGAAACGTTTCATTCCTAGCCATTATGCAAGGGATCTACCTAGGAGGCTTCAACAACTCACACAAGGGTCGATGTCCGTTGATGAATATCACAAAGAGATGGAGATGTTGATGATACGAGGTGATGTTCATGAGGATAAAGAAGCACCTATGGCTTGATTCATTGATGGTCGTAATCCTGAGATTGCTGAAATTGTAGAGTTGCAACACTACGTGGAGCTCAAAGACTTGGTGGAAAAGTTGAGAAAATTGAAAGGCAACTCAAAGCTAGGAGAGGACGAGATATGGCTGGCACTTCAACTAGGTTTCCATGGAAAGATGCTCGTGACAAAAGGGATGAACGAGCAACACAAAAGCCACGAGATTTTGTGAAAACTAAGTCTGACATGTCTTTAATGGAGAAAGGCAAAAGTGAGTCGTCTTTATCAAAACCTCAACCTAAGGGTAAGAATGAAGCTCCAATGCGTCAAGGGGACATTAAGTGTTTTAAGTGTCAAGATTATGGCCATGTAGTTGCCCAATGCGCAAGTAAAAGGGTGATGATTGTGCTAGATAATGGAGATGTGGAGAGTGAACAATCAAGTGATGATGATATGCCTCCATTAGTTGAAGAAGAGTATGGTGCGGATGAATTGGAACCACCTTGTGGAGAGGCCTTGATCATACGCAAAACACTAGACATCCAACCTAAGGAAGAGGTTGAAAAGATGCATAGGGAACAAATCTTTCATACGAGATGTGTCATGCAAAACAAGTTATGCAATGTTATTATGGATAGTGGTTGTTGTACTAATGTTGCTACTTGTAGAGAAGTTGCAATTGCCAACCATGAAGCATCCAAGGCCATACTACTTGTAATGGATGACTAATACTGGTGATTCAAAGGTAAGAAAACAAGTTGTGGTGTCATTTGCCATAGGAAAATATGAATATGAAGTCTTATGTGATGTAGCTCCAATGCAAGCATGTCACATTATATTGGAGCATCCATGGCAATTCGATAGGAAGGTGACCTATAATGGATACAAAAACACGTATTCTTTCGTTTGGGACAAGAGGAGTATGATCTTGAAACCATTAAGGCCAACTAAAGCATATGAGGATCAACTTAGAATAGTTAAGGAGTGGAAGATGAAAACAAAAGAAAAGAGTGAAAATAGGAAAAATTTGAGGGACGAAACTTTTGAAAAGCATGAGGGAGTTAGTAAGTGCAAGAATGTTCTACTTGTGAGGGCAAATTCTCTTGTACCAATGTACTCTAAAGAAGAAAGCTATTTTGCTAACTCACTTAACCATTCTTTTCCTAGTGTTTTTGTTGTGATTTTGCGGAATGTCCGTCAAGAAAGGACACAACACATGTGTTGTTTTGATGTGAAGTTTGCAACTGCAATTGAGTGTTCATTTAGCAAGGAGGTTCCAATGATTTCCAAGGAGAAACTGATGGACACAAGGACTTGTTTTCATGTTTCCACCATTGAAACCAATTTGTTAACTTTGCTGGATTGGTGGAAGGAATTTTTAAGTTGTGATCATTTAGAAGTTCTTGGTTTACTTTCTAATTATGTTTTTAATGTTTCTTTTGTTGACTTAGATTACGTTTTACACTTAATTTGCTTTAATTTGCAACATGCATTCTGTTTTGTGTTAGATCAGCATGATTTAGATGTTTTTATGTTGTTTTCACATGTTCTTTCATCTTGCATTGATGGGATTAATATGAGTTTAGATTTACATGCATTCTATTTGTTCTTTCTTTCACGAGATTTTAGTATACATGTGCATCATTATTCTGTCAGCATTGTTAAATTTCATGTTTTTGCAATCTATCGAAGTGTTTTTCTTGTTATAAGTAGTCATGAATATTCATTGCATGATGAGTGTAGAAGGTTTACTTGTTTTCTTTGTTCACATGTTGCTAAAGAAGGTTCTATTAGTATGTTTTACATTTTTGCATGTCAATTGCATAGAGTGTCTATTTGTTTGCTTCAAAGTGCGAGTTTTGAAGTTGAAAACTATGTTGAGTCATCTTTTGATTATCCTAGTTTGTGGAGTTTATTTTGTTTTTGTGTTAGTTTGTCACAAGTTTCCACTCCATCTAGTTCATACTTGTTGATTTTAGTACATGTTTTTATAGATTATGCATATAGAAGGGAGTTTGTTGTTTTAAGACATGCTCTAAGTCGTGCAATTTGCTTACTTGAGTATGACCCTCATGGTGTTGATTTCTTTAAGTGCATTGATGAGAGTATCAAGTTACTACATGAGCTAGTCTTGCAAGGTACACACTTTGATTCAAGTCAATTTTCTATGATGCTTATATTTGTGTTTATGGTATAGGCGATTTGAGCTCTAATCTTCGCGAGGAAGGAGGGAATAATAAGATTCCAAGGATGCCTATACAAATCACACGTGCTAATCATGGAGTTGTTGATCAAGTAGCTCGATGCAAGTTTGAGGAGACATTTATCTTGCATGCAAGATGTCCAAGAGTTGTCCACTGAGTTTATGCTTGAGCTTGGACTTGGAGATTATATTGAGCAATTTGGATGCTTGGGCCACAATATGATCTTTTGGTTGTGGATTAAGAGTACACATAAAGAAGGATTTAGTAGAGTTACACAAGCCATCCAGCCTATTCAAGTAGTCCGTGAGGTGTACCAAGGCTTAAGGCACTTGTGGAGGTCCAATGGGTCGTGTTTGATGGGCTTGAGAATCGTTCAACCCAAGGCCACTAAACATGGCATGAACAGTGATTTTTGGAAGCTTTTAAGTGTTTAAGTTTATGTTTTAATAGATTACTTTGAGTACAAGTTGTAATCTTTAATAGTTACCATTTGTGATAGATTACAACTAGTGTTTAAGTTAGTTTCCAAGTAGTCTTTTATTTTCTTATCCTCACTTTTTGTACCCTATATAAGAGCTTCTACTGTTCATCCGAATTTATGTGTGATTTTTTAGTTAATAAAATTGTGTGTTTACTCATGAAGAGATTGCTCTTAGTTCTTTGATGATTAAGAACTACCCTTGTTTCTTCACGAAGAGATTTTGTTAAGTTTCAAGTTTCTAGCTTAGAGTTTGTTCAATTGGTTTGTTTTCAATCTTTTAGGTTTGTCCACTAGGAATCTAATCCACAAGTTGGTTAGGGGTCTAGAGCGAATTCTAAAGGGAGAACATTCAACGAGATTGAATAACCTTCAAGCAACCAATTCATGATTCTTGGAGTCTTTGGACAGGTTTCAAAGGAGTCAAGCATTCAAGTTGTTCAACCTATTTCAAGGCATTCTTGGTCTCATGCAACTGTGTGCATATCAAGTGATCAGCCCCTGAGATGCAGTGACTATCACCATGCTTTGGAGCTTAAAATTATTTGATGTAGTTAGAGAGATAGAGCTGGTGCTCAAGCTAAAGATGAGGGAGTACCATTTGAGCTACCCGAGCATGGATACGAGATATGACCATCTTCTTCACAAGCTCCACCTATGCATTGATCAGATGCGGGGCATGGAACTCAAGAAGTCTTGATGGCTATTTCATCATTGAGGGCAGATTTCATGGATGCTTTGGGTACATTGAAGGTAGACATACTTAGTGGCTTCTAGAATCTCAATGAACGAGTAGGGAGCCTCAAAGATGAAGTAAGAATGCTTAGGGGTCCAAGCGGTTCAGTATATGAGCAGCGGGATGACATGCCCCCGTTGTAGCTCCAGTCATCCACCACTTCCTACTTTTTCTTATCTTTGCTTTTCTTGTCTTTTGATTTCATTTGGTCTGTATAAAACTCTAGTACTACTTTATTTTAGTTTTTATTTCTATGACTCTGGCATGTACTAAGATTTAGTCTAATGAAGCACTAGCTCTTGTTTTCATGTGATTGCAACGGTAGTAGTAGATTGTTGGATCACGTGCCTGAGCTACTGAATGACAATCACTATAAGATAAGGGGAGTATTAGTTTTCCTTTTCTAATTTTATTTTTCTTCACTCATTTTTTTTTTCACACATTGAGGGCAATGTGTGAGTTAAGTGTGGGAGGAGTTCGATATTTTCAGTTTGTCTTAATTGCATATTTGATGATTGGTTGCATTTCTTGGGTGATAAAATGTTGTCTTATTTGACAGGGAGTTGGCTCTATTATAAGGGAAACTCTGTCAAAATTTTTTGATTTTCGGCCAAATCATTTGTTACATGCTAAAGTGTTTCATTATTCAAAGTATTAGTATCGATTTCTCTTGGATACATTTTTAAGAAATTCCTTCTTGGATAGCTAAGTGATTATTATGGTGTAATTAGGAAATTTTACTTTAGAGAAAGTTTATTAAGTAAATTGAAGTGAATTAAGCTTGAATTTTTCATGATTAATGAAGTTTCTTTCTTACTTGGTCTTTGAAGGCTAAATAGTGAGTATGGTCAGTGGGTAAGGAATACGCTTTATGATTGCTACAATATATAAAAAAAAAGGGACTAAAGTGCTTATTAGAAAATTTTCAAAAAATTATTTGTGTGTGTTGAAAAGACAAAAATTCTGTTGGACAAGTATAAGCTTAGGTCTACTCCTTTGGATTTAGTGCCAAGTAATCGGGGGTCTTCATCTCAAATGTCGAATTTTGTGTCAAAAAGTATTAAGTCTATGAGTACAGATACTGACTTGTGCACATGAAGGCCGAGTAACCGGGGGTCTTCATCTCAAATGTCGACTTTCGCATCAAAAGTCTATTTCATGTTCCAAGTAAAGGCTAAGCTTATTGAGTGAAGTCCCTTGAAGAGAGAGAAATTGATCATGGGCATATGAACATACTTAGTGGCCATATTAGCTATCTGTTTGAGAAGATTGAGTGGAGTTTGGAAATGGATTATAACTTGTTGAATTCTAGTATAATTCCTTTCAATTTGCTTAGTATAATGATTATTTGAAGCAAAAATGATAAATTGCACTATAATTCTCCTTACCTATTTAAAGGAAAATTTTGAAAAGATGTATGTGTTTTACTTGCTTTTGTTAAGCCATTAGCTGGATTTGTATGGTGCATAGCTTGAGGACAAGTAATGGCTTAAATGTGGGGGGATTGATAATTGCCAGAGTTGTCAATTATTTAGTAGTGTTTAGGTTAGGTTAGGAGATTCTTTGAGTGTGTTTTTTTTATTAAATTGTCAATTTTCCTTTGTTTTGTGTCGAATGTTCAAAGTGTGTGGATTTTATTCATTTCTCCGTTATTTTGTCATTTTCTAGATGTTTTCACTCTTTCGTCTTTAAATTGGGCTCATGCGGGTGGTCATAGCACAATTATCAATTGAAAGATTGAGCCAAAAGACGAGGTGAAGTTGGAAACCCAATTGGAGTTGCAAAAAAAGGAAAAGAAATCGATTCTGTTCCTATCTGCACTGTTATCCACCCGCGGATAGCAGGCGGGTTAAGAACAGAAATACTAGGGAAAGGAAAAATAGAAAAAGAAAATTTCTAACCATATCCGTGCCCTGTATCCGCATGTGGATAACAGGCGCAAATAGGGTCAAAAGGTCAGCGGGAGAGAAGAAAAGAAGAAAAAGTTTCTGACCATATTTGCGCTGCCAATCCGTGCACGGATAGCAGGTGCTGATACTGGCAAAAACTACAGTTTGTTGCGAAACTACAAGATTTTAATAGAGTTTTCGGATGACAGAAGCAGCAGTTCTTTGGGAGAACTCTAGGGCGACGCATAGACATATAATAGATAGTTTGAGTAAAAAACGGACACTTTTGGACACGGCTTTGATAGTGCAACTAGATCAAGGGCAAAAAACAAAGGAAAATTACAGCAATAAGGGAGGAAATCTACAATAATCAAGGAGGGATAGTGAAGAATAAGTATGAGAATGAGTTCTTTTAATTCTTCTTTATTGATTGTTGAATCTTCTTTATTTGCTATGAAGTAGATTGTTTTAGCTCTAGATGGGTTGAACCCTAACAATATTATTATGTTTTGATTTGAGGAATTAATGGAAAAACTCCTTTTTTTACTTGGTTTATTTATGAGTTTATTTGATTAATTGAATTGGGTATTGCACATTCCTTTGATTCAATGATAGATTTCAATTGGGTAGATTGAGAAATTACTTAATTGACTTAGATCATCTTATAAATAAAGAAACCTGCATGGATCGCTAGAGATAGGATTACATAGGTTTCCCGGTTAGATTCAAACCTAACCTAATTAATAGAATCCATAGAATTGTGAAGAACACTCTTGGGGTTTTGATTTAAAAGAGATTCAAATCAATCAACTAAGGTGTCAAGGGTTGTATACTTGAGAAAGAATAGAACCTAATTGAAGGATTCTAGAGTCAAGATAAATTGAGCAGTCCATTGATTAAGGATTAAAGCATAATAAGAATGTTAGGGAGATTCTCTATCTAGATCTTACTTGCGTCAATTGCTATTTTCCTAGTTTCTTTCCTTGCTTTGTTAGTTGAGTCTATTATCTCCAGTTGAAGTATTTAGCATATTGCTCAGTTTAAATCCTTATTCATTGATTAGGTTAGATAATAAATTAAGAGTTACTACTAGTACTTGCAATCTTCGTGGGAATGATACTCAGTAGTCACTACCTGTTATACTACAGAACGATAGGTATACTTGCCTATAATATCCATAGTGTTGTGAGAGAATATCATTCATGAAGAAAAGTCAAGGGCTGCACAAGAATGGAGGATTGAATTATAATGATCTTTGCCTCTTCCTTAATGTCCAGTTGCCATTGAGTTTCAAGGCTCCTAAGTTTACCAAGTATGATGGAACTGGCAATCCCAAGACTCATCTCAAGATGTTCAGCAACAAACTTGGCAAACCAATCGATGATAAAAATTTACCTATGCGCTTATTTCCTGAGATCTAGAAAGAGATGCACTAGACTGATATTAAAATTTGAAGCCTTAGGAGATAAGAACTTGGTTGAACTTGTCAACAGTTTTTGTGAAGCAATATGAATTTAACTGCGAGTTGACACCAATACGAACTACCTTGGAAAGCACTAAGAAGAAGCCCTCAGAACACCATAAGACCTATGCTAAACTTTGAAGAAAGCTGACTACTAAAGTAGAATCTCCATGAATGAAGAGGAAATTGTTTGTATATTTATTAAGGCTCATGGTCCACCTATTTTGAAGAAAATCTTCGCATGACTGGAGTTCATTTTCTGCTATTATCAACAAATTGGAAAAGTATGATTAATTCGTCAAGGCAGGCAAGATAGTTAATGTGACGGCTTTGAAACTGTAGTTGAAGGCTCTGCAAAACCAGAATCAAAATAGAATAGGAAAAAGCCCTCGTTCAAGACAAGGAGGGGAGACTGCTTTTATTTGGGATCAAGGCCATCGTTTAGACCCAAAATCCAAACCATCCCTCATATACACCCTTACCCTCAACCTGTAAATCCTCATCCAGTTTACCACACCAATACAGCCTCATTATCCTCATCTAGTTATCCAAACTACCCATCTCCATTCCTAGCACCTTGACCAACCTTTCTAAATTACCCTCGTCCTCACTATAATCCAAGACCGCCACAACAAAACACCATCCATATCACTGAAAACCCATTTCAAGCCAATAGAGACTAAGTCCAAAGGCCACCCCAAACTTACACCAATTTGGGCCATCCCATTGAGCAATTGTATGAGCAACTAAAAGCTGCTGGCAAAATTAGAGTGATTCTAGCTAAGGTTTACAACAAGGGTTTTCCTGTAGGGTACAATCCCCAAGCCATTTGTGCATACCATTCGGGGAGACCAGGACACTTGATAGCTAATTGTTAGGCCTTAAAGAATCAAATTCAAGATATGATTGAGTCTGGAGAGATTGTTCTTAGAAGGCAAGGAGAGCAGGGGCCAAATGTAAGCAAGAACCCCCTTCCAGAATACAAAAATACTGTGGGAGCAATTATCGTCGATGAGGAATTCGATGATCCTGCGTCATATATTATGGATGAGTATGAAACTAAGAGTATAATGAAAATTAATTTAATCAAGAAAAGGAGGGAGCTGACTGCTTAAGATCCAAAAGTGGAGGACAGGGATGCTGTCTTAAAAGACGAACGGAAACAATCAGTGTTCGAGAAGGATGAGCCTTTTGTGTTAGAGGGATATTTCGACCCTTTCATTTTGGACTTGCCACCTTTTGAGATGAATGCACTAGATTCTATGGTGCTTGAATTTCCTGGATAGATGCCCGTGAATAATTTACAAGAAGTACCCTGAAATTATGAAGAGCCTGCACTGTTGATCGGGGACAAGAAGCTGTTAAATAAGGAAGTAAGTATCGTCATCAAGTCTGGGAGAGTTCTAGGGAATTATGAGATAAATATTCAGTCCAAAGTCCAAGAAATTTCTGTGCCACCTAAGCAGCTCGTGTCTGAGAAAGATGCTTTGGATTTCTTAAAATTGATCAAGAGAAGTGAGTATAAGATAGTACAACAACTGGACAAAACACCTGCTCACATTTCTTTCCTCAACCTACTTCTAACGTCTAAGCTACATCGAGAAGCTCTGCTCAAAGTGCTTAATGAGGCTCAAATCCTTAAAGATATTCCAGTCGATAAATTCTCTAATTCTGGCTTCCAACTGTATTAGTTTTTCGGATAATGATTTGACCACAGAAGGGATTGGACACAACAAGGCTATACATATCAATGCGTTGTAATGGAAAACTGCTATCGAGGGTTTTGGTGGACAATGTATCAACTTTAAACATTTTTCCACGGGGCACTCCTATCAAATTAGGGCTATCCGATGCTAAACTTCGCCCATCTATTGTTGTGGTAAGAGGTTTTGACAGAACAAGGAGGGAGCCAATGGGAGAAATTGATTTGGTTTTAGAGGTGAGACCAGCCCAATTTCAGGTTCCTTGTCAAGTTATAAATTTCTCTAGTGCCTACAACGTCCTATTAGAAAGACCGTGGATACATACCTCTAATTTAGTGCCTTCTTCGCTACATCAAATGTTGAAATTTGTCATGAACAATCAGTTAATCACTGTATTTGCCGAAGATGGTTGTGCAATGATGATCAATGCCAACTCAAAAGGGAAGGACAATGGAAAAATCTCAGTTTCTGCTCACCGGGTTGAAGATGTTGTCTCTACAGGATGGATTTCAAAAAATGAATCATTTGTGCCAAAAGCTAGTGTCATGATGTCTAAAGAAATGATTCAAGGGGAATATGAGATAGGAAAGGGCCTTGGGAGAAATCTGCAAGGACTGTTGGAACCAATAGAGCTCACAATACAAAAGGACACATTTGGATTAGGTTTTCTTCCAACTGCAAAGGATCGAAAGGAGGTGAGAACTTGGAAGCTTGTTGAAAAAGAAGGAAGGCTGACCGGGTTGTATATTCCGCCACTGCGCTATACTTTCCCTCACCCATCAGGGATAATGATATATGGTTTGGATGAATAGAATTCTGCTGATGAAATTCTGTTGGATATGTATCAGTTGTTTGTGGGGGCCATTTGTGATGCTGAGCTATCTGGATCTTTTGAGTTCCCAACAATTCCTGAAGATAGCATTCAGAATTAGACTGCTGATTATATTTTCTCTCGAAGAGAATTTTGGTAAATTTAGGGGATTGTCTTTCACTCAACTCTATGTAGAATCTCATTTAGAGTCTTTTGTTGAGCAACTATTTTACTAGGTCTTGTCACTTTGCTTTTATGAACATTTTATGTGTTAAAGTGTCTTTCATCATAGACTTACAGCATTAGGATGAGTATGTTTTGAGTATTGATGTGATCTTTTGATTCGTCAATTATTTTAAATTAAATAAAATAGAAGACTCTCATTATCAGTTTTCAATTGTTTCTAGTTATTTATTGTATGTATTTGTTTTCTTCGTTTTCTCATATGACCATCAATAAAATCATTTGACCCTTTGAATGTCACTATTCTAGAAGTTGATGATTATAATCTCGATATCTCTCGCGAATTTAAAATTATGTAATTTGAAATTCAAAATGAGAGTGATACTGAGCAAGAATATGAGTTTTTGTCAAAAATTCTTGATCAACATGAAGAGAAACCTAAACCAAACTTAGAAGAAACAGAAATTTTTAATATTGGCACTAAAACAGAGGTCAAAGAAATCAGAGTCAGCATGCACTTGAATAAGAAACAAAAGCGAGAAATGGTGAAATTGTTTATTGTATTTCAAGATGTCTTTGCCTAGTCTTATGATGACGTGGCAGAAATTTCCACAAACATAATGGTTCATAGATTGCCAACTTATCTAAATATCCCGGTTGTGAAGCAAAAATCTCGCAAATTTAAGCCAGATATGAGTCTTAAAATTAAGGAACAAATTGTAAAACAGCTCAATGCCAAAATTATCATGGTATCTCATTATCCCGTTTGGCTATCAAATCCAATACATGTCCCAAAGAAAAATGGAGAGGTGCGAGTCTGCATTGATTATAGAGATCTTAACAAAGCAAGTCCAAAACATGACTTTCTGTTGCCAAACATTCATATTCTTTTGGATAATACCACAGGACATGAAATCGTGTCCTTTGGAGATTGTTTCTCAGGGTATCATCAGATTTTAATGGTGGAAGAGGATAGAGAAAAGATATTTTTGTTACTCTGTGGGGAACCTTTTGCTATAGAGTGATGCCTTTTGGATTAAAAAATTCTAGAGCTACCTATCAAAGAATGATGACTAAATTGTTTCATGATATGATCCACAAGGAGACGGAGGTTTACGTGGATGACATCATAATCAAATCTAGAAAGGTTGAGGATCACTTGGTTGACTTTAGAAAATTGTTTGAAAGATTGAAAAATATAATTTGAAATTGAACCCTGCCAAGTGTGCTTTTGAAGCCCCGGCCGATAAGTTGTTGGGTTTCATTGTTAGCAAGAAAGGCATAGAAAAAGATCCTACCAAGATCAAGGCAATTCGGGATATACCAATTCCAAAAACTCAAAGGATGTGAAGAGTTTTTTAGGAAAAATAAATTTTATCGACAAGTTAATTGCTCAGTTGACTTCTACTTGCGAACTTTTGTTCAAATTGTTGAGAAAAAATGTGCCAATGGAATGGAATGATCATTGCCAACATGCTTTCGATAAGATCAAGAACTACTTGCTAAATCCTCCGATTTTAGTGCCACCTCAGCCTGGATGACAATTATGTATTTATCCGTGCTTGATGAAGCCGTTGGATATGTTTTGGGACAACATGATGAATCAGGGAAAAAGGAACAAGCCGTTTATTATCTCAGTAAGAAATTTACAACATATGATGCCAATTATTCCTTTCTAAAGAGAAGTTGTTGCACGTTAGCTTGGGCAGTTCAGAAGTTGAGACACTACTTATTAAATCACACAACTTACCTCATTTCCCATTCTAATCCTTTAAGATACTTATTGAAAAAATTGATGCCCACAGGATGCATGGCTAAATGTCAAATGATACTTTCCGAGTTTGACATTGTTTTCACCATGTACAAAGCGATAAAAGAGCAGGCCATAGCAGATCACTTGGTCGAAAATCCACAAGATAATGATTACTAGCCACTCAACACTTATTTTCCAGATGAAGAGATCTTGTTCATTGGAGCAATTGAAGACATGGATGAGCAGTACCTAGAGTGGAGATTATTCTTTGATGGTGCTTCAAATTCTTTCGGAGCCAAAATTGGGGTAGTGCTGGTATCACCTGAAGGGAAGCATTATCCTGCAACTGCCAAGCTATGTTTTTCTTGTACCAACAATATGGCCAAGTATAAAGCTTGTATCCTAGGGTTGAAGATGGCTTTGGAGATGGAGATTAAGGATTTGATAGTGTTTAGTGATTCTGATTTGCTGGTGCACCAAATGTTTAAACATTGGGCGACTTGGAATACCAAGATCATTTTGTATCATTGTAGCCTACTCAATTTAGCTGCCAAATTCAAGAATCTAGAGTTTTGGCATATTTCGCGAACTCGTAATGTCTTTGCGGATGCTCTGGCCACTGTATCTTCCATGATTAAACATCTCGATGAGTTGATGATTAAGCCTATCCAAATTCGACTTCAAGAGAAGCCAACTCACTGTTGGACTATGGAAGAAATTTTAGATAGTCGGCCTTGGTACCATGACATTAAAGAATTTATCAAAATTGAATCTTACCCCCTGATGCTAACACAGCTTCAAAAGGTTTCTTATGTAGGATATCGTCGAGGTTCTTCTTGAATGGAGAAGTGTTATACAAGAAAATGTCCGACTTAGGCCTGCTGAGATGTGTTGACGAAGAGGAAGCTCATCAAATGATGAAAGAAGTTCATAGTGGTGTGTGTGGGCCACATATGAATGGGCACTTGTTAGCCAAGAAAATCATGAGGATGGGATATTTCTGGCTTACCATAGAGCATGACTGTGTTGAGTTCGTCAAGAAATGCATCAAGTGTCAGATGCATGGTGATGTAATACATGCTCCTCCTTCAGAACTCCACAGTATAACTGCTCCTTGGCCATGTTCAATGTGGGGAATGGACATGATCGGAACCATTGATCCTACAGCTTCGAATGGGCACCGATTTATCTTGGTGACAATAGAGTATTTTACTAAATGGGTTGAGGCTAAGTCTTATAAACATGTGACTAAGAAAGTTGTGGCGGGTTTTTTGAAAAATCACATCATCTGCCGTTTTGGGGTGCCAGAGACGTTGATTACAAACAATGCAAAAAATCTCAATAATGACATCGAAGATGGATTATGTGAGCAGTTTAAAATCAAACATCAAAATTCTACCATATACAAACCTCAAATTAATGGAGCTGTGGAAGCTGCTAATAAGAATTTGAAGAAAATTATTTGCAAGATGACTGAAACACATCGAGATTGGCATGAAAAGTTGCCTTATATTCTTGGCATACAAGACTGCTACTAGGACTTCTACTGGGGTAACTCCTTATGCTCTTATGTGCGAAATATAAGCAGTTACGTATATTGATGGAGGCTGATAATTGTCAAAGTGTAGAAGTTTTTAAGAGTATTTAGGTTAGACTTTTTAGAGTTTTTCATTAGTTTCTCTTTATTTACTTGCTATTTCTTCTTATTTGTGAGTTTAATAGCTAAACAGTGTGTAATTACTATTTATTTGTGTTATTCTTGTGTTTTCATAGGGTTTGTGATTCCATTACCAATTTGAATCACTTTGGATGGTAATTGGATAATACTTTAAAGGTTAATTGAAGTTGGTCATGAGTTGAACTCAAGAATTTATCAATGTGGTGCAAAGGAATCAAGTGAAGAAAAAGAATTGGAAAGATATGGGTTGGCAGCATCGACGTATTTCAGTAATTTGGTGATAACCTAAGCTAGAGATATTGAATTTAGATGATTCTTAAGCCACTTTGAAGCTAAGAGAATGCTCTATAATTGATATACGGACATAAAAGTCCAATTCTCATGATTTCATAGAGCAATATTCATGTTATTGAAGCACATTTGCGTTGCAATGTTCTTCTTACCACTTGTTAGTATTTTGGTGATATCTCAGCGTATAGACCCCCAAATAAGATGATTCTTATGGTCAGGAAAGTTAACTCAAAGAGATACAACTTTGGTGTTTTGAGCAAAATCTAATTCGACCAACTTTCTGACCATATCAGAGCCCAAATCCACGCGTGGATACGGGGTGCGAATAGGGACAGAATGTTAGAGAAGAAGAGAAGTTTCTGACCATATTCGCGCTGAGTAACCGCAAGCGAATATGGGGTGTGGATACACTCTGAAAAGCTGCGATTTGATAGATTTTTTAGGCAAAACTTGAAGGATTTAACCCTATGTTTGGAGAAAGACAAGAGGGGCGAATTCTAAGGTACCTAGAGAGGGAGAACAAGATAGAAAAGGGCTTTGAACCCTAGTAGGGAGATTAGACCCACATACACCACACATATCTCTCACACCTTCACACAAATCTAGAAGGATGTAGGGAGAAGAAAGCAAGGGTAGAGGATGCAACTCAAGGGCATTCATGGTGAAAAGCAAGGAGGCTTCATCAGAATTCAAGGGAGGATTCAAGAAGATAGCATGAGAATCAGTTTTCTTATTCTTTTCTTGTATTTTGGTGAATTTATTCTTGTAATTATGAGTTGAGTTGTCTATACTTTAGATGAATGAACCCGAAATTACTTTGTTATTGATTTGATTCTTTAATTAATGAAATTTCATGTTTATTCCTAGATTTATTTTTGAGTTTATTGGTTATTTAATTGGGATTTACATGCATCCTTTAATTCAATAGTGATTTCATATAGGTAGATTGAGAAATCACCTATTTGACTAGATCATCTCTTGAATAAAGAGGCTTTCATGGGTTGCTAGAGATAGAATCACATAAGTCTCCCCGGTTAGATTCAAACCTAACCAAAATCTTAGAATCCATAGAACCTTAATGCTTCTCTTTGGGGTTTTGATTGAGAAGAGATTCCAATCAATCAACCAACGGTATAGGGGGTTAATACTTGAGAAAAATTGAACCTAATTAAGGGATTCTAGGGTCTAAGTGATTGGGTTATTCATTAATCAAGATAGAGTCCTAGCATATTTGTTTTAGATATTTTTCATCTAGATTCGCCTCTACTTCTGTCCATTCTCTCTATTGACTTTTAGATTGTGGTTTAATTAAGTAATTCATTTAGTTAATTTGTATTTCTACTTAACTTGTCATTCACTTTGTGAGGTTAGATAATAGAAAGAAGGTTAGTACTAGTACTCATACAGTCCGTGTAGGATAGATACTCAGTACTCCGATACACTATACTATGAAACGATAGATGCACTTGCCTAAAGTATCCATAGTATAGCCAAAGGGATACCAAAGGCCCAACTGGATGAAGCTGAATGGGTTAGGAAGCGCCATGAGCAATTATCGTTGATCGGTGAAAAGCATTTGAATGTTGTGTAAGGTAATAGCACAGATAACGCAGCGAAAAAATCAAAATTTATTACCTTAACCATGGATCTCTTTGACATATCTATGTAATTAACAAGAGAGTTTGCATGAAAATTACCTCAAGCACAGAAGATTTCTATGCTACTAGGTAAAGATCCTTCGAAGAAGAGGTTTGATCTACCACGAAAACCCCTTTAAGCGTAGAGCCTCTAATGATATCCACTAAACAACTTCTTTGGGAACCTTCGAAGGCTTGCTTGCTTTTGACTTTTGAGTGCTAACTCCCTTGAATTAATTAAGAACACATGAGAAGAAAAAGCCTAACAATTAGGTAAAAGATAGAGAGAAGAGAAACGCCACAAGAGAGAGAGAAAATGGCATTTTTTCTTCTTCTAATTTTTCTCTCACTAGGTTTTCTTTTGTATTGCAATAATAATTCAAGAGTCAAAGCATAAACCTATTTATAGAGAAAGTATTCTAGTCTTTTAGGAAATAAAGCTAATTGAAAATCAAGAAGGTTTAGGTAACTTACTTTAAGCTAAACCTTTTACTTTAGGAATTCTATTCCATAAGGAAACCAATTAGTTACTTTATTCCTTTTAGGAAACTAATTTCCTTCAAGACTTAGAATATTTATAAATAAGTCCTTTAAGTTAATTTACCCCATAAATTAACTCCATAAGTATCTCTTACTTATCTTCATTATATTTTAACCCAAAGATTTTGTTCTTTATGTGTATGACCCAATAGGTTCCATTCACGTTGGCAATAAGTACAAATTATAACTCTTTAATTAATTAATTAAGAGTCACATAAATTAAACACTTTAATTTATCATTAATTTACTAATTAATTAATTTGCACTTATAGATCATGAGTGGCATCTAGCAATGCATCATGACCACCCAAGTGAATAGGAAAGTTATATGGTAGACCATACCCTTCAATGACAATGTTACCGTGTAATTAATATCCTTTCACCACACTATATCCCAATTAGTCTAAAAGTATAGTGCATACTATTAAATGACTAATTTATATTTTCTTGTTCCAGAAATATAACTCTCCCCGTGATGTACAACTTTGAAACTACTTCCAAGTTAAACTATCACTTCTGCAGAAGATTTATGAGTTAATATTTCTAACAAGTGGCCATAAAGAGATATACTCTCCTATTAAGGAGTGGTGAATCCTATATTGATTACTCACTATCTTTCCATGCTTCAAACTATACCCAATCTCTAACCTATGGACTACCATTTTACGGGAACCGAGAAATAGAGTCAAAGTATAGCAATCCACACACAAGATACTATGGTAATCACAAGTCAAAGGATCACTTACACCATTGCCATTAAGAGCTCAACCATTGGCACTATAGTTGAAACTCTTGGCGGATCAATCTAATGAACTTGTTCTCAAACAAGCATCCACATACCAGCTTAGGTTCACACGCACCATAGTCAATGAGATCGACTACTACTTACCATAAGTAGAGGCAAAGTATGTGCTAGTCTATCTGCATTAATGATGTCCAATCTCATTAATACTATGATTAGTGATATTTAAGAATATGACTTTATGTATTAGAGTCTCATAATTGTAACCCTTACAATCTCTAATACACAGTCAATATTCTAAGGACTTTATCAAACAAACAAGTAACATGGAAATACAAATATAGATGATAAAGAAAAATACCACATAAATAATATAACATAAATAACTGTAAATACAAAGTGCCTTAAACTATCTTGGTTTTAGGGCATACACTAACATGCTGTTTGCCATGGGTAGTGCTACCAGAAATGAATTGCCTGCTTATCAAAAGAAGGTCAAACCTTACCAATTCGAAATAGAAGACAAAGTTTTGAAGCAAATTCTTCCAATTCAGGAGAAGGCAAAAGGGAAATTCGCTCCAAATTGGCAGGGTCCATTCATCTTGAAGAAGGTATTATCCGGTGGAAGTCTTGTTCTGGCGAAAATGGATGGTCAAGACTTTCCCTAGATCATCAATTCGGACATGGTGAAAAAGTTTTACATTTGATTAGTAAGTTTTCTTTCAAAATTATTGCAAAAGAGGACGAGTCAAAGGCAGGCCTTCTTTATTTTCCCTTGAACATTTTATTCCCCTAGTTCTTCCTTTTGAGCCTTCAAGAACTAAAAATTTTCATTTCATAATTCACTTGAAGGTCGCACCCCACACTGGGGCAAATTTTATTTTGTTTTGTTACAAAAAAAGAAATGAAATTGAAAATGATAGAAAAAAGAAAATCCCACGAGAAAGTCATTAAACTGGGGCAAATTAAAAATAAAAAAAAGGAAAAAGCAAAAGAGAATCCCAACAAGCAAGGAATAAAAGTTGGGACAACTCATACTGAAAATGCGACCTCAAGATAATTAGCCTTTTCACAAATTCTGCTTTCCAGCGTTAACCTTTTGGACACCTTATCTGACCCCGCTACAAAAGCCAAGAATGTTATTGACCTCTATCTTTGTTTTGTGATAATTTTGTAATGAAATTTGCAAATCAATATGGCATATGATTTTAATATATGTGACAGCCCCACCTTACCCAAAGGTGTACCAAAGGGCTTAGCAGACTACCTGCCTAGCTCTCGCCAGGACTCGGGTCAAGCACGCACTAGAATCTACGAAACAAATGACATTCTATAGAAAACTCATAAATACATTCATATGATTCAAAACTTAAGAGTAAAGGTATCAGTTAAGTAGTTTACATCATAAGCATCTAACTAATATAGTAAAATCTCAAACATCCTTTTCTAGCAAAATCCTACTAAGATCTACCCTTGAATCCTCACCACCAGTTTTAATAATAAGAGCCTGTTTAAGGAAAACAAATAAAAGGGGTGAGCTATAATAACCCTGTAAGGTAATAGCATAGGTAACTCAACGGAAAAATAAAAATTTATTACCTTAACCATGGATCTCTTTGATATATCTATATGATTAACAAGGGGGTTTGCATGAAGATTACCTTAAGCACAGAAAATTTCTATGCTACTAGGCAAAGATCCTTCGAAGAAGATGTTAGATCTACCACGAAAAAGCCCTCCAAGCGTAGAGCCTCTAACAATATCCACACGAACAACTTCTTTGGGAACCTTGTAGGCTTGCTTGCTTTGACTTTTGAGTGCTAGCTCCCTTGAATTATTTAAGAACACAAGAAGAAGAAAAACCTAATAGTTAGGAGAGAGAGAGAGAGAGAGACGCCTAGAGAGAGAATGAGGTGTGTCTTCTTCTTTCAATTTTTCTCTCACTAGTTTTCTTTTTGTGTTGCAATAATAATTCAAGAGTCAAAGCATGAACCTATTTATAGAGGTAGTATTCTAGTCTTTTAGGAAATAAAGCTAATTGGAAACCAAGAAGGTTTAGGTAACTTACTTTAAGCTAATCCTTCTCCTTTAGGAAATCTATTCCATAAGGAAACCAATTAGTTACTTTTTTTCTTTTAGGAAACTAATTTCCTGCAAGGCTTAGAATATTTATAAACAAGTCCTTTAAGTTAATTTATCTCATAAATTAACCCCATAAGTATCTCATACTTATCTTAATTACATTTTAACCCAAAGATTTTGTTCTTTATGTGTGTGACCCATTAGGTTCCATTCACGTTGGCAATAAGTATAAATTATAACTCATTAATTAAGATAGATAAATTAAACACTTTTAATTTATCATTAATTCACTAATTAATCAATTCATACTTATAGATCATGAGTGGCGTCTATCAATGCATCATGACCACCCAAGTGAATAGGAAAGTCATATGGTAGACCATACCCTTCAATGACAATGTTACCGTGTAATTAATATCCTTTCACCACACTATATCCCAATTAGTCTAAAAGTATATTGCATACTTTAAAATTGACTAATTTATATTTTCTTGTTCCAGAAATATAACTCTCCATGATGTATAACCTTGAAACTACTTCCAAGTTATACTATCACTTCTGCAGAAGATTTATGAGTTAATATTTCCAACAAGTGGCCATATAGGGATATACTCTCCTATTAAGGAGTGGTGAATCCTATATTGATTACTCACTACCTTTCCATGCTTCAAACTATACCCAATCTCTAACCTATGAGCTACCCTTTTACGGGCACCGAGGAATAGAGTCAAAATATAGCAATCCACACTCAAGATACTATGGTAATCTCAAGTCAAAGGATCACTTACACCATTGCCATTAAGAGTTCAACCATTGGCACTATAGTTGAAACTCTTGGCGGATCAATCCAATGAACTTGTTCTCAAACAAGCATCCACATACCAACTTAAGTGTCACGCACACCATAATCAATGAGATCAACTACTACTTACCATAAGTAGAGGCAAAGTATGTGCTAGTCTATCCGTATTAATGATGTCCAATCTCATAAATACTATGACTAGGGATATTTAAGAATATGACTTTATGTATTAGAGTCTCGTAATTGTAACCCTTACAATCTCTAATACACAGTCAATATTTTAAGGACTTTATCAATCAAACAAGTAACATGGAAATACAAGTATAGATGATAAAGAAAAATACCACATGGATAAATATAACATAAATAAGTGTAACACAAAACACCTTAAACCATCTTGGTTTTAGGGCATACACTAACAAGCCCAGTGTGGTTCCCACACATGCAAACACACAGTGTAACACCCAAGAAATTCATGCCAAAACCATTTATTTTGTATTATGTTCATTAGAAAAAAAAAATTTTTTTTTGAAGGGCCGAAATTTGTGGAAAAAAAAAAGAATAATAAGGAATGATTTTCTATTTTACTAGCATGTTGTACCATTTCCTTTAAGAGTTGTACCAAGAAGTCTTGCCAGATTAAATATAAGATAAGTGACAAAAATCTCTCCTAATTACACTTGGCCAAGTGGAGATTAATTTGCAAGAAAGTCAAGTTTTACTTTTAGTTTTGTCTTGCTTTGATTGGTCAAACTTTTCCCCAATTCTTTTCCATTTCTTTTCTTCTTTACTTAGGCATTTTTTCTCTCTTTTTCTCTCCACTTTGGCCGGCCCTTCTTCTCCTCTTTTCTCTCCATTTTCTTTCATTTTCTTGGAGCTCTTACTTCCATTTAATCACTTTTCATCCATAGAAATTAAGTTGATTTCCCTCCTAAGCAACAATCTTGTCTTACTAAAGGTATTTCCCAAGAATTTCTCTTCTTATTTCAAGTATAAATTCATAGTTTTGTAGCTTTTAAACCGTGTCTTTAATGTTAAGTATGATTTATTTTAGCCATGAGATATGAAGTTTTCTTCCATGAATATGAGATTTATGAACTTGTATGACTTGTAGCTAGTGATTTAAACTTGGAATGTCATGAATTAGGGATGATTTAGTTGAAGAAACTTGGAGTAGTTTAGGTATTTTTGTGATGAATTTGGGTGAAATTGAAGTGAGTTTGATGTGAAATTGGTAGAACTACTTGAAGATTTAAGCTTGAACTTAAGAATACTTGAACAGTCATGCTGGACCAGTTTTAGTAAAACTTTCATAACTTGGTATAGATAACTTGGATTCGAATGATTCTTGTTGTTTTAGAAACTAGATTCATAGGGCTTTCAAACGGGGTAAAGCTTGCACTGTGGTTCATTGTGTATTAATCGTAGAAAGTCTGCAAACTTGGCTAAAAATTCGGTTTTGCGTAAACAGTTTTGATGATGAGCCGAATTGGGGGCTGATTTTGAACTTGTTCTAGTTGGAATTTGGATTGATGATCTTCACAAAAGTTGTAGTCCTATAAACGTACTTTCAAACCATGTAACCACAATTCTCTGGTTCTTAGTAGATTGACCCCAGAAATGGCATGAACTCGGCTGAAAACCAACCCTGTGCAGATTAGGTTGATGAAGCACTAGGTTGTGGACCGATTTTGGGATGGTTTTTGTCAGAATTTGACATAGTGTTCTTCATAAAAGTTTTAGCCCTTAAAGTATAGTTTCTACCCATATAATCACTTTTCTCATACGACATATCAATTGAAAGTTATGTTCTGTTGAATACCCCTAGTTGGTAAACTTGAAAACATGAGTTAACAAAGAAGAATGGAATTGAGCTTGAATTGAACATAGAAGTTGTAGAACTTGTTGAAATTGGCTTGGATGGCTGTTTTTCTTGCAGGTTAAAAATTTTGGGTTAGACTGATTATAGGGGAAGTGCTGCCGAAATTTTGGTAAAAACCTAAGAAATAAAGTGATTAGGCTATGATTTAAAGATTTACAAGCTGTAATTTAGTGATTAGAACATGCAGAAATTTTCGTAGATTAGCTATTAGAGAATTAAACCTTTCCGAGCAAAACCCTAGAAAGTTAGAAAACCCTAATTTTGAAAACCCTAAACCCTAGGGTAAAACCCTAAGCTCCAAAACTCTAGAAATTAAACCCTAGAAAGACTTGGGGTATTTCTTGAATTTCCTTATGAAATTTCTTAGATTTTAGTCAGGATTTTTATACGATTATTTCTTTTGAATTTCAGGATCCCAAAGTGAGACCCGATCGTATTACGAAATATTTTCTTAGGCTTCAGGTGAGTGTTCTTATGTGTGTATGATGCATGAAATGCCATGTACTACTTGACATCATTATTTTGATGCATAAAATGATATGATATATTTGACATGATTATCTAGTGATATGTGTTACTTGAGGAAAGATGTGTACTTTATCGCATCTATTCCGTAATGTGTTATATGCTTTCACTATTATATGTGTTATTTGTGATTGAGACTTCCGTGACTAACTTCACCGTTACTTCACGGATAGTCAACCCGGCTGCACGTGGGAGGATATAAGGTGTTGGGTGTTTTAGGGCGTGTTGTTCTTTCCCAAAATGAGTTGAATTCCACTAAGAGGCCAACTCCGGATTGAACTATCTTGCTTGTTGGCCCTTCCAAGGTTGAAATTACTTCCTGGAGGTGGTAGCTTGTTTGGAGGTTATAAGGTGAATGGTGGCTAGGGTCTTGCTTGTTTATACTGGAATGTTCCTTGGCAAAGACCTAAGCTATTATCTTGGTCTGAATGTCTTGGTTACATGATCAATGCTTGCTCCTTCTGCGGTTAAGCTTGCTTCCGTAATTGAGCCCCGTATCCGCCATTGACTACTTGTTACTTAAATTGTTCACAAATTGTTTATTTACTCGTTAAATATTATATTGAACAAAATCACATTTTTACTGGTATGGTTGCATGACTTGAGCACTCACTGGGCTATTATAGCTCATCCCGTTCATTTGTTTTCTTTAACCAGGTTTCCCAAAAAATACTAAAGCTGGAAAAGCTGATTTTGGGCATTTTACATGTTTTGGTTTGTATATTTTAATAGCCACTTGTTTAGGCTATTCTTGCACATACTGTGTAAATTTTGGTGTGTAAAACATTTTGTAATATTTGTACTTCAAATGAATTTTATGAATATCTTTCTTTACGAATGTGACAGCCCCACCTTGCCCAGAGGCGCACCAAAAGGCTTAGCGGACTGCCTGCCTAGCTCTCGCCAGGTCTCGATGCATGCACTCACACGAAAAATCTGAGCGTACTTAACTTAAAATAAAATAACATAAAATAAAATGAAACAAAGTAAAATAACTCTTATTATTTAACTTAAAGATACGAGTCATATCAAAAGGTTACATGTCATAATTTACATAATTTTCACAATAATAGCCTAACACAGTGCGACTCTTACAATAACTAAAACACTTATAATAACCAAAAACCAGTTGGTCCCGCTTAATTTTTCCGGTAACCTGAGTAAAGGAAAACAAATAAAATGGAATGAGCTATAATAGCCCAGTGAATGTCCAATTCATGCAAACATATCAAGAACCTATTATTTCGGGTCATTAAAATAATCAATAAATTAAATAAACAATATATGAGCAATTTAATTTACATGTAGTCACTGGCGGATACAGGGCTCAACTACGGAAGCAAGCTTACCGTAGAGGAGCAGGTACTGATCATGTAGCCACGATATTTGGACCGAGATAATAGCTCAGGTCTTTATCAAGGAACATATCAGTTTTATCAATCACAAGCCCTAACCGCCAATCACCTTATAACCTCCGTACAAGCTACCACATCCGGGGGAGAAAAAAAATCTCAACCTTGGAGGGCCAACACACAATCAAGAAAGTTCATTCCGGAGTTGGCCTCTTTGAGGATTCACAACTCAAAAGGAAAGAACATCACACCCTAAAACACCCAGCACCTTATGTCCTCCCACTTGCAGCCCGGTTGACTAACCGTGAAATAACAGTGACGTTAGTCACGGTAGTCTCACACACACAAATAACATTTTAAATAATAAAAGCGTGTAACACATTGTGGAATAGATGCGATAAAGTACACATCTTTCCTCAAATAACACAGGTACTCACATAATAATTGCAAGTTAAGCATAATAGTCACCAAATAAAATTATCACATTCCATGCATCATGCACACATAAAGACACTCACCTGGTGCCTAAGAAAATATCTCGTAGAAAGGTCGAGTCTCACTATCGGGTCCTGCAAATTGAAAGAAATAATCTAATAAAAAACCCAATTTATACCCTAATTAACCTAGTAAGAAAATTCAAGAAATACCCCATTAAATTCTATTTTTTTTTTCTAGGGTTTAGGGTTTAGGGTTTAGGGTTTTTATTCTAGGGTTTTCTAGGGTTTTTTCTAGGGTTTTCTAACAAAAATTGGGCATTATTTCCCCTAAATTTCGGCCTTTCCAATCTTGTTTTTCATCAAGATTTCAATCATCAAACCCATAATTCAACAAGTTCTACAACTTCTTAGTTCAATCCAAACTCAAATTCAATCAAAATCTCACTAAATCTCAAGGATTAAGCTCCAAGAACTTTCACCCAAACAACATGTTCTTCATGAAATTTCAAGGTTCCAAGGCCACATACTAGTCTATTCAACCATAAGAACACTTTATCTAACAAGTACATATCAAGTTCTAACTAATTGCTTCAAGTAGTCATAACAAGAAACTTGGTATTAAACTTGAATAAAAACTAATTAAAACATGAAATTAATAAGGTAAGTTCATGGTAAATACCTTAGATATGCTTAGAACTTTGATTAGAAAAGATAGAAATCCACTTCCTATGGTTGATTTGTGCCAACTTGAGAGATGAAAGTCCAAGAAGTCGAGAGCAAAAATGGGGAAAAGAAGAAGAAAGGTATGGCCGGCCAAGGTGAGAAGAAAAAGAGAAAGAAATAGTCTAGGAAAAATGGAAAAGAATTGAAGAAAAGGTGAGAAAATAATTAGCCAATAAAATCATTACAAGAATAAAGTAAAAAGAGAGCATTTAATGCAAGTTTAGCAACTTGGTTTAATTTAATTGGTTAAAATTATCAACTCTTGTCATTTAATATAAACAATAAAGAAACATAAATTATTAAAACACAAATAGGGTAAATTAGGGAGAGAGAACTGGCCACATGAAGAAAGAAAGAAAGAAAAGAAGAATTTCGGCCTAAAGAAAAGAAAAGAAAAGAGAGAGAATTTCGGCCAAGAAAGAAAGAAAAGAGAGAGAAAAATTTCGGCCAAGGGAAAAAAAATAAGGTAAGAAAATAAGTGAAACTTTTGAATAAAATTGAGCAAAATTTCAAGTAGTCAAAAGACTAGAAAATAGTGAAATGAACTAGTAAAAATTTAAACACTACTATAAGTTAAATGGTCAAGAAAAATTATTCTAACTTTAGTACTTAAGTGTTCTTGCTTAGAATGAAAATCTTAACTAATTAACTTAATTAACTCAAGAAATCTCCCAACTAATAATTCTAAGATTAGCACTTAACCCTAAATAAAAAAAATGCTTCTTATATGTGCATTTTCTAGGGTGTTACAACGAATGTGTTTTATTTTGCATTAATTATGTGTATGTATTGAGCGAGTGCGTGTTTGAGTCCTGGCGAGAGCTAGGCAGGCAGTCCGCTAAGCCCTTTGGTGCGCCTCTGGGTAAGGTGGGGCTGTCACACACAGGCAGACAATTAGAAAAATAAATAAACAAATAACATGTGCCATAAAATAATATAAGAACCAGTTAAGTAAACAATTGATCAAATAAGGAAGGATACATCTCAACCACGAGAGCAAGCTCAACCGCGGGAGTATCAAGTACATAATCATGTGGCAATAGTGTTCGGACCAATAGAGAAACCAGGTCCTTGCCAATGATCAGGTAAATATCATATAACAGTACCCGTAACCACCCATGCACCTTTACCTCCTCAATACCTCCACTCTAGGGTGAGATCTCAACCCTAAAGGGTAAAACAGTTTGTTCAGCCCAGAGTTGGCCTCTTAGAGGAATCCCAACTCAGAAGAAAGAACATGATCCCTAATGCCCAACACCTTATGTCCTCCTCAATACCAGTATGACTAACCGTGGTGTAACTGGTGAAGTATGACCACAAAAGTCTAGCCCGAAGGCTCAGTTCAGTTGGAAGTTCACAAACAAGTATATTCACATTTGATAAAATTGTGTATGTAACAAATTGCGGGATAGATGTGATAAAGTACACACCTTCCCTTCATATAGTACATTGTGGTAGCTAACAAGTATCAAGCATAAATGGAATTAACACTTAAACATGCATCAAGCACACACAAGGAAACACTCACCTGAAAATTTTAAGAAAGTTCCTCGTAAAACGTACGAGGTTCAGACTCGGATCCTGAAATTCATAAGTAGTCTAATTAACCTACTGGATTTTCTTTCAAAAGAATTTTTTTTTATAAAATGTACCCAAGTTTAACTAGGGTTTTAAAATAAATGTACATTGGTTATAGTAAAAATCCAAAAAGTTATAATAAAGGAATCCGGGTAAAACCCTAATCAACTGATAAAGAAATTTAAGAAATTCCCTTTTTTGAAAGTAATTTAGTTCTAAGGGCAAATAATTCATTAAGTGTCAAAATTAAGGTTAAATTTAAAAGGAATAATTAAGACTAGAAATTTGTTATTAATTTCCGCTTTATTTACTATATTAGTTGCAAAACTCTAATAATTAGCTATACATTTTGGACCAAAAGAAAATATTGCTAAATATTATGAACTAAAGAAGTAGTTTAATTAAATATTGATTAGGGTTCAAGGTTTTGGTGTAAAAGAAATTTTGTTCAAAATAATTAGTTTATAAGTAAACTAGTTCTTAAAGTCCAAGAAAGATTTATTAGTAATTGTCAAGTATAATTTAATAACTTAGCAAAATTAATATAGGTTAAAATGACAAAACTCCAAAATATCCTATACTCAAATAAATTAATGGTTTTAAACTAATTAATATTAAACTAATGACATTTAATTAAATTAAGACTAGTTAAATAACAAATTAGGGTTATTTGGTGAAAACATACTAAATCATATATATAAAGTGAAACTAGGCACATTTCACTTACACATTCAAAGTCAAGTTTCTAATCAATTTAAATCTTCAAAATTTATAAGAGTTCTTCCTAAAATTGATTAACAAGGTTCCAAATCCATTGTACAACATTTTCTCAAAAACCGGTTTAGTGAGTTAAGCTTAAGGTGCTCATTTTTTGTGTCACTTCAACCCAATTCACAAGCTGTAATTTCCAGCAGTTTTTATCATCAAAACTTGGCCAAAACAAGGTTAATATAGCTGGAAATATTAAGTCATCAAAGCTGAAATTTTCTATACTAGTAAAGCTGAAATTTGTTCAAGGTTTTGGAACAAGGAAGTGCCGGTTTTTAAGCTGAAATTCCAGCAACTTCAGCCCTCTAAACAGGTCCTAAATACTGAAATTCTTCCAGAATTTTTCCTCTAACAAGACTAACCAACATGCCTTCTAACTCTAGTCAAAATTTCAGCCATAAATTCCAAGGTTTTCCACTCAAATAAAGCATCAATTTCCTAAACAAGTCCATACTATGCAAGTAGGTGATAACATAGTTACTCTACCATCAAAGGAAGGATCAAAACAAGGGGAAACCTCATAATCAAGAGCATAAATATTCATATATATAATCAAGAGAACAAAATATAACCATAATCTTAAGTACTTAATGAAATCATAAGAAAACATAAGAACTCTTCTAATAAAACTTGGAAGAACTCAAAGTTTCTTGATGATTTTACCTCAAAATAGGTAGGGTTTTAGTTGAAGAAGAGTGGATGGATGATTAGTCCCTCAAGAACCTTCAACTTTTGAGCAAGACTTGAGCTTGAAACTTGGAGAGAATTTGTTGAAATTTGAGGGGATTTCTTTTCTAGTTAGGTTTAGCTTTTGGGAAAGATTAAGTTAGTCTTCTAAGTGTTTAAAATGAGTGAAATTGAAGTGTATTTTGGGCAATAGAGTGGCCGGCCAAGGGAGAGAAAAATGCAAGGAAATTTGAGCCAAAAAATTGAAAAGAATTGGTAAAAGTGAAAGCCAATAATAGGTGGCCATTCATGGTGCTAGGTGGCATAGTCTTCCAAATTTCTATAGTAATAGGTGACCTTACATTTCTAAATATCTAAGCTTGGTTGGTAAAATTTAATTGGTGTAAATTTTCCTATGATTATCATTAAACATGTAATAGTAATAATTCAAGAAATCAAATTGAAAAGAAAATCATACAATAACAACTAATAAGAAAATTTTTACAATTAACATTCACAACATAGAAACTAAGTGGTTTTAAGCTTCTAGGGTTTTTACAATATATCTATCCCAAATCATCAAGGGAAGATTGCTTTACTAATGCCAAATGTTTCTAAGTACTATTCTGATTTGATGAAAAGGGATTGACCATTCAGGACTGAATGATTATTTGCTGTCCATTTCCGTTGTAAAGGCAAAAACCCGAAAGGGCGCCTACAAAATTTTTAAAAATAAAAAAATAACAAATAAAAAATAAAAAGAAGAAAAGTGGGCGAGGAAAACCTTAGTAAAAACCAGAAAGGGCGCTAAGGTGGGAATCTTGTATGCACCAAAGAAGCCGAGTAAAGGAAAAGTGACAAAGCTGAAAAGAGTTGGTGACTACGTTTGCTTGGGTCTTTCTCTTCGTGGTTGTTCTTCTTCTGGCAACATTGAGTTTCTAATGGATGACATCTAAAAAAGTCAAGCATAATATTCTTGGTCAAAGGCCTAGTTTCAACAAACGTATGTAATTTGTTATGTTACCTTTGAAATTCTTAACTTATCTTTGACCAAAGTTATTTTACACTTATCTCCGTGCTATTTATTGAGTTTTGTTCTCAATTACAGGAAATGTGATGTTTGCATCAAACAAAAAATAATGAAATTAAATAAAACTTTTTTTGTATTGTTCTATGCGTTAGATTTGTGTCAAAGGACAATCCCCATAATTTATCATGAAGGATCATAGCAGGTGATATTGTTTATAAGGCACAGTAAGAGGTCAACTAAAAGATATGGACGAACGGTGAAGATCAGGAATAGCTCGCCAGAATGGACTGAAAATTGGATTTTGACGTTAGGAACTCATGAATATACGCTTCTCAAGGCTTGATAGATCTAACGGTGGTGGCACATTATTTAATCATACTTCACTTACCATATACAGGTAAAATTACCAGTTGATCATTGACGCTTTGTCGAAAGGAGAAAGCTGGGGCAAAAATTCAAATCCAAAGATTGATTTCTTTTTGCGTTGGGGAAAATTTTTAAATGATTGACTTTGAATGAAATTCGACTGATTTACACTGGGGCAAATTTTAAAAGGATTCCATTTCAAATAGATTTTGATGCTTTGAATAGGGTCGAAGTTGAAAAGAAGGATTTCAAATTGATTTGAGTGTCACATATTGGGGCAATTTTTTTAAAAGGAAAATCTGGATTTCAAAGTGATCTTGATGCTTTATGCCTTAGTCAGAATTTTAGAAAGACTGATTTACACTGGGGTAAATTTTTAGAAGGATTTCATTTCAAATAGATTTTGATACTTTGAACAGGGTCGAAAGTGAAAAGGAATGATTTCAAATTGATTTGAGTGTCACATGCTGGGGCAATTTTTTTTTTTCGAAGAAAATTTGGATTTCAAAGCGATCTTGATGCTTTATGCCTTAGTCAGAATTATAGAAAGACTAATTTACACTGGGGCATATATATATCAAAAAAAGAAGAAGAGAGTTTCAAATTAATTTGTGGGCTGCTTTCGACATTAAAAAAAATCTTTTTTATGTGTTTGTCTAGCGAACTAGACATTTTCTCTCTGCATTCAAGTTTAGCAAATCAAATTTTGTATTGCATCTCACCCCAACAAATTGGGTGCATGTCTAGCAAACTAGACTTTCACGTTTATTTTTCAAGTTTGGCAAACCAAATTTTGCATTGCATCTCACCCCAGTAAATTGGGTGCATGTCCAACAAACTAGACCTTCACGTTTATTTTTTAAAGTTTGGCAAACCAAACTTTACATTGTATCTCACCCCAGCAAACTGGGTGCATGTCTAGCAAACTGGACCTTCAGGTTTATTTTTCAAAGTTTGGCAAACCAAACTTTGCATTGCATCTCACCCTAGCAAACTGGGTACATGTTCAGCAAATTAGACTTTCACGTTTATTTTTCAAGTTTGCCAAGCCAAACTTTACATTGCATCTTACCCCAGCAAATTGGGTGCATGCCCAGCAAACTAGACCTTCACGTTTAATTTGCTTGCATTTACCCTAGCAAACTAGGTGCATGCTATGCATGTTCAGCAAACTGGACCTTCACGTTTATTTTTCAAAGTTTGGTAAACTAAACTTTGCATTGCATCTCACCCCAGCAAACTGGGTTGCATGTCCAGCAAACTGAACCTTCACGTTTAATTTACTTGCATTCATCCCAGCAAACTGGGTGCATGTCCAGCAAATTGGACCTTCACGTTTAATTTACTTGCATTCACCCCAGCAAACTGGGTGCATGTCCAGCAAATTGGACCTTCACGTTTAATTTACTTGCATTCACCCCAGCAAACTGGGTGCATGTCCAACAAATTGGACCTTCATGTTTAATTTCTTTGTATTGACCACAGCAAACTAGGCGCATGTCCGGCAAAATGGACCTTCACGTTTATTTTTCAAGTTTGGCAAGCCAAACTTTGCATTGCAACTCATTTCAGCAAACTTGGTGTATATCCAACAAACTAGACCTTCATGTTTAATTTCTTGCATTCACCTCAACAAACTAGGATTGCATTTGTCCAGCAAACTGGATGTTTCATATTTAATTTCTTTGCATTTCACCAATCCTAACAAACTAGGATCACGCATCTCTTCAACAACCTGGGCATTTCATATTTTATTTTAATTTTATTTTTTCAAGTCAGGCACCCCAAACTTTTTACTTTCATTATTGAAACTACATTTGACCGGATTCCCCTAACTGGGATATGTAGGCAGCTCCTAGAGAGCTCAGTCGCATATTTTTTCATATTCATGTGTTCATTGGTTTCACTGCATCACATCCTCATACTATGCATGTTTACATGTGCATTTGTTTCATGTTTAGATGAGTCAAATTTGGTAATGTCTATGTTTTTGTTTGAAATCTCTGCGAGATTCTCGAGAAAGAGGGGCAAACTATAAATACTAAATTTTTACATACTATTTATTTTTCCAACATTAAAGTATTTCTTTCTATTTTTGGAGGTCAAATTCTAATTTTGACCAAAAAAAGGCAACATAAACAATTTCAGGGGGCAAAACAGTAATTTTTAGCTATAAATATTTTTTTCATTAGTTTTAGATTTTTAAATTCACTTTTTTGTACTTTCATACATATTTTAAAATTTTTGTGATTTTTCGGGATTAACTGATATTTTTTTGTGTTTCACCAGCACAGGAGCAAAATAGTAATTTTGCCCCGCGAATACTATTTTTGCTCATTTCAAGTCCAAAATTTTTTTTTCAAGTTTTTAGGTATGTTTCTAAAATCTTCTTTATTTTTTGGGGACAATTGCTATTTTTTCTGTAAATACTGCGTTCAGGGACAAAATAGTCATTTCGCATCCTGAACGCATTTTTACCAATTTTTGAGTCCTAAATGCATTTTCTAGGGTTTTAAGTTTATTTTTAATTTTTGACAATTTTTCCAAGCCAATAGCCATTTTTTTGTGTATTTTGTTAATTCAAGGGCAAAATAGTAATTTTGCATAGATATATATATTTTCTAGCCCCAATTTCATTAATAAATTTATTATCTATATTTTTTGAGTTTTTTCCATTTTTTGGGCATTTTAGAAAAATCATGGCATTTTAATTTTAATTTTAATTTTGGTTTTAATTTTACCTGAAACTATTTTTTAGGATAAAATAGTAGTTTTATTACTAGGGGTATTTTTGTCTTTTCTCTTCTTGGAGGGTAAGACATTGTTGCACTATAAATACCCCCCATTAAAATTAGGAGAAGAAAAACCCTAAAACACTCACTCTTATCCTAAGAAATATCAAACACACACATTTCTTCACCTAAAAACACGTACACTTAGTCGCCATCTTCATCTTTAGCTACTGTTCACGTCTTCCATTATTCATCACTGTTCATCAGGTTTTCAAGGAAGCTTCAAAAGTAACACCTTATCTTGTTTTATCTTCTTTTGTTCTTGTTTCATTTTATTGTATTCTATTTTTGCTATAAAATCCGATTTGTTTGAAAGTGTTGATTGAATTTTAGTTTTTTTATCTGGAATTTCTTGTTGTTTTTTTTTTTCTCTGGGTTTTATTCTTTCTGGGTTTTGTTCTTTATGTTTCTAGGTTTGTTTTTTGGGTTTCTCTCCTTTCCGCCGATCACCTTCTATTCTCCATATCCACCACCTCACCATCGTCTGCCACCATAGAACAACCCAATATCACCACTTCACCATCACAGCCCCAATTCAATTTCACCATCCCAAGCAATAGCCTACCCTCACCAGCCATTATTCACTGTCCAAAGCAACCAAAGCACCTCCATACACTACCACCAACAATCATCAATCTCAGCTATCATTAGTTTTAGTAGCTAGAGTAGAGAGAGAGAGAAAGTGTGTGTGTGTGTAGATTAGAGGAATTGAATTTTTGGCAAAGAAGAGGATTTATTTTTGGGTTTCTGATTGAAGAAGATAACCAGTTGAGGAGTATGAGGGATTTGTTTATTAATTAGCTTTAATTGATCTGGTTGTTTGTTTTAATTCTTGAGTTAATTTCGTTTCATTTAGTTTAATTCAATTAATTATTCTAATCAATTGAGTTTGTATGGTTAATTTTTGTTTCCCTTTTATTTGTCTTAGCTAATTTTGGTTTAAATTAACTGATTATGATTTGTTTTGGGGCTGATATCACTTAGTTTTTGTAATTTTATTATTTATTTTAATTAAGCTATTTTGGGCTAATCAAGTTAGTTAGTTTAGCATTTCCTGTTTCTTCCAATAAATATTTTCATGTCAGCCCTTGAGCTTTGAGTCACCTTAAATGTGTCCCTAGATTTTTTGTTTTCTGCGATTTAATCCCTATTGTTTGTAGATTGGCCCCTCAAATTTTACATTCTTTCAATTAAGCCCCATAATTTGCAATTTCCCCATACTTACTGGAATTTACTGTTTGTCCCCCAATTTGCTTTAAATTGCAGCTTGCACCCTTTAGACTTACGTGAATTTTCAATTTTTCCCCTTTTGGCTTTATAGAAATTTGTTTTTAGAACCCATAGTTTACCCCCAATTTTGTTAGTGCTTCATATTTACTCATTTATATTGCGATGCCTTGACGTGTTTATTTGTGTTTTTAAGCATTAGTACCGGGTTTTCGAAAAGAGGTGTTTTCGTTACTTTTCAATTGTTTTTTTTGTGCTCCAATGTGATATTTTTATACTTTCTATTCAAGCGTTTCTTATTTTATGCACTTCTTTGCCAGTTTATTTACTTTTTAGTTTCAAATTTCATTATTTGGGCGAAAAATGTAATAGATAGACATTTTTGCTATTTTGGCAAATATTTTTGTATCTAGCTAGTCAGTGTAATAGCTAGATAATATTTCTCATAGTTTTAGCAAAAATTTTGTATTTAGATAGTAAGTGTAATAGATAGGTCATTTTTAATATTTCCCCTTAAAATTGTATCTAATCCCCCTAGTGCAATAGTTAGGGCTTATGTGTTTGTGTGCTTATGTGTTTTATCACTTTTCTTAGGATTTTGCATCTAGATTATTATGCCTACGTATTACGTGCTCCTCCATGCTTTCATGTGTTTTTATATGTTTATTTGCTTTCGATACTATGTTTATTATTTTGAATCATGCTTAATTATTCCATCACCACACTAGTCCAACGTTAGTTGTGGTTTTTCTCGCTTTCTCGCTTTCTCGCTAGTCCAACGCTAGTGAGGAGAATTGTGACAGCCCCACCTTACCCAGAGGCGCACCAAAGGGCTTAGCGGACTGCCTGCCTAGCTCTCGCCAGGACTCGAATCACGCACTCGCTCAAACGTCCAAGCGCACTTAACCCAAAATAAAATGCATCCATAAAGAAATACATTCATAAAATTCACTCGAAAGTATAAATATCACAAGAGTTTTTACAACCCAAAATTATAAATAATATTTACAATGAAAGCCTACACATTTAGGCTGTCCAGATACATTAAACAAAACATGTACTAGGTCCAAAATCAGCTTTTCCAGCTTTAGTATTTTGGAAAACCTGGTTAAAGAAAACAAATGAACGGGATGAGCTATAATAGCCCAGTGAGTGCTCAAGTCATGCAGTATACCAATAACAAATAACCTTTAAGGATAATAATTAACAAATTTAATAAATGATGAATAAGCAATGTGAAGTGTAGTAAAATCAATGGCGGATACAAGCTCACTACGGGAGCAAGCTCAACCATAGGAGTATCGATCATGATCAAGATAACAAGGATATCGGGACCGAGGTAAAAGCTCAGGTCCGAGATACTTGAAAAATTCAATCCAGAGTTACCCTCTTCGAGGAATGAAACTCATATAGGAAAGAATATCATGCACCTATAACCCACAGCACCTTATATCACCCCAAACTCAACAAGTTGACTAACCGTGAAGTAACGGTGAAGTTAACCACAGAAGTCCAAGGTCATGCATAAAGTTCAAGCATGAGTTAGCCCTTTTTCAAGACTTTACTCAGATATGAAAATTAACATGCACCGAATAACACCCATCACCTTATATCTCTCCCATACTCAACCACGGAAGTCCCATGCACAAATAACACGTTGGATAGTGAAAGCATGTAACACATTGCGGAATAGATGCGATAAAGTACACATCTTTCCTCAAGTAATACATTTCATTAGATAATCATGTCAAGTATAACATCTCAACTCAGGCATCAAAATAATAATGTCAAGTATTACATGGCATTTCATGCATCATGTACACATAAGAACACTCACCTGAAGCCTAAGAAAATATCTCGCGATAAGGTTGGGTCTCACCTCCGGATCCTGAAAATTCAAGAGAAATAGTCGTAATAAACCTGACTAAAATCTAAGAAATTTCATAAGGAAATTCAAGATATACCCTAAGTCTTTCTAGGGTTAAATTTCTAGGGTTTTGGAGCTTAGGGTTTTACCCTAGGGTTTAGGGTTTCAAAATTAGGGTTTTCTAACTTTTTAGGGTTTTGTTCGGAAAGGTTCAATTCACTAATAGCTAATCTACGAAAAATTTCTGCACGTTCAAATCACTAAATTACAGCTTATAAAGCTTTAAATCATAGCCTAATCACTTTTATTTCTTAGGTTTTATCGAAATTTCGGTAGCACTTCCCCTATAATCGGTCTAACCCAAAATTTTTAACCTGCAAGAAAAACATCCAAACAACCCAATCTCAAGTAGTTCTACCAATTTCACATCAAACTCACTTCAATTTCACTCAAATTCATCACAAAAACACATAAACTACTCCAAGTTCTTCAACCAAATCAAACCTAAATCATGCCATTTCAAGTTTAATTCACTATCTACAAGTCATACAAGTTCATAAATCTCATATTCATGGAAGAAAACTTCATATTTCATGGCTAAAATAATTCATACTTAACATTAAAGACATGGTTTAAAAGCTACAAAACTATCTACAAGAAGTTCTTAAAATAAGAAAAGAAGTTCTTGGGAAATACCTTGAATAAGGCAAGATTTGTGCTTAGGAGGAAGATCAACTTAATTTCTATGGATGAAAAGTGATCAAATGGAAGTAAAAGCTCCAAGAAAATGAAAGAAAATGGAGATAAAAGAGAGAAGAGAGGGCCGGATTTTTGAGAAGAAGAAAAGAGAGAAAATGCCTAAGTAAAGAAGAAAAGAAATGAAAAGAATTGGGGAAAAGTTTGACCAATCAAAGCAAGACAAGAACAAAGTAAATCTTGACTTTCTTACCATGGAAGACTACACTTGGTTAATGTTCATTAGAAGGGATTTTTATTATTTATCCTATACTTAAATCTTGCAAGATATTCTAGGTACAACTCTTAAAGGAAAGAGTACAACATGCTAGTAAAAATAGAAAATCAATTCCCTAGTTTTTCTTGAATAATTTCGGCCCCCTTTTTTTTTTTTTTTCCTAATGGACATGATACAAAATAAATGGTTTTGCATGAATTTCTAGGGTGTTACAAGAATTCCTAGGAAGGGCTAGTCTAACGCTAGACCCGTAGGTCATTTTAGTGATAGTTCCACACCATACGTGCATTGCATGTCATTTCACACATATTTTCCTTTTTTAGAAATTTTCCCCTAAGTATATATTTTATTATTATTATCTATTTTTACCATTTAATGGTGCATGACATCTATGTTATATTTCACTTAGAATTTAGGTCATTTTGTGTGATCTGACTAGAGATAATCCTCTACTTACGTGGGAAGCGGTGGATTGACAAGCTGTTCCCCCCTCTGTAAGTAGAAAAATATCAGTCACAAGTTATTAGTCCCCGTACCCGTTATGTTACATCCTGCTTTCTTTGGCACTTGCTATCTATATCATTTTCCTTTTCCTTTTGCATTCCATTTTGCATCTATACTCGTGACTCCATCGAGGTCTCGACTCGGGTTTCGCAATTAATACGATAATCCTAACCAAGCCTCGACGGAACATTTCGACCTTCCTGATCTTCACATTTAGATTTAAGATTTGCATTCATATAGACACATCCAAGCGTGATAGAACTTAAGGTTAATTTAGAAAAATTTGATTAAACCTCGCAACTAATTTCGGCTAGATTGAAAGGGTGCCTTAGGCGTGAGCCTTTGCCTTCTCTTTCTTCAAATTTGACTCCTAGACCTTCTTCTCTCGTTTTTGTAGACCGGAGTCGGAAAAGAGTTTTTAAATATTTTTTTCTAAAAATTTTTATTTTGTTTTGTTAAAATGATTTTTCAGGTGACTTGGTACACCCTAACTCCATACCAAGTGGCAACTCTATTTTCAAAATAAAACCCTTTTTCAAAAATAGTTGGCCAAAACTATCGCACTTTTAATCCCGGCCTTATTTTTATTTAAAATACCATTTTTTGTATAAAATACACTTTTTCACTAAAAACTCAATTTTTCTCACACACGCACAGTTTTTTTCAAAACATTTCTTTTCAAAAAGGGTCACTGGACCGAATTACCTTTTCGGGGGGCGATAGTCAACGGGCTAGACCCGTGCTTTTGATCATTTTGGGACACGACGCTCGCATCTTCCAATTGCTTGAGGACAAACAATGATTCAAGTGTGGGAGAATTGACAAAGTATCAAAATAATGCATTTTGGTATATTTGTTGATTCAAAATTTAGAATTTTTTTGAGGTAAAAATAATTTTGAGCAGATTGACATATAAGTTTTTGGGATCTTTGCAAATTAATGGCATCTAGACAGAATTTGGATCAATTAGAGCACGAAAAGAGGAGAAGCATTATCCAAGGGACACTGTGTTCTAGCAGAAGTGGATGGTCAGATATTTTTCTTGATCATTAATTCAGACAAACATAAAGGACTTTCTCATTTGATTTAGTAAATTTTCTTTCAAAATTATTGCAAAAGAGGCGGATCAAAGTTAGGCCTTCTTTCTTTCCCCTTAAATATTTTCTTTCCCTAGTTTTCCCTTTTGAGCTTCTATAGTATGCGATTTTCGTTTCACAACCCACTTGAAAGTTGTATTACCACACTTGGGAAATTTTGCGATAATTTCATCCCATACTGAGGCAAATTTTTTCGACTTATGTTTTCAAAGAACAAAAAAAGAAAAGAAAAGAAAAGAGGACAATTGAAAAAGAAACCCCAAAGAAAGCAATAAACTGAGCAAAATTTCCTTTTAGAAAAAGGAATGAAATGAAGAACCTCAAAAGCCAATGGCAAAGCTGGGATGAAAAATTTTTAAAAAAGAAAAGAAAAGGTGAAAACTGTCAATACTAGGGCAAATTCTCTACAAATGCGACCTCAAGTTGTTTAAACCTTTCATGAATTCTGTCTTACAACTTCAACATTTTCAACACATCACTTAACCCTATTTCAAGATCCGAGAATGTTATTTGACCTCTGACTTCATTTTGCAATGATTTTTGGAATGAAAATTTACAAATCAAAGGGCATATGGTGTTAATATATCTATCTTAAGATCATCAAGGGAAGATTGCCTTACTGCTGCCAAACATTTTTCAAGTGTTAGTCAGTTTAAAAAAAGGGAAAAACTATCTCAAATTTGGATGCTGCCGTTCATTTCATTTCTTTCTCTAAAGTTGATAATCAAGAAGGGCACTACAATTAAGTCAAGGTGATAATTGAAGTTTTCACAAGTGAGGAAAGCCAGTGTGATGACATGGGATTTCTTTAAAAGTCGATGACCACAATTGCTTGAGGTTTCTTGTTTGTGTTGATCATTTTGCGGCAATGATAGAATTCAACTGGGAATGACATCCAAAGATCAAAATATATCTTTTAAGCCATCATTTCAAAATCAATTTTTTGAAAAAATGTTTCATTTAATTGTATTTCATTTAGTCTTTGCGCATTTCGTGTTGTTTACTGTATAGAATTTCTTTTACATTATTGTATGTGAAGCATTTTTTGATCAATTTATGTTCTAAAAATTTAACATTTACTTTGTTTGAATTTGAAATAAAAGCAAAGGCAATCCTAAATTTATCAGAAGTCAGAGTCATGCATGAATCGCAAGACTATTTGGAGGATTTGATATGAATCGTTAATCGAAGGCCATTGAATTCGAAAAACTTGTAGAATGTCAAGCAAGAGATTGTATCAGAGATTCGAGATGGAAATACTCATGTTTATATATGCCAGTCGAGTCAAAGGACCACTAAGTGGTGGCATTACTTTTGCAATTGCCGTTGTTCTTTCTCTTTTTGCAGGTGCGATCAAATCATCTTTAATTGAGGCCTTTTTAAGGATAAAAATTGGGGCAAATTTTTAAAGTTAATGCTGGTTTAATCAAAGGGCACAATTAATTCAAAAATTAATTTCAAAATTGACACTGGGACAAATTTTTTGAAAGAAATTTGATTTCAAAAATTAATTTTGGTGCTCTATAAAAGGCCACAAGTTGAGAAGGGCTGATTGCAAATCAATGATAACTCACACTGGGGTAGATTTTAAAAGACAGATTTCAAAATTGATTTATATTGGGGTAGTTTTTTAAAAAGGGGATGGAGTTCAAATGGATTCTAGGTTTTATATAGTGCCTAATCTTGAAAGGAGTGATTTCAAGGCCATACACTAGGGAAAAAAGTTTTTAAAAATTTTTAATTTTTTGAGTTATTTTGGATGCAATGTTCAAGTTTTCTAATGTCTTAAATTTATTTATGCATTTTGTCCAGTAGCCTAGACCCTATCATGTTTCTTTTAGTCTAGCAACCTGAACACTACATTTTGTTCATCAATTTTGGATAACGCATTCATGCATTTTGTCCATTAGTCTGGATCACATCAATATGTTTTATTTTTTCTGAATCAGCATTTTTTAGCATTCGTCAAGCATATTGCACATTATTTAGTTTGTATAGCATTTTGCATACCACTTTTTCATTAATTTTACCCCAACTCATCCGTCGGGTTTTAATTTTTGTCATGTTCCAACTCGTGTGTTTGGTTTTAATTTCTGATCATTTTAGTCAGGCAACTCAAACTCTACATTTGCTTTTCATGATTCCTAATAGCTCAGGATCATGTATTTTTTTATTTATATTTCCAAGTTTGACAGCCCAAACTTTGCATTTCATGATTACTGACAACTCAGGATCATGCATTTGTCATTTACATTTCCAAATCTGATAGCCCAAACTTTGTATTCTATAATTCCTGATAGCTTAGGATCATTCATTTGTCATTTACATATCTAAGTCTGACCGCCCAGACTTTGCATTCCATGATTCTTGACAGCTTAGGATCATACATTTGTTCATTTGCATTTCTAAGTTTGACAGCTCAAACTTTACATTTCATGATTCCTGACAGCCCAAAATCATGCATTTGTTCATTCATATTTTCAAGTCTCACAACCCAAACTTTGCATTTCATGATTCCTGACAGCCCAGGATCATGCATTTGTCATTTACATTTTCAAGTTTGACAGCTCAGACTTTGCATTCCATAATTCCTGATAGTCCAAGATCATGCATTTGTCATTTACATTTCCGAATCTGACAGCCCAAACTTTACATTCCATGATTCTTGACAGCTCAGAATCATGCATTTGTTCATTTACATTTCTAAGTCTGACAGCCTAGACTTTGCATTTCATGATTCTTGACAGCCCAGGATCATGTATTTGTCATATGTATTTTCAAATCTAATAGCTAGACTTTGCATTCCATGATTACTGACATCTAGAATCATGCATTTGTCATTTACATTTCCAAGTCTGATAGCCCAGACTTTGCATTGCATGATTCCTGATAGCTCAGGATCATGCATTTGTCATTTACATTTTTAAGTCTAACAACCCAGACTTTGCATTCCATGGTTCCTAACAGCTCAGGATCATACGTTTGTCATTTATATTTTCAAATCTGATAGCCCAAATTTTGCATTCCATGATTCCTAACAGATCAAGATCATCCATTTGTCATTTACATTTTCAAGTCTGACAATCCAGACTTTGCATTTCATGATTCCTGACAACTCAGGATCATGCATTGGTCATTTACATTTTCAAGTTTGGCAGCCCAGATCTTGCATTGCATTCATCAACCTTGGCAGCGCAAAGTCATGCATCTATCTAGCAACATGGTCGGTATTTATTTATTTACATTTCAAGTTGGCAGCCCAGCTTTGCATTCATCAATCTTGGTAGCCCAGGATTATACATCCGTTCAGTAGCCTGAAATGCATTTGTTTATTTATATTTTCTAGTTTGGCAACCCAAACTTTGCATTTACTTTATCAGTCTTTATCTTGTCCAGTAGCCTGGACTCGTTTTTGGTTTATTAGTTTATGCATTTATTTTGTCCAACAACCAAGACCGCTTAATGTTGCATTTTTTTTCTTTATTTTGATTACAAGTTTTGAAAATTGAAATCCTTGTGTTATCATTTACGTTGTGTTATCAGTCACATTAACAGTTTACTTGTATCTGAATTACGTTTGACCTGATTCCCTTCACCGGAATACATAGGCAGCTCGTAGAGAGCTCGGTCGTATGTTTTTTCTTTGTTCGTTTGATCATCGATTTACATCTCATAACACTCTCATACTATATATGGCTAGATGTTTAGTTTACAGCAGTATCTGTTTTCACATTTGGGTGAGTCAAAATTTAGTGTTGTCTACGTCTTTATCTGAAATCTCGTGAGTCAAAATTTGTTGTTGTCTATGTCTTTGTCTGAAATCTCTACAAGATTTTCGATAAAGAAGGATAAACTGTAGATACCAAATTTTAACATACCATTTATTTTTCCAATATTGGAGGCATTTTTATACTTTTTGGGGTCAAATTCTAATTTTTTAATAAAATGTGAAAAAATCAAGAATTTCGAGAGGTCAAAATAATAATTTTTAGCACATTAATATTTTTTCATTTTTCTTTGGAGTTTAAATGTACATTTTTGTATTTTAATACATGTTTCTAAAATTTTGTGAGCTTTCGAATTTAACTAGTATTTTTTATATATTTCGTCAGTATAGGAGCAAAATAGTCATTTCATTAGGCGAACACCATTTTTGCCTATTTTTGTCATAAATTTATTTATTAAGGTTTTTAAGTATGTTTTTAAATTTTGTTGATTTTTCAGAGATAATTGCTATTTTTCTATAAATATTGCATTCAGGGGCAAAATAATCATTTTACAACTCAAATGCATTCTTCATCAATTTTTGAGTTCTAATTTAATTTTCCAGGGTTTTAACTTTATTTTAAATTTTTGACAAGTTTTTGAGGCCAATAGCAATTTTTCTGTGTATTTTATTAATACAGGGGCAAAACCCAAAATGCATTTTTGTTAAGTTTGGGGCTTCTAAACTTATTTTTAGGTTTTTTGAAACTATTTTTAATTTTTGGTAATTTTTTGGGACCATTTTCTATTTTTTTGTAAATACTATATTTAGGGGGGAAAATGATAATTTTACATAGAAATATATTTTCTCGTCCGAATTTCGTTAATAAATTTATTATCTGCATTTTTTTGGCTTTGCTCACTTTTCGAGTGTTTTAGAAAAATCATGAAATTTTAATTTTTAATTTTGATTTTAGTTTTAATTTTAATTTTATCGAAAACTATTTTCTTAGGATAAAATGGTAATTTTTATTGTTAGGGGTATTTTTGTGTCTTTTCTCCTTTTCTTAGAGTACAATACTAGCTTGTACTATAAATAGCTCTCTTTGGGAGAGAGAAAAAGGGAGATCAAGGAAGAAAAAATCAAAAACCCTAAAACACACACACTTTTCTTGAAAAAGAAAAATCAAAACACCTACTAAACTGCCCAAAAAACACACACTTCAACCGGTTCTATCAAGAAGGTGGGTACTGTTCATCCCCAAAGTTCATCTACTATTCATCAGCCAATCTCAAAACTCAAGAAGGTAATAGTTTAGTTAATTTTCTCCTATTCTACTATGAAGATTTGATTAGGCAATTATGAAAATCTGTGTTGTTGTGAATTTTGGTTGAATTTTCTGAGATTTTTTTTCAGTTTTGATTTGTTGTTCTTCACCCTTTCCTTTCACTGGTTCTTCTTCCACCAATGACTAAGCCACCACCACCGATTTTCTCTACCACCATCTGCTACTTTCTCTCTCAACCACTTCCAGTCATGCCACTATCTAACCACACAATTACCAACCTGCACAAAACCTCTGCCACCCCTCAACCTAAACCTAAGCTTTCAGGCCACCAGCAAATAGAGAAATCATCAATGACAACAACCTGACTAGACCACCATCATACTACATTTCCATCCCAAAACAGTTAAAAAACAACAGTCATTTGTCCACCCACAGTTAAAAGAAACAACACATACACGGACCATCATTAGCATAGCCACAAGAATATCACAGACAACACACATAATCACTCACACACGCATTTCTCACAGAAACACAAACACTACACACAGACGTCCACACACACATACACACACCAACACACAATCAGTCAAACACAACTGACACATAATAGATCACCCCTACCACCTAATCATCCATGGCAATCAACAAACACTTCGAAAACAGTTCCAAGCAAAATCGCAGACCCCAAAGTCCCCACTCGCAGCTACCACACTGCAACAAACACAACCCACCATTCCTAGCTACACCACCACCTCTAAAATCAGCCCACAGTAACACAGCCACAACCAATTCCATCACAACTCTACCTCCAAAAACACACAATAGCCATCAAGCTATCCCAATCCCTCTACTATTCTCCACCAATCAAAGCCTTAATCACCGCACAAAACAACCCCCTTTATTGACCAAACTCCATTGGAAAACCAAGTCTCCACCACCCATTAATGTAGAAACTCACCCACTGTCGCGCCTCTACTTCACCACACCACCCCCACTCCAATCACTAAAACCACCATAATCAACCACCCAAGCTCCCAAAACATCACCTCCGCCGTCTAACGTCTGTGACAGCCCCACCTTACCTAGAGGCACACCAAAGGGCTTAGCAGACTGCCAGCCTGGCTCTCGCCATGACTCAAATCAAGAACATCCAAGCGTACTGAACTCAAAATAAAATACATTCATTTAATTCATTCGAAAGTACAAGAATCACAAGAAGTTTACATCTCAAAATATACATAGCATTTACAATAAAAGCCTACACAATTAGGCTATCAAAATACATGAAGCAAAACATTTACTATATCCAAAAGCAGCTTTTCCAGTTTTAGTATTTTGGAAAACCTGGTTAAAGAAAACAAATGAACGAGATGAGCTATAATAGCCCAGTGAGTGCCCAAGTCATACAATCATATCAGGAATTCATTATTTTATGGAACAAGATAATTGACAAGGTAAATAGACAGGTTATGAACAATTTAATTAACAAGTAGTCAATGGCGGATACAGGGCTCAACTACGAGAGCAAGCTCAACCGCAGGAGAAGCAAGTACTATTCATGTAACCATGATGTTAGGACCGAGATAATAGCTCAGGTCTTTATCAAAGGACATGCCAGTTTTATCACGCAAGCCCTAACCACCGTTCACCTTATAACCTCCGTACAGGCTACCACATCCAGGGAGTAATCTCAACCTTGGAGGGCCAACATGCAAGAAAGTTCAATCCGGAGTTGGCCTCTTTGAGGATTCACAACTCAAAAGGGAAAGAACAACACGCCCTAAACACCCAGCACCTTATATCCTCCCAAGCCTGTCTGGGTTGACTATCCGTGAAGTAATGGTAAAGTTAGTCACGGAAGTCTCACGCACAAGTAACACATTGGATAGTGAAAGCATGTAACACATTGCGGAATAGATGCGATAAAGTACACCTCTTTCCTCAAGTAACACATTTCATTAGATAATCATGTCAAGTATAACATATCAGTTCATGCATCAAAATAATAACGTCAAGTATTACATGGCATTTCATGGATCATGCACATATAAGAACACTCACCTTAAGTGCTTAAGAAAATATTTCGTAATACGGTCGGGTTTCACTTCCGGAGCCTGAAATTCAAAAGAAAATAGTCGTATAAAAACGGGATAAAAATATAAGTAATTTGATAAGAAAATTTGAGAAATACCTCAAGTCTTTCTAGGGTTTAATTTCTAGGGTTTTGGAGTTTAAGGTTTTACCCTAAGGTTTAGGGTTTTCAAAGTTAGGGTTTTTCTAACTTTTAAGGTTTTGATCGGAAAGATTCAATTCGCTAATAGCTAATCTACGAAAATTTTTGCACGTTCTAATCGCTAAATTACAGCTTATAAAGCTTTAAATCATAGCCTAATCACTTTATTTCTTAGGTTTTACCGAAATTTCGACAGCACTTCCCCTATAATCGGACTAACCCAAAATTTTTAAGCTGCAAGAAAAACATCCAAACAACCCAATCTCAAGTAGTTCTACCAATTTCACATCAAACTCACTTCAATTTCACCCAAATTCATCACAAAAACACCTAAACTACTCCAAGTTTCTTCAACTAAATCATCCTTAATTCATGCTATTTCAAGTTTAAGTCACTAGCTACAAGCATACAAGTCCATAAACCTCATAGTCATGGAATAAAACTTCATTTTCATGGCTTAAATAAATCATGCTTAACTTAAAGACATGGCTTAAAAGCTAGAAAACTATGATCTTTTACTTGGAATAAAAAGAGAAGTTCTTGGGAAATACCTTTAATAAGGCAAGATTGTTGCTTAGGAGGAAGATTAACTCAATTTCTATGGATGAAAAGTGATCAAATAGAAGCAAAAGCTCCAAGAAAATGAAAGCAAATGGAGAGAAAAGAGAGAAGAGAAAAACCGGCCAAGTGAAGAGAAAAGAAGAAAAATAATAAGCTAAGTAAAGTAAAAGAATTGAAGAGAAATTGGAAAAAAATGGTGGTCCAATCAAAGCAAGACAAAACCAAAGTAAATCTTGACTTTCTTACCATGGAAGACTACACTTGGCTAATGGTCATTAGAAGGGATTTTTATTATTTATCCTATACTTAAATCTTGCAAGACATTCTAGGTACAAATCTTAAAGGTAATGGTACAACATGCTAGAAAAATAGAAAATCATTCCTTATTATTTTGTTCCACTAATTCGGCCCTTCTTTTTTTTTTTCTAATGAACATAATATAAAATAAATGGTTTTGGCATGAATTTCTAGGGTGTTACAACGTCACCATACCAACATCATAAATCTGCCCCAATTCGCCTCTACTCCACCACAACTTTACTCTCCAGTAGCCAAAATCACCCATAATCCAACCTCTCCCTCTCCCTCTCCCTCTCCCTTTCACTAGCACCACCACATCGCTCCACTGTTAATCAAAACTACCCATCGAGCCGCATCCTCACACCTTAATCACCCTCTCTCTTCATCAATTTCAGTCCCAAGAACTACCCCACACCCAAGTCACAGCCCCACTGCCCCACAAATCATAGAGAAAACAGAGAAGGAAGGTGAGAAAGAGAGAAATGAGAAGGAGGGACAAAAGAGAGGAAAGAGACGGTGAGATAAAAAGAGAGAGAATAAGGACGGAGAGAAGTGAACAAAAACCACAGAGAGAGAGAGGCAGAACGACAGGGTGAGAAAGAATAGGAACCAGAAGAAAAAAAGAAGAGAAAGAAGAGAAAATTTGGGAGAGAAGAAAGATGCATGAGAGAGAAATTGGGATTGGGGGAGGAGTCTTTTCTGTTTGACATGGAAGAAGAAGATGAATTGATATTTTTGGGAAGTTGACTTAGTTTTAAAAAAGGATACCCATGGGAGGAGTGTATTTTAGTTTTAGTCTTCTTTACTACTTTTCTTTCTTTTGCCAATTTTGTTTTAGTTTAAATTTTGATTTGTTTGCTGATGATTGGTTTAATTTAGTTTTCAATTTAATTAGTTAATTTGTTCAATTCAACTAACTTTTAAATCTCATTTTTATTGGGCATTTTCTCTTTTCTAGTTTTAATATAAAGGTAATAGTCGTATTTGAATCCTTGGGTTTTAATTAATGTTAGTATTCCTTAACATTCTTGTTGTTTTCTACAATTAACTCCCTCATATTTATAGATCTACCCCCCAAATTTTGTATCCTTTCAATTAGGTCCTGCATTTTGCATTATTCCCCATTGCTTGCTAGAATTTACATTTTAATGCCCCAAACATGCTGAGTTTTTTTTTTTTTTTTTTTTTTTGCCCTCTTACCTAGTTCATTCATGATTGTGCCCCCATGTTTACTTGAATTTGTTATTTGGCCCCTAGGTTTGTTTGAATTCATTTTTTAAGCCTTTAATTTAATAGAATTTACATTTTACCCCCTTATTTGTTAGTATTTTATGTTTTTACACTTTATTTCTTTAAATAGTGGTACCTTGATTCGTTCGTTCATTTTTTATTAGTATCGGTACTGGTTTCTCGTGGGAGGCATTACTACTACCCATTAATTTCTTTTTATATGCTCCAACGTGCTCCAACGTGATATTTTTATGTGTCTTCTTCAAATTTTTCTTATTTTACATGCTTTTTACGTATTTAAAATATTTAATTTCAAATTTTATTATTTGGCAAAAATCTAATAATTAGATCACAATTTTCTTTATTTTAGCATATCTTTTGTATGTAGCTAGTCGATGTAATAGTTAGATTATTTTTCTCATACTTTTACAAAATTTTGTATTTTAGATAGCAAGTGTAATAGATAGGTCGTTTTTACTTTTTTCCCTTAAAAATTGTAGCTAATCCCCTGGTGCAATAGTTAGGGCTTATGTGTGCTTGTGTGCTTATATGTTTTACCGCTTTCCTTAGAATTTTACATCTAGATATTATGCCTGTGTGTTATGTGCTCCTCCTACTCTCATATGTCTTTAGATGTTTATTTGCTTTCAATATTATGTTTATTATTTTGATTCATGCTTAATTATTCCGTCACCACACTAGTCTAATGCTAATTGTGGTTTTTCTCGTTTCCTCGCTAGTCCAATGCTAGTGGGGATTTCTAGGAAGGGCTAGTCCAACGCTAGACCCTTAGGTCATTTTAGTGATAGTTTCACTCACGTGCATTTCCTCTCATTTCACACACACATTTTCTTAGATTTTTTCAGATTTACATGACTTTTTGGTATATTTTTTCTATTATTGTCTATTTTAGCATTTAAAAGTGCATGACATCTAGGTTGCATTTCACTTAGAAGTTAGGTCATTTTGTGTGCTTCGACTAAAATAGTCGTCTACTTGCGTCAGATGTGGTGGATTGACAGGCCGTTCCCCCCTCCGTGAGTAGAAAAATATCAGTCACGAGTTATTAGTTCTCCGTACCCGTTATGTTGCATCCCCACTTTCTTGGACCCTTACTATCTATACTATTTTCCTTTTTCTTTTTGCATTATATTTTGCATATACACTAGTGACTCCCTCAAGGTCTTATTTCGAGTTTCGCAATCAATGCGATAATCTCGATAAAGCCCCGACGAGATATCTCGACCCTCTCGATACTCATTTGGATTTAGGATTTACATTCATATAGATACATCCAAATGCGATAGAATCTAAGGTTAATTTAGAAAATTTTGATTAAACCTCGCAACTAGCCTTAGTTAGGTAGAAATGGTGCCTTAGGTGCGAGCCTTTGTTTTCTTCCCTTTCTTCAAATGTGACTCCTGGACACTTTTCTTTTGTTTTCACAGACCGGAGTCGAAAAGGGTTTTCAAATATTTTTCTAAATTTTTTATTTTGTTTTGTTAAATGAATTGTGTGTGAGTTGGTACACCGTAACTCAATACCAAGTGGTGACTCCATTTTTAAATAAATAAAACCCTTTTTCAAAAATTAGTTGGCCAAAACTGTAGCACTTTAGTTCTAAACTTGTTTTATTTTCAAAAAAACCGTTTTGTTTGAAATACACTTTTTTCACTAAAACCCGATTTTTTCTCACACACGCACAGTTTTTCCAAAACTCTCTTTTGGAAAAGGGTCACCGGACCAGATTGCCTTTTCGAGGCACGACAGTCATGGACTAACCCGTGCTTTGCCATTGTTTGGGACGTGACATAGTGGAGTTCCAAAAATCATTTGGTATAACTAGGCTCCTCAAATGCTTGCAATGCACATGAGCTTGGATAGACTTATAATACAATTCTTGTTAATGTCCCAACGAAGAGGAAGCCCCAACAAATGAGATAATTGCAAATAATGATTTGTGAGAAACCCTTCCAACGCTTCATCCTCTTCAAGATATCTACATAAAGGCACTGTATGTCCTATGATTCTACATCTTCGATAGATCTTGTGAATATGTTCGTATTTGAATGAAACCCAAGTAGTTCCTGTAACACCCTAGAAAATGCACATATAAGAAGCATTTTTTTTATTTAGGGTTAAGTGCTAATCTTAGAATTATTAGTTGGGAGATTTCTTGAGTTAATTAAGTTAATTAGTTAAGATTTTCATTCTAAGCAAGAACACTTAAGTACTAAAGTTAGAATAATTTCTCTTGACCATTTAACTTATAGTAGTGTTTAAATTTTTACTAGTTCATTTCACTATTTTCTAGTCTTTTGACTACTTGAAATTTTGCTCAATTTTATTCAAAAGTTTCACTTATTTTCTTACCTTATTTTCTTTTTCCCTTGGCCGAAATTTTTCTCTCTCTTTTCTTTCTTTCTTGGCCGAAATTCTCTCTCTTTTCTTTTCTTTTCTTTAGGCCGAAATTCTTCTTTTCTTTCTTTCTTCATGTGGCCGGTTCTCTCTCCCTAATTTACCCTATTTGTGTTTTAATAATTTATGTTTCTTTATTGTTTATATTAAATGACAAGAGTTGATAATTTTAACCAATTAAATTAAACCAAGTTGCTAAACTTGCATTAAATGCTCTCTTTTTACTTTATTCTTGTAATGATTTTATTGGCTAATTATTTTCTCACCTTTTCTTCAATTCTTTTCCATTTTTCCTAGACTATTTCTTTCTCTTTTTCTTCTCACCTTGGCCGGCCATGCTTTCTCTTCTTCTTCCCTCATTTTTGCTCTCAACTTCTTGACTTTCATCTCTCAAGTTGACACAAATCAACCATAGGAAGTGGACTTCTATCTTTTCTAATCAAAGTTCTAAGCATATCTAAGGTATTTACCATGAACTTACCTTATTAATTTCATGTTTTAATTAGTTTTTATTCAAGTTTAATACCAAGTTTCTTGTTAATACTACTTGAAGAAATTAGTTAGAACTTGATATATACTTGTTAGATAAAGTGTTCTTATGGTTGAATAGACTAGTATGTGGCCTTGGAACCTTGAAATTTCATGAAGAACATGTTGTTTGGGTGAAAGTTCTTGGAGCTTAATCCTTGAGATTTAGTGAGATTTTGATTGAATTTGAGTTTGGATTGAACTAAGAAGTTGTAGAACTTGTTGAATTATGGGTTTGATGATTGAAATCTTGATGAAAAACAAGATTGGTAAGGGCCGAAATTTAGGGGAAATAATGCCCAATTTTTGTTAGAAAACCCTAGAAAAAACCCTAGAAAACCCTAGAATAAAACCCTAAACCCTAAACCCTAAACCCTAAACCCTAGAAAAAAAAACTAGAATTTAATGGGGTATTTCTTGAATTTTCTTACTAGGTTAATTAGGGTATAAATTGGGTTTTTCATTAGATTATTTCTTTCAATTTGCAGGACCCGATAGTGAGACCCGACCTTTCTACGAGATATTTTCTTAGGCACCAGGTGAGTGTCTTTATGTGTGCATGATGCATGGAATGTGATAATTTTATTTGGTGACTATTATGCTTAACTTGCAATTATTATGTGAGTACCTGTGTTATTTGAGGAAAGATGTGTACTTTATCGCATCTATTCCACAATGTGTTACACGCTTTTATTATTTAAAATGTTATTTGTGTGTGTGAGACTACCGTGACTAACGTCACTGTTATTTCACGGTTAGTCAACCGGGCTGCAAGTGGGAGGACATAAGGTGCTGGGTGTTTTAGGGTGTGATGTTCTTTCCTTTTGAGTTGTGAATCCTCAAAGAGGCCAACTCCGGAATGAACTTTCTTGATTGTGTGTTGGCCCTCCAGGGTTGAGATTTTTTTTCTCCCCCGGATGTGGTAGCTTGTACGGAGGTTATAAGGTGATTGGCGGTTAGGGCTTGTGATTGATAAAACTGATATGTTCCTTGATAAAGACCTGAGCTATTATCTCGGTCCAAATATCGTGGCTACATGATCAGTACCTGCTCCTCTACGGTTAAGCTTGCTTCCGTAGTTGAGCCCTGTATCCGCCAGTGACTACATGTAAATTAAATTGCTCATATATTGTTTATTTAATTTATTGATTATTTTAATGACCCGAAATCATGAGTGCTTGGTATGATTGCATGAATTGGACATTCACTGGGCTATTATAGCTCATTCCATTTTTATTTGTTTTCCTCTACTCAGGGTACCTGAAAAATTGAGCGAGACCAACTGGTTTTTTTGGGGTTATTATAAGTGTTTTAGTTGTTGTAATAGTCGCACTGTGTTAGGCTATTATTGTGAAAAATTATGTAAATGATGACTTGTAACTTTTTGCTATGACTTGTATCTTTAAGTTAAATAATAAGAGTTTGTTTTATTTTATTCCATTTCACTTCATGTTATTTTATTTTAAGTTAAGTACGTTTGGATTTTCACGTGAGTGCGTGCATCGAGCCCTGGCGAGAGCTAGGCAGGCAGTCCGCTAAGCCCTTTGGTGCGCCTCTGGGCAAGGTGGGGCTGTCACAGGTGGTATCAGAGCTTAGGCTTGAATCCTGTCTTTAGTGCTAGTCTTGTATGGGGGTGTCGGGTAGGAAATTTGGGTTGAGTCGGTTACGCTTGGGCCTGATCAACCTGAGTGTGAGAGATAAGATCCGAATTTCCGCACCTAGACACTATTGTGTATATGCTTGAGGTTGTGTTTAGATTACTTTTAAGCTTGATATTTGAGTGTGATATTTAAGTATTATTTATTATTAAGTATTTGTGGGATAGACCTAATTAATTTATTATTTAAACCTGTAGGTATGTCAGAGAGTGATAGGATTGAGGCACCATCGCCATCGGTTGCAGCGCCGGTGCAGCGTGAGCATCGCCGGAGACCCATTGTCCGTTTTCGCGAGGGACCGGGGCACCCTTACCGTACCTTTTCACCTGCCCGACGAGTCCGACCTGCTTGCGGATGTTGGAGGACCTATTCATACCCCGACTATGTTGTGCTTTCTTTGATAGAGGATAGTAGGCGAGTAGAGAGCGACAGGGATACTTCCCGAGCTCGTGTTCACGAGCTGAGAGAGACTATTAGGGCTCAGGCTCAGAGGATACGGGACCTAGATGCTGCTGTTCGAGAAGAGCAGCAGAGGACGGATGCTTACCGGGTGCAGTTCCAGGAGCTGCACGGTCGTCTCTCACGTGTAGTACAGCACGTCCGGGATCACGCGGGACGACTCGTGGATGAGAGTGGTCTATTGGTAGGCCATGTACTGGATGAGGTGCGCGATGTGGCTCCGCACCTAGGGACCAGGTCAGGCAGTGCCTCCACCTCCTGGGGCCGAGGGTGCTCCTGGGGGTGAGCGAGACATGGATGTGAGCTCGGCTGGATCGGTCCGGTTGGGTTAGGTTTTAGATTGGACCTTTGGATGGAGTTATGTACTAAAGCTTATGTTAGTTTTGTTATGTTTATATGTATGACCTGTTTTGTATCTGACTTTTGAGATGTGTAAATTGAACTACTTGTATAAATATGTGTGATCTTTTGGCATGAAATTTGGCTTCTTTGTTAATCACGACTTTGTGCATTTTATATTGTATCTTGACATTCATCATGTAGTTATTAAAATAAATTTATTCATGTTATTATAGTATATTAAATTATGAGTGGACGTGGTCGCGGGAGAGGACGTCCCCGTCGTCAAGACCGGGATGCAGAGGCTACCTCTAGCATAAATCCACCTCCGGGAGCGGATCCCATGGTTGCCATTTTAAATCGAATGACCGATGTTCTAACTCAATTGGGGACTCGGCAGAACCCGGCAGTGGAAATTGGTGGATCTCATAGAAATCCGGTTGTAGGGGAAGATGTAGCCTTGGAACGATTCCAGAAATTTAACCCCCCTAAGTTTAATGGCAGTCCAAAACCAGAAATTGCTGAAAAATGGTTAGAGGACATAGAGAAAATTTTTACTGCTTTGAAGTATACAGACGAGCGGCAAGTGACATTCGCCGTGTTCCAATTGGAGGGTGCTGCCACCCCTTGGTGGAATTTGATCAACGCCAAGTGGGAGAGACATCAGACACCAAGGACGTGGAGCAACTTTACCAAGGAGTTTAAAGAGAAATATATTCCCGTGCGAGTGCAAGAAAAGCGGGAAGATGAATTTTTGAAACTAAGACAAGGATTGATGTCTGTAGCTGAGTATGAGGCTCAGTTTACTAAACTGTCCCGTTATGCTCCAGAACTCGTAGCCACTGAGCGACGAAGGAAGAGGAGGTTTATCCAGGGTTTGAATTTGGAGATCCAAGACGCCCTCGCCGCCGCCACCATTGAAACGTACGAAGCTGCAGTGGAAAAAGCGCAGCAGGTGGAGGAAACCAAGTCCCTAGTCCGCACGGTAAAGGCAAGAAAACGGGGAAATACCAGTGATGCTCGACCTTCAACTGGAAGCTCTCCAGCCCCTAAGATGGGACGGGGAACGGGCGGAATGAGAATTGGGCAAGGTGCCCAGTTTGGTAGATCCAGAGGTGCTTTGGTGGGAAGGGCTCCTCCGAGAAGTGAACAAAAAGAAGATACTCAAAAGGAAAAATAGTCATCAGCTGCTCTTGGTGCTTGCGGATATTGTGGTAAGGGTAACCACACTGAAGAAAATTGCTGGAGAAAGAATCGAAAATGTTTGCTTTGCGGCAAGTGGCGAGCACCGAATAAATCAATGTCCCAGACAGACCACCAGTGGACCGAGCACCGCTCAATCTGGACCCAAGGAGATCCAGCAAGCTAGGGAGAGCGGGAATAAACGAAAAGTGCCGGCTCGTGTGTATGCCCTTGATAAGCAGGATGCCCGGGAATCGCCGGCGGTAATTGAAGGTATGATTCTTGTTTTTCATCGTCTGGCTAAATTACTAGTAGACCCTGGATCCACTCATTCCTTTGTGAATTCTCAATTTATGACTGCTTTAGAGATTCAACCTGTTAAGTTATCTTATGAATTGGAAGTAAGGACTCCGACTGGGGACCATTGTCTGATAACTAATCTTGTTTATCAAGATTGTGAACTTCGGATAGGAGAAAGGAAATTGTTAACAGATCTCATAGCTTTACCTATTCGGGGTTATGATGTAATATTAGGCATGGATTGTTTGACCCGGTATAGTGCTCAACTGAATTGTGGGACGAAAGTGGTGGATTTTAGCATACCGGGGGAACCTATTTTAAGATTGGATGTTAATAAAACCCTAGCTTCCTCAAATCTTCTTTCGGCCATGCAAGCTAGGAAATTAATGTTTCGAGGGGCAGTCGGATTCCTTGCTTATTTAATTAATACACCTGAGGATAAAGTAAGACTTGAGGATGTGCCGGTGGTAAAAGAATTTCCCGATGTTTTTCCCGAAGAATTAAGCTCTCTACCTCCGGAGAGAGAAGTGGAATTCAAAATAGAATTGGTACCAGGGGTATCGCCACTATCTAGAACTCCCTACCGCATGTCCCCAGCCGAACTTAAAGAACTTAAGGTTCAACTCCAGGATTTGTTGGAAAGAGGATTTAGTCAGGCCGAGTGTATCACCATGGGGAGCCCCAGTATTATTTGTAAGGAAGAAGGATGGTACTCTTAGGCTTTGCATTGATTATCGAGGGTTAAATAGTGTTACTATAAAGAATAAGTATCCTTTACCTCAAATTGACGAACTGTTTGATCAACTGGAGGGAGCGGTGATCTTTTCTAAGATAGACCTTCGGCAAGGATATTATCAATTGAAGATTAAAGAGGAAGATGTGCCTAAAACTACATTTAACTCTCGATATGGGCATTATGAATTTGTAGTGATGCCATTTGGGTTAACGAAATGCCCCAGCGGCTTTTATGGATTGAATGCACCGGGTTTTCAGACCCTACTTAGACCAGTTTGTAGTGATCTTTATTGATGATATTTTGATCTTTTCAAGGTCTCAGGGAGAGCATGAGCAACACTTGAGGGTAGTACTACAAACCTTGCGGGATAATAAGCTGTATGCCAAGTTTAGTAAGTGCGAATTTTGGAAGGATCAAGTGTCATTCTTGGGTCATGTGATTTCGGGAGAAGGTTTAGCAGTAGATCCATCCAAAGTAGAAGCCGTGGTTAGTTGGAAACAACCCGAGAATCCCACCGAAGTTCGTAGTTTCTTGGGTTTAGCTGGCTATTATCGGCGATTCATTAAAGATTTTTCAAAGATAGCCACACCACTCACTACTTTGACTCAGAAAAACGTTAAGTTCATTTGGGATGGACGGTGTGAGCAAAGTTTCATTGAGCTTAAGAAGCGACTGACATCTGCCCCAGTGCTAGCATTGCCCAATGGAAAAGAGACCTTCAGGGTGTACACTGATGCTTCACGGGAAGGCTTAGGAGGTGTGTTGATGCAAGGGAAACAAGTGATGGCCTATGCTTCCCGTAAGTTAAAACCTCATGAGAGGAATTATCCCACACATGACCTAGAGTTAGCTGCTGTGGTTTTCGCACTCAAGAAATGGAGGCATTATTTGTATGGGGTCACCTTTGAGGTGTATACCGATCACAAGAGTTTGAAATATTTATTTTCTCAGAAAGAGCTAAATTTACGACAACGTAGGTGGGTGGAGTTATTGGAGGATTACGACTGTACTATTAATTATCACCCGGGTAAAGCTAACGTTGTTGCAGACGCTTTAAGTAGGAAGGTGCAAATGGCTAGTTTGGCCGTTCATGAATGGGATTTATTGGAGCGATTAAGTGAGAGCAGTCCAAGAATAGCTGGCTCTAAAGTCATTTGTGGAAATGTAAATGCCCGATCTGAATTGTTGAAACGAATTCAAGAAGCTCAAGGCAAGGATCTCACATTACAGAGGCGGATAGAGAAAGCCAAAGCGGAGACCATACCTGAGTATAGTGTGGGTCCCGAGGGACTGTTAAGATTCCGAAACCGTATCTTCATCCCAAGAGACGAAGAGTTGAAGAGAGTGATCATGGATGAAGCCCATCGGTCCAAGTACACTGTACACCCGGGGAGTACAAAAATGTACCAAGATCTGAAGAAACTATATTGCTGGGACAATATGAAAAGAGAAATAGCAGAGTACGTGCAGATTTGCCCTACGTGTCAGCAGGGTAAAAGCTGAACATCAAAGACCGTTAGGGTTACTACAACCTTTGGAGATTCCAGAGTGGAAATGGGAAAACATCACCATGGATTTCGTGTCAGGGTTACCAAGAACTCAGAGGGGACATGACGCAATTTGGGTAATTGTCGATCGCTTGACCAAATCTGCTCATTTTCTGCCTATGAACATGACCTACCCGTTAGCAAAAACTTGCTCGTATGTTCATTGATGAAGTAGTGAGACTTCATGGGATCCCAGTTAGTATTGTTTCAGACCGAGATCCTCGATTTACTTCCCGACTGTGGGGACAGATGCACGAAGCTTTGGGAACGAAGTTGAACTTTAGCACGGCTTACCATCCCCAGACCGATGGTCAATCCGAACGGGTAATCCAGATTTTAGAAGATATGCTGCGAGCGAGTGTGATGGATTTTGGTAGCAACTGGGATCACCATGTGACCTTAATTGAGTTTGCTTACAACAATAGCTACCAATCCTCGATCCAGATGGCTCCATTTGAAGCACTATACGGGAGAAGATGCAGAACTGCCTGGCTATTGGGATGAAGTAGGTGAGCGGAAAGTGTTAGGTCCGGAAAAAGTACCCTGGATAGAAGAGGCTTATGAGAAAGTCAAGTTGATACAACAACGACTTCAAACTGCTCAAAGTCGACAGAAAAGTTATGCCGATACTCGAAGGAAAGAACTGGAGTTCGAAGTTGGAGATGAAGTATTTCTCAAGATTTCTTCATTTAAAGGTGGCATCCAGTTTGGGAAAAAGAAGAAACTGCAACCAAGATACATGGGACCATTCAAAATCGTTAAGCGTATCGGGAAGGTTGCTTATCAATTGGACTTGCCTTCAAAATTATCAAAAATGCATAATGTCTTCCATGTGTCGGTTTTGAAAAAATATCATCCGGATTCAAGGCACGTGCTTCAACCTGACGAAATTGAGCTTGACGAAACTTTGGCATATGAAGAGCAACCAGTTCAAATCCTGGACCGTAAAGTAAAGGAACTGAGAAATAAACAAATCCCCCTTGTCAAGATCCTGTGGAAGCATCATGACCTAGAGGAAGCCACGTGGGAGACAGAAGAAGAAATGCGGAGAAATTATCCCAAGCTCTTCGAAAATCCAGGTAGAATTTCGAGGACGAAATTCTTTTAAGGGGGGGAGGATGTAACACCCTAGAAAATGCACATATAAGAAGCATTTTTTTTATTTAGGGTTAAGTGCTAATCTTAGAATTATTAGTTGGGAGATTTCTTGAGTTAATTAAGTTAATTAGTTAAGATTTTCATTCTAAGCAAGAACACTTAAGTACTAAAGTTAGAATAATTTTTCTTGACCATTTAACTTATAGTAGTGTTTAAATTTTTACTAGTTCATTTCACTATTTTCTAGTCTTTTGACTACTTGAAATTTTGCTCAATTTTATTCAAAAGTTTCACTTCTTTTCTTACCTTATTTTCTTTTTCCCTTGGCCGAAATTTTTCTCTCTCTTTTCTTTCTTTCTTGGCCGAAATTCTCTCTCTTTGCTTTTCTTTTCTTTAGGCCGAAATTCTTCTTTTCTTTCTTTCTTCATGTGGCCGGTTCTCTCTCCCTAATTTACCCTATTTGTGTTTTAATAATTTATGTTTCTTTATTGTTTATATTAAATGACAAGAGTTGATAATTTTAACCAATTAAATTAAACCAAGTTGCTAAACTTGCATTAAATGCTCTCTTTTTACTTTATTCTTGTAATGATTTTATTGGCTAATTATTTTCTCACCTTTTCTTCAATTCTTTTCCATTTTTCCTAGACTATTTCTTTCTCTTTTTCTTCTCACCTTGGCCGGCCATACCTTTCTTCTTCTTTTCCCCATTTTTGCTCTCAACTTCTTGGACTTTCATCTCTCAAGTTGGCACAAATCAACCATAGGAAGTGGATTTCTATCTTTTCTAATCAAAGTTCTAAGCATATCTAAGGTATTTACCATGAACTTACCTTATTAATTTCATGTTTTAATTAGTTTTTATTCAAGTTTAATACCAAGTTTCTTGTTAAGACTACTTGAAGCAATTAGTTAGAACTTGATATATACTTGTTAGATAAAGTGTTCTTATGGTTGAATAGACTAGTATGTGGCCTTGGAACCTTGAAATTTCATGAAGAACATGTTGTTTGGGTGAAAGTTCTTGGAGCTTAATCCTTGAGATTTAGTGAGATTTTGATTGAATTTGAGTTTAGATTGAACTAAGAAGTTGTAGAACTTGTGGAATTATGGGTTTGATGATTGAAATCTTGATGAAAAACAAGATTGGTAGGGCCGAATTTTAGGGGAAATAATGCCCAATTTTTGTTAGAAAACCCTAGAAAAACCCTAGATAACCCTAGAATAAAAACCCTAAACCCTAGAAAAAAAAAACTAGAATTTAATGGGGTATTTCTTGAATTTTCTTACTAGGTTAATTAGGGTATAAATTGGGTTTTTCATTAGATTATTTCTTTCAAATTTGCAGGACCCAATAGTGAGACCCGACCTTTCTACGAGATATTTTCTTAGGCACCAGGTGAGTGTCTTTATGTGTGCATGATGCATGGAATGTGATAATTTTATTTGGTGACTATTATGCTTAACTTGCAATTATTATGTGAGTACCTGTGTTATTTGAGAAATGATGTGTACTTTATCGCATCTATTCCACAATGTGTTACACGCTTTTATTATTTAAAATGTTATTTGTGTGTGTGAGACTACCGTGACTAACGTCACTGTTATTTCACGGTTAGTCAACCGGGCTGCAAGTGGGAGGACATAAGGTGCTGGGTGTTTTAGGGTGTGATGTTCTTTCCTTTTGAGTTGTGAATCCTCAAAGAGGCCAACTCCGGAATGAACTTTCTTGATTGTGTGTTGGCCCTCCAGGGTTGAGATTTTTTTTTCTCCCCCGGATGTGGTAGCTTGTACGGAGGTTATAAGGTGCTTGGCGGTTAGGGCTTGTGATTGATAAAACTGATATGTTCCTTGATAAAGACCTGAGCTATTATCTCGGTTCAAATATCGTGGCTACATGATCAGTACCTGCTCCTCTACGGTTAAGCTTGCTTCCGTAGTTGAGCCCTGTATCCGCCAGTGACTACATGTAAATTAAATTGCTCATATATTGTTTATTTAATTTATTGATTATTTTAATGACCCGAAATCATGAGTGCTTGGTATGATTGCATGAATTGGACATTCACTGGGCTATTATAGCTCATTCCATTTTTATTTGTTTTCCTCTACTCAGGGTACCTGAAAAATTGAGCGAGACCAACTGGTTTTTTTGGGGTTATTATAAGTGTTTTAGTTGTTGTAATAGTCGCACTGTGTTAGGCTATTATTGTGAAAAATTATGTAAATGATGACTTGTAACTTTTTGCTATGACTTGTATCTTTAAGTTAAATAATAAGAGTTTGTTTTATTTTATTCCATTTCACTTCATGTTATTTTATTTTAAGTTAAGTACGTTTGGATTTTCACGTGAGTGCGTGCATCGAGCCCTGGCGAGAGTTAGGCAGGCAGTCCGCTAAGCCCTTTGGTGCGCTTCTGGGCAAGGTGGGGCTGTCACAGTTCCCCCATGTAGAAGAGTTAGGTAGAATCCAGCTACTAGAGGATCCTTAACACGAACCCAAATCCTGGCACAAATGTATGATAAGTTGTGAGCATCATGCAAACCTATTCTAACTTCTATAGGTTCTCCTACTATTGAGGCAAACTTCCATCTAGTCTCCTGATTAAAGCTTTCCATTGGTACTCCTCAAATCTTCACCTAGATTAGGGGGCGTGTTGGTTGCGTATTGTAAAAAACCATTCCAGGTTGCCTGATAAGCAATAAAATTACAAATATTGTTATATTCATTAGTATATGTTTTAAATATCATTTTAGTATAATTATAGTATTTTTGGCTACAAATGACTCATTTTCCAAAAATTGTTAAGAATTAGGGTTTTTATTGGATTTAGGGTTTTTAAGGCATAATCTTTACTTGAGCAAATTAATGCACAATTATTTGGTATAATTGCAGGTTCATCACACTTAAATTCATTTCGGATCAATTGGAGTAAAGAAAGATCAAAGTCAAAGGTGATTCAAGGAGCTAGGGTTGGATGAACAACTTAGAGGAATAATTGTGCAAAAATAATGGAAAAATCTAATCCTTCATCACAATGCTTGGAAATACGTGAAAAATGCTTACACACATGAGGTCCAACTCAGCAAAAATCAGAAATCAAGTGGGGGCCACAAAGGTGTGATCCGCAGATGGAGATCCACGGGTTGTCATCCGCGTATCACCATCCGCAGATCGTAAGACGATTGGATTTTCTAAGGCATCAACTTGCATCCTCTTCCAGCTGTTTTTGCAGACATTTTTAGATGGGGATAGGGTTTTGCAAGTAGGAGAATACATTGGAAGCATAAATGAAGACTTTTGTGCTCATTTGGAATTCCCAAGCAAATCTTCATCATTTCCATGCATTAATGATTTATGCAAGTTGAAAAATGACTTGAGGAACATTTGTCTATAAATAGAAGTCATTTGTAAAGCTTTTAAAAAAACAAGTTTTAGGAGTAGAAAATAGTATTAGCTTAGTTCACATTAGTTTTGGTAGAGAATTAATCGAATTCTCTTCATCCTTCAATAGAATAGTGAGGAGCATTATAAGAGAACTATTGTAAGTTCAACTTTGAAGGGTGAATAAGAAGAGAAGTTTTGTCTAAACTTTGGTTGAGCAATTCTTACTCCCCTCTATTTACTTTCACTTTTTTATTTTTTATTTTTTTATTTTTTTTATTTTTGGCAAAACTCCGTACACGGGGGTGGGATGCCTGCCCAAAATATGATTAAAAAACCAAATCAAATAAAAGGATTACAAAATTAGAGGGGGGCTAGGCCTTACCTCAATGAAAATAAAATAAAATAAAACGTAAAGCCAAGAAGTACTACTCCTTGCTTAATACATTTCTTATGTAAGGGAAACTAAAGTTATCTAATCTAATGAGGGCTCGTATATGGTCAAGAAGTTGTTGTAATGACTCAAATATCATCCGATTGTGAAGATGAAGTCCTGCAAGTGCATCAGCTAAAGAGTTAGCTTCCCTAAAGATATGCAATACCAAACCTAACACTCTTCTTAAGTATTCTTTAATCTTAAGAATTGTGTGACACAAAGGCCATGTTGTAATCCCATCGGTGACAATCAAATGGTATAGAACTCTAGAATCCACTTCAATAAGTAGTTCCCTTATATCTCTTTCACTTGTTGAATGAATTCTTGCTTTGAAGTTATACTTTTAGTTGATTCATTTGTCATGATTCTCTAGAAGCTTCATCTAGAATATAGATGAAGTTAATGAATCCAAAAGCATGACTCATATTGTCAAAACTTGCTAAGCTTGCATTTATTTGTTTATTTGTTCAAGTTTTAACACTTGTTTTTGCTTGGCCAGCTTAAACAAGTTATTTAGTTGTTACTTGATATTGAGATATGCTTGTAATAATAGAAAATGAACAAATAATGCTTAAGTAGTTCATATGAGAATAATGGATACTTAAGTGAGTCATTTCAATTCATGTTTTTATAAGATTTCATCATGAGAATAGTTGAATTCTTGTCAATTCATAGAGAGATCTAGTTATGACACTTATGGAAGTGGACTCTAAACAAGGCAAGGTAAAACTTAGTAACTCATTCATGCAAGATTCATTAGTGGATTCTATGTTCTAGGCTTCTTTGCTTTGATTCTAGAAAAGTTCTTAATCATATACCTATTCTATTGAAGGGATCCAATATCCATCTTATTTTGATTGTGTTTAGATAATAAAAGTTAGTGAAAAAGCTTAAGTAGTTGCACATATTTGATTTTCTGTGGGATTCGATACCTAATACTCCAAGTACTACAATAGACCCATGTACTTGTGGATAAAGTTAAGAAATTAGGTTTTTATTACTTGATTGTGTGTAATTATTCTTATTTTCTATACCTAATCTACTCCAAGTCATTGCCATCTACTGAGAATCATAAGAGCTCATCCATAGCATATGGACTATTATCTAGTACCACAATCATCTCCTCAAAGGAATCAAATTTGATAATATAATACTTCTCATCGTATCCTAACAACCACTCTCTATCACCCCATTTTGTCTGGATATAATTTTGAACTTTATTGAATCTGAAAGTTCTATAATCTAACAGATAACCAATGAGACAATTTTGATACCTTGGACCTCGTGCATCCATATCTTCTTGAGAGAAAAAGTAGTTCTAACCTTTCCTTATTGGTATGTGATTTTCAGCCAAGATTGATCCTTGGTTGTGAAATCTCTGTCTTCCTCCAAGAAGTCATTTCCTAAATGAGAGTCTGATCCCTCATCAAACCAGTAATTTTCATTAAATCCACTCGTGAGACTCATACTACTGTCTTAACTACTACCAAGCAGTTGCTTTGTACTGTAAAGCTGACTCAATAGCTTCTTGACAGTAGCTAAGGCCAGTAGGTAGTAGTCGAAAACTGAATCTATCACTTGTTTTGAAAAGATAATGGTATGATGATAAATAGGACAACAATTTAACAAAATGAAAGGGAGAGAAGAACGACAGTTGATAAAAGTTATTGTTACTTGATAAGTTATCTTCAGAGAGCTCCTAACGAGATGAGAGAGTCGTTTGGCGGCTTTCTTGTAAATTTTTATGCAACGTATTTCTCCTGTTCTTATTTGCCTTTTTTTTTCCCACTATCAACTTAAAAGCCAAGTAATCACAGTCAATAGCGTTGTTTTTCTTCTAAATTACCAAGCAATGTATTTCTCCTTCTCCTATTTGCTTTTCTTTTAATTTATTTTTTCAATCATTAAAAAATAAAAAAACAAATTTATACAAGATACTTTAATTTCCTGTCCAAAGCTAGCATGACCAAAGTCTAGCATTTTAACAATTGTGCTGATTGTTTGTTTTGGTTGATGATATCCCTTTCGCTATACTATGGATACTTAGGCAAGTGCACCTATCGTTTCCAGTAGTACAGTGTACAGGAGTACCGAGTGTCGTATCCCACAGGGACTATGTGAGTACTAGTATTAACCTTCTTTCTATTATCTAACCTCACAAAGTGAATGATGAATTAAATGAAAATACAAATTAGCTAAAACTAATTATCTAACTAAATGACAATATAGAATATAGTAGAGAGAATGGACAAAAGTAGAGGTGAATTTAGATGAAGAATTCTCCTAAACCAACATGCCAAGACTCTAACTTGATTAATGATTAATCCAATTTCTTAGACCCCGGAGTCCCTTATGTGAATTATATCCTTTCTCAAGTGAAACAATTCCTACCTTCTCGGTTGATTAATTGGAATCTCTTCTCAATTAAAACCCCTAAAAGATGCAATTTCTAATCAATGGACTCCATTTGTGGTTGAGCTTTAATCCTAAAACTCAACTTAGGAAGAACTCATGTAATCCTATCTCTAGCAATTCATTCAAGTTCTCTCTATTCATGAAGTGATCTAATCATATGTGCAATCTCTCGATATACCCATACAAAATCAACACTTGAATTGAAGGATGCATACAAATCCCAATCCAAAACACAAATAAACTCATGAATAAATCTAAGAATAAAGTGGGTCTTTCATTAAACCAAGAATAAAATCATAGACATAAGAATCTAGGGTTCATCTCATCTAAATCATAAACAACTCAATTCATAATTACAAGAATAAAATTAACAAAAGACAAGAAAGAAAGAGAAAGCTCATTCTCATGCAGCCCTCTTGAATCCTCCCTTGCATCTTGATGAATCCTTCTTGCTTTCACCATTGAAGCCCTTGAGTTGTCCCTCTACTCTTGCTTTCTCCTCCCTACATCACTCTAGATGTGCCAAAATGTGTGTTTTTTAGGTGTGTGCGGCGTGTGCGTGTTTTTCCTCGAGTTAGGGTTCTTTCCCCTGCAAAGATTCGCCCAAAAGTGCTTAAAAACGCAGCATTCCGTCACTAGGCCGAGGCAGGGCCTTACCCCTGGCCTTGTGTCCTCCCTTTCTGACCAAGGCCGCACCCCAGGCCGCGGCACGGCCTTAGCCGCGGCCTTGGTCAGACTATTTCACTTGTCTTCCATGCAAAATTGCACCTCGAAAACGGCCGAACTAGCTTTTCCTCAAAACATAAAAGTTTTAGCTCTTTGAATAAGCTTTCCAAATCAACAACAATCATGTCATTTGAAGCTCTGTACGCTGAAATATAGCTGAAATACTAAGAACTGGTCGGAATAGTACTGCAGTACAAATATGCTTCAATAACTTGGAATTTTGACCTTCGAACCTTAAGAACTGGACTTTGATGTCTTCATATGAATTGTAGATCATTATCTTAGCTTCAAAATGCTTCATGAATCACCTTAATCCAATATCTCCATCTCCAGTTATCACTAAATCATTGACATATGTCCAGACTGCCAAACCGTTTCCTTTCCAATTCTTCTTCACCTATTGCTTCTTTGCACCACTTTGAGGAATTTCTTGACTTTAACTCATCTCCAACTTCAAATCACCTCAAAATATCATCCAATTGCCATCCAAATTAATCCAAATTGGTGATGCAATGTGCAAATCCTACGAAAATGACACAAATCACATGTAAATCACACCTTTACACAATTTGACATTCAAATCACAAATGAGAAGAAATAGCTAAGAAATAGAGAAAAACTCATAGAAAACCCTAAAAACCTACCCTAAAAACCTATTAAAAACTAATGCACTTTAGCACTTATCAGTTGACAGATTCAAGAAGGGTTGAATGAGAGTGGGAGTGGGAGAGAAAAGAGAATGAATAATAAGGGTTGAATTTGAAAGTTGAAAGTCTCTTTACTTTGTTTCTTTTCAAAGTTTTTTTTTTACCTCCTTCAAGTCCGAGGGTTGACTTGAACCCGACCCGTTTTCTTGGTAGGTCAGTCGAGTCCAATTAGATTCCGACCCAACTTGTCAAGTTTAAACCCAAACCTATTTTTTGGATTATGTTCGTATGGTATTTTCGGATCGAGTTTGAAATTGCCACCCCTAATTAGGATGGTTGTAACAGGATTTCACTACCATTAAACGACAGCACTTTGCACTACTCAATCAATTCTGAGTTGGACGGTTGTAACTGAATTTTTACTAGCATTACATGACATCCCTTTGCATTGCTCAAGTCTCTAATATCAGGTACATGACAAATTCCACCCCTTCAGCACTGTTGTCCTCAATGATGAAATTCTGGAAGTTGCTTCTATAGAAATAAAGCGAAATGAAGATTTAAAGGAACAAGAATAAGAATAAAACGGAGAATTTTTAATTTTTTGGGTTTCATATTAAAAAATGTCAGTTGAAAAAAAAATTGATTAAAATGGCATTGACCGTTAAGGGGTTTTAATCTCATTAAATTAAACTACGTATACCGTGACAAATATTTCCTCTTTTTTGGATGGTCTCTGGCCCCCTATTGACAAGTTTTTGTGAGAAATTTCAATATAACTTGATTTAAGCAAGAGACACACAAATACAGCCCTCTAACGATAAGTTTTTATGAGAGATTTTAATTTAACTTGATTTAGGTAAGAGACACACACAAATATTCCTATATCCTTGTATTGATCAACATTCATCATTTATCAACCAAAGCACAGAAGCCATACAAATATTTTTATATTAGTATGTTATATTACCGTATTTTTTTTTTTGAATTTTTATATTACCGTATTGCATAAATAAACGTCATTTAACTATGCAATTTTGTGTCGAACACAAGTACAATGCATGTAAATGTTCCCTCATTCCAATAAAGTTCATTTGTCAATGCATTGGCATTTAGCTATGTGATAGTGCAGAAATCTCGTTATTTCCCATCTGAATCTCTGTCCCTCATGTGAATTATCCCACATTTTGTACTTTTTTCATACAGTATTCCTCTTCTCTAATATTTCCACACAAGAACCAAACAATGTGTTGATCAAAGGAAACTCAACCGATAAATATCCTTTCTTGGTTAATAAACAAGAAAATATTATACGAATCTAATAAATGAAACAAAAAAAATTAATCTTAAAATTTCTGAAACAATAGTAAAAAATTAGACCAACACATTTGTAAATTAGCCCTCCATTCACCCTCTAGAAAATGTACACCAATATCCCAACCCAAGGCTACCCCAGTGCTTTCAAATTCTCTTTTCCATGAATGCCCTTGAGCTACACAGAAACTGCAAAAAGATCCCTTTAACTTTCGCTCGCTTTTTTTTTTTTTTTTTTTTTTGGGCTTTATAATCAGGTGGACTCGAATGCCACTAAAGTACCCGTACCCGCAACCGCACCGGCACTACCATCGATAATGTTCTCCTGCATCGTGCCTTGGGTATGACGGTGCTCCCCCTCATAAGTCACAATCAGCATCGTCGGATCATCGTTAGCCCTTTCGACATGCTTTCTTGCTGGGCATCCTCTCACAGTGCTGCACTTATAGTAACCCCTAAAAGAGAAAATAAAAAATGATCAAGCAAAAAATGATGGGATTTGTCAATACGAATATATAATGGCCCAGATTACTGGTGTTACCGTGGATAAGGTGAGCCCTTGATCGGCTTTTGACCGTACTTTCTCCAAGAATACTCGTCTGCCGGAATATCAGCGATTTTTGAGCTGATTGCCGGGATTCTAACAGTTGTCTTAACCCTAGATTTCCTGTAAAAATAAATAACAACAAATGAGCAATCGTCCGCCCTTTACAAGTCCATTTCCTATGTATATTTTTCTTGCTGTTGGGGGAAAAAATAAATATTGATCTTCTCAATTTAATAACTAATAGTATTCCTTAGTTAAGTTTTTTTTTTATTATTATTTATAGGAAGGGGAACTCTAAATTGAAAAAGACATGCCAAAATATGCGGTTGAACACATAAATTTATTCAAAATAATAATAATAATAATAATAATAATAATAAACCCATAAGAAATAACAAGGCAGCAATCATACCTCTTCTTGCAATGACATCTGCCGGAACCGGAGGTATTACCGGAGGCACTGTTGGAGTGATCATGTTCGCGGCACCTTTTTCCGGCTATCGGTGGCTTTCCAGCGGAAACAGCTGAAGCAGGAGCAAAGAACATCGAAGAAGACCCTTGTTTTCCGTTCGACACGCTTCCCTCACCAGTAATGGACGACATGAACGAGGAGGAGTTGGCGGACGTCGACATCAGTGAAGATATGCTAAAACTCTCCTTCGAAACCATCTCGCAGCCCTTCATTTTCGGGTCAAATTGACTCGAATTCGGAGCCACCAAATTGGGTATAGTAAAATCAAGAGTCAACGTCTGTGGCTGAAAAGTCATCCCCAGAGATGGAACCTCTGTTGCCGGAATAGGAGCTAGATTTAGGTCTTGCAGCTGAGATGCAGTCGAATGAACCACTGGGGTTCGAGGAACTTGGGATTGTGAAAATTGCGGTTGAACCAACCCCCGTCTAAACCGAGCGTGACCTGTCCGGTTTAAAGCGGAAACGGCTCTTTTAAACTTCGAGACGGTAGAGTCGGCGAGCTCTCGGCAATCCATTTGTTGCTGATGCGAAACGAGTCGGATCAAATGCTCCATGGATTTTAACCCAGCTGAGGCTGCTTCTTGTAACGCTATTTGGTCCTTAACTTCTGATGTCCTCATGAAATCCAAGGCTATTTTTAATAATTTGAAGACACACGACAAAATAGAAAATATATATATTTAACTTATTCCGAAAGCACATCAAAAGATGAAAGAATCAGTAGGAATAACTGCGTCTGTTGGAAGAAGGAGATGGAGGAGAAGAGGGAATATATGGGAGATTGCGGTTACCGGATGACCGGGTGAGAGTCAAAGTAACCGTAGTTTGAAGACTTTCTAGGTGGTGAGGAGAAATAAACAAGATAGTGGCCTTTTTCTATATGGCAGTTCCTCCAGTGGGGACAAACTTAATTAATACGGCCTATTCTCCAAAAAACAAAAAAACCTTAATTAATACGGCCTTTTTGTGGTTTTGTTGGTGTGAAATGGTACTGAATTTCTCATGAGCGGAGAAATTGAAGAAATCTGTAGTTCTGGTCAGAAGAAGACAAGTTGCGGATTGGGTTGTGTGAGTTGGACGATTAATGGGGGTTTTCGTTTGCACTTTTTGTGATTTTGGGCGTCCGGGCTGGAGGCATTAATAGTGATTTTTGGTTTGTTTTAGGCTACGGTTTTTTTTTTTTTTAAATATCAAACTTATACTATTACACTTAGAAAAGGAGGTTGAGATTCAAACTTTTGACTTCTGAAATAAAATCGTAAAACTCTAACTATTCAACTCTCTATTAATTCTCGACCGCAATTGTGATTATGGAGATAAGAACCAGATTTTGCTAGTGATGTAGTTAGCATATGTTGTTTGGTGGTGGGATATTTTTTTCAAATTTTTTATGCTGTATGTGGCATTAATCTTATGCATAAACGTGGGTTATTTATAAAAATAGCATTATTTTGTTTTAAAATTATTCCAGTTCGCATACATAGAAATCCGCTTTTGAGAAATCAACTTCAAAATTTTTTTAAAAGTCGACCCCAAGGCCACACTTCAGATATCGACACGGCTTTCTAAATTTCTCCTCTTGTCATTCTTTTATACTGTCGTGCAGGGAAAAGTATATAATACACCACGTGCATTGCCACGTGGTGTACTAGAACCAATAATTTATCACCATGTGGCAATGGTGGGTCATACCTTTTATTATTTGGCGATGTGTGATTGGTTCTAGTGCACCACGTGGCACGCCACGTGACGCACGTGGTGCATGCAATACTCACTCGTCGTGCAGGTAAGGGTGTCGACGGTCTAAATCTAGATATGAATCCCACCCGAACCTGTTAATTTTTGTCTAGTACGGTTATAGATATAATTCTATTACATGACACGTACCTGAACTCGGACTCCTTTTTTCCAAATAAAAAGCAGGTTGACTCAACTTGGACCCGTTTAGATAAATAATAATTATAATATATATATATATATATACATATTTTATCTAATATTCAATAACCCAAACATTATAATAATAATTATAATACACACACACACGCACGCATGCATTATACACTCCATACAAACTCAAACCCGACCCAACCTATATCTGGACCGGATCTAGATAATCAAATATAAAAATCATTAAGTATACTTGTTGAGTATGGGTCCATTTTGCTTAAATGGGTCCGGGTCCGAAATATTCAATTCCACTCATGTCGCGACTCGTTGACACCCCTTCCTGGAGGCATCATACACATGAACATTCTCCTAGTGTTACTTATCGAAATAGTGTTAATTTTAAAAATTTATGAATTTAAAATTAATGGTTCTTTTGGATAACTTTATTTGGAGGGTTTTTGAAATTTTTTTTCAAAGGGTGTTTGGATTGGTGGAAAATTTTTTGAGCAAAAGTCAAAAAAAATTTCACTTTTCTATTGTTCAAATTTTCCTACCAAGTGTTTTTATTTTAAATTTTAAATATTTTTTCAAAACTCAAACACTTTCTACTTGTTGGTTCTATTGGTCAAATTTTTAACCAAGTTTTTTCATTTAAAATTTCAAATTTTTCTCAAAACTCAAACACATTCTACTTATCGAACACTCATTATTAGACGCTCATGTTATAATGCACGCCCAATAATCCACCTTTCCCATTTATATTTTCAAAGTTCTCACTCCATCGGATGCTGGTAGCATCCAGTATCAGGTTCTGGTGTCAGTGCTCATTACTCTATTACTACCCCATATGAAGCAAAAATTGTTAGTCACAAATTTTTCCCATTTTTTGAACAGAATTTGAAGTAAAATACCTGCGTTTTGTGATTCATTGTGTAAAAAAGTTGAACAAGTTGTTAGGAAGTTTGTGAACAATTCAAACATTTTTCCACAATAATTATTCACTGTCCAAGCAAGTTTTTTATAAAATTTTCCCAATTCAAACACTTTTTCACTTTTTGAAAAAGTTAAAAAAAAAATTCCTTCAAATAATTATTCTAAATAATTCTTCCAGAAAATCATTTATATACAGAGCCAATATTATACTTTTCTATTTCACAACTAGCAAAAGAGGAAAATTTATATTTTATTTTGAGGTTATTAAGTGTGCTCTTATAATTTGAAATATATAATTGATAATCGCCAAAGTGAACTAGTAAATAGTATTGTTTAGGTTAAGTTTTAAAGGGTTTATCATATATTTTACTTTGTTTATTTGTCAATTTTCCTTGCTTTGAGTCTATGAGTGAGATTTCTATTTATATGGACCGTTTCAATATTTTTATAGGGTTTTTGTCTTTTCATCATAAATTTGGATCAATCTGGATGATGATTGTCTGGTTCATGATGGTTGATGACAAGCTGAGGTTGAAAATGCATTGTAGTGGCAAGATTTAGAGGCCCACACCCTTAATCGCACCACAGCGAAGGCTGCGGGTATGGGTAGAGCATGTAGGAGACAAGAAGGGGAAAAGGTTAAGTTTCTGACCTTAGCTGTGGTCATGCTCCTACCACGATGGTGAGAAAGAGGCATTAAGTGAAGCAGCAAAGTAGTCGAGGTTCTGACCTTAGCCACAACTATGCTTGTGCCGCAGTTAGCACCGCAGCTATGGTTAGAATGGGTGAGTAAAATTAGCTCCGATGCTAGTGGTGCCATAGCATGAAGCACGACTTCATTGCTGAAAACTATAATTTTTCAACACTTTGAGGCTAGTCCTTTGAAAAAATAACCTTATCTTTTGGCAGACAGGAAAGCAACAGTATTTGAGTCTTCTAGGGCATTTAAACTACTATAAAAAAGAGACAAAAGCCTTAGAAGGAGAGGGGAGTAGGCGACAATGCTATTCTTCGAAGACAAAGAGCAAGACACTCAAGGGAGGTTAGAAAAAGGGAATTGTTGTGGTCCAAAGAGGAAATCTCTGCAACAATCAAAACAGACTCAAGGATCTATCATGAGAATGAGTTCTTTAATTTCTTTCATGTTGTTTGTTGAATTTTCTCTTGTATTCATGAACTAATTAGCCTCGGATCTAAGTTGAACCCTAATTCATTGGTTATGGATTGTTTCTTTTGATTAATGGGAAATACCCTTTTTGTTATGATTTATTTATGAATTACTTGTTTAATTGAACTGGGTTTTGCGCATGCCTTTGATTCAATTACTGATTTCAATAAATAGATTGAAAAATTGCCTAATTGATTAAGATCATCTCATAAATGAATACGCCTGCATGAGTCACTAGAGATAGAATTAAATAGGCTTCCCCCCGTTAGATTCAAACTTCACCACATTAATAGAATTCATAAAATTATAAGGCAATTTTTTAGAAGAGATTCCAATCAATTAACCAGGAGATCAAGGATCATTATTCGTTATTATTAGTTTATTTGACTCTAGGACTATTTGAATCTCTTCTTACATAATAGAAAAGGAGACATAAGATTTTGATTAAGATCAGGAATATCGAAAACATTGAAAAAGTTAATTTCTCTCCAAATGTGAATGTTTGTTCTATTAATTCTTTTCACACAACTTTGCCAGCGTTATGGTTTCCTATAAGCACTTCTTCAAATTCTTTCGAATCTTCATGTAATTTGAGAAGTGCCTTAGTGTGGCATACGCACGAATAGTTGCGCAAAAATCAAGCTACTATCCTTTAGATTATTGATGCGTTTAACGGAAGAGTAGACGGTCCAAGACTCTCGAAAACCAAGTATGCAACCCGATCTTCTTGACCCCTTCATAACTTGTCGAAGACTCCAAGAACAACTCAGATTGTTTTGCCTCAAATTCAACCAAATTTGTTGAACTCCCCCTTTTATGAAACGATCCTAGACCCCTAACCAACAATGTGGTGTAGACGCCTAGTCGACAATCTTATTGGACAAATTCAAACCCTCAAAGATGAACTCTAAGTGGGATTCTTGAATACTTAACAAGAACTTGTCAAGGATGCAAGAGTAGTTCTTTTCACCCAAAGAACTAAGGGAAAAACTCAATTTGCTCTCAAGCACAATTGAAGAAAACGTAATATCATTAATCTTGAACTTGTTAATGTTGTTCTCAAGAAAACCCTTATACAGGGCATAACTTAAACATGAAATAAGAAAGTACTAGTCACTAGCTATAGCCTGACACAAACGACTAAAGATTAAAACCCAAAAATGTGCAAAAACAACTAAAGACGGATCTTCTGTTCATACTCGCAGCGATACCCGTGACGCGAGTCCAGGCACGGATTCGATGCGCTTCGAATTTTCTCAAGGTCGAACCTTCTGTTCGTACCCGCGGTGCAAGTTTGATCAGAGGCTTTTGCTCTTCACGCTCCCACTTCTGATGGTAGCCACGGAGGTACCCGCGGCACGGGTTAGAGGCGCGGTTTTGGTCAGAGACTTTTGATCCTTCAACTCGAGTCCAAACAAGGTGAGCAGTTTCGTAGGTTCCATCTTCCTCCAAATAGCTTCATCTTCATGTAACTCTAAGATCAAACCTTGCAAAGCTTGCTTTAGTCTCTTAGCCCTCAACCTAGTCATTAGACCTCCCATATCTTGAAACGGACTCTTGGCAGCACCTCCATGATCACGACCATTTATGTCCTCATCAATTATGTTGAAGTATCCATATGTAATTCCATGATCATACCAATTTCTATCTCAGTCACCATGGCAACTAGTCCTTTTACAGCATTCTCAATCATATTAGTCTGTTCTGATTTTCTGCACCAAAAGTGCCCTTTTTGGCTTCATTCTTGGACCTGTAATCTTTGATACCTTTTCCACAATGAAAGCACATTCTATTTTTCATGCTGTTCTTTGAACTATTTACATTTTTATGGACTTTCAAGGTATTTTGAGTCTTTTTCTCATAATCAGAGATCTTTTAACTCACACGTGTATATTATTTTAGAAACTAGAGTTCAAACTCATGGTCTCTCTTGCACAGTTAGTTGCCTCAATTTGCATATGAGTAGTAAGTTGTTCTCAACAGTATCACTTTCTGAGAATGGAAAACTATCTTTCTGTAGTCATGCGAAGAAGGAGGCAACTCAAGACTAAATTGCTCCCATTTGTAGAATATTAGGAGCTACAATTTGCAACTCACTCAATTGAGAAACCAAAACATCCAATTCATGTAGTTGATCCGTAGCTAGCATATCATCAAAAATTTTAAATTCACAGAATTTATCATGCCTTTTTTTTCATGTTTAAATACTTCACTTCCAAAGGAGCCCAAATTTCTTTTGGGGTACTTAAAATTTCTATAAAGATCATACAATCAACTAGTAAATGAGTTTAGAATATATCCTTGATAGTTCAATTCATCAACATCTTGTTTTGCTTTATCCACTGATAGGGATCCAAGTGCCTCAACTCACTATAGAAATGCTGAAGGAATAACCTTTGAAGAGTGCAAGGATGAATATCATTTTAAAGCCGTCAAGTTAGGAGCTATGAATCTAATTTCTCGAATGAAGCTCAAGGATGAAAGTCAAGCAAGGAATTTGGGCACAAGATATGTTATTGGCTTTGAATCAAATCTACATACAAAGAAGGCCTAAAAGAAGCAAATAAGCTGTTCATATCATGCGTGCAAGGGGCTGGTCACTTGGACATATTTGGGAAGCCTTTAAAGATCCAAAATGGAGGCCCGATGGTGCTTAAAATGAGGTGTCCAGCCCATGAACAATTTTTAGACAAATTTTTAAGTTTAACTTTTTTATGTTAAGTTTCCTATTTTGTTTACAAGTTGTAACCTCTTAGGAAGTTATCATATTGTGTTAGGTTACAACTAGTGCTCTTTGTTAAATTTTTAGAACTTTCTACAAGTTGTTATGTAAGCCTATTTATAGGCCAAACCTTAGTTACGAATTTTAACATATTTTGATCAATAATATTGAGTATTTTCTCTTTATTGAGAGTTTTCTTGGTTTGTTGCTGATTAAGAACTACCCTCAATCTTGTTGAGTGATTTCAAGATCAAAAACCTCGAGCTTAGAGTTTGTTTTTCTTGTTTGATCAAGGTTTTGGTGCTGATTCTAGAGTCGTGTTCATCCAAGGGGAAAGGATTTAAAGTTCACACTTGGATTTTCAAGCTTTCCTGCCGTCTACATTCTTCTGTGCGTATCATCCACTGCCAACTTTAACTTGACTTCTGGAGTGTCATCATCTTTTCGATTTGGTATGGGTTGCAAGTCAGAATCCAAGACATAGTGGTTAGGATAAATACTATCTTATCCACCTATCTGGTGTAGTTAGTCCATCGAACCTGTCCAATTTGATAATGTCCTAATCTTGAATCTGGACATTCGCACTAAGATTTTCTGCAATGCCATATCAAAATATCTTTAGAATGTTGGGGCAAAATAAAAATAACTAACTAATATTCTGCAAATCAAAATATTTTTAGAATGTTGAGGCAAAATAAAAATAACTAATTAATATTCTGCACTAACATTGAGGCGTGTTTTCACTTTCCTATATCCCGTGATGCAACAAAGCCTTAAAAACTTTCTCAAACAATTATGTGAAAAGATAAAATATATTACGTATTCTATAAAGTTTAGATATTTATAGACTTTTGTCTGGATACAAAGTCAGAGAAGTATCATTCCATTAAGAGGCATACACAAAAGATATCTCTTTAAAAAAAGAGCTACAAAATCAATAAAGCTTTCCTTATAAAAGGAACCAATGATTAAGTAACCCATAGATTCTAAATAACCAACTTTCAGTTAATTAGAATATATAGCAAAATTAATTTCACAAAAATATGTACAATAAATGACAACTACGAACATAACATGGCATGATACTAGGAGGGGCAAAGTAAAGTTCAAGGAATTTGGTTTTATTGAGTTGGTGAAGAAGGAGGCAATAGTGGTAGGTGGTGTTCCAAAGATTTGGTTGGTGAGGTTTTGTTTGGCTGGGTGGACAAGGAGACTGTGAAAACAAATTCTATATAAATGACAATAAAGGTATTTAAGGATACTAATGGAAGAATTTGATGATGTCAACTCTTTAGGTGTATTTTTTATGTAAAACATTCAAATGATGATGGTAAGCGTAACTATTTGTTGGTCCCAAAAATAATGCAACCAATATATAGATAAATGAACTTGCAATAAAAATGATTTATAAAAAAACAAGTTCACGAACAAATAACAATTAAAGTAAAATGAATAAAGAAAGAACACTAAGATTTTTATAGTGGTTCGGCACCAAACTCGGTACTTACATCCACTCCCAAGTAAACCACTTGGAGTTTGAATCCACTAGTAGCTTCTTTAATTGTTGGTGAAGCAAACGAACTTGTACATATGGGAGGATCACTCTTGCTCTCTCTTCCTAGCTCTAGTTGAGCTAAAGTCTCCACTTTGATCACACTAAGCTCTACCAATATAAGCCAAGAGTTTTACACCACTTACAACCCCCACACTATGCTAAATTGAATGCTTTCACTTACCCAATAAAGAACAACTCTATCTCAACCAATTACCTCACCTAGAACTACAAGCACACATTCACAGAAGAGTATTTTCTCTCAAAATCACTCTTAAAACACTTGTAAACTAAGTAGGAAAAAGTCTCTTTACAATACTACACTAATTGGTATAAATACTAGGTGAAAATTGTGTTGAAAATGGCTCGAACAGTCATCTGCAAAAACTAGCAATTAGAGATAGAATTCATGATCCAGACGTCCGCATCCTCGTCCGGACTTGCGTCCAGATCCTGTCCGGACGTCCGCATCCTCGTCCGGACCTGCATCCAGATCCCTTCTGGTCAGCTGCGTCTTGAGCTTTTCTAGCTACCCGGACGTCCGTATGGTGCATCCGAACCCTCGTCTGGATGCTCTCTGACCTTTAGTCATTTCTTACTTGATTTGAACGTCTGCATCACTTCTGTTGTGTCCGCATGGTTGTCCGGATAAGTACCATTTTGCACTTTTTTTGACGTCTTTTGATTCCTAATGATTTTACTACAAAGATAACTTGATAAAACATTAGTAAACATTATCATTAGTTTGTTAGTCATCAAAACTAAGATGATTTAGGACCATAAGGTCTTCAATCTCCCCCTTTTTGATGATGACAAACTAATGAGAAAAATGAGCAAAATGAAATAGAATTAACTCCCCCTAAATAAATGCATATGTCCAATAAAAAAAAGCTCATTTTCAAAACCAGTCCCTCTAGGCAACATTTCTCCCCCTTTTGAAATCATCAAACTAAAATTGAGAGGTGTGTTTAAAGAAATATGAACAAAGCTCCCCTCAACAAATACATATAATATTTTGCAAATATGAAAATCATTTGCTCCCCCTAAGTGTGAGCAACAAAAAAAAATTACATTTTGGTTTAAAATAAAATACAAAACTCACAAAATTGGCGAGGTAATGAAATGAATATTTTTTTTAAATGTAATATTTAACACAATTTTTTAAATAAATCAACAAATATGCACCAAAAAACCACCATTGGTTTATAAATCATGAAAATAACCAATACTTTTACCCTTTTGTCATTGTTGCCCATGCTCTTCCTTGTCTTTTTTGTGGTGATTCTTTAATCCTACAAAATTAAGAAATAGATTTTGGTACCCATACTTTCTTGGGTCCAAGGGGGTTAGTACCTTCTCTTTCAATCCACATGGCCTTCATACCTAACTTAATATTTTTCTTAACATAGCATTCACTTTGCATGTGACCATGTTGACAACAAAAATGACAAATAGCATTTGGATCTCTAATAAATGTAGATTTTATAAAGCAAATGTCATTTTTATAGAAAGTAGTGTGATGTTTGCTCAAAACAATTTTTCCAACCCTTTTCTTTGGAAAATTCTTTTGTTTTTCAATTTCAAAAAATTTTGAAAGTTCATCCAACCTTTTCCTCATCAAATCTTGTTCAATTCTAATTTTCTCAAAAAATTTTATTTTCTTATCAAACTTCCTTCTCAAAATCTCATTTTTGGAATCAAAATCAACCTTTTTTTTTTTTCTTAAAATCATCATTTTCATTTTTCAACTTTTGACTTTCTTCATAAAGCTTGGAATTCTCTTTCAACAAAGCATTTATTTTAATTTTCAACTCCTTGTTCTTGGCATGTGAAACCTTTAAGCTATCAAGCAATTTCATGACAAATGCTTCTAGATCATCATCATCATTATCATAATCATCATTAGAAAAAGAACTAGAAGACACCTCTTCATCTCCAATGGCCATAAAGGCCACATGGGATGTCTCACTTTCTTCTTCAAATTCTCCATCGGAATTGTAATCAGCCCATGAAATTTTGAAGTTGTTGAATGTTTTTCCCTTTCCTTTGACTTTCTTCATTTCTTTGTTGCTTGCACAACTTCTTCTATCCTTCCTTTTGTTGATGAAGTACTTCTTTATGCCCTTAGTGATGAGTGTTAGATCATCCTCATCTACATCATAGTCTTCATCAAATGAAGAAAGATCTTCTTCCTTTTGAGAGGCCTTGAGTGCAATACTTCTTGTGATTCTTGCCTCTTCATCACTTTGAATTTTGCATTTAAGCTTCAATTCATAAGTTAGTGAACATATAAGAGAATCAATAGGTAAAGAATTTAAATCTTTAGATTCCTCTATAGCATTGACCTTTGATTCCCATTCATTGGGCAAGGCATTCAAAATTTTTCTATTCTTCTCACCAAGAGAATATATCTTGCCAAGGGCTTCCAAATCCTTGATAATATCATTGAACCTACAATACATCTTGTCAACATTTTCATAAGGTTCAATTTTAAATGATTCATATTTGGTGACAAGTAAGGCCTTCTTTTGCTCTTGAATATCATCATTTCCTACATAAATCTCCTTCAATTTGTCCCATATTTCTTTGGCAGATTTACAACCTTTTATTCTAATAGACTCATTTGCATCTAAGGCATTGTACAACACATTCATAGCCTTAGCATTTAATGTAAGGTTGATTCTATCTGAGGGACTAAGCCCACTCCTTGTTTTTGGCCCATCCTTTCCTATTCTCTCATCAAAGATTGTGGCTTTATAAGGTCCTTCAATAACTATGTACCACAATTCTATATCTATCGATTGTAAAAATATTTCTATTCTATTCCTCCAACTATCATAATTAACACCGCTAAACATGGGAGGTCTAGTAATGGATTGCCCTTTTAGAAATAAAACATTATTGGTTGCCATGGATCTCTCCTAGCTTGTTAAACTAACCAAAATGGAGTCTAAGCTCTGATACCAATTGTTGGCCCCAAAAATAATGCAACCAATATATAGATAAATGAACTTGCAATAAAAATGATTTATAACAAAACAAGTTCACGAACAAATAACAATTAAAGTAAAATGAATAAAGAAAGAACACCAAGATTTTTATAGTGGTTCAGCACCAAACTCGGTACCTACATCCACTCCCAAGTAAAACACTTGGAGTTTGAATCCACTAGTAGCTTCTTTAATTGTTGGTGAAGCAAACGAACTTGTACATATGGGAGGATCACTCTTGCTCTCTCTTCCTAGCTCTAGTTGAGCCGAAATCTCTACTTTGCTCACACTAAGCTCTACCAAGATAAGCCAAGAGTTTTACACCGCTTACAACCCCCACACTATGATAAATTGAATGCTTTCACGTACCCAATAAAGAACAACTCTATCTCAACCAATTATCGCACCTAGAACTACAAGCACACATTCACCGAAGAGTATTTTCTCTCAAAATCACTCTTAAAATACTTGTAAACTAAGTAGCCAAAAGTCTCTTTACAATACTACACTAATTGGTATAACTACTAGGTGAAAATTGTGCTGAAAATGGCTCCAACGGTCATCTACAGAAACTAGCCGTTAGAGACATAATTCATGATCCGGACGTTCGCATCCTCGTCCGGACTTGCGTCTAGATCCTGTCTGAACGTCCGCATCCTCGTTCGGACTTGCATCCGAATCCCTTCTGGTCAGCTGCATCTTGAGCTTTTCTAGCTACCCGGACGTCCGCATGGTGCGTCCGGACCCTCGTCTGGATGCTCTCTGACCTTTAGTCATTTCTTACTTGATTTGAACGTCCACATCACTTCTGCTGTGTCCGCATGGTTGTCCAGATAAGTACCATTTTGCACTTTTTTTGACGTCTTTTGATTCCTAATGATTTTACTGCAAAGATAACTTGATAAAACATTAGTAAACATTATCATTAGTTTGTTAGTCATCAAAACTAAGATGATTTAGGAGCATAAGGTCTTCACTATTTATTCTTGAGGTGAGTTTTCTGCAATAGGATAAACTTCAAAAGGTGTATATAATTATCCCTAAAAGGTATCATGCAAAGAAATATGAAAAAATATACTAAACTTGAAAAATAAAGGGTAGCAATTTTGGCACTATGCTTTTTGTTGCTGGCATGTTGTCACCGTTTTAAATTATATATAAATATGAAAGAAGATGGGTGCTACTGCCACTCCCCAAAAATAGTTCTTCAATTGTGCTTTGTTTATAAATCTCTTTTCAACTGCAGCTTTGTCGACAAATTATATTACTTTTTTTTTCTTTCCAAAAAAGGTGAAACTCCCAAGCATGCAAGAAGAAAATCTATATTAACAATCCATATAATGAACCCTTAGGGCACCTAAAGAGTGAAGTGAATATAATGCTAATCATATTATAATATCTCTAAAAATATATTTCAACCACAATTCATTAATCAATTTGAAGTATTGGAAGTTATAAGAATTAATAGCTTTTAAATTATGGAGTTGTTTGATTCTAATTCTTCAATCAATGTTATTATGAATATCATTAACCCTACTACGAATATGAATTTTTACAATTTTCTCAACGTGTTTGGTTTAGTAATTGGATGAGTATCATTCCCTCTAAAAGGTTAATGATTTTAATAAAACAATATTTTAAAAAAAATTATAGTTATCTTCCAAACATAAAAAATGAATATTGATGTTCATTTCCATCCTTGAGTCTCCATACATATTTCAAAATTTCACCACAGCATGCTCGGTGTTATGGATTTTACGTGGCGCGGCCTTCGCCAAAAAACTCAAGCGACCATTTGCCGTACTTTAAATCATGGGATCGGACCACAGTAAGAGGTGCAAGCGAGATGGGGCATTTATCTAGTTTTCAGCAGAATAAAGTTGAACTGTTTATATCGCGAAATATGCAACTGGTTTCCGATGCTTAATGGCGAAATAAAGAGCAGAAATATGAACCTGAATCATGCACATGAACAACTTTTGTCTTTTTTATCTCTAAAATAGTTGACCAGCTTTTACCTTTACGTGGAAGCCTGGCATGGCCGGTAATTCTCATCTGGACAGTCCAGTCACTTCATGTTAAGTTAATGGTGATGATGATGATCTATAACGAGTTGACCAGGACTATTAAAAGGGTTAATGTTGGAAAATAATTACATGCATCCGGTTTACGGGTAGAGTCATAGACTCTATGATCCAAAATCAGCCACGTCTCTTATAGCTCACATGTGACCTATATTATAGCCCACCCATGGTCCACCCAATTGGTTATATGGTTGGTTTTGGATCACAGGGTCTACGATCTCACTCGTGAACCTGATTCATGTAAGTAATTCCCATTAATATTAAGACTCATGTTAATGTTTCAACAAAGTTGAAGCTGATTTCTTAACCTTTAATTCCTCTTATTTGTCCCTAATTTTAGTTCCTTTGACCAACTTAACATTTAAAAAATTGTAAATTAACAAAAATGACACCTCTTCAATAATTCTTCAAATGACCACTTATTTTCATAAGTGATTTTGAAACGGAAATATATATTCAACCTCATTCTCTTTTTCTCCTAAACTCAACGACACATTTTCTTTTCTTTAAGTTTTTTTCCTTTTCCTTTTTTTTCTGTACAAAACTCCCAAAACTAACCATAAAAATTAAAACCCTTTCGTTAAAAGATATCAAAGGAAAGTCTATTTTTAGGGGGTGTTTGATAACACAACTTAGTGCTGAAAATTAATAGATTAAGAACTTTTTGAATTCATCATATTTGATAAGGAAATTCCTTCATCACTTAATACATTAAACACTTATTTAATTTGTATACAAAATTTTAAGTGAAAAATTTTCGCTTAATTTGTTGAATTTTGATACTCTTCCCCTTACACACACATACACACACTCGCTCTCACACATTGACCCATGCACACATATACACACATACCCTTTCTCACATGTGCAATCTCTCTCTTTCTCTCTCACACACACGCACTCGTGCTCGCGCTCTCTCTCTCTCTTCCCCTATGCACAGTTTCTCTTGCACACACCAACATACTTTCTTGCACATACACCTTTACACACACATACACACACATACTTCCACATAGACATTTTCTATTTTTCATATACACATGCACATATTCTAATAAATTATTTTAAAATTTTAAGATAAATAATTATATTATGAGAAAAAATATTTAAATCCAATGCATATATTCAGTTAATTATCAAACAGGTAAAATTTTATCAATTCAGCAACTTAATACTTTTAACACTTAAACTTCAGACTTCAGATTTTAAATTCCAGTTTTTCCAAATGGCACCTTAGTCTACTATTGTGTTTTTTTTTTTTTTTTGGGAACAAATTCTTAGATGATTGGACCTTCAAAATTCTTGTAATATTTATCAAATACAAGTTTTTGGTAGACTCTTGGTATATAATAAGAATTTAAGGCTTATAATAAACTTAGGCGATGAACTTTTAAAAGTTTTTTAGATAATTTCTTTCTCTTTCAACTATAAAGTTACAAAGATAAAAGTAGGAAAGCATTTATAATTTGAAAAATTATTTAAAAGGTAACATTTTTGACAATTCACAATGTTGTAAATGTTAAATTGATGCAGTAGATTGAATCAGGGACAAAGTGTGAGGAATTAAAAGTTAAGGTGTAAAATACAATTTTGACCAAATGTTATATTAATCCCTTTTAAAATTAAAAGTTGTCCTTCAAATTGTTGGGGCGGTGAAGGACCTTTTGAATTTTAACCACGCGGTATTCATTACTCGATTAGTCGTGCGAACTAGATGGACGAAATCAAAGAGTAGAAAAGAAAATGGCTTTATATGAGAACGCAGTCAACGCGTAGATCAATAACGTGGGGTTTGACCGGGCTAAGTGAGTTGACTGACTCGCTACCTGGCTTCTCAAGGGCTTGCATCTATCTTATGAAGAAGTTATTATCTCATGTATGGTGCTCCGGCATACCTTTCTTAAAAAGTAAAACAAATTAAATACTTTTTCATTTTGAAAAGAAAAATTAGGAAGCCGTTTTGTTCAAATTTCTCAATCACTATCACTGTGAGTATCATTAATCTCACTATGAGTGTGCCTTTTTATGATTCCCCTAACATGTTTGGTTTAATAATGAAATTGGTATCATTATTATAAAACTACTTCTTTGGTTTACTAGAATGAATTTTAAGTAAATTCTAAAATATTTTATTTATGATATACATATTTTTTAGATTTTTTATTTTTATCTTTTTAAAGAAAATTTCTAAAAAGACTTCTTTACTTTTAAATATAACCATGCTCCAATTTGAATTTTATACAAATGACAACCTTAAAAAAAAATTTTTTTATTGTATTAATATAGAGTACTATATATTTTTGATTTTCAGTTCAAATTTTTATAAAAAATTAAACGTAACTCCCTCAAATACATTCTCTTTTACTCCTTAAAATTTCCCCATACATTAACAAAATTTCTAGATAACATTTATAAAATTTAATTAATAAAAAATATTCAAAATCAAAAGACATAGCAGAGAGAGAGAGAGAGAGAATAGTATATTGGATGGTGGGTAGCTCAAAAGATGTGTATTATTTTTGGGGGTGTGTTTTTGCCCTTAATCAAAAGGGTTAATGGGTTTGATAGAATAGTATTTTGGTGAAAATCATTACACACTAATTAATCACTTTCATTCCTATTGAATGATAGTGATAGTTATTTTACAAACATTAACAATGGGTGTCATAAATCAAAAGGGTTAATGGGTTTGATAGAATAATATTTTGGTGAAAATCATTACGCACCAATTAATCACTTTCATTCCTATTGAATGATAGTAATAGTTATTTTACAAACATTAACAATGGGTGTCATTACTTATGCACCCATTCTCCTCTTTGATTCCCCCAAACCAAACACCCCCTTAGGTTGTTTGAGAAAATAATGTATAAAGGAAAGCAAAAGAGAGACAAAATTTAGCAAAGAGAATTAAAGGTGTTTGAGAGAGATACAATGAATATTAGATTAACAAAATAAAGAAAAAAAAGTATCCCTTAATTGTTTGCTAACATAATTGAAGTTATATATAGTAAAGAATGACTTAAACTTATGATTTTTTTTTAATTTAATTGAAATGAAAATATAAGGAAAGAGTATAGGAATAAGGGATTGATTAAGAATATAAAATGTTTGCCAGTATGGAAATTGATAAATAAGAATGTGCCGTATGTGGATACAGCTAATCGCTCTAGATCGCATGTGGCCATAGTTTATCTTGATTTAGACTTGTCCAAAGCACAACTTGACCGGATATGGATTGGCGCAGTGAGGTGATCCTAGGAGTGTCTACAATTATGTTGCTTAGACATTCTCATGGTGAGTTTGGAATTCTACATGTGGAACATGGCCTAGGAGCTCGTTTAGCTCAAGACGAACTCAAGTTATGGTTGATTATGCTTGGAATGTTCAAGTTATGTTGCTGTTTTATTGTTCATCATGAATTTGAGATTGCCAATGGACTTATTAATCAAGCTATTCAAGTCAGTTCATTGGATCAAAAGTTTATGCTTTGGTTTATGGATTAAATCTACATTCAAAGAAGGTCCAATTGAAGCTTCTAAGTAGTCCATAGCATGCTTCCAAACTGTTGGCTTGGTTGGACTTGTTGGAAGGCCTTTTAAGTTGCAATATGGAGGCCCAATTGAACTTAACGAGGGATGTTCAGTCCATGAAGATGTCTTGGACAAATTTTTAGTGTTTTTAAGTCTTTTATGTTAAGTATTTTACTTAGTGTACAAGTTGTAATCTTTTAGAAAGTTACCATATTGTGATAGGTTGCAACTAGTGAGTTTTGTTAAGCTTCTAGAATTCTCTATTAATTGTTTTGTAAGCCTAATTATGGGCGAGTTACTGTTCACAAATTTCATAAAGTGTGATGATTAATAAAATTGTAAGTCCTCAAATTGAGTGCTTCTTTGGGTCTTTGCTAATTAAGAACTACTCTTGAACTTGTTGAGTGATTCCAAGCTCAAAAACCTCTAGCTTAGAGTTTGTTTTTCTTGTTTGATCAAGGCTTTTGTGTTGATTCTAGAGTCGTGTTCATCCAAGGGGAAAGGATTCAAAGTTCACACTTGGATTTTCAAGCTTTCCTGTTGTCTACATTCTTCCGTGCATATCAATTGTTAGGGAATGTCGTTTTGACACTACAACAAAAACAGCTTATAGAGGCATATCAAAATTTCACAACTCGCACCTTTTTAAGGCATTTAAATTTTTGAGGCACTTTCCTATTGTGCCATGTAAAATCTTTGTCACAAAAAGTTTTAAAGGCACAATAAAGTGCCACGACACAAAAAGCAATTTAGACAATGCTTACACAAAAAATGCCTTAATTGACATTCAATGTTCAAAAATTTAACTTTTTAGAGAAATTAAACAATGCCATCAAAACTTTAAGTTGGCACTTAAAAATGCCTTGACAGTCAATTCTTGAGGCAGTGTTATTTGTGAGAAAATTGTTGTTTTTGAGGCATGCGTATGTGGCACTATATATATAGATGGAGATACTTGCAAATGCCTTTATAATCACCTTTAAAGGCATTTTAAAATACCTAAAAAACCTACAATGTAAGAAGAAAATTCTATTGCGGTAACCCTTAGGTATGGCTGTCTAAAAGGTTCTCTATGAATTATCTAGGAAAGACAACCTATATTCTGGAAATTAGGATTTATAGAGATAGATCTAAGAGGTTACTTGGTTTTAGTTAATTGACATACATAGACAAGATGCTTAAAAGGTTTAGCATGGAGTAATCGAAGAAGGGGGTTCTTACCCATGAGACATGAGATTACCCATTCGAGAGACATGTGCCCTGAGACATGTGCCCTAAGACATATGTCAAGATTGATAGCATGCAAAAGGTTCCTTATGCTTTGACAATAGGATCCATTATGTATGCTATGCTATGTACAAGACCCGACGTCTTCTATGCTCTATATGTTACGAGCAAATTCCGAGCTAATCTTGGTGAGGGTCACTGGGTAACTGTCAGGAGTATTCCTAAGTACTTGAGAATAACTAAAGAATTCTTCTTGTTTTATGGAAGACATACTTTAGAAGCGTGCGGTTTTACTGATATGAGTTTTCAATCGGACAAAGATGATAGCAAGTTGCAATCTAGATTTGTATTCACGTTAAATAGTGGTGCTATGAGCTGGAATAGTTCGAAGCAAGAGACTATCGCTGATTTTACAACTGAAGCCAAGTATATTGTTGTTTCTGAAGCTACAAAAGAGGCTGTTTAGACTCGCCACTGAGCTAGAAGTCGTTCCTTCCATTGTTGATCCTATACCTTGTATTGTGACAATAATGGTGCCATCGTCCAAGCAAAGGAACCTAAGTCTTATCAACAATCTAAACATGTACTTAGGTGCTATCATCTCATTAAGGAAATAATTGGTAGAAATGACGTAAAGATAAACAAGGCTCCAACTGATAATAATATAGTTGATCATCGCACTAAGACCTTATCCCAAAAAAAGCATGATACTTATGTAAATGCTTTTGGCCTAAAACAAATGAGTGATTGGTTTTAGTGCAAGTGGGAGTTTGTTAATGTATGCCCTAGAACCAAGTTGGTTTAAGGCTTTTTGTATTTACACGTATTTATATTATATTCATTAATGTGGCATTTTTCTTCATCATTTATACTTGTGTTTCCATGTTACTTGTTTATTTGGTAAAGTCCTTAAAATATTGACTGTGTATTAGAGATTGTAAGGGTTACGATAACGAGACTCTTATACATAAGGTCATATTCTTAAATATTCCTACTCATAGTATTAATGAAATTGGACATCATTAATACGGACAGACTAGCACATATTTTGCCTCTACTTATGATACGTAGTAGTTGATCTCATATACTATTGTATGTGTGTGATACCTAAATTGGTATGTGGATGCTTATTAGGAACAATTTCATTAGAATGATCCGCCAAGAGTTTTGATGTGGTATAGATTATGTATAACAATTATGAACAAATACACACAAATCAAGTAATAAAAACCTAATCTCTCAACTTATTCCTTTGCAAATTCACGGGTCTGTTATAGTATTTGTAGTATTAGGTAGCAAATCCCACGAGGAATAAAAAATATGCAACTACTAAAACGTGTCACTAACTTTTATTATCTAAACATAAACAAAGTGAGAATAATATGGGGTCTCCTCAATAGAATAGGTAAATGATTGAGGACTTGTGTAAAATCTAATACAAATAAATCTAGAACATAGAATCAACTAATGAATCATGCATGAATGACTTACTAAGTGTTATCCTGCTTTGTTTAGAATCCAATTCCTTAATTGTCATAACTAGATCTCTCTATGAAATGATGAGATTTCAATCTATTCTCATGATGAAACCTTATGAAAGCATAAATTGTATTGATTTACTTAAGCAACTATTATTCTCATATGATTCACTTAAGCATTACTTGTTCATTTTCCATTATTACATGCATTTCTCAATGTCAAGTAACAACTAAATGATTTGTTTAAGTTGGCCAAGTAAAAACAAGTGTTAAAACTTGAACAGGTAAACAAACAAATGCAAGCTTAGTAAGTGCAAATAGATTAATTCATGTTTATTGATTCATTAGCTTCATCTATGATCTAGATAAAGCCTTTAGTTCAACATGGTTAGTAAAACAACTAAAAGTTCAACTCCAAAGTAAGAATTCATGGTAACAAATGAAAGTAAAAAAGGTAGAGTTTAGGAATTACTCAACCAAACTAGAATACGCTTCTCTTCTTATTCACCTTTAAAAGTTGCACTACAAAGTTCTCTTATAATGATCCTCACTATTATATTGAAGGATGAAGAGAATTCTATTAATTCTCTACTAATGTGTGTGACAGCCCCACCTTACCCTAAGGCGTACCAAAGGGATTAGCGGACTGCTTGCCTAGCTCTCGCCAGGTCTCGGGTCAAGCACGCACTAGATTCCATGAAACAATTGATATTTTATAGAAACTCGTAAATATATACATATGATTCAACTTAAGAGTAAAGGTACCAGTTAAATAGTTTACATCGTAAACACCTAACTAATACAGTAAAATCTCAAACATCCTTTTACTGACAAAATCCTACCAAGAACTAATCTTGAATCCTTACCACCAGCCTTAATAATAGGAGCTTGTTAAGGACAACAAATAAAAGGGATGAGCTATAATAGCCTAGTGAGGTTTCCACACATGCAATCACACAGGCAGACAAGTAGAAAACAAATAAACAAATAACATGTGCCATAAAACAATGTAAGAACCAGTTAAGTAAACAATTGATCAAACAAGGAAGGATACATCTCAACCACAGGAGCAAGCTCAACCGCGGGAATGTCAAGTACATAATCATGTGGCAATAGTGTTCGAACCAATAGAGAAAATTAGGTCCTTGCTAATGATCAGGTAAATATCAGATAACAATACCCAAAACCACCAATGCATCTTTACCTCCTCAATACCTCCACACCAGGGTGAGATCTCAACCTTGGAGGGTAAAATAGTTTGTTCAGTCCAGAGTTGGCCTTTTTAAGGATTCTCAACTCAGAGGAAAGAACACAATCCCTAACGCCCAGAACCTTATATCCTCCTCAATACCAGTATGACTAACCGTGGTGTAACTGGTGAAGTATGACCACAGAAATCTAGCCCGAAGGCTCAGTTCAGTTGAAAGTTCACAGACAAGTATATTCACATTTGATAGAAGTTGTGCATGTAACAAATTGCGGGATAGATGTGATAAAGTACACATCTTACCCTCATATAACACATTGTAGTAGCTAACAAGTATCAAGTATAAAATGGAATTAACACTTAAACATGCATCTAGTGCACACAAGGAAACACTCATCTGTAAATCTCAAGAAAGTGCCTCATAAAACGTGTGAGGTTCAGACTCGGATCCTGAAATTCATAAGTAGCCCAATTAACCTACTGAATTTTCTTTCAAAAGAATTTTATAAATGTACCCAAGTTTAACTAGGGTTTTAAAAAAATTAAATTGGTTATAAGGAAAATCTAAGAAGTTGTAATTAAGGAATCCAAGTAAAACCCTAAATCAACTAATTAAAGAAATTTAAGAAAGTTCCTTTTTTGAAAGTACTTTGGTTCTAAGGGAAAATAATTCATTAAGTGTCAAAATTAAGGTTAAATTTCAAAAGGAATAATTAATACTAGAAATTCCTTACTAATTTCCGCTTTATGTGCCATATTAGTTGCAAAACTTTAATAATTCACCATAAATTTTGGACCAAAAGAAAATATTGCTAAATAATATGGACTAAAGAGGTATTTTAAATAAATATTAATTAGGGTCCAAAGTTTTTGGTGCAAGAAGAAATTTTGTCCAAAATAATTAATTTATAGGTAAACTAGCTTTTAAAGTCCAATAAATATTCATTGGTAATAGTCAAGTATAATTTAATAACTTAACAAAACTAATATAGGTTAAAATGAGAAAACTCCAAAATATCCTATACTTAGGTAAATTAATAGTTTTAAACTAATGAATATCAAACTAATGATATTTAATTAAATTAAGACTAGTTAAATAACAAATTAGGGTTATTTGGTGAAAACATACTAAATCAAGTGTAAAGTTAAACTAGTCAAAAGTTCACCTACACATTTAAAAGTCAAGTTTCTAACTAGTTTAAATCTTCCAAAATTTATAAGAGTTTCTTATTAAAATTGATTAACAAGGTTCCAAAATCATTGTATAACATTTTCTTGAAAACCGCTTAAGTAGATTAAGTTTATGGTGCTCAATATTTGATGTCACTTCAACCAATTCACAGGCTGAAATTTCCAATAGTTCATGTCATCAAAACTTGGCCAAAACAAGGTTAATATAGCTGGAAATATTAGGTTATCAAAGTTGGAATTTTGTAAACTAGTAAAGCTGAAATTTGTTCAAAGTTTTGGGAACAAGGAAGTGCCGATTTAAAAGCTAAAATTCCAGCAACTTCAGCCCACTAAACAGGCCTTAAATGCTGTAATTTTTCCAGAAATTTTCCTCTAATAAGGCTAGCCAACATGCCTTGTAACTCTAGTCAAAATTGTAGCCATAAATTCCATGATTTGCCACTCAAATAAAGCATCAATTCTCATACAAGTCCATACTAATCAAGTAGGTTATAACATAGTTAATCTACTATCAAAGAAAGGATTAAAACAAAGGGAAACCACATAATTATGAGTATAAATATTCATATATATAACAAGAGAACAAAATATAACCATAAATCTTAAGTACTTAATGAAATCATAAGAAAAGCAGAAGAAATCTTCTATTAAAACTTGAAAGAACTTGAAGTTTCTTGATGAATATACCTCAAAATAGGTAGGGTTTTAGTTGAAGAAGAGTGAATGGTTAATCCCTTAAGAACCTTCAACTTTGAGCAAAAACTTGAGCTAGAAATTTGGAGAGAATTTGATGAAATTTGAGAGGATTTCTTTTCTAGTTAGGTTAGGCTTTTGGTGAAAGATTAAGTTAGCCTTTTAAGTGTTTTAAAATAGTTGAAATTGAAGAAATTATTGGCCTTATGGTGGCCGGCCAAGAGGGAGAAAGATGCAAGAAAAGTTGAGCCATAAATTTGAAAACAATTGGTAAAAAGAAAAAGTAAATGATAGGTGGCCATTCATGATATTAGGTGGCATTAATCTCCTAAATATCTAAGTAATATGTAGCACCCTAGAAAATGCACATACAAGAGACATTTTTTTCTTATTTAGGGTTAAGTGTTAATCCTTGATTTATTAGTTGGAAGATTTCCTTAAGTTAATTAGGTTAATTAACTAAGATTTTCATCATTGAGCAACGACATTTAAGCACTACCTTTAGAATAATTTTACTTGACCATTTAATTTATATTAGTGTTTAAACTTTGCTTAGCTTATTCTATTATTCTCTAGCCTTTTTACTACTTGAATTTTAGCTCAATTTTACTAAAAAATTTCACTTATTTTCTTGCTTTATTTTCTTTTCCCTTAGCTGAAATTTTTTCTCTTTCTTTCTTTTTCTTTTTGGCCGAAAATTCTTTTTCTTTTTCTTTCCCCTTAGGGCTGGTTTCTCTCTCTCTATTTTCACTCTCTTTTTGCTTTAATAATTTGTGTCCTATTATTGCTTATATTAAGTGATAAGAGTTAAAGATCTCCACCAATCCAATTAATCCAAGTAGTTACTCTTGCATTTAAAGACCAACTTTTTTGCTTTACTCTTGTGAGATTTTAATTGGTTAATCATTTTCTCACCTTTTCTTTATTTCTTTTCCATTTTTCTTAGCCTATTTCTTTCTCTTTCTTCTCCCTCTTGGCCGGCCACCTCTCCTTCTCTTCTTCTCTCATTTTTGCTCTCAACTTCTTGGAGTTTATTCCCTAAATCTTGGGCAAATCCACCATTAAAAGTGAGGTTTTCTTCTTCCTAAGCAAGGTTCTAAGCTTGTTTAAGGTATGTATTATGAACTTTTGCTATTAATTTTAAGTTTTAGTTAGTTTTTGTTCAAGTTTTATGCTAAGTAATTGTTAGTAGTACTTGAAGATTTAAGCTTAAACTCAAGAACACTTAAACAGTCATGTTGGACCAGCTTTAGTAAAACTTTCATAACTTGGTATAGATAACTTGGATTCGAGTGATTCTTGTTGTTTTAGAAACTAGATTGATAGGGCTTTCCAACGGTGTAAATCTTGCACTGTGGTTCATTGTGTATTAATCGCAGAAAGTTTGCAAAGTTGGCTAGAAATTTGATTCTGCGTAAAACAGTTTTGATGATGAGCCAAATTGAGGGCTGATTTTGAACCTGTTCTAGTTGGAATTTGGATTGATGATCTTCACGAAAGTTGTAGCCCTGTAAATGTACTTTCAAACAATGTAATCACAATTCCCTAGTTCTTGGTGGATTGACACCCACAAGGGCACGAAGTTGGCTGAAAACCAACCCTGTGCAGATTTGGGTGATGATTCTTGGAGTAGGAATTTTGAATTTGAGTGGAATTTTGATTGAATTTGAACTTGAGTTGAATATAAAAGTTGTATAACTTGTTGAATTGGGTTGGATTGTTGAATTTTCTTGCAGGGAAAAATTTTGGTTAATTCGATTTTAAGGGGAAATGCTGCCGAAATTTTGGTAGAATTAAAAGAAGAAAAATTGATAAGTGAGATTTTAAGCCTAGAATAGGTTCAATTGAAGGAAATTGAAGTGTAGAAATTTTTAGAAATGATCTAGTGATAGATTAGACTTTCTTAGAATAAGTAAACCCTAAAACCAAAACCCTAGAAGTAAGTGGGGTATTTTCTTGACTTTTTCTTACTAAATTTACTAGGGTTTTAATTGAGTTTTTATGTTATTATTTCTTTTAAATTTCAGGGTCCGAAAACACATCACGACCATTTCACGAGATATTTTCTTAGGCTTTCAAGGTGAGTGTCTTTATGTGTGCATGATGCATGTAATGTGCTATTTCCATTTTGTAAATATTATGTCATGACTGCAATCGCTATATGATTAAATGTGCTACTTGAGGAAAGATGTGTACTTTATCGCATCTATTCCGCAACGTGTTACATGCTTTCCTTACCCAATGTGTTACTTGTGCTTGAGACGTCTGTGACTAACTTCACCGTTATTTCACGGATGGTCAACCCGACTGCACGTGGGAGGACATAAGGTGTTGGGTGTTTTAGGGCTTGATGTTCTTTCCCTTTTGAGTTGTGAATCCTCAAAGAGGCCAATTCCGGATTGAACCTGCTTGCTTGTTGGCCCTCCAGGGTTGAGAATATCTCCCTGGATGTGGTAGTCTGTACGGAGGTTATAAGGTGAACGGCGGTTAGGGTTCTTGCTTGTTTGCTTGATAATACTGGCATGACTCTTGATACAGACTTGAGCTATTATCTCAGTCCTAACATCATGATTTCATGGTCAGTGCATGCTCTTCCTGCGGTTAAGCTTGCTTCCGTAGATGAGCCCCGTATCCGCCATTGACTATTTGTTAATTGAAATGTTCATAACTTGTCTACTTAAATTGTCAATTATTTTGTTCAATAAAATAATAGATTTGTGGTATGATTGCATGACTCCGATACTCACTGGGCTATTATAACTCATTCCATTTTATTTGTTTTCTTTACTCAGGTTTCTTGAAAAATTAAAGCTGGAACGACTGATTTTGAGTATGCTAGATGTCTTCGTTATTGTAATAGCCAAACTGTATTAGGCTATCTTTGTAAAAAAAATCATGTATATTATGACACGTAAACTTTTGATGTGAATTGTACTTTATGTTGAATAAAATGAGTGTATTTTATTTATTCCATTTTATTTTAGTTTATTTTATTTTAAGTTAAGTACGCTCGGACGTTTGCGTGAGTGCGTGAATCGAGACCTGGCGAGAGCTAGGCAGGCAGTCTGCTAAGCCCTTTGGTGCACCTCTGGGTAAGGTGGGGCTGTCACATAATAGGTGGGATTACTTTTTTAAATATCTAAGCTTGGTTGGTAACATTTAATTGGTGGAACTTTCCTATGATTATCATCAAACATGTATTAATAATAATTCAAGAAATCAAATTATAAAAGAAAATTATACAATAACAACTAATAAGAAAATTTTACAATTTACATTCATAACATAGAAATTAGGTAGTTTTAAGCTTCTAGGGCTTTACAATGTGGGTGGATTAGGTATACAAATATAGTAATAAATCTCTTAAATTTTACACACACAAGTAATAAAAATACCTAATTCCCCTATAACTGCAAGTATACAGGTCGAAACAAGTATAGGGATATTAGGGTCGATCCCACGAGAAAACTTTAGTGGCAATTACCAAAGCTTGTTAACTTACTTTATTATCAAGACATTTCATCGAACATGTGATAGGCGAAGTAAAGAAAATTCAAATTCTTCAAGAAAAACTAATAGATGGAATTCACAAATACAAGTTTAGGGTGTAGAATCCACTAATGGTCACAAATATGCATGAAAAGATTAATAACTTGCTTATAACACCTTGTCTTACTTAGGATTCAATTCTAGTAGCAACCAAAACTTATTCTCATAATGAATTGATTACTACTACCAAACCTCATTGTCATGATGATTTGATGTCACTAACAACAAGATTTCCTATTCTCATAATGAAGTTTCCTATTGCTAGCATGTTATGATCATGAATTGTGCTATTACTTGTTAAACAAATAACCTTATTTCACCTATAAGCACCACATCCTCATTGTGTCTACTAGTAGGTTTCATCTACTTTTCTCTATTTTTACATGCAATTCTCATTGTCATATAATGAACAAGATGATTTGCAATTGAGATTAATCAACTATAAATTTGAAAACCAAGTAAATGAATAAGCAAGAGAAAAACATGTCAAGATAAGTCTTTAGTCAATACATATCATTAGTTTCATCCACCCCTTAAACTAGTATTTAGATCATAATGAAAAATATAGCATGGGAGTCATGAAATCAATATACAAAACCATAACAAAGTAATTAAATAAGAGATAGGATGAAGAAATCTTATTCAAATGATGAACAAGGCTCCAAGTATCTTCTGTTTCTTCCCTGTAAATGGATTGGTACATAGGAATTCCTCAAGAGTTTTTCTTACAAGTATTGAGTTTCCTACTATAAACTATAAAGAAAACACTAAACTACAACTACTTGGGACTACTCCTTCCTCCGAGACTTTTTTTTTATGGTCTTGCAAGAGCTCCCTATTTATAGACAAATTCACCCTAATCATCTAGACAACTTGCATGACAATTTGCAAGAAAAGTTGTCTTGAAATCACAAAAAGATTTCTTTTGAATTTTGTTATGTTTCCTTGGGTAGTGTAGGTCCAAAGAATCTTCAAAAAGTCATTAAAAGGGGTTGGAAGATAAGCTGCAAGTTGAAAAGGGCCGACATGCAACTTGCTAATCCTGATCTGCGGGTCATCCACGAGTTAGTTGACCCGTGGATCCAACCCATTGATTGAATTTGCTCTTCCTCAAAACATGGAAGTTGTAGTCCTTTAAGTTAGCTTTCCAACGCCACAAGATCAGGTCATTTAGAGCTCTGGATGCAAAGATATGGCCAAAACACTAAGAGGTGGTCGAGAGAGTTTTGTTCTTCAGTAATTTGGACTTTTGACCATGAATATGTGAAAACTAGATTTTAATTCTTCATAAGAAATGTAGAGAATTCTCTTAGCTTCAAAATTCAATAAGAATCATCTCAATTCAATATTTGTAACTCAAGTTATTGTTAAAATACAGAAGTCTGTCATTGTTGTCAACCCTTAGTTTTCTTCATTTCTTTACTTCCATTGCTTCTTTGCACTTCTCTTTTGCTTGTTATTCCTCATATGCTCTTGAGACCTTTTTGTGATGTTGACCTTTTCCATGGTGAATTTGTTGATGAGAATTTTTTAAAAATTAAGCAAAACAATCCTCCAAGTTTGAATGTAAAAGTTGTTCCTTTAAGCTCCAAATTCAAGCATCCTTGAATCTACAATGAATGTGATAACTTGTGGTCCAATTGATCCAAATTATGATTGGAGATATAAAACCTGCAAGATTGTACAAAAAATTATGCATTGATTTGCTCAAAATAAAAATTCCGCCTCAAAACTCTAAAAATCGAGTGAAAATCCTAATTTTTGAGAAAATCATTATTTATGAATTTGAGCCATTTTTATATAAAAAATACTAAAAACATGCTAAAAACACACTAAAATCATATATAAAATACTATAGTAAAATGGGTAAATTTATTACTTATCATCTACCAAGCTAAGTATAAATCTATAATTAACAACTACTTTTTACTACTAAAACTTGTTCCTAATGCATTATAAATGACTTCCATTTATAGACAAATGTTCTTCAAGTCATTTTCCAAATTGCAATTGCATTTAATGCATGGAAATAATGAAGATTTGCTTGGAGATTCCAAATGAGCACAAAAGTCTTCATTTATGTTTCCAATGAAATCTCCGAGTTGCAAAACCCTATCTCTATCTGAAAATGTCTGCAAAAACAGCTGGTGTAAAAGCTGCTTGGCTGACATTGATCCGCGAGTTCACCTGTGGATCACATCTTTGTGGCCCCCACTAGAATTCTGATTTTGGTTTTCTAGGATCCATGTGTGCAGACTTTATCCATGCATTTTCACATATTTTTGGGTATCCCAATTATTTTTGCACAATTATCTTTTTAATTTCTCTCCAAGTTGTTCATCAAAGCTTAGCCTTTTGCATTACCTTTGAATTTGATTTTCCTTGACTGCATTTGATCCAAAATGAGTTTAAGTATGATGAATTTGTAAATATACACAAGAATTATGCATTAAATGTTTAAAATAAAAATTGTGCCTCAAAAACCTAATTTCGGGAGAAAATCCTAATTATATAAAACGTTAGAAAATGAGTCATTTGCAACCCAAAATTGCTATAATTATACTAAAATAATACCTAAAACATAGAATAATATATATGATAATATTGGTAAATTTATTACTTGTCAAGTTTCCAGCTATAGTGCCAATAGTTGAACTCTTAACGACAATAGTGTAAGTGATCCTTTGACATATTACTATAGTATATTGAGCATGGATTGCTATACTTTGACTCTATTTCTTGGTGCTCGTAAAAGAGTAGCCATATGATAGAGGTTGGGTATAGTATGAAGCATAGAATGATGGTGAGTAATCGATATAGGATTCACCACTCCTTCATAGGAGAGTATATCCTACTTTAGCCACTTGTCAGAAATATTAACTCAGCAAATCTTATATATAAGTGATAGTATAATTTGAAAGTAGTTTCTAGGTTATGCATCATGGAGAGTTATATATCTAGAATAAGAAAATATAAATTAGTCATTTAAAAATATGCACTATATTTTTTAGACTAATTGGGATATAATGTGGTGAAATGATATTAATTACATGGTAACATTATCATTGATAGGTATAGTCTACCATATGACTTTTCTATTCACTTGAGTGGTCATGATATATTGCTAAATGCCACTCATGATCTATAAGTATAAATTAATTAATTGTTAATTAATGATAGATTAAGGGATTTAATTTATCTAACTCTTAATTAATTAAATAATTAATGAATTATAATTTGTACTTATTGTCAATGTGAATGGAACCTAATGGGTCACGCACATAACGAACATAATCTTTGGGTTAAAATGTAATTAAGATAAGTATGAGATACTTATGGGGTTAATTTATAAGATAAATTAACTTAAAATACTTATTTATAAATATTCTAAATCTCGTAGGAAATTAGTTTCCTAAAAGAAATAAAGAAACTATTTGGTTTCCTTATGGAATAGAATTCCTAAAGGAGAAGGATTAGCTTAAGGTACGCTTTCTAAACCTCCTAAGTTTCCAATTACCTTTATTTCCTAAATGACTAGAATACTCCCTCTATAAATAGGCTTATGCTTTAACTCTTGAATGATTATTGCAACACAAAAGAAAAACCTAGTGAGAGAAAAATTGAAGAAAGTGATTCACCACTCTTTCTCTCTCTCTTTGGCGTCTCTCTCTCTCTCCTCCCTAATTGTTAGGCTATTCTCTTCTCTTGTATTTTTAATTAATTCAAGGGAGCTAGCACTCAAAAGTCAAAGCAAGCAAGCCTTGAAGGTTCCCAAAGATTTGTTCGTGTAGATATCATTAGGGGCTTGATGTTTGGAGGGCTTTTTGTGGTAGATATTGCCTCTTCACCGAAGGATCTTAGCCTTTAGAAGCATATAGATCTTCTGCGCTTGAGGTAATTTTCATGCAAACCCTCTTATAATCATATAGATATATTAAAGAGATCCATAGGTAAGGTAATAAAATTTTATTTTTCTGCTGCGTTACCAGTGTTATTACCTTATAGATGAAATTTGAAATGTTTTGCTAATCTCAAACCCACATCCACATTTAACCATTTCCTATCCAACTTTTTAGCATAAGCATCCTAGTTACAAAATTGTTCAACTTCACAAATAACCTGGTTCGCCTGGAAAGACAAATTCTAAAATCTTGTCATGTTTCTAACCTTCTAAATACTCCACAAAATCACCAAAGGCTAAACACTTCTAAAGGAGTCCAATTTAACAGAATTATCAAACAAACTTCAAAACATTAATAATGCAGAAACACAAGCAGGAGGTCTCCATTGAAGTTCGAGCATATTGCAAAAATGAGTCCACACCTAAGTTGCTACCTTGCCATCAATGAAACAGTGTCCAGTGGTTTTGGTTTGTTTTTGACACACGTCTTTGAATAATTGAGTCCACAGGAATGAAATTCAATATACATTTCCACACAAAAAAAGAAATCTTAATAGGCAAGAAAGAGTTCCATACTAACCTCATAACCATAGATCCATTTCTCCTTGCCCTTAAAAGATTCCATGCTAAAGAAGTAGAATACAACCTCTCTGACGACTAAACCCAAACCATTTCATCTCTTGATGATGGTCTAACAAGAAGCTATATTATCTGCTCTACTACATTGCTTGGAACCCACCATGCTAATTTTCCAATATTCCAGCCATTAATCCCATAGAACTCTGCAACCAGGAAATAAGGAGTGTTATCATGGCAACTATAATTGATTAGTGGCTCATTAGACACCCATCTATCCATCCAGAAGTCTATCATCATTTCACCAATACTCTACCTAATATTAGCTGCAGCCAATGTGTGAATACACCTCGATCTCCACCAAATAGTTGATGGACAATGATGTTCCACCACTAGAGGATATTGATCCTTGATATGCATTTTTAACATAGATTCAACCCGTGGAGAACTCCTTTCACATTGTTAGTGTATGCCCTAAAACCAAGTTTGTTTAAGGCATTTTGTACTTACACTTATTTATGTTGTATTTATTCATGTGACATTTTTCTTTATCATTTATACTTGTATTTTCATGTTACTTGATTATTTGATAAAGTTCTTAGAATATTAACTGTGTAATAGAGATTGTAAATGTTACAATTATGAGACTCTTAATACATAACGTCATAATTTTAAATATCCTTAGTCATAGTATTAATGATATAGAACATCATTAATATGGATAGACAACACATACTTTGCCTCTACTTATAGTAAGTAGTATTTGATCTCATAAACTATAGTGTGCATGACACCTAAGCTGGTATGTGGATGCTTGTTTCGAATAAGTTCATTGGTTCCGCAAAGAGTTTTCAACTATAGTGCCAATAGTTGAACTATTAATGGCAATGGTGTAAGTGATCTTTTGACTTGAGATTACCATAGTCTCTTGAGTACGAATTGCTATACTTTGACTTTATTTCTTAGTGCTCATAAAAGAGTAGCCATAGGATAGAGGTTGGATATAGTATGAAGCATGGATAGATAGTGAGCAATCGATATAGAATTACTACTCCTTAATAGGAGAGTATGTCCCACCTTGGCCATTTGTTTGAAATGTTAACTCAATAAATCTTTTGTGGAAGTGATAGTATAACTTGAAAATAGTTTTGACGTGGTGTAGATTAGGTATAGCAAATATGAACAAATACGCACAAATCAAGTAATAAAAACCTAATCTCCCAACTTAATCCGCAAGTGCACGGGTATATTGTAGTACTTAGAGTATTAGGTGTCGAATCGCACGAGGAATCAAATATGTGCAACTATTAAAGCTTTTTCACTAATTTTTATTATCAAAACACAATTAAAACAAGATTGATATGTGGTCCCTTCTATAGAATAGATATATGATTGAGAACTTTTGTAGAATCCAAAGCAAAGAAGCCTAGAACATAGAATCCACTAATGAATCATGCATGATTAACTTACTAAGTTTTACCTTGCCTTATTTAGAATCCAATTCCATAAGTGTCATAACTAGATCTCTCTATGCAATGACAAGATTCCAACTATTCTCATGATGAAATCTTATGAAAATATGAATTGTATTGATTCACTTAAGCATTCATTATTCTCATATGAACTACTTAAGCATTACTTGTTCATTTTCCATTGTTAAGTGCATCTCTCAATGTCAAATAACAACTAAATGACTTGTTTAAGTTGGCCATGCAAAAACAAGTGTTAAAGCTTGAACAAGTAAACAAACAAATGCAAGCTTAGCAAGTGCAAGTGAATTAAGTCATGTTTGTTGATTCATTAGCTTCATCTATGATCTAGATGAAGCTTTTAGTTCAACATGGTTAATGAAACAACTAGAAGTTCAACTTCAAAGCAAGAATTCATGACAACAATTGAAAGCAAAAGAGATAGAGTTTAAGAATTGCTTAGCCAAAGTTATACAAGCTTCTCTTCTCATTCACCTTCAAAAGTAGCACTACAAAGTTCTCTTATAATGGTCCTCACTATTCTATTGAAGGATGAAGAGAATTCTATTAATTCTCTACCAAAACTAGTACCAAATTAGGCTAACACTACTTTTTACTACTAAAACTTGTTACAAATACTTTACAAATGACATTTATTTATAGAAAAATGTTCTTCAAGTCATTTTCCAGCTTACATGAATCATTAATCCATGGAAATGATGAAGATTTGCTTGGAGATTCCAAATGAGCACAAAAGTCTTCATTTATGCTTCTAATTTATTCTCCCACTTGCAAACCCTATCCTTATCTAAAAATGTCTGTTAAAACAGTTGGAAGAAGATGCAAGTTGAAGCCTTAGAAAAGTCCCAGCGACCTACAGTCCGGGAGTACCCATGAATCTGAACTGCGGATCACTCCTTGTGGACCCCACTTGATTTTTTATTTTTTCTGAGTTGGCATCCACATGTGCAAGCATTTTCCAAGTATTTCCATGCATCTTGATGAAGAATTGGATTTTCCATTATTTTTTTGTAATTATTTCTCCAAGTTGTTCATCAAACACTAGCTCTTTGAATCACATTTAAATTTGATTCTCTTTGACTCCAATTGATCTAAAATAAGTTTAAGTACGATTAACCTGCAATCATACACAAAAATTGTGTATTAATTTACTCAAATAAAAATTTTGCCTCAAAAACCCTAATTCTGGTAAAAACCCTAATTCTTATAAATTGTTGGAAAATGAGTCATTTGCAACTAAAAGTACTATAATTATACTAAAATAATATCTAAAACATATAATAATATATATAATAATATTGATAAATTTATCACTTATCAAACTCCCCCACACTTGAATTGTTGCTTGTCCTCAAGCAATTAGAAAATCAAGAGATCAAAACATAATTCAACTATTGAAATAACAAATACCTCATTATTGAATGCAATTTCACAAGATAAAGTAAATAGGAATTATGTAGATCCTTGTATTGCTTTTAATACTAATCATACCAAGTAAAAGCGAAGTAATTATCTCAAGATTTAAAGCTTATTCAACAAAATTCCTTCGCATTACAAAATTTCACACACTAAGTATTTAATATGGACAATCATATATGATTCAATTTATACACAATAGGGACATATTATAATTTATAATAGCAATCTTTTGACATGAAGGTTGATATTTGTATATGAAAAACCCCCGGTTACTCAACACTGTGATCATTTTAACCACATTTTTTAGCTTTAGTTTTGATACGCGCGGACGAACGTGGAATTGCTTGAAAGACCAAGTATGAATTTCGAACATTTCCCCTTGGATGAACTAGACTCTAAAATCAGCACCAAAGCCTTGAACACGCAAGATGAACAACTCGAAGATTCAAGAAAGCTTTGAACCTCCTTATGGAACGAACAAGAACTCAAAGAATCAGCACCTAGAATGCTTGATCAAACCAATAAGGCAACTCTAAGCTAGGGTTTTTGAACTTGGAATCACTCTACAAGTTCAGGGGTTGTTCTTAATCAGCAAAGAATGAAAAAAGCACTCAATTTGAGAACTCACAAATTTATTAATTCATCTTAAACTTATTAAAATTCGTAACAGTGTTTTGGCCTATAAATAGGCTTGCATAACAACTTGGAGAAAGTTCTAGAAACTTAACAAAGAGCACTAGTTGTAACCTAACACAATATGGTAACTTTTTAAGAGGTTACAACTTGTAAACAAAATAGAAAACTTAACATAAAAGAATTAAACTTAAAAATTCGTCCAAAAATTGTTAATGGGTTGGACACCTCCTTTTAAGCACCATTGGACCTCCATCTTGCATCTTTAAAAGGCCTTCCAACAAGTCCAATCAAACCAGCACCTTAAAAAACATGTTATGGACCACTTAGAAGCTTTAATTGGACCTTCTTTGAATGTGTATTTAATTCATAACCAATGCATAAACTCTTGGCCCAATGAACACACTTGAATAGCTTGATCACCAAGTCCATTGAGAGGCCCAAAGTCACGAATTACAATATGGTAGTCACAAAGCTTGAACGTTCCCCTCATGATCAGGCATAATTTGATCTCATCTTGGTCCAAACGAGTTGCTCCATGAAAATATCCAAGCATCAAAATTGTAAGCACTCCTAGGATCACATCAAGTTTGAGACGTGAAATTGCCAAGATTTTGTTATGAAGATTTCCGATTACTAAGCAATTTAAATTATTGGAGTAGTAATAAGCAAAAATTCATCATTGAACTTCACAATATTATTGTCCTTAATGTCATGTGTTTCTAAAGCACGTTTTCTCTCTCCTTGATTTTCTCTCTACTGCCTCTTTCTTTTTGAAAAACTAGGGTTCGGCCATGGAGGCCCTTCAACCTAAGGTTGGAGGGCAACCTTCTCAACCAAATAGGTCATTTGCTGATGTTCTCATCAACAACTCATACTCTCCTTTGAAGATCAAACCGATGATGTCACACAAAGGTGAATCGGTAGTTGTTTTCTCGCTGCAGGAGGTTGAAAAACTGGCAGTTCCCTTCAAGTTTGCTCTCATTGGCAAGTTCTCTCATGGACGTCCAAGCATGGAAGTGGTGAGGAAAGCGTTCACAGCGATTGGTTTTGCAGGAACATTCTCCGTTGGGCTATTAGACCATCGTTATGTCTTGATACGATTTTCTGGTGAGGAAGACTTCTTGCGGTGTTGGCTAAAAGGATTATGGATAATCAATGAGTTTCCCATGCGAGTTTTTAAATGGTCTACAGACTTCAGGGCTAATGTTGAATCAACTAGAGCCCTAGTTTGGATCTCTATGGAGGGGCTTCCTATCCATTTTTTTGATAAGGTGGCGCTGTTTTCAATTGGAAGTGCTATTGGACAACCGTTGAAATTGGACGCTGCAACAGCCACTCTTGCAAGGCCTCACATGACTAGATTGTGTGTGGATATTGATATCTCTGTTTCTTTGCCCAGTCGAATCTAGATAGCAGTTGGCGAGGGGGGTTTTTGGCAGCGGATTCAGTATGAAGATCTTCCTTCATATTGTCATCGTTGCTCCAAACAAGGGCATGATGAATCAGCCTGTAGACTAATGACTGGAAAGGGGAAGGAAAAACAAGTGGAGCAAGTTTTGATGAAGGAGAAGCAACAACAAAAATATGTACCTAAACCTATAGGTTCGCACGAGCAGCAGCAGCAGCAACATGCGTTGATTGACATGCAGCAGCTGGAAGTAAACTCTGAAAAGGAAACCCAGGGTGCTTCATTGGAGCCCAACTTGGATGACAGGAATGTTTCTGGCACTAACAGGTTGTTGCGGGATCCTTCTGATAAGAGTAGCATATCTAATCAACAGGTGGGCTTGAACCTGGGTAATCCAGTCGCTGGTACAAGTTCTGGTGAGCAAACACAACACATCACTGCTGATATAGATGTTCAAGAGGAAGAAGTGTATAGGGACGAACTTGGAAAAGGACTTTCTCCCATAGGTTTGAGAGAGGATGAGGATGCTCGGTTGATGGAAGGTATTGTCCATCAGGAAATGGTGAATGCAGCGGAGGTCTTGGTAGGTAATCTTTCTCCACGTGGGATCAATAGGAGTGCACAACCAGATCCTCTTGGCTTGGAAAAGCGTCTGGATTTCTACAACTTAGAAACAAAAGAACATCAGATTCATGCATTGCAGCAACAAGCGATGGAATGGTTGCCTTATAAACCTGGAAAAAAGAAATCTACCCGAGCTAAGGTATCCTCAGACAGAATCTTGAGGTCACAGGTCAGACAAGGCAGCAATTATTTTCAACTTTTATCCCATGATTAATTTTCTTTTTTGGAATATTAGGGGGGTCGGCCATGTGCCTAATTTAAGAAGGCTTAAGAAGTTAATTCGTGTGAATAATATACAGTTGGTAGCTATTTGTGAACCTAAACTAGGGGCTAACAATTTGAATAAGATTAGATTGAGGATCGGTATGGATGTTGGGGTGAATAACGTGGAGGGATCAGTTTGGATTTTCTATAAAAATTCTATGTCATGTTCTTTAGTTGGCGAATCTGATCAACATGTGTCGCTGATTGCTTCTAGTCATTATTTTGCTACGGATTGTAAATTGTATTTTATACATGCAAAATGCTCGATGGTTGAAAGACGATTTTTGTGGGACGTTATTAAAGCTGAAAGTGGTAATTCTCTTCCATGGGTGCTTGTTGAGGATTTTAATTTGATAGTAAATGGGGAGGAAAAGAAAGGGGGTAGGCCTTTTGTGATAGATGAAGCGGCTGACTTTTTAGCATTTTTGCAAGACATCCAAGCTTTTGACGCAGGTTGCACAGGATCACCATTTACCTGGTGTAACAATAGACACGGAAGTGCACGGATTTGGAAGAAGTTAGATAGGGTGTTGCTTGATAATGAATTCCTGAATTTGAATGTTTCCTTGGAGGTACAAAATTTGTCGAGAGCTCCGTCAAATCATGCTCCGCTCCTGATGTGTGGGAAGTCAAGATTGGATGACAAGCCACGTGCATTTCGTTTTCTTAACCTTTGGTGTAGTCACCCTCAATTCTTGGAGGTGGTTAGTGTGACAGCCCCACCTTACCCAAAGGCGCACCAAAGGGCTTAGCGGACTGCCTGCCTAGCTCTCGCCAGGACTCGAATCACGCACTCGCTCATTACATACACGTAATTATTGCAAAATAAACCACATTCTTAAAGAAATGTATTCATAAAATCCATTTGAAGTACAAGTATTACAAAAGGTTTTACATACTAAAATTTACATAGTATGTACAAGAATAGCCTAAACAAGCGGCTATCAAAATACACAAAACAAAACATGTACAATGTCCAAAATCATCTTTTCCAGCTTTAGTATTTTGGAAAACCTGGTTAAAGAAAACAAATGAACGGGATGAGCTATAATAGCCCATTGAGTGCCCAAGTCATGCAACCATACCAAGAAACCATTATTTTATGGTACAAAAATAATTGACAAGTTAAATAGACAGGTCATGAACAATTTAATTAACAAGTAGTCAATGGCGGATACAAGGCTCAACTACGGAAGCAAGCTTAGCCGCAGAAGGAGCAAGTACTGATCATGTAACCATGATGTTAGAACTGAGATAATAGCTCGGGTCTTTATCAAAGGTCATGCCAGTATTATCAAGCAAGAACCCTAACCACCATTCACCTTATAACCTCTGTACAGGCTACCACATCCAGGGAGAAATCTCAACCCTGGAGGGCCAACACGCAAGAAAGTTCAATCCGGAGTTGGCCTCTTTGAGGATTCACAACTCATAAGGGAAAGAACATCACGCCCTAAAACACCCAGCACCTTATATCCTCCCAAGCCTGTCCGAGTTGACTATCCGTGAAGTAACGATGAAGTTAGTCACTGAAGTCTCATGCACAAGTAACACATTGGATAATGAAAGCGTGTAACACATTGCGAAATAGAAGTGATAAAGTACACCTCTTTCCTCAAGTAACACATGTCATAAAACAACAATTTCAAGTATAACATAATATTCCATAATTTAACATTCTCAAGTAGAACAAGCATTTCATGCATCATGCACACATAGAGACACTCACATGCACAAGTAAAAGGACACTCACCTGGATCGCTTAAGAAAATATTTCGTATAATGGTGGAGGTTCACTTTCGGATCCTGGAATTTACAAGAAATAATCTAGTGAAAAACCTAAGTAAATTAGCAAGAAAATTCAAGAAATAACCCAATTATTTCTAGGGCTTCATTCTAGGGTTTTAGTGTTTAGGGTTAATTTTTGGGTTTTCTTATTCTAGAAAATTCACTCAACCACATGTCACAAGCTCAAAACCACTATAAACTAGACTTAATTCGGAACATTTTCCACTCTGACACCGAATTTGGGTTCTAATTGCAACCTGATCAAATTACCACCTTAAACCCATTTTTCTTGGGTAACTCATGCTTTCAAGTTTACCAAATAGGGGTATTCAACAGAACATAACTTCTAATTGATACGTCGTATGAGAAAAGTGATTATATGGATAGAAACTATATTTTAAGGGGTAAAACTTTTAGGAAGAGCACCATGTCAAATTCTAACAAAAACCATTCCAAAATCGGTCCACAACCTAGTGCTTCATTAACCCAATCTGCACAGGGTTGGTTTTCGCCCAAGTTCATGCCATTGCTGGGGTCATTTCACCAAGAACCAGGAAATTGTGATTACATAGTTTGAAAGTACGTTTCTAAGACTACAAATTTCGTGAAGATCATCAATTCAAATTCCAACTAGAACAAGTTCAAAATCAGCCCTCAATTTGGCTCATCATCAATACTGTTTATGCAGAATCTAATTTTCAGCCCAGTTTGCAAACTTTCTGCAATTAATACACAATGAACCACAGTGCAAGCTTTACACCGTTTGAAAGCCCTATGAATCTAGTTTATAAAATAACAAGAATCATTCGAATCCAAGTTATCTATACCAAGTTATGAAAGTTTTACTAAAACTGGTCCAGCATGACTGTTCAAGTGTTCTTAAGTTCAAGCTTAAATCTTCAAGTACTACTAACAAATACTTAGTATAAAACTTGAACAAAACTAAATAAAACTTGAAATTAATAGCAAAAGTTCATAGTACATACCTTGATCAAGCTTAGAAGGTTGTCTAGGAAGAAGAAAAACTAAATTTCTATGGTGAAATTTCTCTAATCTTGGAGAGAGAGCTTCAAGAAGTTGAGAGAAAAAATGAGAGGAAAGGAGAGAATAAGAGGGCCGGCCAAAGAAAATGAAAAGAGAAAGAAGTAAGCTAGGGAAATAGAAAAGAAATAAAGAAAAAGATAAGGAAAAGAATAACCAATAATAACTTAACAAGAAGTAAGCTAGGGTTTAGACTTTTAAGACATTAGTGGTAAACTTGGATTAATTTAATTGGTGGAACCTTTTGATCTCTTTATCATCTAGAAATTAGTGAGTTATTTGCATAAATTTTAAAGCACAAATAAAAGAATAGAGAGGGGAAAGATCCGGCCAAGGGAGAAAGAAAATGGAAGGGAAATAGGTTAGGAAAAGAGAAAAGAAATAAAGAAAATAATGGAGAAGAGATTGACCAATTATAGCAAGACAAGAGTCATGTGAGTTGGTATACTTTTAATGAAATGTTGGCTACTTGGTTAAATTTGATTAGTGAAAATATTGGTCACCTATCTCCTAGTAATTAGTAAACATTTTTGGCACAAATTTTAAAGCAAAAATGAAAGAAAAATAGGGAGAGAGGGCCAGATTTTGGAGAGAGAAAAAAACAAGGGAAATTAGTGAAATTTTAGGTCAAAATTGTGAACTAAAGCTCACTTAGTCAAAAGTCTTGAAAATGATAAAGTTAGTTAATCAAAATTAAACACTATTATAAACTAATGGTCCAATAAAATTAATCCAAAAATATAGTACTTAGATGTCCCACTTAATCATGGAAGAATCTCATTTTCTTAACCTAATTAACTTAAGTAATCTTCCAACTAATAAATCAAGATTAACACTAAACCTTAAATAAAAGAAATCTCCTTATAAAATGTATTTTCGGTTTTTCCTTTTCTTTTCTCTTCTCTCTTTTTTTTCTACTACTAATAGACATAACATGAATCAAATGATTTTTGTATGAATTTCCGGGGCATCACAGTTAGGGAGGCTTGGTAACCTCTGCAATTTGGTACACCTATGTCTGTGCTGGCTCGTAAATTAAGGCTGGTTAAAGCAACACTCCGATGCTTGGTCTAAACAGAAATACGGGAACATCCTTTACAACGGTGAAAAATCTAGAGCATAAGGCAGCTGAAGTGGAACGAAGGTATGACATGGAGGGCTCAGATCAGGCACTGGAGCACATGGAAAGGGCAAGAGTAGATTTGAGCAAAGCTCTTTGTGTTGAGGAGAATTTCTGGCAGCAAAAAGCTCGCATTAAATGGTGGAAGGAAGGTGATAAAAATTCAAAATTTTTTCATGCAGTGGTAGCGGGTAGACGGTCTAGCTCCATTATTCATCGAATTAAATCTCCTTCGGGAGATTGGGTGACAAATGAGAAAGATATTGGGCAGGTGGCTGTGGACTATTTTGCCAATTTATTCTCTCAAGAAGGTTTTCAGACAGGAGATGGGATGAGTCAGATTCCAAAGTTACTTTCAGAACATGACACCCAGTTACTGGAGGAGTGCCCTAGCGATGGAAGAAATTAAACAGGTGGTGTTTCGATATGGATGGGGAGAGCTCAGCAGGACCAGATGGTTTTACTGGTAAATTTTTTACTGAGGCTTGGGATATTGTTTCAGTTGAGTTGTGTAAGGCAGTACAAAGCTTTTTCTGTGGTGAAGAATTTCCGAAAGCTATCACATCCTCCTTGATTGTACTTATTCCTAAGGTATCTCATCCTCAAAATTTTACTCAGTTTAGGCCTATCAGTCTATGCAACTTTGTGAATAAGGTGATTTCTAAAGTATTGTCCAATAGGCTTGCATGCATTCTTCCTCGAATTATCTCTATTCAGCAAAGTGGCTTTATTAAAGGAAGAACAATGTCGGACAATTTTCTTTTGGCTCAGGAGCTGGTAGGGGGTATAGGGAGGAAGAATAGAGGGGGCAATGTGGTTTTAAAGTTGGATATGGCTAAGGCGTATGATCGTGTTTCATGGCCTTATTTGATATCTGTATTAAGAGCCTTTGGCTTTGGTGAGAGGTGGATAGACATGGTATGGAGACTCGTGTCAAATTGTTGGTTCTCGGTTTTGATAAATGGTACCCCTTATGGGTATTTCAAATCTTCTAGGGGTTTGCGGCAAGGTGACCCATTATCACCAGGACTGTTTATCATTGCAGCAGAAGGATTGTCCAGAGCATTGAATCACCTTTCCAGTGTTCCGAGTTTTAATCCATTTAAGGTTCCAGTTGGATGCCCTTCTGTTACTCATTTATCGTTTGCTGATGATATTATGATTTTTTCAGGTGCAGATAAGAAGTCACTTCGGCTGGTGGTGGAGGTATTAAAGAGATATGAGTTACAATCGGGTCAACAAATAAATGCTTCCAAAAGTGGCTTCCTCTGTCATCATTCTATGTCAAGGGCTCGAAAGGTGGTAATCAAGCAAATTACGGGTTTCTCTGAGAAGGCTTTCCCAGTGAGATATTTGGGCTGCCCGTTATTTACTGGTAAGACTAAAAAGCAACATTTTTCAGAGTTATGCACATCAATTGTGAAGAAGGTCATGGCATGGCAAAACAAGTTCCTTTCTATTGGGGGAAGATTAATACTCATTAAACATGTATTATCTTCTATCCCATTGCATATTCTGGCTGCTACTTGTCCTCCAAAAGGGATATTTTGGAATTTGGAAAGAGCCTTTGCTAGGTTTTTGTGGGGTACTGAAGGGGATGTGTCAGAAACATCATTGGATTAAATGGGATAGATTGTGCTTGCCTGCTGATGAAGGTGGAGTTGGAATACGAGCCTTGGAGGATGTTTATGAAGCATTTTCCATTAAACTATGGTGGAACTTTAGAGAGCAGAAGTCGTTATGGGCGGATTTTATGTTTAAAAAATATTGTAAAATGAGAAATCCGTTGCAAGTGGAACATTGTAGACTGGATTCAAGATTATGGAAGCGTATGCTGAATGCTAGGGAGGTGGCACAAATGAATATGTGCTGGCTGAGTGTAGATGGGACTGAGGTAGAGGATCTTCATCAGGTGGAACATCCAGGTCTAGATGATTTGGAAACTGACATCTTCTGGTAAGTTTTCTCTGAACACGGACTTTTAATTGTATCCGGGAGAGTAAGCCTGTCACCCTTTTGAGTAAGAGTATTTGGGATTCTGTGATTCCTGTAAAGATGTCTATTTTCATGCTCAGACTCTTTAATAGGAGATTACCTTGTTTTGATATTTTACAAAAATTTGGTTTTCATGGTCCCTCATGGTGTTTTTGTTGTAATTCGCATTCTATGGAATCACTTGAGCATATATTTGGGCATGGTGAATTTTCCTCCAGAATTTGGAATTATTTTGAGAGTCCAATTGGGATTGGAAAGCAGAATTTGACTGTGCGAATGAGGTTGATGCAGTGGTGGACTAGTCCTGTTAAGAATAAATTTGACAGATGTTTACTTCATCTTTCGCCAATTGTTGTTCTTTGGCATTTATGGAAAACGAGAAATATGTTTGTGTTTTCAGGGGAGAGTGTGCCATGGGAGAGAGTGGTGAGGGACATCTTGCGGGACATCAAAATTGGGTTTGAAGGTAAATTCCCTATTCATTTACCTAATTTGAATTGGATCGATTGGTGTCTTTTTTGTGAAGGACAAAAAAGAAGAATCATTGTTCGTCCTATAAAATGGTTAGCTCCGAGGGGACAGCTTAAATTGAATGTTGATGGATGTTCAAAAGGCAATCCAGGTGAGAGTGGAGGAGGGGGAATCCTAAGGGATGGAAATGGTAAAGTGATTTTTGGGTTTTCTTGTTTTTTTGGGAGGGAGTCTAGCTTGAAGGCTGAAATTAAAGCAATGTTGTATGGGGTTCGTATGTGTGCTGTGAAGGGTTTTCAGAAGTTTCATTTGGAATCTGATTCTCTTGTTTTGGTGAATATGGTAAAAGGGTTAATCTCTTGTCCATGGTATTTGTCTCATCAGGTGGCGGAAATTAGAAATTTTCAGCACTTATTTCTTTCTATTGAGCATTGTTTTAGACAGGGTAATCAACCAGCAGACATATTATCGAATGAAGGTATCAAGATTAAGAAGGACATGATGTTTGAAGGATTTTCTGCGTTACCTAGAGAGGTCCGTGGTGCAGTTCGTCTTGACCGACTTGGTTATCCATCATTTAGATTTAGTAGTATTTAACTTTGTCATTTAAAATTTTGCGTTATTTTGTAAAGGAGTAGTACTCCTCGTTTATGGTTTTCAAAGATGTAATAATGAGGTCAGGTTTATGTCCCCCTCAATAAGTTTATTTTAATAAAATTTTGGAGTGGCACCCTCCCCCGTGTACGGGGTTAGCCAAAAAAAAAATTATTGTCCCTTAATTTAAAAAAGTATACTTTTTGTTCATATCTACCACTTAAGAATGTAAAATTAAGTAAAGAAAAGAAATTTAATATCAAACATGCTAAATCAAGACATAATTATTACCAGTTTAAAAGATATATTTTCTTAAAAACAAAACTCCTAATCACATAATAACTATTTCTTCATATATTTGTAGAAAATATTCAATCAAAGTTGCATAAATCATTTCAAAGAGTAAAGGATTTCAACAAGTTTATGGCATGAAAGCATGTTAAAGAAGCAAATTTTCAAAAATTTTGGCCATATTTTACTAGAACAATATCTTGACACTATTTGCACCAAATCCCAACCAAACATAATCCTTTACCTTCCCCCCACACTTAAAATGAAACATTGTCCTCGATGTGTAAAGGAAAAGTTAAGAATGGAATATGAAACCAGAAACTCCCCTTGTTTGGTTCATGAATACTTAAGTTGATATAGTTGATGTCCTTTAAGTCCTTAGGCCTTTTGACAAGTCTCTGTAGCACCCTAGAAAACGCACATATAAGAGACATTTTTTTTCTTATTTAGGGTTAAGTGTTAATCCTAGATTTATTAGTTGGAAGATTTTCATTTTAAGCAAGAACACTTAAGTATTACATTTAGAATAATTTTACTTGACCATTTAATTTATATTAGAGTTTAAATTTTGCTTAATTTATTCTACTATTTTCTAGCCTTTTACTACTCGAATTTTAGCTCAATTTTACTCAAAAATTTCACTTATTTTCTTGCTTTATTTTCTTTTCCCTTAGCTGAAATTTTTCTCTTTCTTTTCTTTTTCTCTTGGCCGAGTTTCTTTCTTTTCTTTTCTTGCTTGTGGCCGAATATTCTTTCCCTATTTTTCTCTCATTTTTCTTTAATATTTATTCTATAATATTACTAATTACTAGGTGATAAAGTGGTTAAAAATTCCACCAATTAAATTAAACCAAGTTAGCCACTAATGCATTAAAAGACTAAACCTAAATCTTACTCTTGTTATACTTTAATTGGCTATCATTTTACCTACCTTTTTCTTTATTTCTTTTCTATTTTTCTAGCCTATTTCTCTCTCTTTTCCCTTGCTCTTGGCCGGCCCCTTTGCTACCCCTTTTCCTCTCATTTTTTTTCTCTCAACTTCTTGGAGCTTTTTCTTCAAACTTTGGACAAATTCCACCATAGAAAGTGAGGTTTTCTTCTTCCTAAGCAAGGTTCTAAGCTTGTTTAAGGTATGTACTATGAACTTTTGCTATTAATTTCAAGTTTATTTAAGTTTTATTTAAGTTTTATTTAGGGTTTTGTTCAAGTTTTACATTAACAGTCATGCTGGACCAGTTTTAGTAAAACTTTCATAACTTGGTGTAGATAGCTTGGATTCGAATGATTCTTGTTGTTTTAGAAACTAGATTCATAGGGATTTCAAACGGTATATAGCTTGCACGGTGGTTCATTGTATATTAACCGCAGAAAGCTTGTAAAGTTGGCTGAAAATTCGGTTCTGCGTAAACAGTTTTGAGGAGGAGCCAACTTGGGGGCTGATTTTGAACCTGTTCTAGTTGGAATTTTAAGTGATGATCTTCATGAAAGTTGTAGCCCTATAAACGTACTTTCAAACCATGTAACCACAATTCCCTAGTTCTTAGTGGATTGACCCCAGAAATGGCACGAAGTTGGCTGAAAATCAACCCTGTGCAGATTTGGGTAATGATTCTTGGAGTAGGGATTTTGAATTTGAGTGGAATTTTGATTGAATTTGAACTTGAGTTGAATATAAAAGTTGTAGAACTTGTTGAATTGGGTTGGATTGCTGAATTTTCTTGCAGGAAAAAAATTTGGGTTAGTCCGATTTTAAGGGGAAATGCTGCCGAAATTTTGGTAGAATTAAAAGAAGAAAAATTGATAAGTGAGATTTTAAGCCTAGAATAGGTTCAATTGAAGGAAATTGAAGTGTAGAAATTTTTAGAAAATGATCTAGTGATAGATTAGACTTTCTTAGAATAAGTAAACCCTAGAAACCCTAAAACCAAAACCCTAGAAGTAAGTAGGGTATTTTCTTGACTTTTCTTACTAAATTTACTAGGATTATAATTGAGCTTTTATGTTATTATTTCTTTTAAATTTCAGGGTCCGAAAACACATCACGACCATTTCACGAGATATTTTCTTAGGCTTTCAAGGTGAGTGTCTTTATGTGTGCATGTCGCATGAAATGTGATATTTTATTTGATAAATATTATGCGAAAATTTGCAATTACTATGTGAATCCCTGTGCTACTTGAGGAAAGATGTGTACTTTATCACATCTATTCCGCAATGTGTTACTTGCTTTCATTGACCAATGTGTTACTTGTGTGTGCGTGAGACTACCGTGACTAACTTCACCGTTATTTCACGGATGGTCAACCCGGCTGCACGTGGGAGGACATAAGGTGTTGGGTGTTTTAGGGCTTGATGTTCTTTCCCTTTCGAGTTGTGAATCCTCAAAGAGGCCAACTCCGGATTGAACCTGTTTGCTTGTTGGCCCTCCAGGGTTGAGAATATCTCCCTGGATGTGGTAGCTTGTACGGAGGTTATAAGGTGATTGGCGGTTAGGGTTTGTGCTTGATAACTGATATGTTCTTTGATAAAGACCTGAGCTATTATCTCGGTCCAAATATCGTGACTACATGATCAGTACTTGCTCTTTCTACGGTTAAGCTTGCTTCCGTAGTTGAGCCCTGTATCCTCCTTTGACTACATGTTAAATGAAATTGTTTATATCTTGATTTATTAATTTAATTGTTCGATTATTTCATTTACTAAAAATAATGAGTTCTTGATATGATTGCATGACTTGGACACTCACTGGGCTATTATAGCTCATTCCATTTTATTTGTTTTCCTTACTCAGGTTTCCTGAAAAAATTAAAGCTGGAACGACTGATTTTGAGTATGCTAGATGTCTTCGTTAATGTAATAGCCGAACTGTATTAGGCTATCTTTGTGAAAAATCATGTATATTATGACATGTAAAATTTTGATGTGATTTGTACCTTTATGTTAAATAAAAATGAGTATATTTTATTTTATTCCATTTTATTTTAGTTTATTTTATTTTTAAGTTAAGTGCGCTCGGACGTTTGCGTGAATGCGTGAATCGAGACCTGGCGAGAGCTAGGCAGGCAGTCCGCTAAGCCCTTTGGTGCGCCTCTGGGTAAGGTGGGGCTGTCACAGTCTCTCTTTGCAATGCTTCATAATTCCACATTTGGTCCAAACTTGCTCATTGTGCTTATTTCAAAGCTAAGACAATCTCAAATGTTATGTTAGAACATGCTTGAATAACAAATAAGCTCAAAAATTGACATAACATGCTTTGAAAACCTTGACTTTCCCCACATTACGTTTGTGCAATAAGGCCACAAGGGATGGAAATTTGAAACTCAAATGATATGAGCAAATGTATTATATATAGATGAGGTGAAAGACAAAAGAAACTTGTTCAGAAGCTAAACTTTAGTAAATAAAATGCATAATTAGAACATGTTAAAGTGTTCATTTGATTGTCGAAAACATGTACACAAACCATGAAACACATGTTGCAAATGATCAATTGAAAACCAATGAAAAAGAACTTGAAAAACTACTTTGAACAGTGATCCGCGGATGTGTACCTGCAGTTCATTAAGCCTATCCACGGATCTCTGTGTAACGGATCACAGAAACCTCCCAGAAGTTGATCTGTGGGTGTGATCCACGTGCTGTGGCCCGCGGATCGTAACTCACAGATCACTCCTTACAGCAGGCAGTGAACTGCTTTTTTTTTTATGTCATTGTTCCATTGGCCTTTTCCATTTTCTACAACACTTTCAACTTTAAATGTAACATTTTTTTGAATACTTTAACATTAGGAACAAGTTTGAATCATGAAAATGCACGTGTGTGAAAACCCTAACTTGGGAATAGTGCCTTAGGGCTTTACTATTTAAATTTTATTATTACATGTCATTTCATGCATATTATTTTGAATTAATGCTAGTTGAGAAAGGTTTTCCATTTTGGAAAAAAAAAAGTTCGGAAGAAGAGAGAGAAAACACCGTGAGTGTGTGTTTTGCGTAAAATGGAGTTTTAAATCACTTTCATGATTTTCAAATATTTGGCATTCTCAACTTTCACAATTTCAAGTATTAACTTGGAAAATAATAATAATAATAATAATAGGCTTTACGCTAAAAACACTTTTGTGTAGAAACTGCCCGTTCGACGTTTAACCGTCTATTTCAATTAACAACTTCATTAGTAGACTTTAAACCACTCTTAAACACACCTAAACAAATCATGTGATGAAGGACACATAACCCTAATCTCACTCCATGAATCAAGGGTTGATTGCCACCTAATCACACTTGTTGGATGATTTCAAGCCAAGTAAAAACCTTTTCCATTTTCTTTCAATTTTGGCAGCAATTTTCTTCCATTTTTACCCTTGAAATTTCGTGCCTCATAGCTGCAATTGGCAGCCAAAATATCTCATTTGCATCATTCAAACAACTCACAAAAACTCAAGCCAAAACAAGAACTCTAGCAACCAAGAACTTCAAACCAAATTTCAGCTTTCATCTCTTCAGTCCAGTCCGATTTTCAGCAGCTTTTGGAGGAGGTTTTGCACCATCAATTGCTCCTACAACCACCTAGCATCTTGTGGTAACATATCTCTCAACTAACTTGCAAAATTGAGCTACTTAAAATTCTGATTTGGAGCCTAAACAGAACCGGGCAGACATTGAAGAAAAATTCCAGCTTTACACTTCAGTTTTGCAACCTGATTTTATGGACTGTTTTACTCCATCTTGCACCATTTATTTCCTGCAATTATTAGCTACTTAGATGCTTTATATGATGCCTTAATTTCCCTAGAAAAGTTGGAGGATTTGGTAGATGATTTAGGCTAGATAATTGGCTACCTAACTTGAGCTATAAAACTGAAATTCTGGTGCTGTTTTACAAGCATGCTGGCCGAACTTCTTGCTGCCATTTTTCTTGATATTTTGCATCATTTTTATGTCATTTGATCTTCCAAGAACCTGGATATTAGTATAGTTATTGTTTATTGCAAGTTAGACCCTTAACTTATTAGCTATATTTGTTTATGTCTTGATTAGTTTTACTTATTCCACATAAGTCTTAAAAATATTTAAACCCTAATAGTATTTCTAAACCCAAACCCTAATAGTGTTTCAAAACCCTAAACCCCTAAACCCTAATAGTAGTTGTCAAACCCTAAACCCTAATAGTAAACCCTAATAGTGATTTTCCAACTTTATACCTAATTAAGTTTCCTTTCTTTTAGAAACTAGTTTTTGATCCGAAACCTTAAAATGTTCACTTTAATACTTTTAAACTAAAACTATGTTTATATAAGGTTTAGTTTCGAACTTTACTTATATTATTAATACTTGGCGTGACTTAATTTGGGGTTTTAGAATCTAATTTCCCTTAGAAAAAGTGCTAAACTCATTTTAGCCATAATTGAACATAAACTTTCGACGTATACACTAAGTTAACATATAACCTTCTAGTATGATTCCTTTTACTAACGTTTTGGAAATCTTAGTTAAATTTCCACAAATTTATGAATTTAACCTTAGAATAGTAACTAAACCTAGTTCTTTTGAACTTCCAGGGTTCCAGTCAAATACTTCTCCTTATCCTGAATTTTCGTGAAAATCTCTTGAGGTGAGTGTTCCTTTACTTGCGCCTGCGAGTGTTTATTTGCTTTTCCTATTAGATTCCATGTGTTATTTGCCTTACTTGAAAGCATGAGAATGTGGTTACAAGGGCGAATATGTACTTTATCGTATTCGACCCTAGCTTTCGATTATGAACTATATTTGACTCATTGATCTTGAACTATACTTGACTCATTGATATTGGACCATATAAGTGGTTGGAGGTTATAAGGTGTTGGAGTTAAGGGACTTTAAACTCTCTCCTTACGAATGTAAGTCCTGGACAAGGCATTTCCTAGGTTTGAGCTACCCTATCTTTAGCCCTCCATCATTGAGGACGATCTCACATGGAGTGGTGGTCTTGAGGAGGAAAGGTGAATTGGTGGG